>OX637332.1:22814831-24014831 GCA_951799405.1 Agapetus fuscipes
ACAATGGCGGCCCCCTCTTCCAGAACCATGACATAAACACAACAATAACCAACCCACAGGCCGTTGACAGTTCCGTGCTAAGGAAATCAGAACGCCTGAAGAAAAAATACGCTGAGGAGGCCCATCGCAGATAATGGGCGAAACGTCCGGAAAAAAGTGTAACAAACTTCCGATAGAACATGGCTACACAACCCGAGAAAAAATTTTAAGATTGTGTCAATAATATTTGTGTCTTTTCAACCAAAAATGAAAAGTCATATGTACAAGAAATTAAAATTTTAATGGCACGAGAAGTATTTCACACAAGTGATACACTAGTAGTTTTCACACAATTACCAAAAGAAACATTACATGAATCCCAAGAATAAAACATTGCATAAATATGAACTAAAGCATCACGTAAACAACAACAAAAAGAATGACAACTAAAGTACTCACTAGGTGCACTGTTATATCTTCTATACCTACATGATTTAAAGGGACCTCTGTAAATTAACCTTCAAGAAAAGTCTTCCAAGAGGACATCTAAGGGTCAAAGATTATTGAGGAACTGAAGAGAAGGATATGGACCCACGATTACATCCAGACAACCTAAAAGCGCCCTTGGAGTCATAAGTTATCAAAAAACAACTCTTGAAAAATCGTCATCATAATTCTGTTCATATGGTTGTATTTAGAGAATGTTTTATACTTGGAGTAAAGAACATTGTTTCTCTAAACAAAGTGGACACATATAATACACAAATATATGGAGCTATACAAGTAAGTGTACACCTGCCACTATTGATAATAATAGAGTTGCAGATCTTTCACACACTCCATATTATGGACTAGACCAGTGGTTCCCAAACTTTTAATTTTGCGTACCACTAATGAAATTATAAATCAGTGGCGTACCACTGAAGTGCAACAGTTAAAAAAATCATTCAAATGGTAAAGTAATAAAAACTGCAACTGTTAATGAAAACATTATTTGTCGGTGTTATAGCCGCGGGGATCAAGACAGGTTATTTGGAACCGGATAACGCTGGTTCGAATCCCGCGACGATAACTTCGACCCTGGTTCAACAGATGCCGTTGCATGCACACAAGCTTCTGCTTTCGCATGAAGACAACTGACCAGGGAAAATAGGTTGGTGGATTGCATTCCTTTCCACAAATCTATTTAATTTTTTTTTTAATAATAATGCTTATTTATTTATTATAGAAAAAAAATACAAAACTCTTAGTGCAGGGGTGTCCAGCATAATATTATGGAGCGCCAGATTTAGTATTTTTGCAATCGTGGCGGGACAGGCCTGCCTTAGTCTGAAAAATGGTGCTGCATGTTCGAAACAAAAGAGAAAATATTTGGCTCAGTTGTACTTAACTTTAAGCGCGAAATTGAAAAACGTTTTATCTTATTATTTACTATGTATTTCCTATGGCCATGGCTGCTTGCGTACCACCTTAAGAAGCGGCGCGTACCACTGGTGGTACGCGTACCATAGTTTGGGAACCACTGGACTAGACGCATACATTTTGTTTTAAAGGCAACCCAATCAGGTATACCTAGAATACGTTGAACCTATAATTTGCAGACAAAACAAATAGTAGTAGGCATTCCTCATCACTTAAATAAACTATCTTAGTACTTTCGTTTTATTTTGAAATAATTCAAATTCTTATATGTATTCAATACTCATCAGTTGTATATATTTTTTTGATACAAACGGCAAGACAACCTAACTGAATGAAAAACAGGGAATATCTAAATAGCCTCAAAAGGTTTACAGAAAAAAATCAGTGTGAGAATTGAGTAGGAAGACAGTGGAAATATATCAGATGGTCAAGCTCCCAGAACATCTTTGATGCACTCAACAAATAACTTGCTTGTATAATAATAATATTACAATGATGTATTTGATGAGCGCTGTTTTTGTGTGTATCACAACTCAAGAGTCCCCAGCAAACTTAGTCATTCTATAGAAAGCGTAAACTTTCAAGCAAGATGCAGCTGCTGTAAGTCTGGATAACTATTAGGTTCTTTGGTGACCGATCTTTGGTAAAGGCAGATGATTTTTCAAACCAGCAAAGGTCATTTTTGAAAATGAAATGTTTTTTTTGTGCTTAGCCGGAAACTTAATTAACTACCATTTAAATATAAGTCTGAAGTGTCAATCACTAGACTACAGACCGATCCGTCTATGGCGTATGATTCTATGTTCACTTTAGGTGTCGTAAACTTTTAACCTTTCTTATTCAACGGGTGTCTACGACATGTAATTGTCAAAAACAAATTAAGTCAATACAAAGTTTAATCGATTACAGTATTCAATTTGCCACATGAAGTGTTTTAAGTTTCCAATGAACTAATATATTTCTTTCATAAATATTTATACTTTTTTACAAACTTTACATTTTTCCTATCCAAGAAAAATAAATTCTATATAAGAAAAATACATTCAACAAATTTCTAGGCTGTATTGCATAGTTACAGGTTTGTTGTACACATTTTATTGCTTTATTGGACTTTGGAAGTATTATGTAAATATATGTAGGTGCTTTAACAAATCATAAATTGAACGATAATGCGAGGGGGCCTGTCACAATATACAAATGTACACATATTGAATACTGCGCAGAAAATGGAAATACAGTAGAACCTTCATTATCTGAAATCGCAATCAACCGAGCTTACAACTCGAAGTTTGTGTGCGAAACTAAAAAAAAGTTATGACGAAGAAATCATTTTTAAGAATAATTTGAATCTACTTTAGCTTATGGGAAGCAAAGATAAAAATCAGTTTCAGGCATTTTTTGCATTAGGGAATGGAATGACTAAAAATATCTAGTCTTGGTTAAGTCGAAAGATTATTTTGTCTTTTAAACCATAGTTTTCTTCTCATACTGTTAGTGTATCACACATGTACCAGGTGTATGCACACAGAAAAGGCAAATGAATTTCCGAGAAGGTATTTAAACCTTTTCCTTTAAAAAACACATAACAAATAAATTAAAGTGCTAACCATGGCACATATTGAATTTATAATATTCTTAATTTCAAGTTAAAATGCATTCCTCGCCATACATTGCCTAGCTTATAGGTGCATGTGCCTGTATAGGATGCACTCCCCTGATCTGTGCATATTACATAACAGTGCATTTCAAGAAAACATCAAAGTGTGATTTTATTTTATATTATGTAATAAAGTTTCTGATTCTTGATGTGCTGAAACAGCTTGGATAATTGAGGCTCTACTGTATACAAGAATGTTGAGAAAAGGATAAGTCAAAAGTGAAATGGTGCAAGGTAATTTAGAAGGATATAATTCTTTCCTTAATTAATTTTTTTCATGCATATTTTAACTTGTAATACATTTTCATAATTATGTAGTATTGTGATTTAAGGCTAGCCGGCAGACTGACCTTTTTTATTGTTCTATATCTATTAAATTATATATTTTTTACGCTAATGAAATATAATACAGTTATCAGTTAAAATAATGACCTATAATTATTACATACATATGTCTTTTGGTTTATTTATTTGGTAGTTTTGCATTCATTCATAAGAGTAAATCAATGATGTATAAATATATTTTTGAAATATAATTTTTAAAACGCAAAGTTTTTGTTCAAATTGAGTAGATCCAATGTTTGAGTGCTTTTGACTATTAGTTAGTCAACCAACATCCTCAGAAGCGATTGAGAATTCATAATACTGTATTTTTTTAAAGATAAATAGTACATTGTTATAAAGTTCTTAAAAGATTTTTTTATCATATATTTTTTACTATGCACATGAGCAAACATTGGAATACTTTTGGTTATTTTATCAAAGAATAAATCATCAATCAACATGAAAGAAATAGATGGAGCATCAGAGCCGTTTGGCGTGCCAAAAAGAGTACACCCTAGGGCAGTGGTTTCCAAACTGGAAGGCGCGGGCTATGGTCAGGGGAGGCGAAAAAAACGTGTCTTTATTAGTATTAATATACATATTAAAAAATAAAACATATGGAGACGCAAGGAATTGAAACACGAGGAATGAAACAAATATATTCAAACTCCACAGTAAGGTATAAATAATGAATCATAAAGTAGGTAACAAATGTGTTGATGACATACCATGAAACAAAATACAAATGAAACAAATATCATGTTCAATCTCCACAACTATGAATACAGTAAAGAAGATACAAATGAGTGAATGAAATACCATTATAAATAAAATCTTAAAACACAAAAAACAAATGCCAGTTGACTAGTTTACAAAGTCTGTTAAATTTTAAAATGACCCATTTATCTCTCTTGATAAAAAAAAATCCCTATCATAATTTTTAGCAATGACTAAAAAATTGATAAAAAATGAGATCAGAAATCTACAAATATACTCTAAAATAATCCTAGTGAGTCTTTTCCTTTAAGCTTAATTGCAAATAAAATCTTAATTTATGGGAACTGAGAAAAAAATACAAAAGTATAATCCATCTATGATTTAAATTGCAAAGTATATTACTGCAGGAGCTGGAGGATGGTGACCGAGAACAGATACGGATGGAAGCTGAGGATAACAGAGGCCAAGGCTGTAGAGCCATTGAAATAGATTAGCATTTAAGATTTATATTTAATGCATGCCCACACACAGCCACTTTTAAGATTGTGCTTACAATTGCTGCAAGTGTACTTACAAAATAAAATAAAAACCAATCTCAAATGGACATAACCCATGCAACAGCTTTTTCTGCCCTCCCCTGAAACAGGGGTGACTTGGCAAAGTCAATCAAATTTTACAGTATGGGTGATAATGTTTAATTTAATGTTCTCAAGTATAGACTTCAAAGACGTTTTTCTTTTTAATTTTTTTGTCAAAATTTCTAAGTTGTATTTTTTTTTTCAATTAGTGTCTATTCTTAAAAGGACTATTTTTTAATAGTTATAAATACTGATATTATCATGGTGGGATATGCTATTTCTGTGCTTTCTCAAAATCTGTTTTATGATAAAGATATTTTATATTGACAAACATAGTAAATGAACTCCAACACATTTTTTTAATAAATGGATCATTTCATTATGGCAAATAGAAATTAACACAACCATAAAAATGCTGCATACCTTGCTTAAACTAAACATGGAACAATGTTAAAAACTTAATGCTGATGACTTACATCTTACTTGAAAATATATTACGCAGGTAATGCAAGGAAAATAGTAAAAACTATTATGTGTTCTGAGAGATGTCTGGAGTCCATATTATGAGAGAAACAATCACTTTTCCCCTTTTATGTGGTTTTTTAGTCTATTCCTGGGTCTTTGATTTGCACTTTTTTACACTTTAGGCACTTTCTACTCTATGGTCGCTTTTTCCCCATTTCCTGTTCCCTATTTCCAGTTTCCCCATAACCCGGTCGCAATTTTTCATAAAGCGTCATTTTCCCCTTGTGGTCACATGTCAGTTGATTTTACCTTCGAAAATTTGAGTGAATTGACAATATTCCTGGGCAAAAACATTTAAAAGAGTGTTATTTTACCATCTTGTGTCCTTGTGAACAATTAAAAACTAAAACAGGTGATATTGTGGTGGTTAAAAGTTCGCATACGTATTTTTGTTGGTTATGCCACGCTGTCATATTTACGAAAAACGTTTTTCGTTATTTTAACGGAGTTTTTACTTTATATAACATCAAAATCAATGTTATGAGTTGTGATAACAATAAAGGGCAACCTCTCGACGAAATCTCACAGGATTCAGGTGATGCGTCACTAAAACGCGGATACGACACTTCGGAATCAGGTTCACCGCCGCGGCGTCAGAAACGGCTGAGGGTTGTCTTGGACCCAAGGATAGATTATCTGGTTTCCCACATCGTGATGCTGACGAACGCAGTTTTCGGTGACTGGCCCGCCAGTTCTATGGGAAATCTCGTTGAATCGGCGGCAGGAAACTCTTCCAGCAACTTCCTCTAATAACCTTCGGGACTGGAAGAGAATGAGGAGGCCCAGGAAGAGCTACTGCTGAGCTTCCAGGAAGCCGCCACAACGGTGGAAGAACCAGCTCACCCCAAGGCCAAGAGCAACAGGGTCGAAGCGCTCCAAAGGCTCCAGCACTTCGACAGTGAAAACTGGGCCGGAGTAAGGTACGCCGAGGTACAGAAAAAGTACCTGGCAGAACCGGCGTTCGTCGACCTGGCAGTGAACGATGAACTTCGCCAGTGCGACGTAAGCTCCCCTATTCAGGCGAGCGGTCGTTTGCAGCCATGTCCCACGCCCTCCTCATCCAGAAAGAGGAGTTCCAGTCTGGGCTTCAGACCTTGGTCAACTGGGGAGCCCGGAGCGACACGACCTTGGCGAGGAAAGCCCTTTTCGAAAAGGTCAAAACGCTGTTCGCTCTGGACTCGCCATACCAGAAAGTCTCGGAAGACACCCTCCAGACGGTATGGGGGAGGCGGACAGAGGCCCTCCAGTTCCGCAGGAAAGCTGTGCTAGGGCATGTTAAGGAAGAGCATGTGAGAGGGGTTAAACAAATTCCCGACGAATACCGAACACTTGTTTGGCAAAGACAGTCTCACGTCTTTTTTCTCTAGAGTGGGGACCACCGACAAATTGTCAGTGAAGACCCAGTGCCCTCAACCCAGCACCTCATCGAAACCGCACGTTCCAGTACAGAAAAGGAATCAGTTTTTTAGAGGGCAGCAACGACCCACTGCGGAAAGCAATCGAGGCCTTAGAGACGCTCCAAATTTCTCTTCAAGAGGAAAAAGGGCAGGGAATAACACACGGTCAGGAAATCTCAAAGGAGACAGACGGAGGCATCCACGAAAATGACAAGAAACCATTTCGCAGAGGATGCTTGAAGTCCTCCCTATAGGTTTGGACGTCACTCGGAGCACCAAACCACATCCTGAAGATGATAATCGGAGTAAGAATACCTTTCATCTCAATTCCCCCTCTGATATTACCACACAAAAAGACCTTAATGCTATACCAGACGAGTCCTTCACCCGAAATGGACTCTCAAATAAAGGAAATGACCGAATTCGGCGTTATAGAGGCCGCGGAGTCATCTCCCAGCTTCTTATCAAAAATGTTCCTAACACCCAAATCGGACCGTTCCTCGAGAATGATTTTCAACCTGAAATCGTTAAACTTCTTCCTGGACCCGGTTCCGTTCAAACTCATAGCCACTACAAAGTGCCAGAGTTTCTGCAGCCAAACAATTGGTTGTCGAAAATAGACCTATCGCAAGCCTTCTTTCATCTCCCAAGTGCACAGAAACATTGGAGATTTTTGCGACTGGTCTATCGAGGAGAATTACTTCAGATGACAAGTCTGCCCTTTGGCCTTTCATCTGCCCCCAGAATGTTTGCAACCCTTACAAATTGGGTAGCCCAACTACTGAGGCGACGAGGTATTCGGACAATCGTTTATCTCGACGACTTCCTCCTTGCGAGCCAATCCAAGGACGATCTTTGTCGGCAATCGCATCTAGCAGTAGATATCCTACAATCTCTGGGGTGGTATGTAAATCTCCAGAAGTCAGTGCTCTTCCCCACTCAACAATTAGAGTACTTGGGAATCGTTTGGGACACGCACAACAATTGCAAATTCCTTTCTTACCGGAAGCAAGAGGCATTGTGCCACTCACTTCGAGCAATACTGACTTCTCGAAAATGGTCCTTAAAACTGGCGGAAAGTCTCCCAGGAAGACTAAACTTTGCCAGCTTCATGGTCGCCTCCACTGCAGACAATTGCAGATAGCGAGCAGGCCACTGAAGCACCTGTCACCAAGTAGGTCTTTCTTACCGGAAGCAAGAGGCATTGTGCCACTCACTTCGAGCAATACTGACTTCTCGAAAATGGTCCTTAAAACTGGCGGAAAGTCTCCTAGGAAGACTAAACTTTGCCAGCTTCATGGTCGCCTCCACTGCAGACAATTGCAGATAGCGAGCAGGCCACTGAAGCACCTGTCACCAAGTAGGTCTTTCTTACCGGAAGCAAGAGGCATTGTGCCACTCACTTCGAGCAATACTGACTTCTCGAAAATGGTCCTTAAAACTGGCGGAAAGTCTCCTAGGAAGACTAAACTTTGCCAGCTTCATGGTCGCCTCCACTGCAGACAATTGCAGATAGCGAGCAAACCACTGAAGCACCTGTCACCAAGAGGGTCCATACAAATGACCGAGGACAGCTTACAAGAAATAGAGTGGCGGATAGGGAATGCGAACGAATCAAGTTCCATCCACAGGGAAACCTTCGGACATTTCTTGACAACAGATGCGTCAGACTTAGCTTGGGGAGCAACTCTGGACGACTTGATGCTGTCAGGACAGTGGACCGTTCAACAAAAGAAGTAGCACTCCAACCGAAAAGAGTTGTTCGCTGTTTTTGCAACCCTGCAACGCACAGCGCACGACCTTTCCGGCTCCGAAATTCTGGTACAATCAGACAACACGACAGTAGTCGCCTACATCCGCAAGGAAGGGGGCACCAGATCCAAAACACTCCTAAATCTTACTCGAGATCTGTTGACTCTGGCAGACCAATGGGAAATCTCGCTAACAGCGCAGTACCTACCGGGAAGATACGGAGACGCGGATCACCTATCAAGAGGAAGATCCCCTCCAGAGTGGCATCTCTTACCAACAGCAACGAAGGCCATTTTCAATCATTTCGGAGTACCAGATATAGACCTGTTCGCATCCACCATGGCACACATGAGTTCAACTTACGTGTCCAGAGACTCCACAGACTCATGCGCAATCTTTCAAAACGCCTTCAGTCGGCACTGGCTCTACAATGTGGGTCGGATATTTCCTCCGCCAAACCTTATACCGAGGATCCTGAGGTACCTAAACGGGGCGACCGGAACTTACCTACTCGTGGTCCCGAGGTGGCAGAGGGTCTTCTGGCGTCCAGACTTAATTCGTCGATCACTCGTACCTCCGATGCAAATACCGAACCTGGTGTCAGTACTAATCAACACATCAACAGGCAATCCACCACCCAGGATTCAGGATCTGGAAATGGAAGTGTGGAAAATTGGGACTGGGGACAGTATCTTAAATTCCTGGAACGCGGAAGAGAAAAGACTGTTCCTGTCAGGATGGCGAGCTTCCCCACTCAACACATATAAACCTGCTTGGCAAAGATGGTGCCGCTGGATACTGGCGAATAATACCCATCCCAACACACCATCTCCTAATCAATTGGCAAGGTATCTAGCGCAACTGTTCATTAACGAAAAACTATCATACAGGACTATGCTGGTACACAAGTCAGCCATCGTAACCTTCTGCAACGCAATGATGGAAAATAATCTCAGCTCAGATTTCCTAGTGAAATTAAATTTAAAAACATTAAAAGCACTAGCAATGGTAAAGATCAACCCTCCTAAGTCCCCTGTGTGGAATCGGCAGATAGTGAGAGACTGGCTAGTCAGGAACACTCCTCGATCAGATTCTCTCTATGAAGTTGCGTGTAGAACGGCAATCTTACTTCTGTTATCTTCAGGAAGAAGAGTACACGATCTGACCTTGCTAAATATCACAGAAGGAAACATTCTCGACGAAGGCACATCAATTGTGTTAATTCCATTCTTTGGATCAAAAACAGATACCCTCAAACACCGACAATCTAATCGGAGACTTCTGGAATCCAAGGAACACAACGTCAACCCAGTCTTCTGGATAAGGAAGCTGATTGAACTATCACGCGAAAGGAGATCAGGACAAAATCTTTATAACCTGTTCATCAGCACCCGAGTACAAGTGAAGGCAGCTGCAAGAACAATCATAGGAGGATGGGTAAAGAACACGCTAAAATCAGCAGGAGTAGAGGCCACTCCCGGCAGCACACGTTCAGCGGTCGCATCACTTAATCCAATAGATAACATACTGGAAAGAGGCAACTGGAAAAAGGAAAACACTTTCAGAAAATACTATCAGAAAGAGATGTTGAAACATACAGCTCCAGAAGATCTTTCCCTATTTCAACCAGTTAATATCAAATAAAGACGTCCCCGGTCACCAGGAGATAATAGACAGATCTCTCATAATATGGACTCCAGACATCTCTCAGAACACATAATGGGGGAGTTTTACCTACCATTAAAACTCTTATTATGTTTCTATAGATGTCTGGAGTCCAGGTAACCCCTACCTGGTGTATTATGAGCTTTATGAAAAATTGCGACCGGGTTATGGGGAAACTGGAAATAGGGAACAGGAAATGGGGAAAAAGCGACCATAGAGTAGAAAGTGCCTAAAGTGTAAAAAAGTGCAAATCAAAGACCCAGGAATAGACTAAAAAACCACATAAAAGGGGAAAAGTGATTGTTTCTCTCATAATATGGACTCCAGACATCTATAGAAACATAATAAGAGTTTTAATGGTAGGTAAAACTCCCCCATTATTTACTTTTTACTAAGAGCTGGGATATTCTGACAAAACATTTATCCATAAGATGTCAGATGCCACAATTGAGGAGTATTTTTATGAGTCTTTAATCTATTTTAACCTTACTTAAAGAAAATTTTATCCGGTGAGAAAATCTGATCCTGAAAGGATTAAAGCCTTCAGAAGACATTTATTGGCAACACAACCTGACAAACAAACTAATATATTGTCAACATAGTTCTTCATAAAAAGGGCATTATGTTTCCAACAAAATAATTTAGTTAAAAATTTAGTTAGTATCTAATCTTTGGAATAACAATAAATTATTATCAATAAAAATGTTGGTTTTTATTGAACCCATGTTGCCGGCACCCACAATGGCTCTGTCTGGACCTGCCAGGCCAGTTTTAAGAGAGCAGCTAGCGATGTGGCAAGGTCTCCATTTGTTATTTCCTCATCAAACAAGTGTCCATAGAGAAATTCTATTTTCCTTGAAGCCCTCAGTATTTCATTCAGTTCCTCGTCCTGAAACATTTAATAAATACATGGTTTTTGTTGGAATTTCAGACATTCTATTTTATTTGAAATAAAGCTTTTATGAACCCTGATGTGAAGGTCAAATTTCTCAATGTTGAAAGAAAATTTAGAGACATATCCGACGTCATGGATATTATCATCAAGTCATGTGCAAATGAAGTCACGTCGACGTCATTTGCATGAAAAATGTTACTTTGTACACATCACAGTTTGTAAAATCCACTTTTAATTTAAAGTTTAATTTCACAAACAATGAAATTTATTAGCATTAATCAAAGCCATAGAAAATATTTAATAAGAAATGGAAAACCTTTTACGTTGACTTTTGATATGAGAATCAAAAAAAGATGATGTTAATTTTTTATCTCAGTTATTTGGGATCCTTCAGTACAATTTGAATTTGAATAGCGTTAAGTTCAGCTTTTTCTAAAATTGTTTGAGCCCTAGTTTTTCAAAATATTCTCGGCCCTTTAACACCCTTTTCTGTCCAATTTATTGATTTAAAAAACACTAACTTATTTAAACCATGGTCTGCCAGCTTCAAAATATAGATACTTCATCAAATCCTAATTATGCGAAGTCTAGTATTTTTACAGACAAGCTACGAGTCCTATATGATTCATTATACAGTAAAAAAAGCATAAGACTACCGTGAATCCTCTTGAATTGGACTCATCAAAGGTGGAGCGAGCTCTAGTGGAAGCCCTGGTTTCCCTCAGTTCCTCCATAGGAGGCGGTTTGATGAATATCACATAGGGGCGAACTCGGGGAGTGCGAAGAGCCTTCAAAGCTTGTTGGTGAGGGCACAACACACACACATAACCTGAAATATAATGAGGTTATTTCAAAAAAATCAATAACAAACAATTTTGAGAAACAAAAATGATTACGTAACTAATCTTGCTATTAGCGCATTATTTGATCCTCAATTATTTTGTAGTTAAAGAAAAAAATATGTTCAAGTATAAAAGCTAGCGTTGACGTCAGTTACCTGCATTGACAATAGATTCCACACTTTCTGATGATGTTCCGTACAGATTACCCTTGTATTCACCAAATTCTATCAGTTTCCCAGCAGCGATATCTTGCTCCATTCTTTCTCGGCTCACAAAAATGTATTCCTTTCCGTTTTGTTCACCGGGTCTTTGTGGTCTTGATGTAACTATCAAACAAAGTGCAGAAACCATTTCAGAAAATAAATTAAAGCAGAAAATTTATCAAATAAAAATTGTTCATGAAAACATACAGTAATTTATTTATCAATTTTAAGAAAAATGTAAAACATACATGGCACAGGACTCTTGTATTTCTCAGGATCAGTTGCAACAAGTCTACGTTTCAATTCATTCCTTCCAACACCTGGGGCTCCAATAAGCACGAGGGGTCGAGTTAGACCAGGCCTTGGATACAAACGACCCACTTCCTCGTAAGTGGGAATGTTCTCTCGATCAAAGTCGTCATTCTCAGCTAGATCATACATGATCTTTTTGATTTTGACTGGAGGTTTGCATGGCAATAGTGATCCTGTTTCAAGGGATATTTCAGTGCAGTCAGTAGATTCTTCAACGTGGTTTTGTGGTTCTTGAGTTGTCTCTGCATTGTTCTCTAGGGCTCGAGCGCATTGCACAGCTGCAGCTGGGTTGCACAATGCCAAAGACGACGGCTGTGAAGTGCATAATGTACCTGAACAAAACATACAAATTGATATGCAACAGAAACATGCATCACCCTTCTTCGCCTGCAATAATTAAACACTGGGAAAATTGAATTCAATCTTAATATTATATTTTTGACGCATGCTATTTACTTTTTGCAATTAATTCAAACCAGAAACTTGTAATTTTAATAGTTATTGGTGGAAATTGAACCATTACAGTCCAATTTATACTTGATAAATAAAGTGGTTATCCAAAGAAAGGTCAAAAACACTAATTAATTCATTCTGTCCATTTCAATAAACTGAACTCAACAAATATATACATGTATTTTTAGATTACTTTGAGTTTTTTTGTTGAGATTTTAGCAACATGGTGATTAATTTTGAAACACTATTTTATGATTTAATGTAAGTTTGTACTATTTTCTGCCAGTAAATATTAGTGTCGATTATCATACGTATTTGAATGAGTAAATATCGAGGGCACTAGAAACCGTAACAACCATATTCATTAGATTTGTTAAACCAAAAAACAGGATTAAACCTAATTTTTTTGTAGAAAAACCGACTTCAAAGTGGATTAAATAATATTTTTATGAATAATAGGGAAGTGCTGGAGTGATGTTTATCTGCGATCTGTTGTCGTGGTCTATGTGAGCCTGAAGAAGCCCATCGTGGGTGAAACATCCGGAAGCTCCAGCTCCCATAGACCAAAGCAACAGACCCCGGAAAAACATCACTCCAGCATCATCAGCCGGCCGTGTAAGCCTAAAACTCTTACTCAATGGGGAAGTGTTCTTTTAATGGCTTCTTTAACTCATTGTCATTATTTACTATTCTTAAATCAAAGGACGATGATTTTAATAAGATAAGCCAAAGAATTTACGTCAAATGACTTCCTGTTGTTATTGTTTTCATTCAATAAAGTTTTATTTCTGGTAAATGGTCCACAAACTGAACTTTCTGAAACAATAGTTTATTCCTGAAACCAATGAAAAGAAGCAATAGATTTTTACTCATAATAATTTTTGCCAATTATGATCTACCTGGGGCTGAAGTCTCAATGGGTGTATTTTATCTAACTATTGGAAGATAGAACTTCATAAAACATGGCGGCTTGTAAATAGCTGATTGCAGTATCATACAAATGCATCATCTGTTAACATGCTGTCATGTTTTTTTGGGTTCTATCTTTAAACAGATAAGGTAAAATCTATAGGTGCTATTTGAGATTTCAGACCCTAGACAATTTATATTTTTAGAGCGTGGTTAAGCAATGACGCAGCGGTTGTAAATGAGGATTAGGATACCATCTAGGGTGCGTGCGGTGAGCTGAGACTGCCTCTCATGTATGATGCGACCTTCCTGTAATGCTCTTGAGGGAATGAGGCCGGCACGCATCACTCTGTCTCCTTCCCGACGAGCCTGCCACCTGCAGTTAAAACAAAATTCTTAGCACAGTTGCAAACATTTTTAAAAGAAGGTGTATACTGGGTGCCACCGCTGGTATAGCCAAAAACCAAAACTTATTGAAAAATGTTCGATTGGCGGTACACGGTGGTATACTAGTGCCCACTTTGATGTACGGAAGTGAAGCTTGGACGATGAATGAGAGTGAAATTAGTAAAGTCCATACGGTCGAAATGGACTTTCTAAGAAGTATGATTGGAAAAAAACGGAAAGATAGGGTGAGGAATGAGTTAGTGAGAGAAGAATGTGGTGCAAGGGAAAGTATAAAAGTAAAAATCAAAAGGGGTTTGTTAAAATGGTTTGGACATATGGAAAGAATGAATGACGAAAGACTGACGAAGAGAGTGTACGCTGCAACTATGAATGGAAGCCGTGGTAGGGGAAGACCGAGGAAAGTATGGATGGATCAAATTTCCGAAATAGCGAATGAATGGGATATTCAGAGTCATAACAAAAGGAGAGAGTGCATGAAAAAGATTATGACTCTGAATGAAATGAAAGAAGTATGTAAGGACCGAAAGGAATGGCGGTTGATTTGCAACAATGGCGGCTAGGGCATTAATTCTAAGTGTAATATTAAGTTTAATTTCAATTTTACTTTATTTTAATTTTAATTTGTAATGTGTCTCATTATGAATTTCTGTACATCATTTATAATTTTTTGTGCTCCTTGACTGATAGGTTGGTACGAGGCTGACCACCAATGCTGTAAAAATCGGTTCACTTTTGCCAATGCCACCCCGGTTCAGGGAACGGCGGCAGGAGTTGCAAGGTTTATGTCCATGTGAGGTTTTCTTTATTTGTATGCACACATGCAGAATGTGTAGGCGCGAACCTACATGTGCCTGTCTGTAGGCATGCATTTCATATGAGCCTTAAATGCCTACATATCCTTGCAGCTTAGATTATAGATTATAGAGTGACACTGAAATTTTGTAGAATAATTACAAATACCTCTAAAGCATCTAAGTACCCCAAAAGAAAAGATTCAGTTATGCTTTTGCGATTCACATTAAAACTCGTTTCTCGTTTAAATAAATCATAAAATCAAGAAGTCAGAAGACTTGGCTGTCGAAAGAATTAATGTTGTAAGAATTCAAAAACTACCACAAGTTGCACCTAGTTTTTTCAAGATTCTACACAAAAATGGCAGTGAAAAGTTAGTCCAAAGACTAAGCTTGAATCTATAAATGTATCATCTACATTCCAAAGATATATTCACATTTACAATTCACAAGCCTCTATAAACGTTAAAGTTCACATTCACACATGCTGTATGTATTACTTACAAAATAAATCACACTCTTAAAATGAACATAAACTCTACAACTCTGGCATATTTCTCTGACAAATTGGTGACATTGTTGAAAGGCAACAATTTTTACAGTCTCACAGATTAGGTCAGCTTCCAAAACTAAATCAATAATTTGAAAAGAAGCATCACCATCAACTCCTTGTGTTTCTCGATTAAAATGTAATTTAAAGATGATGTAAAATAACAAAATGTATTTTTACCAGTAGGCATCATCCTGAGATACAATATGAAGGACATCTCCTCGCTTGAAGTCGAGACCAGCCTCCTTGCAAGGAATGTAGGGGTCAGCGGAGGAACAGTAATCAAAGTGAGCACGAACACGGACCTTGCTCTCTCGAAGACCAAGTTTGCCATATGATGGCACCAGCTTGAATGTTATGGTGCCTTCTGAACTTTGCTGTGGACGAAATCAAACAGTATAATTTAAGAAAACAGTTGAAATCGACCACACTGCTTCCGTCTTCAGGAGAGTAGAAGAATCTAAATTTGGAGAGAAGTAGAGTATCCTGTTGTATGATGATTATAATTGTTTTGTAATTTAAAGTTATTGTCCAATTGTACTAAAACTTATCTTCTTCGACTCATATTGGTTTTATGGTCAACAACTGCAGTGTTCAGTGTTCATACAGGGTAAGATTGAGGAGAGAATTCAGGGACGCCGAAGGATATTGTGGCTGAAAACCCTGTGACAATGGTTCAACAAAACCACCAAGTCCCCGTTTTGAGTCGCAGTATCCAAGGTCAAAAAAGCCATGATGATTGCTGCTTTTTGATAGAAGTGGCACCAAAAGAAGAAGAATAGTGTTTTTATTAATATTTTCTTAGATTTATTGTAATACTGTGTTAGAAAGTTCTTCATTAATTAATATATAATTTTGAAAGTTCCAACTTGGAGAATCCCTCTTTTGTGCAGCAGTATCAAAAATGCAAACTTCTAATATGATCTTTACTGAATAGGCACAAGACAAAGGAGAATTACAACATAAAAACAAGTAGAGGTTACTCACTAGGATCGCAAGAACATCAGCTGGGGTTTTGAGCTCCACATTGATGCCATTCACTTCCACAACTTCATCTCCGGCATGTATGAGACCAGACCTGTCAGCTGCGCCTCCGTGCATTACCCGAGCAATGACTATCTTGCCTGTGTCTTCGTCTGTCTTTATTGTAGCCCCCTGAAAGATGCAGACAAACAATTAGAAACCAATGATTAATATGCAAGTTGTTATAATTATGATAACCATACAGCTGAACTTCAATTAACTTCATGATTTGGGACCGGACTCCTAACTATTTGTAAAGGAAAAGAGCATTTGCTTAATTAAATGATAAGGCAATTCATCATTCCAATGATGTTCGCGCTGCGCCTACACTAGCTTTGCAGAATGAAAGGCAATAATATCAAGCGTGCAAATCTCAATGCATTTAACATTTTTTTTCAGATAGCCAGAGTTCAGATAATTGAAGTTCTACTGTACTAAACTAAAAGTCTTTGTACAAACATACATATGAAATGTCATGCTACTAACACAAAGGGGGGTTTTTTTCAAGATATAATTTTGCGAGCTTACAGTGAGGTAAAAAAAACCTTTTGTTAGATGCAAGCATGCCAAAGGCAAAAATGGGCAAAATAGAGTGAAAAACGAAATTAACTTTCAAGTTTATGTATATAAGTATATATGTATGTAAGTATATTTAAGATTCGCAGTGGCAATTTTAAAATCAAGATTTAAAATTTAAAATTAGGTTTTAAGTTGACTAGTTTTCTAATTTACTTTTTAAGTTAATGAATGATCAGACAGTTTAAAAATATATTTGCTCTATTCAGTACAAACAACTGGTTGAGGATAATTTTTAAACAAGAATTGAAACCATCACATAATTTGTGTTACTAAAATGACAAATACTGCTCGTGGGACAGCAGGTAAATAATATTTACAAATATTTAGCAATACAAAATACACAAGGATTATATCCTCCTATACTTATTGATAGTTGAAGGACACAGAGGGACAAAAAAAACTTAAGACACATGAAAGGGTTTATCACATCTTATGATATTGTTGCACCATTAAAAATTATCATTTTTGCAAAAGTTACCCCAAGTAGAAAGCATTCTAATTTACGCTCCCATTTTGTGGGGAATAAACAATACATGGAAGTTTGCCTTGCCGTTTACGCTCTTAAATCTGCCATACAAAGTTTCTATAGCGCCTCCAGTGAAAGAGAAAAAACTCCCATACATTTTTTACTCCCCAGGACATGTGAGCAAACTAGTTTTTTTATACTAGAGGTAAAGCTGACAAAATTAGTAATAGGAAAGTCATAACAAAGATGTGTAAACATGTGGATGGGAACACATAATGCGGTTGAGCAAGCTGAACATCTGGAAGACAGGCCTACGAATTGTATATCTAGGAATTATTTTTGTAGATACAGTGGTCTCTCCATGAACTGGCTTATTACTGACCGGATCATTCTTAGATTACTGGAAGTCACTAATAATGACGCAAAAAGTCTGATAATGAAAAAAAAAAATGTTCCAAAAAAATACAACCAAACTGTTTTACATCAGTAGCCTACATTATTCCAATGGATTAGGAGGCATAAAATACATTTATATATTATCCTAATTCAAATGACATATTGAGCACTTGTTTTAGAAGTCCTTTCTTTAATCTAAGTTCTAATCTAATCTAATCTAAGCTGCAAAGATATATATCATTTAAGATTTATACTAAATGCATTCCCACAAGCAGATATGTATAATTTCGCGCTAACACGTGCCGCATGTGGACCTACAATATAAAAACCCAATCTCAAATGAACATAAGCCTTGCAACTCTTGCCGTCCTTCCCTGAAACAGGGGTGACATTGGCAAAGTGAACCAATTTTTATATTATGGGTGGTCAGCCGCATAACAACCTATAAGTCAAGGAACATACATGACAAATTACATTTTTTAAATCAAAGAATAAAAATAACAATATATACATGGACATAAAAAACTAAATCATAAAACCAATTTCACTTTAACAAACCCTAGCCGCCAACATCACAGATCAACCGCCATTTCTTTCTATCCTTGCATACTTCTTTTATACTTCTTTCTTAAGTTGAAAAGATGTATTGGCATTAAAGGCTCATATTTAATCCATGCCCATAAGCAGACACATGTAAGTCCATGCTTACACATGCTACATGTGTACATACAAAATAAATTTCTGACAACCTCGGTGGGTTTCAAACTCAAGCTCTCAGAATGGAACGCAAGCACTCTACCAACTGAGATTATAAATAATTAGGTAAATTATATTGAAGATAATCTAAGTCAGAGATCTCCGATTACAGCTCGCGGGCCAAATATGCCATCAGTCTGACCCTAGACAGTATGGCTTATATCTGTTATTGTTGTTGTGGATGTACGATAAAAACAATGATTAAAAACGACTGCACTTTTTAAAGCACCCTACCCTTATACTCTTTGACATTTTTAGCAAGGTTGGAGCTAGAGTGACAGTGATTTTCTGCCATGATGCAGACACCAAACTCTTGGTTTTGAAATTAAATATCTCCAAAGATACAAAGCATATTTCCAATCATTTTTTTTTATCTCAAAAGGCAGTCAAATAAAGTCTTTTTAGTGCCTAAGAGTAAAAATTAAGTAAGTAAGTAAAAATTCACCAGTGAGGTATTTATTGCACTGCCTCATAATAGTATGATTATGAAAAAAACATACTGTTCTAAAAGTAGACGCATTATATTATTTTGAATAGTCATGTACACCAGTTAAGTATATAAATATTACGGAGCATTGACCCTTTGGAATGTAAACAGAACTTTTTTTTCTTATGTGTGTGTTTTTGTAAAAACTTACAAGGAAACTTAAAAACTACAAGGTCAAATACATATATTTTTTTAAATATTGACTAACGAAAATGAATGCTTTGATTAACTTGGAGGGTAGATTTACCCAATAGGAGTATTTTATACAATTTTCGATTTTATTGTTGGGTAAAAACTAAAGAAAAACAAGAAAAACTGTATTTAAAATCAAATTATTTTTTATTAAACGTTGTTTTATTTTCACAATAATATTTTAAATCTCGAGTACTTTCGACCTTCAATATTCAGGTCATTATCAAGAAAAACTGTGATTAGTACTATGAGCACGGATCAGTGTTCTGGCACTCGGGAAGTTAATAGAGTAATCAATATTGCTCTGAGGTTGGAACGTTTGGAGACCTCTGATTTAAATGCATCCATTTGATCTAAATTTCACTATTAGAAAGTAACCTACTTATAAAATATTTTATTATTTACACATTTTACAATAATTCACTAACATCAAGTAGAGAAGATGAGGAAATACACCATTGATAGAGCTTGATAGTAAAAGCATTACATTAGCACAATTAAGCATGAAACCACTACAGTGGGTGATGTTAAGTGCAGAAAGTGTGAAATTAATACATGTATTAGTATTGCGGAGAGACTAGGTGCAACATTGAGCGTGTGACGGGCATTCAAACTGAAGCACAGACTAGAATATTTATTATTTTATTCGCTAATTACTTACCACTATGGGTTCTGCGCTCAGAGCACCACCCTAACCATAAAAATATTCATTAACAATGAAGAGACACAGACCCAAACACCGACTTTTGAAATGAAATGTCAACGCACAAGCAGGCACAAGAGAATTGCAAAACGTACTTTCAAAAACAATAAGAAAAAAAAGAATTACAGTCAAACTCGGTTATAGCGATCACGGATACTGCGAGTATACGGCTTTAATAAGCAATTAATTACTGATATGTAAGTTGAGGCTTATTTTTGTACAAACGTGTTCGGATATAACAAGCGCACTACACGGATATAACGTCCAAATAATATATCGTCATCTCAATGCACTCAGGTAAAAAAAATCTAAATAATTTGGAATAGTCTAATAATGACATAACAAGACGAAGAAAGCTACCTGGTCGGCTCGGCATTGGACTTTTCGTAAATGGAGGGTTTATAATCCCTGATAGTTCTAAGAAGCATTTATTCATCTGTTTTACTGCTGCATAACTACATTATATTTGTTTTTTGCAAATTCATAAAAATTTGTTACTTCATAATAATATGCAAGCTACCCCGGCATAAATAGCAAGATTAGTAAGTATGTAATTTTTTTTACAAAATTTGTTGGTCTCTTCGTACTTGCTACAACGGAGTTTAACTTTTATTCCTTTGTAAAATATACAACAATGGTTTTAATTATTAAGGGCATTTGTTAGTGAAGAAGGCCCAATGGCCTATAAGCCAAGTTATTATTGTCAAATTATTAACACAAAAGTATAAAGTTAAAAGCTATGACTTTAGCACATAGCACAACATGAATAATATCTCCTTAAGGCTTGTTCGCACAAGGCCACTATTTTAGTCGAGTACCGAGTAATTTAGTGGTGGGCGGGGCCACAGAGTATGTAGGTTTATAGAGAGCGGTCTTAGAACAAAAAAAATGTAACCAAGTAGTATTATTTTTATATGAAACGATGGTTAGCGCCAGTAAATACCCTATGTGTCTAGACAATACTAAATCATACTTGGTTACATTTTGTTTGTTCTAAGACCGCTCTCTATAAACCTACATACTCTGTGGCCCCGCCCACCACTAAATTACTCGGTACTCGACTAAAATAGTGGCCTTGTGCAAACAAGCCTTTAGTTATTGTTGTAAATCAATGAATTTAAAAAACAAAAACACTGAGAGAAAGTCATACTTTTAAGTTGAACAATAAACATTTTTTATTGGATGTAGTAATTTATGAATCTGTAATATTTTTTTACTTGAAACTACTGTTCACCTTCATGTAAAGTATTTATTATTAAGCTTACTTTTGTGCCAAAATTATTTAAGGAATAATCTGGTTAATCCGCTTGTATGTTGACAGTGCATTATATTCAAAAAACTCAGTTTAACTTTTTTATTTTTCAATTTACAATCTATGAGTTTGTTTCCCATAATGGTGTGAAAATAAAACGGAATACATAAAATAACAACAAAATTTATAACATGTATGTCCTCAGTTAGTATGAATAGGCTAATTTATGATTAAAAAAATTTAACTACAGATAGGCAGAAAAGTATATAAGTAGGTGTTGAAATAAAAATACTTAATATTTAGGCATGTGTAATAATTTATTGTCATATTAATGTCCAACTTTTCCAAGTGATTTACCAATAGTTTGTATCAATAAGGGGAAGTAATTATTGAAACAATTCCAATGAATAAAGTAAGGACAATGAACTTAATCGGTTGTCCGATTTTAATAGTTTACCAGTCACTGAAACTTGTGAAATGCTTCATTGTTTATTTATGTGGAGGATTGAGAATGTATTAAAAAGTTTACTTATGAACATCTTACAGGAGATACATGGTTCAGAACACAAATATCATTTCATAATATTCTTTATTCATTGTTTAGGTATGGAGACAATTGAAAAATCAAAGCCTTAAAGATTGGCATAGATTTAAAACAATCAATAACAAATATTTAATTTTTTATGGTAGTCAGGTTTTGTTTCCTTTTACCACAAAAAAAAAAAAGGAAAACAAAGCTTGAACTCACTAAGGAAAAAATTCTCACAGTGTTTTCAACTTAATTTCATATGGAAATCATTTACTGACTATATTTTAAAAAAAACTTTGACTTTTCAAAATGTGTGTAAGAAAAATTTCTATATTAGCTTGCTGGCGAGGTTATTATATCTTTTACACTTCGTTGTCGTCAAAAATAAAGAATCCGAGAAAAAATAGTATTGTCTCAACAATTATTGATCTTTTGCGTGCACTCTCCCACTAATAGCATATTATATTGTTGAAATGTGTGTTATGATGTAAAAGAAAAGATCTAAGTTCAGTTGATTCTTACCAAAGGCTCGTCGCTCTTCACGAGTTGAACAATCTTGACGGTTTCTTCAGCATCATCTCCGTCCGCAGGCACTTCAGGTAAATGTGGGTAGTAGTCTTTTTGAGCAATGGCGTCATGGGCACACAATATCCCCTGGAAACAAACAACAATGTTCTACAAAGACAAAAACAAGCATAAATGAAAAGAATCTGAGGTATGTTGTACAAATATTTTTTAGCTCAATTTTTGTGTTATTTAAATATCATTTCCCATTCTTTTCTGTATTTATTTTAATGTTTGCTGTATTGACAAAAATAATTGCTTTGCATTTTACATTTTCATTAAAACTTCATTCATGACATAATGAAAGCAAAAATTTCCTCATAAATTTTCTCTTTCTTTTTTGCAGTCCTTATTGTTTTTAGAGATAAAATTTTGCTTTTATGATTAAAAAAAATATTCAAGTTAGTTTATTGTGTCTGTTTATTTTTATGGGGGACTACAAATTTCAAGAATATTAATCCAATTTTGAACTGGATGATTCATTCAAATTTTTGAGATATTTATTAACTGAAACAAATCTTTAGAAAGAAAATATTTACCAGACTAACCCCCGTATTCACGATCAAAACTGGCACTTCCTTAAGGGCAAACCAGCGCTTAGATTGGGGAAATTCATTTCAAGAACAATACTTAAGGTAAAATTAGCGCTTAAGCGCTCCAAAAACTAGCACTCAGGTAAGTAAGGTCGACACGTATATTAACCAACGCTTAAGCGCTGTCAAAATATTCCGTCATATTTCATTGTTATCACATTTTTTGTTTGATTGTGAATTTACATGAAAAAATGAATTCTTACTATAAACATGATTTTTACAAGTGTATTAACATTGTTTTGACGAGTTCATTTACATTGCTTGACCATCAGAATTGGGTTTGTTCTCCGGTATGGTCTAGGACCATACTGCAATGACAGATGAACTGTCAAAATATTCCGCCGCATTTCATCAGCACATTTTTTGTTTGGTTGTGAATTATTTACATAAAATAATGAATTCTTTCGATACAGTTGACTTCAACGAGAATAATAACATTGTTTTGTTCAAAAATGGTGTCTCAAGAAAATATATCAGAGACTGTAAAGACCCATTTACGTATTACGAAGAGAAAGAATTTAGAAGACGTTTTTGATTGAAAAAATGCGTCGTTCTGTATACAGTTTTGCCGTTGCTCATTGAGGGTTGGAAAGCCAACGATTTCTTCGATCTGTTATTTTATCTTCTATTACAGGTTTTTCTTTAATCAGAGCCACCAGCAGCTCCTTTTCCGCTGGAGAAAACAACATCTTTTTGGCGCTGAAATCGATCAAAACACTTTACATTGGATATTACATAAATGTATTTTTAAAAACTAATAGAAATTGTAAACAAACAAATTCGTACTTACGGTTTACTTAAAGTAGTAATTGCGTTATACGTACTTATTTGTTGTCAAGTTTTATGCAAAGTTGATATGACATTGAAATTTGAAAGAGGCGGCAATGATAAGAGTGAAGTACGCCGAATATCGGTCGGAAGGTACTGACCAATTACAGAGCTGGGTTTTTTCGAGAGCCAATGACAAACCCGTACGTCTCCTGGGGGTTGGGCACTACGCTGATTACTGCTTGAGTGTTCTTTGTGAAACAAAACGCTCCAGAATGTCGACCCTTGAGTAAGTGTAGCGCTTGAGTAAGGCACTTAAATCAGTTTTGATCGTGAATACGGGGGTAAACCTTTTCCTTTGCATTCACTGCTACAAATATAATATAGCTTACCTGTATATGTGGTGTTTGCAATAATTTGAGGAGTTCTTCTCTCACTGGGCACTTTGGTACAGCAGTTTCGGATATCAGCTCCAGGACTTCCAAGGTCACTTCCATGGAATTGGAGAGCAGAGGGAAGAAGCGGTCATCCTTGCCTTTAGCCACGATCTTATTGTGGACGTGTACCAGTGCGTGCAGCTGTTTTGATTGCAAAAGTTCACTGAGAAATGTTAAATCTTCGTTCCCTTGGACTTCCTTCAATGAAGCCAATAATCTTGATAGAGCTAAAATAAAACATGGGAAATAGTTTAACATACATTATGCAAGTAAAATATTGGTCAACAATATCTTAAATATAATAAAAAGACAATATTTATAGTGCCGTCTTGTGATAAATCACTGCAAGGGCACTGTTCAACTGTAATGTCTCCAAAACAAACATGTATTCAATCCCGACTTAAATGCATTTGCACTCTCTACAGCTCTAATGTAAAATCTAAGTTGCAAATATTACGGATATCCCGCAAGTCATGAATAACCTTTTACCAGCTGGGAGGCTTGATTATGTCATACCAAATAAAGGTACAAATTCACGTAACATTTTTAAGGATTCTGAGATTTTTTGATAATAGTGCTTTATGCCATGACGTATAAATGCATATCTCTTTTTATTCAAACTGTAAAAGAAGCCATCAAAAAAAGGAAAGTAGTGATATTTATACCATTTTATAATCTTTACTTAACAAGGTAGTTTTTGAAGTAATTGGCACATCATGCTTGGTATACAATTCTTTTCACTACTTCAGATCAAAACTAGACGTTAATAACCTTTTTTTGTGTGTTTCTTTTGCAAAGTTATAAAAGGAGCTTCACAAAAAATTTACACATCTATACTATACGTCACAACATAAAAATAATCTCGCAGTGTGGGAGTCCTCAGTGCTAACTATATGTGGCAGGTCAGAGGTTAAGAGTGAACTTCAAGTGTCAAAATGTGTCAGCAAATTAGATTATAGGTACGGTAGCTGAATACCTCTGAAAAAAATTGTGTGTGTCTATCTTCCTTTCAAATAAACATAAAGTAGTTTTAGACCACGGCTGGCGAATCGCACTGAAGAGTTGCTTTCTGGGACCTGTTGCCGTGGTCTATCGGAACTGGGGCTGATATCACATTCATATTTTCGCTGAAGAAGCCCAACACAAATATGGGCAAAACGTCCGGAAGCTGTAGCTCCAATAGACCACGACATTATATCACAGAAAGCAACTCGCCAGTGTAAACCGAAAAGTCAGCAATTTAACAGGATTTAAAAAAAAATATCCTTTACATACCTGGATCCCAATTTCCACTTATGTTCTCATCCATAATCAGGGCTGTCATTTTTAACAATACCAATCAATATTTTGACCTGTAATTAAAAAGTATTCATATAACACAACAAGTTTTCCCACAGAAAAAGGTGTAAGACAAGGATGCATCCTCTCCCCTGACCTGTTTAATATCTATGGGGAATACATAATGCGCAGGGCTCTGTACCAATGGGATGGAGGAGTGTCTATTGGTGGCGTAAAGCTGTCAAATTTAAGATATGCGGATGACACAACACTTTTGGCCAAAAACCCAAGAGAGATGGCAGATCTCCTTAAACGAGTAGAGACCGAGAGCAAGGCACTGGGACTCGAGATCAACCAGAGTAAAACCAAAATCATGATCATAGATCGATCAAAAAAGTTTGGTGATCTGGGAAACTCATTTCAAGGCTTGGAGATCATAAACGAGTTCCAGTTCCTTGGATCTCAAATTAGTAACGAAGGATCTTGCGAAGGAGAAATTAGACGCCGTATCGCCATTTCCAAAAGTGCCATGTCTAAGCTGGACAAAATATGGAAAGACCGGGGTGTGAGTAACAGCAAGATTAAGCTTGTCAGGAGTCTGGTCCACTCTATTTTTCTCTATGCTGCTGAAGCATGGACCATAAAAGCAGCAGAAAGAAGAAAAATTGACACTTTAGAAATGTGGTGCTGGAGGCGCATGCTTCGAATCCCATGGACGGCTAGACGCACCAATGAGTCCATTCGTCGGGAGCTGCGTTTGGATGGCTTGACTCTGGCCAAAATGTGTACACGCCGTATTCTTCAGTTCTTCGGACACGTTGTCCGTGGCAATGAGGATAGCCTGGAACGACTGGTTGTGATTGGTAACTTGGAGGGGAAGAGAGGAAGAGGTAGATCCCCCACACGATGGACCGATCAAGTGAAGACAGCAGCAGGCACCTCAGTAGTTGGAGCGTTGCGGGCAGCGCAGTCGAGGGAGAGCTGGAGAAGATTGGTTGCTTCTACAAGGGTCACAACCCTCAGTAATGAGGAATAGGATTAAGAAGAAGAAATATATCTATAGGTACACCCATACTGTAAAAAATGGTTCACTTTGCCAATGTCACCCCTGTTTCAGGGAAGGACGGCAAGAGTTGAAGGGCTTATGATCATTTGAGATTGGGTTTTTATAATGTAGGTCCACATGCGGCATGTGTTAGCGCGAAATTATACATGTCTGCTTGTGGGAATGCATTTAATATAAATCTTAAATGATATATATCCTTGCAGCTTAGATTAGATTAGATTAGATTAGACACAATCTTTAATCTAGATTGCAAACATAAATTAACATTTAGGATTCATATTTAAAGCATACCCACAAGAAGACAGTTTTCACTTACACATGCTGCATGTGAACATACAAAATACAAGAAATGAAAAAGCTAACATAAACATCAACCCTACGACTCGCGCTACTCTACCCTGAAACAGGAGTTACATTGGAAAAGTGAACCATTTGTATTGTATGAGTGGTCAGTCTCATACCAATCTATAAGTCAAGGACCAGATTTGTCTTATTCCCATTCATTAAATTTATTTTGAAAGTTGTCATTAAATGGTGTTCCCAAAAGTATCCTGACGTAATTTTTTTTTTTTAATTTTGTTTTAACAACATTCATAACGATCATTGTTATACCCGTTAATAAATTTTAATGTTAAAAGTTGTTATAAAATGTGTGTCAACAGAAGGGATTGTAACTTCTGCATAGAAAGGGTGATATCAACTGAGAAGTATAAATCTATTTGTGAAAAATCGAAGTGCGATCAAATATTCATCGAACAATTCATTGCGAGTGCTGTTTCTTGTCGCATAAACAACAAATGACATTTTATAGCTAAATCAATAAGAAATTACACGCGAAAAATGTGTCAATGCTATATAAATCCACATACGAAGAGTAATACAGATCAATTTTTCTGCCAAGATTATTCCTTATTCCCATACAACTTCCCGATTATAACATGTAGTTCTCATTGTGTGATAAATAAGCAAAATTTAATACGTAAAAAACTCACTTTTATGATACACCAATAGTGAATTTTGAGAGATTTTTAATTTTCCGATATTATCTGTCATTCGCAATGCAAAAACTAGGGATGTAACTGGTTTACTTTGGCTGCGAATAATAATCCCGCCCTTATTTTAACACTAGCTGTCAGTTAAAATGATATGCTCTGCGTACAAATAAAGATTTCTATATAATTTTATAAAAGTTATTTCTATTGCGTCTACCTACAGTATCTTTGTATTTGTAGCTTTGTGTTTGGCGCGCATGCGCAGTGTGTAAAATATATTTAAAATGGGATTCTATTTACACTTTGTACAAATAGCTTGAGTCTGTAAAAGTGATATTTAAAAAAATCTCGTTTATCAGTTCCTCAATATAGCAAAAGTTAATTGAAATAAAATGGAAAAAGAGGCATTGTGCTGGACATGAGGGAATAACTGGCATAGCACGGTTTGACAAATTATTCTATTCGATGATTTATGATTTTTATATTTTACACGTGCGCTAGCACATGCCGCATGCGAACTTTCGGTATAAAAATCCACCCTGCAACTCTTGCCAATCTTCCCTGAAACAGGGGTGACACTGGTAAAGTGAGTCATTTTCTTCAGCATGGGTGGTCAGTTGCATATCAAAGTATCAGGGAACATATTTCACAAAAAAGAATCAATAAATAATCAACATAAATATCAAAACAATTACAAAACCCTAATAAAGATTAAAACCACCATTTCTTTCTATCATCCTTACATACTTATTTCATTTCATCCAGAGTCATAACCTTCTTCATACAAGCTTTTCTTTTATAATGACATTGCATGTTTACAATAAAAAACAATAATCTAATAATCTAAGTTGCAAAGATATATGTATTAACATTTAAAATTCATATTAAATCCATGCCCACAAACAAACACGTGTAAGTTCGCGCTTACGAATGCTGCATGTGTACTTACTTACAAATTAAAATCTACACCCCAAATGAACATTATTAACCTTGCAACTTTTTCCAGCCTTCCCTAAAAACTGGGACAAAGTGAACCATTTTTTTCAGTATGGTTAGTCAGCCTCATACCAACATATAAGTCACGGAATTTTCAATTTTATACTATCATATTTTTTCCCTGATGCAATTCAAAATTACCCCACCGATTTCTTGGGAACTGCATTTAATAATAATATCATAATACGTAGGTATGGGCATCATCGTGGATGACTGATCGGAGGTAATCGGAGACCCGAGCAGGATGGAACCTTTAGTTGAGACTTGAGATGTCGAGTAGGTAAAAACATAAAGGAGCAGAAACTAACTGACTGCATTCTATAATCTACAATCTATAAGCTGCAAAGATATGTTAACATAAGGCTCATATTAAATGCATGCCCACACACAGGCACATGTAGGTTCGTGCCTACACATTCTGCATGTGTGCATACAAATAAAGAAAACCTCACATGGACATAAACCTTGCAACTCCTGCCGCCGTTCCCTGAACCGGGGTGGCATTGGCAAAAGTGAACCGATTTTTACAGCATTGGTGGTCAGCCTCGTACCAACCTATCAGTCAAGGAGCACAAAAAATTATAAATGATGTACAGAAATTCATAATGAGACACATTACAAATTAAAATTAAAATAAAGTAAAATTGAAATTAAACTTAATATTACACTTAGAATTAATGCCCTAGCCGCCATTGTTGCAAATCAACCGCCATTCCTTTCGGTCCTTACATACGTCTTTCATTTCATTCAGAGTCATAATCTTTTTCATGCACTCTCTCCTTTTGTTATGACTCTGAATATCCCATTCATTCGCTATTTCGGAAATTTGATCCATCCATACTTTCCTCGGTCTTCCCCTACCACGGCTTCCATTCATAGTTGTTTTTTTTTCAATTTCAGTGTCACTCTATAATCTATAATCTAAGCTGCAAGGATATGTAGGCATTTAAGGCTCATATGAAATGCATGCCTACAGACAGGCACATGTAGGTTCGCGCCTACACATTCTGCATGTGTGCATACAAATAAAGAAAATCTCACATGAACATAAACCTTGCAACTCCTGCCGCCTTTCCCTGAAACCGGGGTGGCATTGGCAAAAGTGAACAAATTTTTACAGCACGGGGGTCAGCCTCATACCAACCTATCAGTCAAGTTCAGTCTGTTTTGAATGCGGCCGCAAGACTGATCTTCGGGATGTCCAAATTCTCTCACATCACTCCGCTGTTGAAAGAACTACATTGGCTTCGTTTTCCTGATAGGGTGGTCTACCGTGTGTGTTTGATGGTATTTAAAGCCCTAAATGGTTTGGCTCCATCATATCTGGCAGACATGTTTTCCCCCGTTGAGATGAGCGTGAGGGGGCGGACACTTAGGTCAGCGGGGTGTCGAGCTGTCAGATTGATGCAGCCTCGCCGTCAAATACGCACTAATTTTGGGGATCGCGCTTTCCGGTTTGCGGGGCCGATGGAGTGGAACAGACTGCCACCCGGAGTGAGGGTTTCGGAATCTGTTGGCATTTTTAAGGGAGCACTGAAACGGCACCTTTATAAAATATCTCATTCATGATTAGGAGGACACAAAAACGGCGCTCTTTGGTCATGTAAAAAATTAAATAAATAAATTATCCTCATATATATATATAAGGAGCACAAAAAAATTATAAATGATTGACAAAAAATACTTAAAGAAACACCTTAGAAATCCAATTTAAAATAAAAAGTAAAATGAAAATTAAACTTAAAATGAATGCCCTAGCCACCAACGTTACAAATCAACCGCCATTTCTTTCGGTCCTTACATACTTCTTTCATTTCATTCAGTCAATCATTTTCATGCACTCTCTCCTTTTGTTATGTCTGATACATATTATCGCCCACATTTGTCGCCCTGCCAAACGTTGCAGTTGTGAGTCATACAAAACATGTTTTTATGTGTCAAATTTTACGCTTTCTTGCTTCCTCCATTTTGTGTGTTTGACACCCAATTATAACACATGCCATAATGACTTAAAATAATGGCTTTTTCCTTTAAAACTCGTCCATTTTATCGATCACAAGATTTATACCGTATGCGTCTATGCATGCTCGGACTAGTCCGGGCATAGTACGCACGCGGCAATGTGGCCACTTTTCTTGAAACATTTTTACATTCGCCCGGGTTTTTTTTATACAGATGGAAATGCAACTGTGAAGTTCTTTGTTCTCGTTCTTACTAAGGACATTTTCGTAAGTAGGTTGAAACAGATATATTATGTCTATTTTAAAAAAAAAATCTAGTCCACAGGTATCTAATGCCAATGAGTTGAGACATCCCTCGCCAGTTACATGATATTATGTGGGACTTCAACACTAGCTAGCGCCTTCGTGTCGGTGTAAATGTAACTCAGATGCTGCAAACCACTTTGAAAAGGTTCGGCTCTTACGAAATAACAAAATCGTTTTTCTATTTCAAATTCGCAAACCACTTTGAAAAGGTTCGGCTCTTCGAAAATAACAAAATCGTTTTTTTTTATATTTCAAATTCGTCCGGTAGATAGTTCGGTTGGTAGAGTGCTTGCATTCCATGCCGAGATCTCGGGTTCGAATCCCACCGAGGGCGTCAGAAATGATTTCCCGTTCCGGTGTTTCAAAACCAAAATAAAATACCAGCAAGGTTTACTCAGCCTTCACTAGAAATCAGTACCAGCCTCTTCGGGAGATGGTAAACCCCAAATTCAACTGAAGTGGTTGGCCTAAGGCCGGCCTCCTTAACTGTAAAAAGAAATAGGTTACATTTGCTACTTGTGAAACTCTTCGGGGATAACTTGGCAAGGAGTTGCATATACGTATAGCTTAATTGCGTTTAAATTTAAAATTAAGCAGGTACTGACAAGGTCTACTCAGTCGTCATTAGAAATGAGAACCCCTGAGCTAGGAACATTGAACGCGCTAAACAGGCAGAGAAAACTGCTGTTATTCAAGCCCAAATTGTTAAGAAGTCATAATCAACCTTTTTGTTTTCAGATGTTTTTTTTTTCTTTTTCCCCCACATTAGTAACCCTAATGGGGGGAATTTATTCGTGTGTACACTTATATATTATACCACATTTATACATACTGTAATATACCCTACTGTAAAAAAATGGTTCACTTTGCAAATGTCACCCCTGTGTCAGGGAAGGTCGGCAAAAGTTGTGGGGCTTATGTTCATTTGAGGTTTGGCATTAGGTACACATTCAGCATTTGTAAGCGCGAACTACACGTGTTGGTTTGTGGGCATACATCTGAGAGCTTTAAATTAATATATCCTTGCAACTTAGATTATAGATTATACGAGTAGATATACATAATATTTTACAAAATAAGATTTGTTTTTTTTTTGTTATACACTACACACTATCATTTTCTTTACTTATCTTTCCAATTAAATTGAAATAAAATGTAAAATTAGGTTTTCAGATGTGTATGGCTCTGGTATGGGCTTCATGCTCCTTGACTGATAGGTTGGTATGAGGCTGACCCCCCGTGCTGTAAAAATTGGTACACTTTTGCCAATACCACCCCGGTTTCAGGAAAACGCGGCAAGAGTTGCAAGGTTCATGTAAGGTTTTTTTTATTTGTATGCACACAATATGCAGAATGTGTAGGCGCGAACCTACATATGCCTGTCTGTGGGCATGCATTTAATATGAGCCTTAAATGTGAACATATCTTTGCAGCTTAGATTATAGATGCATTATGCAACCATTTTTTTTTATTTTGAGCATACCTACTTCTTTATTTACATACTATTTATTCGATCTTTATAACTGCTTTGCTAATATGTTGATATGAGGGTGACCACCCAATCTATAGAAATTGTTTTATTCTGGTCAATGCTACTTTTTTGCAGGGAAAGGCGGCAATAGTTTGCAGGGCTTGTATAATTTATTCATTTGAGGTTTTTATTCTATTTTGTAGTTTGTTGAGCATGTGCAATATTTTTCTATCATCAAAGTTCACACGATGTATATGGAGTATAATTTGCACGCTTAGTGAAATATTGTTCAATACCTGATGAATAGCTTAGCCAAGAATGAGGAACAACTACATTTTATACAAAAAGAAAACAAAAATGAGCGTTATCCGATCGAATTCAAACTTTACAGGAACCATTGCAAAAATATTTTGCAAAAACTTCAAAAAACATGATTCAAATTTCAAATACAATGCAATGACAAAAAAATGTTTTTTTAAATTTGTATTAGAAAGCCAGGGGCGAGCATTCCATAGACGCAAATGTAGACAACGTTTTCTCATAAACAGTATCCTACTGTACTGTATCCTGCCGCCGTTCCACTAGGGGTGGCCGGTACCTCCGCAGATGCGCCTCCACTTTTTTCTGTCCTTACAAACCACTTTCATTTCCTCAATATTCATCACCTTTTTCATACATACTCTTCTCTTATTCTCACTCTGCAGGTTCCATTCTTTCGCAATCTCACCTATTCCGATCATTTCAATTTCAAGACTATCATAAGATTTCAAATAAAAAATTGGGGTTTCGGTTTACCAGCCCTGTATTCATGCTCCTCACCTTTCTAAAGTTGAACCAACACCACCGATGTTCACGATATAATATCATGATTATATACATACCTACACCGTGTTTTCTCGTACTATCCCATACAGGTACCTATAGATATAGGTAGAGGTTTGCCTGCCAGTTGACCACAAACTTCTCGTTCAGAGACCACGTCGTCGTAACAATAACGTGATAGAGTTCTTAGTTTTTTAAATATTGAAACCAAAAATAAACTTTCTAGAAACAGAAATCTCGAGAGCTGAAGTCAAATTAAAACATCAACTAAATGTACAAAACGTTAGAGTGAATTTATAACTGTTTTTTGCTGTTTATGATGGTTCAATCATAAATAATTGGGCTTTAACTATAGGTAAGCAATATTATTGTGATTTGTGCATTTTCCTTAGTGCTGTGTTGATCGTATTGAGGTAACCTAATCTAATCTAATCTAATCTAAGCTGCAAGGATATAAGTATATCATTTAAGATTTATATTAAATGCATTCCCACAAGCAGACATGTATAATTTCGCGCTAACACATGCCGCATGTGGACCTACATTATAAAAACCCAATCTCAAATGAACATAAGCCCTGCAACTCTTGCCGTCCTTCCCTGAAACAGGGGTGACATTGGCAAAGTGAACCATTTTTTACAGTATGGGTGGTCAGCCGCATACCAACCTATAAGTCAAGGAACATACATGACAAATTACATTTTTTAAATCAATAAATAATAATATATACATGGACATAAAAAAAAACTAAAACATAAAACCAATTACAAACCAAAAACAAAGTCGAGTAGATTAACTAGTACTTATGCAAAACAAAAGTTAAGTATCTAGTAAATAAACTAAAGGAAATAATTAGTATGCAATTATAAAATTGCTAGAAATGAGAATGTGAAAAAGTGTAGACAATATTTTTTATCTGCCAAGAAGCCACAGAGAATCGTCAAAGAATCTAGTAAGAGCAATAAATATATTTGTAATTTATGTAGACGTATAGGTAGTATTTTTGTTGTTCTTTCACAGAAGTTCCATTGGTAGAACGCTTGCGTTCAAATCCAGAAGGTTAAAGTTTCATTCCCACCAAAGGTTTTCAGAAATGATTTTACGTTTTGCTGATTTTTTCAAACCCAAAAACACCGACAAGGTTTACTCAGCCTTAACAAGAGATGAGAACCTGCCCCCTGGGAGAATGGAAAAATCACAGTGTTTGCTTGTGGAGGTGCATTAAATATGACTCTTAAAACATACATATTCTTTTCATTTTAGATTATAGATGCGTGGTAAATATAGTACTAACAACAAAAAATTGTGTTACACTTTTTTTCTTTTATTTATGATGTACCTACCCATTTTATGAATTTTTCATGCATATTTATTTTAAAACGATGATATATTCTTCGTGATTTTAATGGAAGCATAGCACTACCTAGCGACAAAATAAAAATAAAAACATCCCCTACAATTACACAGCTGCAAAACAAGTAAAAGTACTTACACGTTTTGCAAAGGGGTGAATATAAAAAGTGCTTTGTTTTGCTTTAATTCTACATCTATACTATTAAGTGTGGAATAGAACTGTGAAAAGGGGTGGCCAAGATATAAATAGAGGATAGGTTTGCCGAATATGTACGAATATATTAGCGTTCTCAATATCCCTTACAGGCATCAAGATACGTAGGTACTTTTCAATCCATGCTACAATCTATAATTATAGATTGTAGCATGATTATACTTATTCGAACTTAGATTATAATCTAAGTTCGAAAAATATATTACACTTACTATTACATATTAAATGCATTCCCATAAGCTGACTCGTATAAGTTCGCGCTTACAACGTGAAAGCCCAATCTCAAATGAACATAAGCCCTGTAACTCTCGCCGACCTTCCCTGAAACAGGGGTGACATTAGCAAAACGAATTCACTATTAAAAACTGTCTGGTTCGTAGCGTAATGGTAAAAGCTTCAGACTCATTATCGGAAGTTAGTGGATTTAATTCCCAGCTAAAAACAACAAAAAAATATTTTATAATAGGCTCTTCCTAAAAATTACATTTTCAAATAGGCTCCTCCAGCCTTGCAGCAACTCACCAGCGCTTGTAGAGCCACGGCCAAGCTCGTAGAAAGCTCTTGGAGTGATATTATTCAAAGTAGAAACTGAAATCTCGTGATGCTCATTTTTTATAGATTTCAGTGCTCGCTCGGAAGAGGAATGTCAGCGAGCAATGCAGTTTTATGGATTGTTGAATACTCGCACAGAGCAATGTATCTTTCAGTTAGGGATGCCGCGAATAGTTGTTACGGCGAATAGTCGAATAGCGAGTAATCGCCATTCCCTTTGGCGGATATCGAAACCCTCGCCATTATTATTCGACATAAAAAAGGAATTAAAAAATGATATTTTTGTTATCAAATAATAATATCACGATTAAAGAATTCTAGAACTTATCAATAATATTTTATTATTTTACTTTTTGAAGAGAAAAGAAAACAACGATTTAAAGAAATCAGTCTCATTTTATAGTGAACACTTACAGTGATATCATATTTATAGATTGTAGACAGATAAATAGAACACTTTCAAATTCTGAAGCGCTATTCTGCGAAATTCCTTACGACCTCAAGGCGACGAGTTAGCGATTCGTGTCCAAAAATAAGGTGTAGTTCCTTATCAATCCAAGTTCCGACTTGAATTGATATCCAAAGTGTAAGGAATTTAGAAACTTTACTCCCTACCTATTAATAATTAAACACATTCAAAATCAAATCAAGCAACATCCACAATAGGTAATCGCTACAGAATCGAAAGGTCAGAGTTTGCAATTGCAGATTTTGATTTTGAGGTTTGGTTTTCTTGTTTCTTCAGTTTATATGGTACTAAATCTAAATCTACATCTAAGCTGCAAAGATATAGGTATATCATTTGAGATTCATATTAAATGGATTCCCACAAGCAGACACGCATAATTTCGCGCTTACACATGCCGCATCTGGACCTACAATATAAAAAATCCAATCTCAGATGAACATAAGCCCTGCAACTCTTGCCGACCTTCCCTGAAGCAGGGGTGACATTGGCAAAGTGAACCATTTTTGGTACGATTAAAATTAATTTAAGTAATGCTCAATACCGAATAACAATGAGTATTCGCGGCATCTCTACTTTCAATGGTATGATTGATGATATTATAGATATAGGTGGATCCAGCGTACCTGTCGGGACCCGACGCATCGTTCGCCGGCGCGGCCGGGTGGTCCGAACAACCGGTCCTAGCGCGGACAGCCCGCACACCTGAGACCCGACCGTCCCCTCCACACGGAGCCGGCGAGAGCAGTGGACAGGAACAGCTCGCGAAGAACAAACCGATACTCGATTACAGGCAAAACTTCAAGAAAACAGCCCAAGAATCTAAACATATAGTTCAAAAAAAGAAGAGCAAATTGTTGGAAAAGTAATTCGACGCAAAACAGTCCATGAAAGTAAAAGACGAGAGTTTTACACAGACGAACGAATTGTTGGAAAAGTAATTCGAGCAAGAAAACAGTCCAAGACATCAATGGTCCAAGATCTAAAAAATGAAAGTTTGATAATGAAAAACGAGTACATAGTTGGAAAAATAATTTGTCTCATCCTTAGATATAAAACTGCAAGGAAACAGTCCAAGAATCTGAAAAACGACAGTTAAAGAAGAAGAACAAGACAAACTTGAAAAGTAGATACAACACTACAAGAGAAGATTGGAAAAAGTGAAAAGCCGATAATATTAAAAAAAAAAATAGAAGTGCTATTGAAAAAAAAATGTGCAAAACTATACAGGAAAGGTTATAAAAATAAATTGATTTAAAAACGTACAAACGAAGTTATTTTAAAAAGTGATTCAAGATTGATAAACACAGATTTTACAAGTTGTGTAAGAAATTTGTATTTTTGGATCAAATTTCATGAATTGAATTTGGTATATTGAAAAAGATGATAGACATTCATAGACATTTGAAGCCGCAGTAATTGTCAAATGAGAAATGAAAGTTATGAAGCATTATCAACAAAGAATCCGAGTTTTGATGATATCATAAGCCAGTGTTTTTCTGCAAAGTTATTGGAGAGCGAAGATTTGAAAGAGCAAGGAAGGCCGCACACATGCTGGGAAGGAGGCGACCTGAGCATGGAAGAGGTTAGTAGCTGTTGTTCTACTTTTAACTTTGAAATTACTTTCTACTTTGTCCCGCATCTTTCACCACATTCCTGGGCCAACTGTCTATCAACTTGCAGCAAATTCTGCTTGTTACTCACCATAGACATTCATGTTGCAAAAGGCTCTTGTTTCCTCTAATGATTCCAGGGCACTCTTGGCAATGAAATCTTGTCTTGTTGTGTATCCAGATGCTATTCCTTTAGGGGCAGCCAGTATTTACCTCTGCAGATGTGACTCCACTTTTTTCTGTCCTTGCCCACTTCTTTCATCTCGTCAACAGTCTCTCTTCATGCATGTTCTTCTCTTTTTCTCACTATGCAGATTCCAGTCATTTAATCTCACTCATTTGATTATCACTATCTATATTTTAATGTGTCTAAACCACTACAGATATCACTCATTGATCTGATCCATTGTTTGGAGTTACTTTAAAACTTCTCCATATAAATTGATTGTCTCTTTGATGAGCCATCACAACATCTTTGTTTATGAATTCTCTGTTCTTCTTGATATAGTGACTCTGTATTTCAATCCATAGAGATCTTATGGCAGTCTGGTAAACCTTTCCCTTTAGTTTATTGTTTGTATCTTACTGTGAAGATTGTAATAAATGTGTCCAACCCACTGCAGACATCTTTCCCAGATCTCTTCCTCTGTTTGGAGCTACTTTTAAGCTCCTCCAGATAAATCTATTCTTGATAGCTCAATTCAACATATTTGTTCATTTCATTCATCCATGGAGATCTTATGGCAGTCCAGTGAACCTTTCCTTTAAATTTATTATTTGTATCTAACGGGAATGATTATAATTTTTCAGATTCTGACGGACGCCTTGCTGGCGTCTCCCCCACCCTGGGGGTTGAATGGTGGTCAGTTTCCGCCCCCGCCTCCTCGCCCTGCTCACCTTCAGCCCTCTGCCTGCGACCTGTGCGCGTGGGCTCAAGCCAAAGACTACCACGTTATCCCTCAGATACCAGGTTACCTATTTTATTTACTTCTTATTTTTCTTCTTCCTCCCATGTTAGATCTATTGATATACTATCTTAGTCCTCAGAAGTCCTATGCTGTGACACCAAAGACCAGAGAGGTTCGACCAGGTGGGTGCTAACCATTTGGCAGTTCCTTTGCACCAACATTTGCTTTCCGGTCTAAACACGTGGTCTCACCACAAGCGTCTTCTCTTCCTACTCCACTGGACAATAGCCTCAGTCGTACACATTTTTCTGATATCTGTGTTTCTTATTGTGTCTTTGAGTGCCAATGATCAAATTTCAGGCAATGGCTTGGAGATTTTTCATTTCTTACCTTCTTAGCAGAGATGTTATTTGCGCTGCGTTTACTTATTTACCATAACTTTAATTGCTGGTTAATAATAATTGGAATGTTTTTTCTTCTTACACATTATTTACCAATTTCAGTCACCCCAAGGGTGCACACAGCCTAATCTAATCTCTCTATCTATAATCTAAGCTGCAAAGATATGTTAACATTTAAGGCTCATATTAAATGCATGCCCACAGACAGGCACATCTAGGTTTGTAATCGCTCTGATCTAATTGATTTTGAATTTCATATTTTGCTTGAGGCTTCTTTTAGATATATTAGCTTTATTATGTATTCTTAAGTAAAGTTCACAATGTTTATTTTTCTTCTTCAAAAATGTTTTGCTGCGAATTTCGATTGAGTAATTAGTTATTACCCTTTCTATTTATGATGAATGAATTGGCTGAAGTTTTGATGAAGTCACCCAGTTTCAACTATCTATGAAAAGCAGTACAAATATGTAAGTGAAATGAGAAGTACAAATTTATGTTTAGTTAACAAATTTTTTTTAAGGAATTCAAAGAAAACACTGTTTATTTTCACTCAAATATATTTAAAAAGATTAAAATCTTTAAATAAATTACAAACGCGTTTTCGACCTAGTAGGTCATCATCAGGTATGATGATGACCTACTAGGTCGAACAAATTTATGTCGACAAATTTATGTGCTCGCTCATCTTTGCACAAAAAGTACTGAATGCAAGATTTGAAAACTTTATCCATGTGGTATATAAGAATGAGAGTGTTTTGCTTCTTAATCTAAATCTAAGGTGCAAAGATAAGTATCATTTGAGATTCATATTATATGCATTCCCACAAGCAGACACGCATAATTTCGCGCTTACACATGCCGCATGTGGACCTACAATATAAAAAATCCAATCTCAAATGAACATAAGCCCTGCAACTCTTGCCGACCTTCCCTGAAGCAGGGGTGACATTGGCAAAATGAACCATTTCAAGTTCATAATAATTCATCGCTGCTTTTGCAAGCTAGTAAAAAAAATATCTACTTTAAGTTTAGATTTATTGCACAATTTCTCTTATTTTTAGATGCAATGAGGTTTGATTTCTTGTTCAGGTTTACTTGAGTAAGTACTCTTGCAGAAAATGTCATATTGAACCTGCTACTTGCCTCTTTTTATATGTGTAAGAAAATTGAATTCATCATGGCTTGATAGACAGTCCCACGCTCTTGGAGAGCTACAGATTGTATGTGCCTGTCGACTACGGCCATTGTCGAGGACATGACTTATTTCATGTAAAGAAAAGCCATACTGATGTCGTGCAATAAATACCCTGTGACGAGTATAAAGCTCTTTATGAAAACATACTTCAATGGAATTTAATAAGATTTAAAAATAATAATTATAGAGTTCCTCCCAGCCTGTTGACATATCTGAGGGTGCACTGTGTAAAAAAATAACTCCGGTTTTGGAGATAGTAGACTGTAAAGATCATTGTTTATTTTTCAGAGAATGGAGCTAGTTGGATATTGGTGCTAGTGCTGGTATCTTTAGCTTCTGCAACTCTGGGAGCTGCACTTATGGTGACTGTGATGCGGTGCAAGAGAAGAATAAGAAATAATGCTGACACTGCTGGTAAGTTGATAAGCTGTACATGCAGTTCAACTTCTTGCCGCATTATCACTAAAAGACTTACATGTGGCGTATTGAAACAGCCTTACGCCAACTTATTAACTTAGTGGTTGGACTAATGCTGGCTTAGTGAAAATAAATAAACCCCACTTGCCATATGCGGGTATGACACTCCTTCAGGGATAACACTTAAAGGAGGTCGACTATGTGTGCAGTTTATTTGAGTTTTTTTTCGTTTAATTTTCTAAAGTTTCTTTGAAAATGAAAAATATGCCTGGAAAACTCTGAGATATAAAAATGAATAGCTGTAAGAGAAATGCAAGATCAAAAATTATGTGAAAGTAAAGGTACAAAAGAATGTGATGAGATGGTATGGGTAATGAGTGCAAATTTAGAGGAAATGTGAAAAAAAAGAGGAATAATAAGGCACGAGGATATTAATTAATGTAGTATTAGAATAATATCGGTGAGGGCAACGCAACTAAAAAAAAAAGCGCAACTAAGCTACACATATAGTGTAACTTCTTAGCTGCCTTATCCTCGAAGGGGTCGCATGTGGCGATTCGGAACCTATTTATTTTTACAGGTAAGGAGGCCGGCCTCACACCAATCACTTTCAGTTGAAGTGGGGGTTTCCCAGCTCCCGGGGGAGCGGTTCTCATTTCTTGTGAAGGCTGAGTAAACCTTGAGATCGAACCCTTGCTCTCAGCATGGAATGCAAGCATTCTACCAATTGAGCTATCAACTTTTTTACGAGCTTGGTCGTCGTCGCTACAAAGCGCCAATTCTCAAGCAAGACTCAGTTGCTGTAAGGCTGGATGGACCTTTGGACCTTAGGAGGACACTAATTTTTTATTCGGCTAAGTGATATAATGAATGGGCATCATTTTGTTTTTCTAAAAACTACATCCTAATCTTAGCCACCTCCTCCCCACACCATTTCTCAATACTTTTGGTACGTCAATTGTGTTTTACTAATTCAGATTTTCAACACAACATTATGATTCATTTATGTATGTACATATTATACACATACAATTTTTAGAAAGATGCTTCTTGAGTGCTCCCCAAAACACACCCACATACTTGGATTTCTACACTCGGGGTGGCAGTCCGTTCCATGCACATACATCTGTTGTCTGTACAATATTTTGTATAAAAGATAATCAAGTACTTATTATACTCTTTTAGGTCATTCCACGTCTGCCATCGGAGCCATAGATGATGCAGATGACCCTGATAAGTCTCGTTTGCCTCCACCAGCTGAAAACCACTACACCCACATGGAGCCTCTCCAAGCCCGGCAAACTCCTATCTCATCCTGTGATGCTGCTTATTACAGCGAACTAGAGCTGGTGAATACATCATCAGGAGAAGGGGCTTATGAAGCAGTTGGAGGAACCTGGCCCAACTGCACATCAGACTATGTATAGACTATAGTGAATTAATTAATTGTGAAGTAAGTTTCATCATTCTTATCTACAATGAGACCTTTTTGACTAGACATTGGTAAATTTATTATTTTCATAAAGTACACCTCTCCATTTGTCAAATCTTTAAATTGTTGTATTAAATCAGTGTATTTGTTTTGTCGACATATTTTCAAAGTAGACTTATTGTAGATACAAATCATAGAACTCAAGTGAATTGAAAACTCTGTATGTTTGTATTTTAATTCTTTTTTATTTACATCTTGACAAAATTTGTGAATATCCTCCAATCAGTCACAAAACAAAGATTTCTTTTTTAAATAATAAAATGGATCAATTACTTATTATTAATGAGGTTTGCACAATTGTATTGATTGTAGAGGCATTCACTTTGTGATCCTTCATCTTTAAAGATTCAAATAAAAACAACTTTGTTTTTGATTACGGCGAGTATATTAAAATTCAAAATGTGATACTTGTAATGTCACATGGCTGGATTCCTAGGGCAAAGAATTAATAATAATTTGTTATTGGTTGCTAATGACCCTAATTACATAAACGTGTGATGTTTGCCTGCCGATAAAATATCACATTTCAAACATCCATGTATTTTTTTAGATTCCAATGTGCTGCTAGAGTCCTATATTACACGGAAGCATCCTTTTGCTATGACAAATAAATTATTGATGAGAAAATTTGTTTTGGCTTGAGAGCTTCATTTTTTTTTCTAAAAAACATTGCATTATGGTTATATTGTTAATTTTTTTTCAAGAGGGAACTTATGGGTACCTACTTTTATTACCCAAGAAATATGTAGATGAAAGTTTCAAAAACGTTTTGTTAAAAATAATGTTGTATATAAAGAGGAATGTTCTGGTAAGGAGTAGGTGTTATGTTTGTAATGAAACATTGATATATCTTTAAGAAATTTAATGATGGAAATAAAAGTATACAAATCTAAGAATTAATTATTCTGCTTGCAAAAACACAATGCATTGTAAGGTAAACGTAAAACAAAGTGAAAAATTAAAGTGACACATTATCAGTAGTTAAATATAATCTTACCACGGTTTAAACCTAGTTTACAATATCATCTTTTTTTAAATGTAAATCAAGGAAAAATAAAAGAATAATAATATAATAAAGGCCTTATGTTTAGTATCAACCTTTAATAGTTCAGGAATTTTATCATTTACTTTTCAATCCTATAACAATGGATTGAGTGGACCACATAAGTCAGTTGTATAGTAAAATTATCTGTGTACAACAGTAGGTGCGTTAGACACTACACAATAATATCAATGCATGTGAATATAAGATTATGGTTTTTTTCATGCTTGTTTTTAATATCACTATATTTAATATTTAAATATGTTTATATATTTTATAATTAACATGCTATAATATATTATTATAATATGTATAAATAATGTATTTATTTGTACAAATAATTTAATTTCATTCTAACATAATATTGTTACAAACATATGGAATGTAAGAGTAGAATTTAATTAAAAATGTATTGTCCTTGTGCAGACTTTGTTTGAGCGTTGTGCACATCCCCATTCAACCCTTTCTTTAGTAAATTTCTAATTTTGAAATTCGTTTGTATTTGTGCTAAAGTAATTTTATTCTATATAACAAAAATATATCTTTTTACTTTAAGAATGAGAGTTACATACATCAAAACCATAAAAGAAAGAAAAAAATAGTCAACAAAATCTGTTTTTGTTATTTAAAATAAATATTTTATAAAATGTTTTTGGGGAATTTTTCCATGCATTTGTAACAATATAGCATAATAATAAAGAAATAATAATTGCTTTAAAATTTCTTGAAAGGCAGACATCTCTGTACACCAAACATAGGAGAAACATCAGCTGCTACCGAGTCATTCTGTGCATACCTCTCACCTGGCAAATCGTACATTATAAAAATACCATTGTTTCATTTGTGAAGCTAAGAAGTCACCTCTGACTTATTTGGAAATAAAGTGATATGATAATTTATCTATCTAGTGATTCCTCTGGGTGAGAAGTCTATTCGTTGAGGCAGACGGTTCTTAGGATTGCATCTACGACAGCGTACGGATCACAGTTGGAAGATGGTCGCCTGTCTTCTAAGTAGCCCTTCTTCTCCTCGGCAACGCTGCGTGGAATTCTTACACTGCAGCCTCGGTTGGCGACACCTGAAAAACACACAAATTTTAGCACTCCACCAATGATCAATAATATCTATAAGTGTTTTGGTTTTTATTACACTACTTTTAAAAAAAAATCTAGACCCAAACTCAGGCCCGCCACACAGTCAGGATGAGATGGGAGTCACAGGACTTACAATCTGTCTCTGGTTGTTTAAGGATCCATTCATTATGACAACATTCCCAATTCCTCACAACTCATCCTTCCTCCAAATATGTAAAATTCGACTCATTGCATTGCATGCCTAGAGGTGTCCTGGCTCTCGGATCTTTGCAACCAAATGTGGTATGATCCCGAGATGGCCGCCTTTGTCAGTCTTTCCAGAAAGCCATTCATTTGGGATCTATTGATTCCCAGATTCTTAAGAAAAGTATGTAGTAATTAGGATGAATATACGTACCAGCGCTGAAGTCATTGATGCTTGAAGTTTCAAAGTTTCCAGTCAGTCGCTTCTCGTTGTCCTTGCCCCCCTTGGGATCGTAGACCTTGATGTGTCTCATGTGCACTTTGGAAAGCTTGTCAATGGCTTTCTCAATCTCACTGAAAAAGAACAATATATTTTATAATTTGTATTAATATTTAAATAAACATCAAACATCCAAAATAATTTGAAGTCACTGTAGATAAGAACATTTATATGATTGGAACTGAGCTAAAGTGTCAACATCTTGTTTTAAGAATATTCATGGTTTGCTTTCTGCCCTATTAAAAAGAAAGAAGATAATAATCGAAGATTAAAGAATAAAGAAGATAAGAATATTACAATAAAAAGACCCCTGTACTAAGTAAATAGGCATTGTTTCCAGTATAGATTGTATAAAGTATAAATTGTAAGGCACATATTATAACAATATGTATGGATTTATATCAATCTTCATCTTTCTGTAAGAATGTTTACTTCCAAAAAGCCTGCCCTAATAACTTACTTACAAATGCTACAATAGAGTGCAAATCGATGAGTAAAACTTTTGTTACAATTTTTTCCGAATTTTCACTGAAGCTTTTTGTTTGGTGCTCGAAGTTGCTTTGACAAATCACATATCCGTTTTAAAATCTTTTTTAAACATAAAATTGTTGAATTTTATTTTGGATTTGAAATAACCTTGTTATAAAAAGGCTGATCATAATCAATTAAAAAGTTTCCACCTCGTACCCAATTCCTCAATTTTTTGTCTTGTAAAAAGTGCTAAGCTTTGCATTTATCAGCATTTTTTGACACAAATGAGCTGTTTTTTTTTTTTTTTTTTTTTAAGAAATCCTGTGCGGGAGACTCCCTAGATTCTCTCTTCTAGAGTCCTACAAGACTCTAGGGGTCTATGACACTTGTTGTAGTGCCGCAGAGGTGTACGAGCTTGGTCGTCGCTACAAAGCGCCAATACTAAGCAAGACCCAGTTGCTGTAAGGCTGGATGGACCTTTGGTGACCGGTCAATTGGTAAAGGTTTATGAATTTTTTCAACCCAGCGAAGAGCACATTCGAAATATAAATGGTATATTTTTGTGCTCCGCCGGGATCCGAATCCACAACCTTCCATTTACGAGTCCGAAGTGTTGCCACTACGGACTACGGACCGGTCCAAGTGTTTTGAATTAGAATCAGAAAGTTATACATACTTATACATGTCTGCTTGTGGGAATGTGTTTAATATGAATCTTAAAGGATATACTTATATCTTTGCAGCTTAGATTTAGATTTAGAAGTGAAATTAAAACTCACATAATTCCATTCTCATCGCGCATTTTCTGAGTAGAAAAGTTGGTGTGCGCGCCAGATCCATTCCAGTTTTCAATCGGCTTGGGGTCCAGACTGACGATGATGCCAAACTCTTCAGCCAATCGGTGCAAGATGAAGCGAGCGATCCACAGGTCGTCGGCCACCTTGGTGCCAACTGCGGGACCCACTTGGAACTCCCATTGAGAGGGCATAACCTCAGCGTTGGTGCCACAAATGGAAACACCAGCATACAAGCAGCATCTGCAAAAGTACAAGGAATTTGATTATCAAAGCCATTGAATAAAAACGATTGTCTGTAGACTCTTTTGTTAGAGCTGAAATATTATTTTGGTGTTGAAGTTGTGCAATGATAACCAAATATGATGGTATACTTCTAAAAAAAATAAAACCATCAGAACTATCATAACTTGTGCTGCAGAAGCATAGTCACTCATTAAGGCTGACAAACTACGACTGGATGTATTTAAAAGAAGATCCTGAAACATAGCTATGGGCACATAAATGAAAACGAAGTCTGGTAAAATAGATACAATGATGGGTACATCACACTGGATGCATGGACGCAAGACAACTACTACAACTACACACTGGAAAGCCGCAGCGGTAGAGAGGAGTTGGGGGCGAAGGCTGATGGAGGCTAAGGGGAGATATGAGCTGTAGGGCCATCAAAGAAGAAGATGGGCATTTCACACATACATCCAAAATTGCCACCTCCAATGGTAAACACAGGTCGATGGAATGAATGACATGTGTGTTGAAAGCTGAGATGCAGCATGTTGCCTTTATTTTCAGGTTAAAATACTATTGAAAATATGAAAAAGTCATTGTTTACCTATAATGCGCTTCGACCAGATCTCGGGCGTACACCTTGTTGGCTCCTACGCCGCAGTAGTAAGGCCCCTGTGGGGGAGGATACCCGCCCTGGGGCCAGCCGAAGGGGCGCAGATCAGAGTCTAGCAGGGTGTACTCTTGCTCAATACCAAACCATGGAATCTCATCTTTGCACTTTTGGTAAGCCTCATCACACAGCTTCCTCTTGTTGGTTTCTGTAATTAAAGAGAAATTTAATAATTAAATTACACTAAGATTTATTTATTTGCTGAGCGCTTCTTTTGATTGGGTATTCTTTGATAAAGGTATTTAAATATTTCAACCCAGTGAAGAGAATTTTGAATATAAAATGATATTTATTTTATGCTCAACTAGTCATCGCATCCATTACCTTTTGATAAAAAGTCTGAAGTATTTACAAGTAGAATACAACTGGTTCGTGTATCCATAAAATATGAAATATTATAGGTATCTTTAAAAAAGACTGAACTCCTCTAGAGAGCTGCTGTTTTGACAGTTAAAACAATTCCATCAACATCATCATCCTGATGAAGAAGACTATTGCAGATAGAATAAACATCCGGAAGCTTCAGCTCCAATAGACCACAGAAACATACCACAACAATAGATAGAAAGCCTAAAAGTTCTATCCAAAGAATCCTTTGATTTGCATTTTATGAGAATTTAAGATAGTTTTATATGCAACTCAAGCCACTGTATTTGATTTATCCAACCAAAGGACTGCTCAAAAGATCCCAAATGAAAATTCTTAGAAGGATCATAGGTTGATCTCATTGCGAGATTAGATACTAAATGATCTCATACAAAAAGCCCGTGAGATAGAGGGCATGATAGTAAAAAAAGTTGATGAAGTAATTCAGGAAGCAATTTTGGAGAAATCATGTCTTCAGAATGAGTCATGGAAGACTTGCCCACATCATTGCTAAACGAGATGGCAATAGAGCCAAAACGAGCTCTTAAAAAGTTTATAGATAGCTGGACATCCTCATTGCAGGATCCATGAGCCGATATGAATCACAAAGCAGAAGATCTAAAGAAAGAAAAATAAGAATTATGAATGATCGTCACCGCTCCGTAGTCTAGTGGTTAACACTTCTGACTCGTAAATGGAAGGTTGTGGGCTTGAATCCCGGCGGAGCACAGAAAAATGCACCATTTATATTTTGAAATACTCTCTTCGCTGGGTGAACAATTCATATTCCTTTAATAAAGACCGGTCACTAAAGGTCCATCCAGCCTTACAGCAACTGGGTCTTGCATAAGTATTAGCGACGACCAAGCTCGTAAACAACACCTCTGCGGCACTACAACAAGTGTCATAGACCCCTAGAGTCTTTGAAATTTAGGGAGTCTCCAGCACAGGTTTTCTTTAAAAAAAAAAACAAACTAACCCGTTGGTTCGTAGTTGTACTTGTAGGTATCGCACATCACCAGGATGTTGTTCCCTCGCCGGAAGGGATCCTTGTAGATGGCCTGAGGATACAGGAAGGTGTCAGAGTTGTGGCCAGTGGCCTGGTTTGTTGAGCTGCCGTCATAGTTCCACATGGGTAAGTCTGAAACACCAATGCCAACATTAAGTTATACACAATACTCAACATAACAAATAAGTAGCTATTTCTTTAGTGAGCATGATATGACTTGAGGGTTACTTTCTGGAATCTGTTGCCGTGGTGTATTGCAGCTAGAGCTTCCGGACGTTTCAGCTATGTCTTTGGGATTATTTAGGGATGTGATGTTGGCTATGAGATTGAAATGATGGGGGTTTTCTAGGATTTTTTTTTAAATTTAAAAATAAAAATATTTGTAAGGTGGAATGCAATTCATCTTTACAAATCTAAAAAGATTTGTTAAGAGGAATGCAATTCAACAACGTATTCTGCCTGGCCAGACACAGGTATTAATATCAGCAATTAATAACTCATTATAGTACCTATATTTTAATGAATGATTAATTCATAATTACCCAATGACATATTATCTTTTTAGATTTGTAAAGATGAATTGCATTCCACCTTACAAATATTTTTATTTTTAAATTTAAAAAAAAATCCTAGAAAACCCCCATCATTTCAATCTCATAGCCAACATCACATCCCAACATCCCATCCTCAACTTTGATCCTGGTTCAACATATTATGTTGAACCAGGATCAAAGTTATGGTCAAATAACCCAAGCGGGGATCGAATGAATTTTATTCTATTCCAAATATGCTAGAAAGATCTGCCACTTGACTCCCTCGGCCATAACACCGATATACGAATGTGTGATTGTGTCTCTGTGTGTGTTTACTTATGTTTGATTGCCTGTGTTCTTTTTACATGTGTGAGTGTGTCTCTAGATGTAGGTGTTTCCCTAATTGTACTGGTGTTTTTTCAAAGGTTCTAGTACTAGTCTCACATTCTCCAATTCGCAATATTTTGAGAAAGTTCCTAGTGTCATACTATATGAGGGATGCAACCGTCTGTAGCGGAGACTAGTATAAGAGGCGCCGAGCTGACCAGAAGCGCTATTCTGTTAAATTCTTTACACTTTGGATATCCATACAAGTCGGAGATTGCTAGCGCTTGCGATAGAACTCCATTGATAAAAAAATCACAGTACACCTTATTTTTGGACAAAAATCATCAGCTCGTCGCCTTAAGGTCATTAGGAATTTAGCAGAATTGCGCTTCTGTGCAAAAGTGAACTGTGAACCAAATGTGAGTGAATCCTTAAATAAATTGTGTGAAATAAATTTATGGAAGTTTTATTAAATTGAACCCGACGTAACAATATGTTGTAGAGGTCTATCGGAGCTGGAGCTGTCATACGTTTTGGCTATGTCTTCAATATGCTTCGGGGCCGTCCATAAATTACGTCATCGATTTTGGCCGATTTTCGACCCCCCCCCCCCTTACAATCATCCTATAGTCATTATCTTATGACCCCCCCTCCCCCTCTTGCTGTAATAATGGATGAGTTTCATAATTAATAATGTTATATTACTTACATAATTTTTGGTATATTTTGTAGAAATTGGTATTTACAAGAACGACGTCACTTTTGGTACTCGTACATCATTTGCCATCATCCGCAGACCAGACTCCCCCCCCTTTAATGCGAATGACGTAATATATGGACAGCCCCTTTAGGGCGAGATTTCAACTGATTTTGTGTATAAAAAATAACAAATTACAGTTACATCAACATCACATCCCTTAACCAGCCCATGGGAAAAATCTGGAAGCTCCAGTTCCGATGAGCCATGGCAACAGATCCCGGAAAACAAATTTCAACTTTTAAATGCTGGCCCTGAAAACCTGAAGGTATCATTAAGTTTTAATATTAATTTAGTATCGTGTGAAGTAGTGAAGAGTGTCAAATAATATCGGATTCCTTTATGGATCGAGTTTTCCTTTGATGAATTTTGAATCAACACCTACCTACTGAATATTTTTTCAAAACCTTTCGATTACGATTCCGAAATCGACCACTATGATGATTTTTTCATTTTTTTAGGGTTATTTTTAGAATTATTGAAAAGCAGATGCCAATAGAAGTTCGTTTTTTTTTTCTATAGGTAATTTATCTCACACAGTATGGTAACTTTAACACTGGCTTAGAGGGATTCTGTCACACAAAATCGTTTCTTTATAAAAGCACTGTGATCTACGAGAAGGATTGATTTGGCGCGTTCTAGTTCTTTCTAACAATCTCACGCACCTCCCACAACAATCCATACCTACACATTTCAGTACTGTCGCTACTCACATCTATTTATCATTGAACTTCTTAACAACTAATACCTGCATCATTATCAATTATTATTATTGCATCTACCAGTACTCATAACATTAGGTATCAATGATTATTCCTTAACTTATATGTAGGTTGGTATGAGGCTGACCACCCATACTGTAGATAAATGGTTCACTTTACCAATGCCCCCTGTTTCAGGGAAGGTCGGCAAGAGTTGCAGGGCTTATGTTCATTTGAGATTGGGTTTTTATATTGTAAGTTCACATGCGGCATGTTGCAGCGCGAACTTATACGTGTCTATAATCTAAGCTGCAAGGATATGTAAGCATTTAAGGCTCTTATGAAATGCATGCCTACAGACAGGCACATGTAGGTTCGCGCCTACACATTCTGCATGTGTGCATACAAATAAAGAAAACCTCACATGGACATAAACCTTGCAACTCCTGCCGCCGTTCCCTGAACCGGGGTGGCATTGGCAAAAGTGAACCGATTTTTACAGCACGGGTGGTCAGCCTCGTACCAACCTATCAGTCAAGGAGCCGCTTGTGAGAATGCACTTAATATGAATCTTAAATGTAATACATGTTTTCAGCTTAGATTATAGATGTTACCTTTTGGTTCACTTGGGATGAAGTCCAGAGTGCGGTCCTTGCATCGCAGGTACTCGCCAGTTCCATCGATCCAGATGTAAGTGGCCTGGATTTTATCACAGGGGATGGGCAGATCCAGGTATTTGGTCAGAATGGTCTTGTTCAAGATGGCGTTGGGTGAATCCGCGAGGAAGTGACCTCCGTTGCGAAGTTTACCCTCTGTAAAAATAAAAAATGCATCCCAATTTAATCTTGTCATTTATTGTTTGTTTCTAAGCCTACATATTTTACTTCTTAACGCTTTCTTTCAAATGAACATAATAATAAACCTATTTAATTTTCACAGGCAAGGCTAGTTGACCGCTTACACTAAAATTTCGTTTTCTCCGTCTCGAAGGAGAATGTCATCATTTCTCGTGAAGGTTTTGTAAACTTTATACAATCATTGTAAGAACATCGTATGTGAAATTTGAGTAGGTCTTCCTTGACAAGAATTGAAATTTTAGAAGAATCAGAGTAAGAAAAACAACTTTGTTTTCGATTACGAGGTAGGATATTTTAATTCCACAACCGGTTTCGCAAACATCCGTTCGCATCATCAGGTGGTAAAATTAATACTATTATTATTAGTATTAATTTTTTAGTATTAATTTATTATTAGTATTAATTTAACTACCTGATGATGCGAACGGATGTTTGCAAAACCGGTTGTGGAATTAAAATATACTCATAGTAATCGAAAAAAAAAATGTTTTTCTATTTATCTTTTAAGATGAACGATTACAAAGTTAAAGCCTCTACAATCAATAGAATCAAAGTAAGTTTGAGAATTGCATTTTTTTACAAAAGCATCTTAGACAAGAGTCAGGATTTATGTAAGTATAGTATGTCCTACAGAAATAAAATATGTTGTTCAAATCGTAGTGCGATCGAAGGTAAAAAGTATTCATTTACATAATATAGCTTGTCATTTAAATATTACGACAACTTGTGACAGTCTATGAGCCAATAATTAACCAGCAGGCTATACGAAAACTAAATAGGTGGAATAGTTGCTATGAGGCTATGTGGAAATTTCAACATAAATAACTTTTCAAATTGTTTTGGTGAAACATTGTGGAGTTCCATTTTAAATATTTGATTAAAAAAAAAAAATTAAGAACACTTCTATGAAAAAGAAGAAATGTACAAATAAATGGCGAAGGGTTTTTATAATACGATTTTCATCATTCAAATTACCGAGAAAAAAAATAAATGTATTTAAATATCAAAAAAACAAACACAAATTTTAATTACACTAATATATACAAAAGTACCAGTAGCGAATTTGCTAGGCTGTAGCAAAATATGAACCCATGATAATATTGTGTAATTGCATGCTGGTCTGACCGGCTTCTCAGTACCGTCATAATACTACTTATTTTCAACAAACGTTTTACGTCGTTTCACGATTTATTTAAAATGAGTATAAATAAACCATACATAGTTGGAGATTTGTTATTTGGATTTTTGTCTATCAACCGGGTTCCCTTCTGAAAAATATGCCCCTTGCCACTGGTACATAGAATCCTATTTTGTGCATACGGGGATTGCAGATACGTGTTTTACAAAACACAGCATTAGGAGTGTAAACTTATCGGAACTTTAACTATGTAATGAAATCATTTAGTACCTATTTTGAATTAAGTATAAAAAGTTATTGAGGTGAAATCCCATTGTGTTATGAAATTTGGAATGCTAATTGACTTAGTAAGTTTGTTTAAATTCTTGGGAGTTATATTCTAATCGTCAGTTCAGAATCTAAAAAAATATGGACTTGAGAAAATATATAACAAAAAAGTTAACACTAATACATACCATCGCCTCCTTTACGATTGCACGCATCTGCCATTGTAGAATACTTGAGTTTTTTTAAGCTTGATTATTGTTGTTCCTGTGGGCAAAAAAGAAAGAACAAACATGTAGATTTTATAAAAAAAAATAGTAACTTCATGTGGACATCACCAATGAAAAAAAGTTCAATGATACAAATTACAAAAAAATTAAAATATGAAATGCTGTAAATTAAATATATCATTGAACTATGTTATATTTTTATCCGAAAATAATATTTTTTGAAGATTTTTATGAGGTTGCTTATAATAAAAAACAAAAACTGTTCAAATTCTATAAAAAAATATTTTAAAAGCTCTTTAGGATTTAATTTCAAGTATCAGCTATAAACTAACAATATTATTAACAAAACCTTTTTATCTATAGATGATCCAAAAACCATCCATCTTTTTTGGTGAAAAATTAACTTTAGGCGGTAGATAAACCATAGATTTTCTATGTGTAAAAGACTGAAAACACAACCAATATTGAATACAACCATCTGATTTTGACTTTAAAATATGAAAATCCAGATATTGTAACAATTTCTGGCAATTATTTTGCTCGTGTTTTATATAATTGCGGTTAAAATGTACAGAGATATGGAGTTTGTAACAAAAAAGAGGTTTAGAATAATACTATAATTGTTAAAAGGACAAATCAAGGGTGCAGCTATATAAATTATAAACAAATAACTCTCCATATAATTGTTTTGAGCTAATAAGACGCTTGCAAAATTAATAGAACTTACAATAGAATTACAAACAATGTGAACAAATTTTGCAAATATCATTTGAAGTTCACTATTCATGCACATATAATAATCGACTATTACGTAAGGCGCTTCGCTATACCTTCGCGCAAAGTAATATAAGTTTTTTAATGGTGTCAATTACAGCAAAATATCGATAAGCAATCATAGTTATGTAGTGCGAATAGGATTTTTTAAGCATCGGCATTATGTATTAGACATTTCAAAAACTTGCTCCCATTCCTCGGTAAGTATAGGTCTCAAGCGAAATAATGCATTGTGCGGTATCCATGTACACTGTACTAGAATGTTATCAATATATAATGAATAATTTCAGAGTGATCGCGCAACAGCAAGCTTTATAGGTATTATTATATTTAAGTATTTCCTTAACTTATAGGTTGGTATGAGGCTGACCCCCCATACTAGTTTAGAAGTTTTTCATGTGCACTGCATTTCAATTAGTTCACTTACTATGAGAAGTTACTCCCAATAAAATGTTTAATCTAAGATTTATCAAATGACTGAATCAGCACTTATTCAGTTGTACCTTTAAAATGGTGATATGATAAACTAAGTAAAGACCATAATTTCTCAAAGTTTTACGTATCGAAAACCCCTAAAAAGTGGATTATATTTTGAAATAAACAAATGGACCACGTTAAAACGTACTTAAACGTCAAAAAACATAATAATAATGGTAATATTTTGTATTGTTTGTGTATTAACACTGTGAAAATTCATTTTGTTTCAATTTATAATTTTTGGATAAAATTTTTCAAGCAAAACACTGTTTATTTTCACTATAGACTTTAACAGTGTTTTGCTTGAAAAAATTTCATCCAAAAATTATAAATTGAAACATAATGGTAATAAATTAATTAATTAAAAGCCCTTCACAATAACACAAGATACAGTTTTTTAAGCTTACGAGTACGTAAGAAAAAATACGCTTACCGGAACTAGTAAAACCTGTGTCTCAGGCATGGAAAGCTGAGAAGAGAGAGAAGAATAAGCTTCACCTGTTCATTTTTTTTTGGTCATAATAACTGAGTAACTTTGTTATCTCTCCGCTTGGGATGGTCAAGGTCTAATTTTTGGACGTATTAGGACCTCCTAGATAGAATTAAAAAATTAAATTTACGAACCGTGTAGTAGAGATTAACGAGTATATCTTCAACGTTAGTTCTTGCCTCTGTCGTGGAAGAGACGTCTTTTGATGACGTTGGCTACGACATCGACGATCGTTGAGAAACCCAGTATTCTACAACTCCCGCAACGGCTCGTAAAATCTGTTTTTTTTTAATTCTATATAAATGTCTAACAAACATAATTCTAATTAAAAATCCTTTTTTACCTCTTTAGGGACAACGAAGCAAGAAGTTACACTCTATGTGCACCTTTGTTTCGTTTAGCAACGTTAATTAGATTATGACCTTTTGTATCTCAAGTATGAAACATGAAAACATGAAAAAGAACATGAAAAAACTCACCTCGATCGTGTAAATAGAAAAAAAAAATTAAAACTAAATAATTCAAAATATATATGGTTCAACCTTCCATACATTTTTCTATTAACGCAATCGAGGGGAGCTTATGCAATTTTGATATCTGATGGTGATCGTTTATTTTGAGAAACTGTGCTAATGGCAATATCTCTGCAGCTTTCACAAATTTTGCTATTATTGCGAGCCGCGGTAATGTCGTCTGGGTAGATTTGCTTTTAAGCATTTAATAATGCTGTGGTCGATTGCAATGGCGATGCAAATATTGTAGCTATATAATTATGATATTAAGTATAGACACAAGAAAAACACGAGCTGCTAGCAACGATGACATAGTCATGCAAATTATGTGCTATTATCTAAAATACCCACCCAATCTGAAGTAAAAAAAGACACGTTTGTAGATAAGTATCCCAAGATTGAAACATCGCGTAAATTCCATACACAGAAAAAATGGACTAAAGAGACAACAGCGTCTCTACCGAGTGAATATGTTTTAATACATTTTTTTTTGTTCACGCGATGGTTGAGTATTTACGCGATGTTTTATACTTGGGTGATAGTACACAATTTTTATTTATTTAGTTATCAATATTCTTATAAACCTTTCTCCAAAAGAAAACATCGTAATCAAAATGTATAATTTATATGGAGGGAATTAAAATTGAAAATTTGAAAGTCCAGTCTAAAAATGCATTGTTTTTCTCGAAAAATGCAATATTTTTGGACAGTTTGATTATTATTCTTGTTGTTTTAAAATTGTAATTTATATTTTACCCAAAAATTGGTGAACAGCTTCCAAAAGAATCCAGTATTTTCCAAATCTGAAACAATTGTAAAAAATGAATTATTTTATCTGTAAAATAAGGACAAACAAGGGACTAATTAATTTCCACGTTTTTTACTATTTTAGATTTCAAATGTAAGCAAAAATATTCCGATGGGAATCAATCTAACGATCTTCGATAACGATAACTACTAAACCACGACACTGAAGATCACTCTGTATGCACTTGTAAACGATGCATTTTTTCAATCTCCGTAAATGTTCATAGTTAATTCTTATCACAATTATTTTAATATATTCCTAGAAAATAGGTTGGCATGAGGCAGACCACCTACAATGTACAAATTGGTTCACTTTCATCAATGTGGCTCCTGCTTCAGGGAAAATCAGCTAGAGTTTCGGGGTTTGAAAAATAACACATGCAGCATGTATAAATGCGCACTTAAACGTGTTTTATTGTCGGAATCTTAAATGTTAATTAATTTCTGCAACTTACAATATTGATTATTAAATATTGTGCACACTGTATTGCGTTGGTATAAAGGTATTATTATTAAATATTATTTTGCATAAAGGTGAACAAAAGTGAAATCTTGAATGTCGGTTGGTCGGACACTTGCTCGGCAAGCAACAAGCTATTCTCGCAATTTCAGGGCTGTATAAACAAATCTCTCTTCATTGGAAATCCAGTTACCCTTTAGATTAATTTTAACTTAACAAAAGGATGAATTTATACTATTTTTAAACATTTCATTTTCACATCTCTTTGTTTCAGTAACATAACAATACAACAACAACAACTAAGCTACACATATAGTGTAACTTCTTGCCGCGTTATCCCCGAAGGGGTCGCATGTGGCGATTTGAACCTATTTATTTTTACAGGTAAGGGGGTCGGCCTTACGCCAACCACTAACCACAACCACATTTTTACGATAACAATAATGACAAAAAATACAAAAATGTCGGTATTATTGACCTTACCTCTGTTCACTATTATGGTTCACTTTGCCAATGTCACCCCTGTTTCAGGGAAGGTCGGCAAGAGTTGCAGGGCTTATGTTCATTTGAGATTGGATTTTTTATATTGTAGGTCCACATGCGGCATGTGTGAACGCGAAATTATGCATGTCTACTTGTGGGAATGCATTTAATATGAATCTCAAATGATACATATCTTTGCAGCTTAGATTTAGATTTTAGACCTCTTAAATCGATAAAAGGTTTTCTCTTCAAAATGGAAATCTTACCTGCCGTTTTTGTAAATTTAGATTTTAAAATAAAATTATGCGTAATTTTTAAAATTGCAACGTCTTATTTTCTGTAATAAAAGTAGATATATATGGTAAGTACAAAAAGGTACGCTAAAATTCGACCATATCGTTTACCAAAAAATGCATAGTAACTACAACGCTCACTACCAGTGCTGTTTTATTTTCCATACAATTTATGGTAAACGCACAGGTGAGGTAAAACGTAAAGTTTTGTAATAAAGTCGTTTTTTACTTTAAAAAAACCATCAAAATAAAAGAATAAGAAAAAGATCAACTTTAAAAGTGAAAATTTAAGCTCACTAAGGGCCTGTTGCACCAAACTCCAATCAGACAAAAATACAAAATAAGATTTCTCCAATCAAAAAAAAAAAATGGTTGCTTGTACGTAAACCAGCTGATGTGCATCATCTCTCCTTTTCAAACTCTATCATATTATTACCCACTTTCGAGAAATATTTAAGAATCAAGCAATCAAATCTGATGTGTCAATCAAATATTGATTTGAGGTTGGTGCAACAGGCCCTTAGTGAGCTTAAATTTTCACTTTTAAAGTTGATCTTTTTCTTATTCTTTTATTTTGATGGTTTTTTTAAAGTGTAAATGCAAATGTAAAATGCAAAGCTGTTTTCTTTATTTTTTCCTTTACTGGACTAAGCTGATATTAACGTGCTAGCCCGCTAGCCCTGACGTGACGTCAGATAGCACGTATTGGGGCAGTGGACAAGTTCCACGCGTACAAAATACTCAACCAGTGCGTAAACACACTCAAACTATGAAAACTAAAACACTCACTGGAGGTGCTAATGCATACTCCGTGTATTTTTCCAGTTAACGTGGTGGTTTAATGTTGAAGAAATGCTTTATGCTCAAAGTAAACATTCTTACTTAAAAAAATTGGCACCGTTGCAGTAATTCTAAAAAGTTTGAAATTTTCATTCTAGTTCCTTGACTTTGACCGAAACTTGTGTGGGTACTATAATAATACGGTAACGACTTCACTTCATTTCTTTAAATAAAGAGATGCAAGTTAAAAGTTCGAAAATCAATGTGAAAATGCCTTCAATGCGATTTCACCAACAACTCTTCGATTTAAAGTGTCTCTTACACAAAATTACAATTGGAATAAAGTTATCTAATCTTATCTAAGTTGCAGAGATAAATTAAAACGTTTAAACTACATATTCAATTCATGCCCACAAACAGACACGTGTAAATTTTTGCTTTAAAATGCTGCATGTGTATACAAATAAAAAACCAAACCTCAAATGAACATAAGTCCAGCAACTTTTGCCGACCTTTCCTGCAACAGGGGTGACATTGGCAAAGTGAACCATTTTTTACAGCATGGGTGGTCAGCCTTATACCAACCTGTAAGTCAAACTTAGATTTTATATAATTACACTTGACTTTTAACTTCAAATTTGTCCAAAATATCACTTTGAATTTGTTACATACTATCCCATAAAATATAAGATTTGAGCCTAACTTTATTATATAATGTTATAAAAAATTCCCTTCATGGTCAACGTTGGGTTAAAAAAAACATTTTAGTATTCATTTTAGTAAACAATACAAAATATAATTTAAGTATTCATTTCGGGTTGAACCATTTTTTATCTGCCGACGTTTCGTTTTCACAATCAGCCTTGAATTTTTTTTACCGCTTATAGAAACGAAACGTCGGCAGATAAAATAACTGCAAACAGAACATGGTTCAAGTATAAAGGAATTCAAAAATATTGTTGAAAAGAGTTTATTATCGAAACTTTACGAATTTACATCAAAAATATTATCAAATTTCTATAAGATATCTTTTGTGACACCAAGATTAATCAATATAATATTTAAATTCAACGATAAAAAAAACAAAGTTTAAATGACTGAAATATTCACGCATTAACATAACTAAGTCGATAGAAATCAGTTTATAAACTTGAGATGATTTGAGCTGGAGGCATAGGTTCCAAAATAAGTTACAAATATAGTGTAACTTTTTGCTGCGTTCTCCACGAAGGAGTCGCATGTGGCGAGACAAACCTTTTTATTTTTACAAGTTAAGGCCTTACGCCAACGGATTTTCCCAGCTCCCGAAAGGGCTGGTACTCACTTCTTTTGAAGGCTTATTAAACTTGATTTGTAAACTATTATTTTGGGTTGGAAATAAAAATCGAAACGGGATTTTATTTTTCATAACCTAGGTGGGGTTCAAAGCCGAGCTCTCGGCATAGAATGCCAGCACTCTACCAACTGAGCTACTGATCGGACTAAAATCAAGAAAATAGAAGAAGTAGATTGCTTGCATTCCATGCCGAGAGCAGGGGTTCGAATCTCACCGAGGGTGTCAGAAATGATTTCCCGTTGTGGTGTTTATTTCAAACCCCAAAATAAAATACCGGCAAGGTTTACTAAGCTTTCGCCAGAAATGAGTACTAGCCCCCTCAGAGCTGGGAAAATTTCCACTTCAACTGAAGGGGTTGGCGTAAGGCTGGCCCCCTTACCAGTAAAAATAAATAGGTTTCACTCGCCACATGCGAAACCTTTCGGGGATAACGTGGCAAGAAGTTACACTGTATGTGAAGCTTAGTTGCGTTTAGATGAAGAAGTAGATTTTTTAAAAAGGCGGTTGACACATTGTTTGTTGTGTGCGAATAACAACGTCGTTTCCTAAAAAAATAATTCACAAAATCAGGAAGCTGAATACGAATGTATTATTAACAAAGAAATACGTGAATAATGTATGTACTTATGCTAATTTCTAAATAAAGAGAAGGTGATCTTCTCGTGACGTTTGCAGTGAGAGTCAGTCCGTTTTCAGATTAATTCTTTGTTTCAAATATAAACCTTGGAGCTTGGAGCTCGCTCCCAGTCTTTGTTTGTCTTTAATTTTGCAGTTTACTCATATTATACATAATTTTATTATAATATCCTAATGGGTGCCTATTTTTAATTCGTATTTTACCAAGGCAAACTTTTGTTGGGCTATTAATAGAGCCCCCTCTGTTCCTTGCATTGAAAAATATTTGTTTTGTTTTGAATAAAGCTAGTGGTTAACGCTTTGGACGAGCAATTGAAAAGTAGAGGATACAAATCCCAGTGAAACACGAAAAAAATGTTTTGATTTTTAAAGGTGCTCTTGGTTGGGATGAAACAAATATCTATCTTCATTAGAGACCAGTAACAAAGGTTGAACGAACCAAACAGAAATTGGGTCTTGCTTGCAAAAACGGCGCTGACTGAAGGTATCTTGAGACCTGATTCACACAAAAAACGCTCACGAAAAAAACATTTTCTCAATTTTGACCTATGTTCTACAGTTCCTTGACTAAAAGGTTGGTAGTTCCTTGACTAATAGATTCGTATGACGCTGACCACCTATACTGTACAAAATTGGTCCACTTTGGCAATGTCACCCCTGTTACATAGAAGGTCGGCAAGAGTTGCACGTTCATTTGAGATTGTGTCTTTATGTTGCAAGTCCTGGTCCACACGCAGCATGCGTTAACGCGATTTTATACGTTTCTGCTTATGGAAATGAATTTAAAAAGAATCCTAAATGTAAAATGTATCTTTGCAACTTAGGTTATAGGTTATAGTATGCTCAACGGATTGTGGCAAATTTCCACAAGCCCAACAATGTAGATACTGATATAAAGTGAATCACAACAGTCACTTACGCCCATGGGATTGACTTTTACAGCGCTTACACAATGTTAAATGTGAATGAAATGCTCCGTGTCGCACACATTAAAAATTATTGCGCATTCTTGCAGTTGTTGAGCTTTACACATCACTAATTAAAATCTACTATGTATATTACCTGTTTTCATTTAAACTCTATATATAATATTTATTATTTGTTTAGAATTTTTTTTTGTACATTCAACAAAATCGTAAGATTTTTGAACCGTTATGGAGAACTTACACTATTCTCGACGTTTCGTTGGCGACGTAACCAATGTCTTCAAGAGGCACCCCTTCAGCACGAAATTGAGAATGAACATAAAAATATATAACCTAAGTTGCAAATATAGATAAACATTTAAAATTCGTGTTAAATGCATGCCCACAAATAGACACGTGTAAGTTCGCGCTTACAAATGCTACATGTGTACTTACAAATTAAAATCTAAGACTCAAATGAACATTTGAACAAATTTGAACATTTTGTCAAATGTGAACCAATTTTATACAGTATGGGGAAAAAGAGTGTGAAAATTAAATTAGTCACATTTTACACACGAGGGAATTCAAACAATTTTTTGTACTTGCGTTAAAGTTTTTGGTGTGATGGCATGTGAGTAGGGAATGCAATCTCGAGGCGAGATCGCTAAGTCGAGATCTCGAGGGATCAGAAATTCGATCTCGGCGAGATCTCGGCATTTTCGAGATCTCGAATGGATTTCAAAAGGTATTGTTTGAATTAGGTAATTGAAACATGATTGATACTGCCCTAGGTAGGTGTGATTATGATGCGAGTAAGATGATTTGAATGAATGAATTATTGAAAAAAAACTTTATTTTTATAAAAAAATTTAACTTTTGTTTGTGAACACAGAAATTCAGACCCGTACAAGCTTTCTTATTTTAACAAAGATCTAAAATCTAAATCTAAATCTAAGCTGCAAAGATATGTATCATTTGAGATCCATATTAAATGCATTTCCACAAGCAGACATGCATAATTTCGCGCTTACACATGCTGCATGTGGACCTACAATATAAAAACCCCAATCTCAAATGAACATAAGCCCTGCAACTCTTGCCGACCTTCCCTGAAGCAGGGGTGACATTGGCAAAGTGAACCATTTTTTACAGTATGGGTGATCAGCCGCATACCAACCTATCAGTCAAGGAGATAATGATAGTTAAAACAAAAATTGCTATTTCCAAAATCACACCATGACAGTATGCACAACTGAATCAATTGTAAACCAACAAGTGCCTGCACGCACTCGAATACCTCCGCTCACTTACTCTAGTCAAAACTCACTTATTCTTTTCTATCCCGCTCGACCAACATTGTAAATACTCAGGAATAGTCGGTATAGTTTGCGTATGCAGTCCGTCCTTTCCTTCGTCAGTCAGCGAATCGCTCGCGCGCAGAGAGTACGTGTCATACATCGCCGACTATAACCACTCGATCTCAGTCGAGATCTCGTCATTTTATGCTTCGAGATTGATCTCGAAAAATGAGGCGGGATCTCGGAAGATCGGGATCTCACGAGATCGAGATTGCATTCCCTACATGTGAGTATATGGAAAAGTTTTATAATACAGATATTACAAAGGGATCTCTCCAAGGATTCTCCTAGGTATAAAACAAGTAACCTTCCATTGCACTTAGGTACTTGTATTTAATTCAATATGAATAATATATTTTTGGAGTTTTGTGTATTTGAATACATTGAATATTTGCGTTTGCGAGTGGAAACTTTAGTTTGTTTACATCTTTCCAGCTTAGATTATACGTAGATGCGACATTCATATTTATTTGTTTTCATTCCGCCATGCGGTTGGGCCGTGTCATCCAATATGTATACATTGTGTACAACGTACATCCAATACACTTAGATACTGTATAATATCAGAATGAACTAGTATTAAAGCTTATTATAATTAATATGTAACAAACTTATCTCTTTATTCTAACGATGTTATTAAAATAATTGGCAAGATGTAGTTACTAGGCATATAAGACCGTTATACAAAATACATAGTCCGTAAAGCTTCGTTTTGCAGTAGGTACTAAATAAGGCAGAACTATGATTTAAATCTGTCATCTATATAATAATCTATCTATAATCTAAGTTGCAAGAATATATTAATTTAAAGATCTCAAATGCATGCCCACAAACAAACAAGTGTAGTTCGCGCTTACAAATGCTGAATGTGTAGGTACCTACTTACAAATAAAATCCAAACCTCAAATGAACATACGCCCTACAACTTTTCCGACCTGCCCTGACACAGGGTGACATTGGAAAAGTGAACCATTTTTTACAGTATGGGTAGTCAGCCTGATACCAACCTATAAGTCAAGGAATAAATAATGGCTGAATAGACAGTGACATCATGTTGGAGAGTTACAGGTTGTACATATTATGTACCTGACAACTATACTCCGAGACGAAGACATGATTTATTTCATGCATCGAAAATCAGAAATAATATCGTCAGGTAACATCGTAGGATTTTAAGTTTTTTTTTAAACGCGTCTAAATCTAAATCTAAGCTGCAAAGACATATATCATTTAAGATTCATATTAAACGCATTCCCACAAACAGACATGTATAAGTTCGCGCTAACACATGCCGCATGTGGACCTACAATATAAAAACCCAATCTCAAATGAGTATAAGCCCTGCAACTCTTGCCGACCTTCCCTGAAACAGGGGTGACATTGGCAAAGTGAACCATTTTTACAGTATGAGCGATCAGCCTCATACCAACCTATAAGTCAAGGAATAATGACAATAAATCATATGAATAATTACAATAAATAGCTTTCCAAAAGATCATTTCGCCACCTTAAAGGTAAAACTGAATAAGTGCTGATTCACTGATTTGAGAAATCGTGGATAAAGCATTTTATTGGGAGTAACTTCTCATCGTAAGTGAGCTAATTGTAAGGGAGAGTTCATGAGAAACTTTTACACTACAGGATTTTTAGACTTTCTACGTGTCCCCACGTAGAAAATAGTAAAAAAAGTATATTCATCTGAGAAACCCATGTTTACTCAATATGCCCTTATTCAGGTTTACCTTTCAGGTATCGCTTTTGTTTGTTTGTTGTTACATGAGAATGAAATTAACTTGCCTGATATAAACTTATCAATTCACCAGTAAGACTCGCAATTTTAAAACGTCAAAAATAATAGGAAATGGCGAGACTGCTGTTAAAAACCTATATAATAAGGCCCATTTGACAATTAAGGCTATGTAGGTAAATAAAACTGATTTTATTATGGACACAGAGATAAGTTAAATATCAATAAGTACATAAATCATGGCAGTAGTTAACGGTTAAGTAAACAACCCAGTATTTGCTTAGAAATATAGAATGCAATGTATCTATTCCCCTTATCAGCCGAGTGTTTAAAAACGTGTATTGGAAACAAATATTAATTACAACTTCTAATTATAGATAGTAATTATTGTATTATATAATAATGTAACCTATAAAATAATCACTCAATTTTAAAACAAAACAACTGTTGTGCAATATAAATTAAATCAATTTTAAATGTATAAAAAAATAATACCAGTATAATATTATGATATGAGAGAAAATGCATACATACAAACATCGATATATAAGGATACACAGCACTTTATTCAGTACTTAATCTTTTTGGGTCAAATTTATAAAATGACATTAGTACGATGACAGTGTGACATGTGACAAAATATCCCAACAAAATTAATTGCTTGGTTCTTATTTTGATAACTACATTTTTTACTTCCTCCCTTGTGTTACATCAGTAGCGCTATTCTGCTTAACGCCTTACGAACTTTTAAGGCGACGAAATAGTATAAAAATAAGGTGTACTGTGATTTTTTTTATCTAAAGAGTTCTTTCGCAAGCGCTAGCAAGCTTCGACTTGGATCGATATCCAAAGTGTAAGGAATTTCGCAAGATAGCGCTTCAGAAGCTCCCCAACAGTTTGTTGTCTACATAACCATTCCGTAATCTATAGAGGTTAACCTTTTTGACTTGCAATCGGAGGATCATAGGGCTCGATTCCTAGCTGAGCACAACTAAATTATCATTTACTTTGAGAATGCGCTTCGTTGGGTTGAAAATACATATGCCCATACTAAAGAACGGTCAACAAAGGTATGTATATCTAGCTTTACAGAAATTGGATTTAGCGTGAGTAATTGGCGCTTTTATAGCAACGACCAGTCTCGCAAGGAGCTCTTGAGATATGTTTTACACTAAACAGCTCTAACTAAATAAATCATCCTTATATTAGGCGCCCCCGGGCCTGATTGCATGACTTTTGGGAAAAGCGTCCGCGGACCCAAAACCAATTACAAATCTCTAAAGGACATAAGCCCTGCAACTCTTTCCGAGCTTCCCTGAAAAAAGGTTAAAAATCAATCAAGTTGTACAATATGGGTGGTCAGCCTTATACCAACCAATAAAGCAAGGAACTATGTAAACAAAAACTCTCAAATATTGATAAAACCGCGACTTCAATCGTTCTTTTTAAACTTGTTTAATTAATTTTTAAAATTCAATTGTAAAAAAAAAGTTTTAACTCACTTTATATTATATTTTTTGCTCAAACGTTTTCGCCTAATAAGACATCTTCAGAAAAATAAAATAAAAAGTGATTTAAAGCTTTGTTTTTTCCAATTGAATTTTTAAAATACAATGAACTTTCACTGTGTGAACAGATTTACAATTAAAAATAGAATTATCCTGAAATAGATTGTCCTGATGATGCCTTGTAGGCGCAAGTGCTAGACAGAAATAAAATTATAAAAATGAATCAAAACTTTGTTTATTTAATTAATATAATACAATGGACTTTCACTGTGTAAGCCACCAAACACTTAAAAATATTAAAAATAGAATTATTTAATTAATTTTATTAGTAGGTATATTGTAAAAACAGAATTTAAAAAAAAAGTACATGATCTATCGACGGTAATCAAAATTCCATTCATCTCGGAAGTGGAAATAGAAGTGGGTCTATAAAAATATCTTAATTACCATATCGAATGCATCGACTCGACATTGTAGGAATTTAATTTCGCTAAGAACAATTTATTACCTACACTCGCTTAGTTATCGACAAGGTGTGAACAATACGAGTACAATGGTGAGGAGATAAGGAAGTGCACAAAAAAACGTGTCAAGTGATTAACGCATAGCTGCAACACGGTCAAGGCCGAATGCGCAATGTACATTTATACATGTATTACACAGAAGCTAATGTGTGGATAGGATTATTTTATTTTTATTTATTTTTTATTAGTAAAGGTACCAACAGAACATTGTCAATTTTTTCACAAATAAAACATAATAAATTTACATACTAGTCATCAATGCTCCAGTGACGGTGTCTGTCAGATAATAATAATAATCTAAGTTCAATATTCATTTAAAGTTAACAAATGCATGCCCACAAACAAACACGTGTAGTTCGCGCTTACAAATGCTGGATGTGTACTTACAAATAAAATTCAAACCTCAAATGAACGTAAGCCCTACAACTTTTGCCGACCTTCCCTGACACAGGGGTGACATTGGCAAAGTGAACCATTTTTTACAGTATGGCTGGTCAGCCTCATACCAACCTCAAGTCAAGGAATCAAAATTCAAGGAATACAAGCAATTAATTACATCCAGTTATACAAACAAACAGACACTGGAAAATCTACAAAACATCTATAAAACTGAAAATTGATTCTTGGACTTAGCCGCCTACATAACAGATCAGCCGCCACGTTTTTCGGTCCTTACATACTTCTTGTATTTCATCCTGAGTAATTATAAATTAACATAATTGTTATAAAGTTTCTTCAATAACACTCTAATCGATAGAGTGTTGGATAACAGAAACCTTAAACTAGAGTTACGTCTGCGTATGGTGAGATGCTACCTCATTCTAATCTAATTTAAATTGCAGAGATATGTAACATTAGTAATCTCACAAGCAGACACGTATAAGTTCGCGCTTGTACATGCCGCATGTGAACCTACGACATAAAAACCCAAACCTCTAATGAACATGCACCCTGCAACTCTTGCTGATCTTCCCTGAAACAGGGGTGACACCGGCAAAAAAAACCATTTTCTACAGTAGGTATGGGTGGTCAGCCGCATACTAACCTATAAGTCAAGGAACATACACAACAAATTACATTTTTTAAATCAACAAATTATTATATGTATGGACATCAAAAACCAGCAGAAAAACATTGAAAATTAAAATATTTTCTTTGTTTATAATGTCGCTATAAATAATACAATACGATAAAGATTTTTGATGAGGTATCTTAATTAAACGGTGCAGATGCATTTTGAATGTGTGACAATGATTGACAATGATATAAACTGGATATATTCAGATAGTGCTTTGTAATGTTTTGCATTAAAAAATATAATTTTTAATAAGAAAATGGATTCTTATCAATATTTTAAGAAATGATATTGAATAAGCATTAATATTTAATCTGAATAGAAAAGTTTTTTTCTTTTATATAGATTTGTAAAGAGGAATACAATTCATCAACCTATTTTGCCTAGCCATTTCGCTCCCCCAGTTCTTGTTTATCGTATACGCCAATCTTGTCAAATATGACTTTTTCATGCAGTTACGTCTTATGAATCAAATTCTACACAATCTGAGCTAAAAAAAACCGTCAAACTCGATAATGTGAGAGTTATTTTAAATATTTTAAAATAAATTTCTTGTTTTCATTAGACACATTGGTCCAGTACACATGCAAACATTGCTCATGTAAAATTTTCTCAATGGCGTATACGATAAACAAGAACTAAGGCAGCGATTTGTCTTAATGCGAAAGCAGAAGCTTGTGTGCATTCAATGGCATCTGTTAAACCAGGGTCGAAGTTATGGTCAAATGGCAAGGCGTGATACGAGCCAGCGTTATTTTGTTTTAAATACGCTAGTCAAGAACAGCGACTTGATACCTCGGACATAACACCGAGATGTATGAATGTTTCAGATGCAAAATTCAAGCACGTAAATAAGCAGGAATCACATGGAAGTTCGCGTTCACACATGCTGTGTAAGCTTATAGGTAAAAAGAGGAATAAAAGTTTAAGCGTTTGGGTATTGACATTGTGCCAAGGTCACACATCTATGTAACAAGGGTTCTTAGTGACCAACATCAAATGATTATTAAGCCTTTGTCCTGGCAGCTCAAATTTTTGAGCTTTTGAAATGTGCCGTCCTCAATCAATGTGTAATTGTATTTAAATGTAAGTACGGAATGTAATCTATGATATAAGTTGCAGAGATAGATTCATTATATCTGCACGCCGACAAGCAAAAGATGTATAAGTTCGCGCTTATACATGCTGCATTTAGTTGCAATATTCTTTAAAAAAAATTCAAAATATATCATTACTAATCTAATCTAATCTAATCTAAGTTGCAAGGATATGTTACATTGGAGATTCACATTACATGCATTCTCACAACCAGACACGTACAAGTTCGCGCTTGCATATGCCTCATGTGAACCTACAACATAAAAACCAAATCTCAAATGGACATACACCCTGCAACTCTTGCCGTCCTTCCCTGAGACAGGGGTGACATTGGCAAAGTGAACCATTTTTACAACATGGGTGGTCAGCCGCATACCAACCTATAAGTCAAGGAACATTACGATACTTGTTTAAGGAATTCATTGAAATAATGATAATCTAGTTGATATGATGTAACATTTTTGTTATGAATTATGAATTTCATTTTGACCTAAATTTTACATTGCTCGTCAGCTGATAGCGTAAGCCACTTTTAACACATGCTCGTACATAGGTGTTTTTTTAACTTTGATCTTTGACAACGTTATAATATTATTTAAATAACCACACATCTCATTATTTTATTCTTGATACGAACGATGCATGCAAGTTTCGTATCTGTGAGAATGAAAAAAAAATCACAACATAATATGGTGAGTTATTTCGTTCCTTGATTTGCGACAAGATCTGTTTAGATAAATATGTAATTAAATAAACATAATGTTAAAGAAAAAAAACTTTCATTCAATTAAACTACATTTAATGTTTAACCTTATCCCATTTACAAAATATTTTTTAAACAAAAATAATATATTAGAATGGTTTATTTGGTGCGCCCTGTTTTTGTGTGAATCACACTTCACGTGTCCTCTGCGACCTCGGTTGTCGCTATTGAAACGCCAAATCTCAAGCAAGACCCAGTTGCTGCAAGGCTGGATGGACCTATGGTGATCGGTCTTTGGTAAAAGGTTTTGGTAAAGGAATTTTTTAACCCAGCGAAGAGCATATTTGAAAATATAAAATATACATTTTTTGTGCTCTGCCGGGATTCGAGACCCCGACCTTCCACTTGCCTGAAGCGTAGCTACGGTTCGGTCAAAATGTATGTTTGTGAATAATACATTTGTCATATACAATCGAAGGCAATCATCATTACATCTTTGATTTTTTTCAGAAATAATATTAAATTTGTAAAGCTTGTTTTCATGGCCACAGGTCATCACAAAATATTTGATTGTGTTATCTACTCCCAGCCAGCCAAAAACACGGGTTGCTGAATTGCTTTCACTAATGTTTTTACCTGAAAAAATCCTTGAAGGAAATGTGTGTACACTGTTAGTTTTTAATTACAAGTGGACCCACAGCTGTATTTTTTTTTAATTGCAGTTGACACTGGGAATCGGTAACCTAGCCGGAAATGACTCTCTGTTTGTTAATGGTTGTTAATTTCATTTGTATGAATTGCGTTCAGGATGCTCGCATTTATCATTCATGGCTGGAACGGGATACAACTGGCCTCACATCTAATATTTCACTATATTCTAATAATTAATATTCATTCGTGTTCGAGGCAAAATATGACATTGCCTAATATACAATCAACTTAATTGTTACACGTTGTTATACAGAGCAGCACTTACCTAACATGCGGCTTGTTACATTTTGCATTTTAAATTAATGTTAGAACCTCGATTATCCGAGGTTGCAATAACTAAGCTTATAACTAGCTGTTCCTTACGTCGTCTAGCGTACATTTTGGATACATGTCAAAGAATAATTTAGTTCTATATAAATCGATAGTTTTTTTTTGAAAAATTATAGTTTCACTGTTTACTTTCACTGTCAACAGTTAAAATAAATAAAATTCTGATACGTATTTACAAATTATTTTTCACTTCTATGGACATGTAGTGTAAATCTTGCCTGCGTTATCTCCGAAGACGTCATATGTGGCAATTCAGGACTAAACTTTAGAAATTTCAATTTATATTCAATCATTGATTCATAATTAAATTAAAATGTTATAATTTTTACAGTGTGTAATGAATCCGTATTCTCCAAGCTTTGGATAATTCAAAGTAGGCTTGGAACACAATAACTCGGATAATCGAGTTTCTACTTATTCTAAAAAACGTGATATTATAGTATCTGACTTTGAAGGATAAAAAATATTTTGTCATCACTTGATCTGGATTTTGACATTGATTACAGGCTTGACATTATATTAGCATAAAAAAAAACCACTAACGTACATTAAAAAGTTAAACGAGATGATTATGGGTGGAGTTTCAGCCTTGCGAACTCCACGACTGTTCGTCCCCTTAGTGCTTCTTTGTCTTATCTCTAACAAGACAACGTTGCAACAAACAATAAATATGAAACCGTTGGATACCTTCTGATACAAATGAAGACGATTTATCTATCTTCATAAGAATCCTCTCTTTATTCATGAACTAATAACTACACTGAAGGCTCGTTTACAAATAGGTTGGTATGAGGCTGACCACTCATACTGGAAAAAATGGTTCACTTTGTCAATGTCACCCGTCAATGTCAAGGTTGGAAAAAAATGCAATGTGTAAGCTCATTTGAGGTTTGAATTTTAATTTTTAAGCACACATCCAGCATTTATAAGGGCGAACTTACACGTGACGCTTGTGAGTATGCATTTAATGTGAATTTGAAATTTTAATTTTTTTGCATCTTGGATTATAGACAAAATGGAACAGAAACCCAAGGGGATCTTCCACCAAGAAGAAACGACACAGTCTTCGGAGACTGAAAGCTTTCATAGGCTGCCACCAGAAGCTCGAAGATCGATAACAGTGAAAGAGTTTTAAAGAAGAAACTAATCATTTTTTTCTCGTTGAGTCATGACAAAAATCACATTTGTGGTGACATAAAACGGCCGGCGTTTGTAGTTAAATTTCAGCATCATTATCACATCTTTAATCTGCAATCTAAGTTTCAAAGATATAAAAACATTAAAGATTCCTATTTAATGCATGTACACAAGCAAACACGTGTGAGCTCGCTCTTACACATGCTCCACGCGTACTTGCAAATTAAGACCCAAATGCCAAATGAGCATAATTCTTCTACTGTTGCAGAATTTCCGCAAAACAGGGATGGCATTTTTCAAAATCAACAACATTTAGATGAATAAGAGTTTTAGGCTAACACGGCCGGCTGATGATGCTGGAGTGAAGTTTCCGGGATCTGTTGCCGTGGTCTGTGGGAGCTTTCACAGTTCTCATCAAGATCTTCATCATCATCATACTTCACGCTGAAGAAGCCCATCGTAGAAATGGGCGAAACGTCCGGAAGCTCCAGCTCCCACAGACCACGGCAACAGATCCCGGAAAACTTCACTCCAGCAACATTTAGATGGTTAATCTTATATTTTCCTATAGTTTAAGGAAAAGTAAGTACAAATATGAGAGTTAACAATAATAGTTATAAAAATGGGTCCATTTTTAAAAAGCGCCGTTTAGTGGCACTAGCTACCCCAAGGGCGCTTAAAATGTATTCTAATGTATTCATTCATCTACAATACTTTAAGACCTTCACTTGTTTGTCAAACAATATTGTGTCACATTCGTATGCATTATTTATTCCATCCACATTTCTATACCGAAATATGCTGAAATGTCATTTTGCATGAGTGACATCTATCCTCGTGTTAAAAGCATACAATCTACTACAATATCAATGTAGAATGTGGAATAATGTATTGCAATACGACACGACGTACGATTCGCTTCGGAGATAACCAATTGAAAATATTACAAAAGATGTACTGAGATTTGAATATTTGATTGTTCACCAAAAACATCACTGCTATTTCAGTTTCTGTTAATGAAACAAAGAGTCATAGAAAAGATGAAAAATACCGAGGTCTTTTTAAAAAAGGAGTCATTTTTTGTAGTTATGTTTCTTAGAAACCATTAAACCTACAGAGCTGTGGTTACCTTTAAATTTTTTTATGATGTGTATACTTTCAAATTGTGAAGGTTAAATTAAAAAAAAAAACTTTTAGAAGCTAAAACTAAAACTACAACCAGTGCAAAAAATCTCGATTTTTTCATCGCCCTGAAGTTAGCGCAAGTCTTTCGAAGTTGCGAACTTGGTATTACACTATAATATAATCTATAATCTAAGTTGCAGAGATATATTAACATTTAAGGCTCTCAAATGCATGCCCACAAACAAACACGTGTAGTTCGCGCCTACAAATGCTGAATGTGTACTTACAAATAAAATCCAAACCTCAAATGAACATAAGCCCTACAACTTTGCCGAGCTTCCCTCACACAGGGGTGACATTGGCAAAGTGAACCATTTTTTACAGTATGGGTGGTCAGTCTCATACTAATCTATAAGTAAAGGAATAATAATAGTATATATTTTAACAATATGCTAAAAAATCAGAACAGTATTATTATTTTTGATATCCGATGTTTCTGGTGACTGGCCCACTCTTTATAAGCATGCTGTTTTAATTCAAATAGAAGTAAAAACATACTGCATAGCTTATACTGAAACTTTACAATGATCTTTAAAAGTTGTACTTGGTAATTGAAACAAACATTGACAGGAAGTGAGTAAGTATTAAGAGAAAACTGTATACAATTGTAAATTTTGAAAGAATAATTGTCTAATCTAATCTAAGCTGCGAGGACATATATCATTTAAGATTCATATTAAATGCATTCCCACAAGCAGACATGTATAATTTCGCGCCAACACATGCCGCATGTGGACCTACATTATGAAAACCCAATCTCAAATGAACATGAGCCCTGCAACTCTTGCCGTCCTTCCCTGAAACAGGGGTGACATTGGCAAAGTGAATAATTTTTTACAGTATGGGTGGTCAGCCGCATACCAGCCTATAAGCCAAGGAACCAACCTATAAGTCAATTGTGTTTTAAGGAATGAAATGAATGACTACATAGTACATATATCATGAAGACGGCGCGTGTGGGGGATTTCAGATAAAAATGTCTCCCTGACCGACGGTGCTAGGACAAAAATAGATCAAAATATTATTAAGCGTGATAAAGAAAACTCTTTTACAAGTTACACCTTGATTCATTGAAAACTCTCTACAATTGAAGAACAAAATATTAGAATAAAACGTAAAATCTAGAAACTATTACATAATTTTTTAGTGAACTTATCTATAATCTTAGTTGCCGAGATATATTATACTTAAAGGTCATATTTAATGCATTCCCTCAAGCAGACACTTTTTGCATATGTACTTACAAAATAAAAACACTAATCTCAAATAAACATACACCCTGCAGCTCGTGTCGACAATCCCTGAAAAAAGGACTGACATTGGCAAAAGTGAATTAGTTTGCAGCCTCATGTCAACCTATAAGTCAAGGTACAAGTAGCAAATTATAAAAATTATTTTCATAATCAATTAAAAAAAAAATACTGCATTTGCTTTTATCTTTCAGAGTATGTGCCTGACATGCCATAGTATACTGATTGTTTTGTAAGCACACATTCAGAATGCGTTAGCGCAAACTTACACGTGTCAGATTGTAAGCATGCATTTAATATGAATCTTAAGTGTTTATGTATTTTTGGCATTTAAATTATAGACAGATAGGTTTATTGGGATTAGAAATTTACTTATTAGAAATTTATTTGAATGTAATTATAAGTTTCCCTCTGATAAAATACTGACTTCTTTGATTACTTCAAGTTTTAAAATGTAATCCCTTCTGGCATTTGATTATCGTATACCAATGCTTGTACAATGTACATTGTTATCAACGAATTCAAAGGATGTTTTTTTATGGTTCTGATGAATCTATAATCTAAGTTGTAAAGATAAATTAACATTTAAAGTTCATATCAAATGTATGCCCACAAACAAACACGTATAGTTCGCGCTTACAAATGCTGAATGTGTACTTACAAATAAAATCCAAACCTTAAATGAACATAAACCATTCAACTTTTTCCGACCTTCCCTGACACAGGGGTGCCATTGGCAAAGTGAACCATTTTTACAGTATGGGTGGTCAGCCAACCTATAAGTTAAGGAATACATAACAAAATAAAACTGAAGGCTGTAAACAAAATGCACACTCTAAATAAATATGCTCTATAATTTTTGATGAAATGATATATCATTACAATACAACGAAACGAAAACTGTGTGGGCAATAGAAATTGGTAAAATATAATGCTATATCTAACCTTGGAGTATACTTAAAATTTTAAATACACATTAAGATAGCACCTTCTGATATTTAAACAAATAGTCACGAAAGTGCGAATTTCTTCCTAACAGATTTCTTCAATTGCTTGTAATTACCTAAGGCCATCATAGTTTTCCCACTGTTAGATCGTGCCATATCTATTAATAAAAAAAGCTATGCAGTGGCTTTCCACCTTGTTCACAAATTCGTAGCATTGGCGCGTGGAAACTTTTTATTTTAGAAAAGTAACACCTATCACTTTTTCTAGAAATTTTCCTACGCTAACCACTGTTAGCGTTGTAAAAATACAGAAGTTGCTTCACTAAGCAACTTCTGTATTTTTACAACGTTTAATTAAACCTTAAAGGTATCGAATCCTGGGAGGTGGACAGTGAGGGGGGAACATTTTTGAATTTGAGACTTTTTTCTCGGCGAGCAAACGTCACTGTTGTCCTTAGCAAGCAATAACATTTTTGTTTGTATACCTTTTCCCTAGCAACCCAGCCGGGTGAATACATAATATTGTCTATGCCAATTCACGTGTGGACCTCATTAGGGGAACGTAGAGAAAAAATTAAGAAAGACCATTTAGGAAAATAACATTTTTTCATTAATCCCATTTTGTTTCTCTTGTTCTTTTATCTGATTTCAATTTTCATAGGACGGTGAATGTTTCTTTATATTTTTTTACATAGATTCTTGTTAATGTATTCTTGTAAATTGCAAGGTGACCATCACATAAAGAATGCAGTTAAATTAAATTTTAGGGCCACCTCTTCTTATTGGATTCTCTACAAAACCGTTCCACGCTAGCCCATTTTTCGCCGTAAATTCTATTCTTGAGTTTGGTTTGTAATACTAACATATGCAATCATGAAAAAAGAAGTACTTACTTTAATATTACTTCAATATAAATCTTTTGGAGCTATGACGGCTCAGAAAAGGCGGTTGCAATCATTTAAATGGCGTCCGTCATTTTGAATGCACTCAGGCGCCCTTGACAATTGCTCTGACCATGAAATAAAATATGCCATTGGGTAATTAAAAATATTGTTATGATTTTACTTGGGGTTATTTTAATTAAACTGCGATTTATTCAATTAACAAGATTTATTTTGCACACGGTACTGAACACTCTTCTCGCTCTAGTTATGTCTTCGCGTTACAATATTTCAAGCGACTCTCGCTCCCTCAAAGAATCTTTGCTCGTATATATATGGGAGGCAGAGACGATTCTTTCATGTTCGAGATACTTCCACTAGAATTGTTCGACACTATTCCAGAGTCGTTACGCACATGAGCAAGCTACGCGCCTAGATGCAAGTACACACAAACTCATAGTAGATTATGCTAGAGAGGCCACACACACCAGCAAGCATGTCCCCACGAACTTATACGTTCGTAACAAATTTTATCATTTTTTAAATAAAATTGATTAACTTTAAATAAATCAAATATCCGTTTCTGGCCAGGCGAAGATGGGTCCGTGAGTTGCATTCCTCTTGACAAATTAAAAAAAAATAATACATTGCAGTACTGAGCTTACGTATTTCATTTGCTGGATTTTGATTTACAGACGTTGGAATAACAGATACAAAACGGTTATATGAAATACTAAATGAGATCTATCATGATCAATGGCCAAGAAAACACGGCGAGTTCCCGGCTTGTGGAAAACAAATTTTTCAGTTAGGAAAATTCTGTGACGAAAAAGTTCAAGGTGGAACTAGACGATGCTACGCCAGCTTCCAGATATTATGTCAAACGTGTGCAAGGTAATGTTTACAGGTTTCCTTTGAATGCCATTGGCAAGAAAACGAAAAGAATTTTGCCAATATTTACGAATAGGTGTATGAAGCTTTTATTTTCCCTCGAAAGAAAATGTTCTATGAAAACTCATTGTAAAAAGTACTATCAAATTAATAAATTTATCTATAGGTTCTGTATTTTATTCAGCTGCCATTTAGCTAGGGATGGCTAGTTACTGCTAAGATAAGTCTCCACGCTGTTCTGTCCTTGACACTTCTTTCATCTCCACGATATCCATGGACCATGACTCCTTCCTTCATGCTATTCTTTTTTCTTACACTGTAGACTTTATCAATGACTCCAAAGTGTCCGAAATTACAATTCAAACTGACACTTCTTCACAATTGTCAGCTTGTGTACAAAAATAAATTTGAAGTGAGCGGCATGGGTTTTGTTTTCTCAAATCGTTTTGTCAAAGCTTCTTCTCATACTTCTTCTGCTTCAGCCCTATCTCAGTCCTCCGCTAGACATAGGCTTCCTCCAATCTTTTTCATGCCTTGCAGTCAGCTACTTCTTTAAATTTATTTTTAAATTTGAAATTTCGACATTAAGTTCTTGGTAAGAGAAACAATAAATCTAACAATTAAAGAAAAAGGTCTTTTAGATACTTATATGTCACCACTTTCAATTGAAACGTTGCCAAAAGAGTAGCCGTCTCATCTCTTCATCAAATAATAAGAATTGTTTAATATAAGATATAAAATATTGCAAAAAAACTTTGTAAAATTTTGTAGCCCTGGCCCGACCAGTATACTCTCGCATACCCTGAAAACTGGATATGGAGCAAGTGTGTCCGTTATACCGGTGTAATCCAGTGCGACGATTGTGGCGGCAAGTCAGAGTTCAAAGGTCAAGAGCATTATCAAAAATTTTCGGACATACAACGTACATTAAAACAATATGTAATTAGGCCACTCTTGCTTTAAAATGTATTACACGTTTTACGTTCATTTAATTCGACGCATCTGTGTGTTTTTTTTATACTCGCAGTATCTCCAATAATAGAAAATAGCACTTTTAAAATAGTATTTCGCCGTCATTCCGCTAACGGTGGCCAGTACATATGCAGATATGTGTCCACTATATTCAGTCATTGTACACTTCTTTCATCTCCTCGACATTCATCATTCTCTTCATGCATGCTCTTCTCTTTCTCTCACTCTACAGGTTCCAGTCATTTACAATCTCAGCTATTCGATCAACCCATTATTTTCTCGGTTTTCCCCTTCCACACTTGCCTTTGGTATTCCCTTTATACACTCCTTTTGTTAGCCTTCCATCGTTCATTCTTTATAGATGCCCGAACCCTCTCATTCATTAACTAATGATTTATAATAAAAAATAATTTAATACGGTGGAAATATTGCAGCCGCCGTAAAAGTTACAACTATGATGTGATGAGTCTTTAACTCTTCAGTGTTTGTGAAAACTATTTCTGGACGACTTGCATTTTGGTTTGAGTAGAAACTCCGTGAATGAGATTTTAAATAGAAAAACAGAAGGCAGGTCAAGAATATTACAAGCATAATGACGAATAAACCAAGGTCGGCGTGAGAGAGTTAACTTTTCGTAAAAAAGCTAACGGTAAAAAACGTTCGTTGTTTTTAAATTCAAAGCATTTTTTAATTATTCTACTTTACCCAGAATATCTTTTATAAATTTTATAATAAATTTTAGGGCGATACTCCAAGTACAAAAACTTGCGTGAATACAAAAAAATAGACCTGAAAAAAAAATGTAAAAAACTGAAACTATGTAGAGGCGCTCTTTTATCTTCCGTACATTAATATGGAACGTTACCAATGTGTCGTAAGAAAAAACAGCAGAGATCTTGGATTTTCCTTGAAAATGACAATAGCCTTGAAATCTTAAGAATTTGTGATTTACAATAATCATGATTTTTTTTTAAATCCTAGTTTTAACGCTTTTTATTCAATAAAAAGTAATTGTACTTTTAAATTGTAAAATATATTTAGTTAAATATTTTGGATTTGATTGTTCATAAACCGACGTAGGTACGTATAAAAAGATTAATACAAAAATCCTACATAATATGCTTAAGAATCATGTCAATAAAATCATACGATTAAAATTTGTGAAAAAAGGTGAAGATTTATTAGTTTATTTTAGGAGTAAATAAAAATTAAAGTGCAGGTGCCTCATAGAAGTGAAAAGTCAATTAAACAGATAATACATTTTTTTTTATATTTAGGTCAAATGCGTTGTATCTCAGATTAATATCAACACAAATCTAGATTCTAAGAGTGATTTTGAAATCTACGAAAAAAAATGTAATCTTCAAGTTCTCTGGTTTTTCAAACAAAAGAGATCTTTAACTAATAATGACGTCAGACATCCTTACTATAAATAATGCTATCAAATGATAACAAAATAATTAGTAATGGTAATTTTTTATTTAATTTAAAAATTCGAGATATTTATTTTTGATAATATAATAATCTTTGTTGAAAGGACATCATAAATACCTACATAATCGAATTTACTGCACAACTATGGTCGTGTATGTGTATGTTCTTGTGCATGCTGTATGGATACTTACAAAATTAAATCTCAAATCTCAAATGAACATAAACACTGCAACTCTTGCCACCCTTTCTTAAAATAGGAGCAACATTGGCATAAGTAAAACGATTGTTACTGTACGGATTGTCAGTCTCATACCACTCTATATGAGCATTTTTTTGACAGAAATAACATTGTTTAATTTTTCTTACAATATAATTATTTAGAATACATGTATAAGACAAAATTTCCATTAGGTATTAATTTTTTTTATTATTTTTCCGAAATAATGTAAGAACTTCAACAATAAAAAATACTGAAAAATATCAGATGCCATTTACGGAATGACAAGGATTTTCATGTTGTCACTCACAATATCCAGAAAACGAAATACATTATTGATGGCCGCGTTACAAAATAATAATAATAATAATAATAATAATATGCGTTTATTCCAGCTTAGTCATGTGGAGGGTGCAATACATGACCAGCCATAAAAAAATAATACATCAATAGAAAAAGTACATAGAAAATTACAAAAATGTAGAAACATGAAAAATATGTGATGAAATATATGAGAAAAAAGAGCAATCAAAATATATAGTTAAACAGTGAAAGAAAAGAGAAATACATGGTCATTGTACATTAGAATATCAGGAACATATTAAACAGGGAAAAAAGGCTATGTAAGCTTCAAGTTCCTTGCCCAATGACGCCATATGCCCAACTCCCATTTCAGGCCTCTGATTGCTACGATCAGAGAGTTTTCGCTGGATTCAATTCTGTCTCTGAACCCAGCCATTCGGGTTCGCAGCAACCCATTCCAGGAGGGTAGTTGAGCCGCCACAAACATCCCACTCGCACTACAGCTCTTCCGCAGTCGTAACAATGCTCTATAGCCCATGTTGTAGCAGACTCTCATCTCGTTCATGCTTTGTGCTTTATAGTCACACCACAACTCGCTGGTGTATTGTTGCGTACATAGAACGAGGAAGAGCCTGTTTTTAACGATATCCGAGCATTGTGCGAACCGCCGGGCTAGCATATTAGCTTTCCTGCAGTGCGAGCGTAGTTGTCGTTTGATGTCATTGTCATCAGTTAATGTTTCATTAAGCACGTGGCCTAAATATTTAAACTCCCGCACTCGTTTCATCTCTCTGCCATTGACACTGACTGAGGGTACATGAAGGTTCCACCCCTTTGGCTTGAACACTAAAACTTCGCATTTTTTTTCATTATATATTAGCCGTCTTTCATTGGCGAACTCTTCACAGACTGCCACGAGCTTACGCAGCCCTGCCAAGGAGGGTGCCATCAGCACCATGTCGTCTGCATATGATATAGAGTTGATGAGCTTTCCATCCATGAAGCAGCCCACCCTAGTATTTATCAGCCTTTCATGCAACGGGTCGATATACAAATTAAATAAGCATGGTGAGGATATTCCACCTTGCTTGAGGCCTCTTTTGGCTTTAAATTTGTCCGATATAGCTGATCCCCATTTTACTCTGTATAAAAGATGGTTGTTCAATGTTTGACACATTTCCCCAACCTCCTTCGGCAGGTTTTTGACCTCCTGTAATACATTTTGCATTATGTTGTGACTCACCGTGTCGTATGCTTTTTTCAAGTCCATGAAACATGCATATATGGGCGTTTTCTTATCATTATACCTCCTGACTATATTTTTCAGTACAAATATCGCCATTTCAGTACCAGAGCCACTTTTAAATCCAAATTGATTATCGGATGTTGTTAATTTCTGATTGGCTTTCTCCATCATGATAGACTCTATGAGTTTAGCTGCTGTCGTGGCAACAGCTATCGGCCTGTAATTGTCTATTGACATTATGTCAGCACTTTTGTTTTTTACGATTGGACAGATGAGTGAGGTGCATACATCATCCGGTAGATATGCATGTCGAAACATCGCCGTGAAAGCCAAGGCCCACAGCAGACTAACTTTGCAGTGGGCGGCCTTCACCATCTCAGCCGTGACTCCATCCACCCCAGCTGCCCTATTGCCCTTGAGTCTGCGAATGGCACACTCAACTTCACTTACATTGATGGTTAGGTTGCTTTCGAGCTTATCATTGAGATACGCCTTGTCATCACCATCTTTATACAAGTCGTTGTAATGATTTTTCCAGAGGGCGCAAATTTCTTTTTCACCTGTAACTTTGTTTATAGTCGTTGATATAGTCGATTTCACCGCTTTCATTCTATTGGTATGTTTCCAGAATGATTGAAAGTCTGCAGTTATCATACTTTTAGTCATCGCATCGGCTTTAATCTGGTTCTGGTTAATGCGCACTTTGCGCATATTTTTTTTAAATAATTTACGCGTCTCAACTCTTTTTTGGAAAATAGGTCCACTAGTAACTTTCCCAGATTGAACCCACTCCAAAAAGGCCTTTCGTGCTTCCTCATGTGACTCACGGACATATTCATTCCATCCGGGTGTGTTCCTCGTCAAGACATTATATGTTTTCCTTCGGAATATCTCTTCAGCTGCCTGCTTGAGTGCATTCACCGTATCCACATAAAATGCTTCAATTTCTTTTCTATGTGCTTTACAATTTATGCCATTGCATTTGATCGCTTCGTACGGGATTTCGATGCCTTGACATAATTTTTCAGTTCGTTGGGTATACTGCAAGATTTTATCTTTTGAGTTATCCCACTTCACTTGAGGTTCCTCTTTAATCTGTGCATGAGTCATCGTTCTCAATATGCCTTGCATGTCTATTGTTACAATCAGTGGATAATGATCCGACATTTGTAGGTTTGTGTCCACATTTATGTTGAGTATGCTCGATTGAAAGTTAATTGATGTTACGCAATGATCGATCCATGAAATCGAACAAAAGAAATCGTCTATTTTCGACTGCAAATCCATTGAAATATAAATGAAATGTTACATGTGCATCGTGCAAGGTCATTCAAATAAATGTGCACTTGTGAGAAACTGCAGTAAAAAGCGTTTAAATCAAGGATGTTACGTATGTGTCATTCCGAATATGGATACGAATATGGACGAGGTAAAAATATTTTTCGGTTTCGGATATGGATATGGAATTGATGATGATGAGCATTTGATAAAAAAAAAATGCAACTAAGCTATACATATAGCGTAACTTCTAACCACGCTATCCCTGAAGGGGTCGCATCGAATGTGTATTTTTACAGGTAAAGGTGGCCTTACGCCAACCACTCCAGTTCAAGTGGGGGTTTCCCAGCTCCCGAGAGGGCTGGTACTCATTCTAGTGAAGGCTGAGTAAACCTTGCCGGTATTTTATTTTGGGGTTTGAAAAAAACACCGAAAGGGGAAATCAGAGACCCTCGGTGGGATTTGGCATGAATTTAAGTATCAATCCTTGACTTATAGGTTGGTATGAGGCTGACCACCCATACTGTAAGAAATGGTTCACTTTGCCAATGTTACCCCTGTTTCAGGGAAGGTCAGCAAAAGTTGTGGGGCTTATGTTCATTTGAGGTTTGGATTTTATTTGTAAGTACACATTCAGCATTTGTAAGCGCGAACTACACTTGTTGGTTTGTGGGCTTACATCTGAGAGCTTTAAATGAATATATCCTTGCAACTTAGATTATAGATAGATTTATAGAATCAAATGAGTGATTAATTTATTATTATAGGCATTCACTTACAAATGTAAAAACGATATCATGATAAAGCAATATAACTTTCGTAATTTCCATGACATTATTCAATATTATCCGAAACTTTTACATCGGCTTCGGTAACGGATATATTTTTGTTTCGGATACCCGATAGTTTCGGATACGGATACGAATGAATGACATCCCTAGTTTAAATGCACAATATCCACTGAAATGCATAGATAATAATCATAATATCACACATAGGAAAATAACCGCAACTTTTCATTAACAGTACTACACAAATTGTATTAGTAATATTATTCCATAAACGATTATACCATTGCTGTAATCTTCTAATCTATAATCTAAGTTTCAAAGATATATTAACATTCAAAACTCATTATCAAATGCATGCCCACAAACACACGTATAAATTCGCACTTACAAATGCTGAATGTGTACTTACAAATTTACATCCAAACCTCAAATGATAGTAGGTTAATTGTATAATATTATTATTTCTGTTCCCTGACTTATAGGTTGGTATGATGCTGACAATTTGTATTCTAAGAAATAGCTACTTTTCTAATGCCACTTCTGTTTCAGGGATCAGCGTCGAGAGTTACAAGGTTCAAATTCATTGTTAATATCCCCCTTTCTCTCTCATCTATAAAAGCTGTATGAACCTATAAGATAAGTTTTTTTGATAGGTCCAGAAATATCAATTGGAAACTTAAATAAATCAGTCAAAGTAATACATCTAATCTAATCTAAGTTGCAAAGATATGTTACATTGAAGATTCACATTACATGCATTCCCACAACCAGACACGCACAAGTTCACGCTTGCACATGCCTCATGTGAACCTACAACATAAAAAAAACAAATCTCAAATGGGCATACACCCTGCAACTGTTGCCGTTTTTCCCTGAAACAGGGGTGACATTGGCAAAGTGAACAATTTTTACAGCATGGGTGGTCAGCCGCATACCAACCTATAATTCAAGGAACATAGTTAATTTTATCGTGATAATAATTGTGGCAAATTTATTTAGTGCACTGCCCCATAAAATACTGAAATAATATAAATATTGTCGCGTGAATGCGATATAGATATAAGAACTCTTGAAAATATTCCAACACACTTGAGCAACTTGACTAGGCGGAAAGATTAGCGTTCAAGTATGATGCAATTATTATCAGAGCTACAAAGGCGGAACAGAAAACTTTAGCCACGAATTGCGCTAAAAGCAGGCCTGGTCTAAGGGTGCAACCGCACTAAATCTATGTTGCAAAGATATGTTTCATTTGAGATTCATATTAAATGCATTCCCACAAGCAGACACGCATAATTTCGCACTCACACAAGTCGCATGTGGACATACAATATAAAAAACCCAATCTCAAATGAACATAAGCCCTGCAACTCTTGCCGACCTTCCCTGAAACAGGGGTGACATTGGCAAGTGAACCATTTTTTATAGTATGGTGGTCAGCCTCATACCAACCTATAAGTCAAGGAAGAACCATAGTCATATTATATAAGTTGCAAAGATAAATTGAAATTTATGGCCCATATTCAATGCATGCCAACAAGAAGGCACATGTGAGCTTGCGCTTTAAATGCTGCATGTAGAAAATAAGACAAACTTTACATGTACATAAACTTTTCAACTCTTGTTGCCTTGCCTGAAATCAGAGTGGCATTGGCAGAAGTAATCCAAGTTTTTACAGCATATGGGGTCAGCCTCATATCAACCTATTAGTCAAGGAACTTGTTAATAAACATTTCATTATAAATACTATTGCAGCCCATTTATAAGTAATCAGGATTTCTTTTATTTGGCCCTGAGGAAGTATGAATAATTTCCTCCTAATTAATAATTATTATTTCAACAGATAAATAAACATGGCAAATTTGCAAAAAAAATGCAACTGATCCATAGATGACAAAAAATTGAAATTAGCTTGCTATGTAGTACCGCTGAAACGCGGTTGCTTTGTAGTACTAGCTAGCTAGCATATTTTTTAGCAACATCTTTGAAGAAAACAATTTTTTAGCAACATTTTTGACCGGTCCGTAGTCCAGTGATAACACTTCGGACTCGTTAATGGAAGGTTGTGGGTTCGAATCCCGGCGGAGCACAAAAATTATACCATTTATATTTTCAATTTGCTCTTCGCTGGGTTGAAAAATTCATAAGCCTTTACCAAAGACCGGTCATCAAAAGGTCCATCCAGACTTACAACATCTGGGTCTTGCTTGAGAATTGGCGCTTTTTACAGCGACGCCCAAGCTCGCAGAAGGCTCTTGAGGTGTGATACACACAAAAAAAGCGCTCACCAAATAAATCAGCCATTTTTATTTTTTTTTATTTAAAAAAAATTGGCAAGGCAAACAAGAAGTCACACAAGAAATTAATAGTTTTTGGGCGATAGCTCTTGGATATCTCGTCCTATTCGCAGCTCAAGAGGAAAGCAATCAACAGAAACAGATGGCTGGCACAACAAGGCACTGCCTTTACAAGATGATGATGACCTTGTACTCAGTTCCGTTTTGCTCCTCAATAAGTAAAACTGTGCCACAATGAGATGGTTGAAAGAATGGATGATGGATGATGAACGACTAACGAATAAAGTGTACAGAGGAAATGTCAGAGGAAAGCGTGAAGGGGAAGACCAAGGAAGGAATGGATAGACCAAATATGTGAGATTGCGAATAAATGCAACCTGCAGAGTGAGAATTAGAGAAGAGTATGTATGAAGAATGTGATGAATGTTGAAGAGATGAAAGAGGTATGCAAGGACAGAAAAAGGGGAGACGCATCTGCGGAAGTACCGGCCACCCCTAGTGGATCCACGTCAAAAGGAACAGTAATAGTGTGTGGGGGGAGGGTATGTCTCTCCTCGCACCAGGGCCTCCGGTGGACTTAATCATGGCCTGATTATGTAGCGCCATTCGATAAATATCTTACTCCATCCAAAGCAACACAAAGTACCAGGCCAATCAATACATTTTCACGAAGAATAATTACAGGTGAATATTTTATTATATTCCAACACGACTGCTAAACCAGTTTTTCAGCATGTTGCACTTTTACACCTTGACCCAATATAATAAAAGTAGGAACGCTGTAGCAAAAATTACCTGTTCATTGTGACATAAACCGGGTTTATCTAGTTGCATGATTTTTATTTCGATTTTATGAGCCACTCACTATGTTAAGTAATTTCACATAAAGACTTTCAAATGGCTACAAATGACGTGTAAGTGTGGTTTGTCATTTTGAAAATCTATGATCAATAGTGCCTCGCTAATCCGGACTCAATAATCCGATAATCCGGACGAATGATGCGGGCGGCGTCGGGGACGTTCGCGGGAAAACGGGAAGCATTTTCCAAGCATCGCTCGGGTTTTTAACCTAAAGTCAAAGTCTTAGACATCTAGAGTGTTGGTTTTTTATGAGTATATATTACATGTCTCTCCTGCATCTTTCAACATAAATACTTTAATCATTCATTAATTCAAGTTTTATAGTTGTAAAAAAATTCAGCCTACAATCCGGACACATTGGAAAAGGGCCAAGAAGCTGTTTTGTTCCTTTCCAGGTTATCAAGGCCCTTGTGTTTTTAAAACAAATATTTTGACCAATCTAATCCAACATTAACATACGCTTCAATCGACTTTCACCTGTTACTGAAGGGCTTTGAAATACGTACTATATGAAATCGCATTAAAAAAAAAAAAAAACTTTTGGGACTTAATTGAAATTGTAAACACTTGAAAGTTGAGGTATTTAGGATGAAATAAACTATTTTTATGCAAGCAAAAATACTGGAAATTTTCCTTCTGATTTTTTGGCGCATAAAGGTCATGAACCTGTAATAAAACAAAGCCGGAGAGCAAGCTCGTTTTTCTGGCAGGGAAAACACTCGTGCTCGAGATGCACGCCGAATCTTTGTGAGGTTGCCAATGCCGGAATATCGTCGCTTTTCACAAATTTGCCGTCACAAGGTAATGGAATTAGTGCAAAGCAACTCGTTCTAATAATACCCCACAACAAAATTATGACAGTCGTTTAACGCTCGGAATGAATGCCATTGTTAAGATTCGCTTCCCGAGTGTGTTGACTACCATAAATAAAACTGCGCTATCTCGCGGATTGTATCACGCAGATTAAACCAATATTGCACTTGAATGCGATGCGATAACTGTTATCATAAAAATTATTATTATTCACGGCTATTTAAATGGAATTAAAGCGGATTTCTACAAGCCTTGTTATTGTCTTGGAATTCCTTAAGTTTACTGTGTTTTTGTAGTTGTTCAATAATGAACAAACAAACATTGTAATAGATATTATTTATTCCACTGATTTGCGTTGTACTCCTAAAAATCTTATCTGATTTTATTTAAGAATCCTGTGCGGTAGACTTTTTAGATTTCATGCAATTGGAAGTCTATGACACTCGGGGAAGTGCAAACAATATGTGGGTAGTGATGTAGAATTTAATGTCAATCAGCGTGTTCACCGCATGTTGTTTTGCTTTTATTTGAAGACACTGAGAAGAAGTGGTGATTGATTATAGTTTTAAATAAACCAGGATGCTATTGGGATGGAAACAACGATATCGGTAAATCATTCCATAAACGGTCAGTTTGGCGAAGGCATAAATCGTGAAACCGTGAAGTTCTCATAGTTTTGACATCGACTGCAAAGGGTTGAACAAGATTCGATCTAAGAGTTTTCCTTGCCGTTCCGAGACAAGGACGAAAAAGTGTCCATGTAAAAAATATCAGTGTTGCTATTGGAAGTACTTTAATATAGATTACATCATACCGAAAACAATGTAGGTACTTATAGTTTACCAAATTTTATACTTAGAGCACGTTCAACGGACAAAAACAAACTACTTACATGTACATGCATTCTATAAGAATAATAAAGAAGGAAATATTAACACATTGTTATAATACAAAAATTGCAGTACCTATGTTTGTGAAATAATGACTCTACATTTGTTTCATTAATTGTAATAATCATTGCATTTCATCGTGGGCAAAGCAGTCATTATGCAATAATGTAATTTTCCATACGGCAAAGGAAAATCTTTTTTGTGTTCAGTGTTTTCCTTTAAAATGTGAATCGCTTCTTTTGAAAAAGTTTGTCGTATTTATTTTCCTGGTTTACCAACGAAAAATTCTTCGGGCAAGAAAGTATCACCGCTTAAAAATCGCTTTTGTACCCGGACTTTTGTTTTTGTATTGATATAGGAAATTCAGTTTTGTCATCATGATTCCTCTGAAATTAAATGCCGTATATTCTAAAGTAGATATTTTGTAAAAGTAAATATTAACATGCTGACTCAATTCCTGCACTTTAAATGATCGTATTTTTTAACTAAAATTCTTGACTTTTATCAAATAAAAAATTAACACGTTTAAATGCACATTTCCTCTCACTTTCAATAGATAGAATAATTAAAATTTCCGGCCTTGATTCTATGAATATCTATAATATCACTTTTCAAAGGTCGAATGAATCAACTATATCATTAAAAAAATTGCAGGAACGCGGAAAGAATACGAAATTAAGCTGAAACTCGAAACTATCGACATTTTGAAAAAAAAACGAAAAGCATAATTATAAAAACATGGACCAAATTACCATCGGTAGCGCCTTTTCTCCAAAATATAACAGATTATGAATGATTTTTATTTTTAAGAATGAGGTTGACTGCTAAATGCAGTTTGGAAAAAGAAATGCCATGCAGACTTATTTTTATTCATGAAAATTGATAACCTATATTCCGTTAGATAGTCGAGTCGATAACTCAGTAGGTAAAGTGCTTGCACTCCATGCCAAAAGCTCGGGTTCAAATCCTACCGAGGGTGATAGAAATGTTTTCACGTTTTGATGCTTATTTCAAACCCATAAATTAAAATAAAAAAAACACTCCAGGTGAAGTGGTATGGAAAAATAGTCTGTAAAAATAGATAGGCTTCACTCACCACATGTGACCCCTTTGGGGAGAACGCAGCAAAGAGTTACACTATATGTGTAGTTTTGTTGCGTTTTTATTATCCTTTTGTTATTTAATTATAATTTTGTGCTGAGAAAATGGTTTTGAAATAAATCATGATTTCAAGAAAATGCATCAAATAGTATTTACTTTGTTTCGACTTGATAAAGTATTTTTTAAAACACAAACTTAAATCACAACTAGATTTCTCTATTGTCCTGTAAATATTCAACATAATTTAATAGTTAGTATGTATAATAAATTGTTGGTACTTGGGAGTGAAAGTACAATGCTGTGAGCTGATATGATTCCTGCGTGTTTAAGTAAGATAACAGAAAAGGGCACATAAACACATAAAACAATATTCCTGGCGATACGATAAAAATATCTTCATAACTTTGAACTTGATGGGTGGTCACAGACTGCGTAGGTTCCGACGACGGATGTAAAAAATATTTCGTCCAGACAAAATCAAACATCCTTTTATGTATACAGTGTGATTCAGAGAAACAATTGGACCAAATATTGTTTCAGTTATCAATGACATATGTACCTGTATAAGCTTTTGTTACTAAAACATTATCGATGAAAAGAATTTTATGTTACAGTCAACAAGTGATAAGAAATACGAAAGACTCCGTGTTATTAACAAAACATTAATCCACAGATGATCCACTTATCATGTTTTTTTTTGTATTAAGGAATAACTTTACACGGTAGATGAGCCATGGATTTTCTGCGTGGGAATAACATTGTAAAGTTTAACTGATATTATTCGTTTAAGAAGAATCGATTAATAAAATACAATGTTAACATTTTGTATGTTAACTGTGAGAGAAAAATATTGAAAGATTAGCTGTTGTATAAATAATATAATATTATTGAATATTATAGAAACAATGTAACGTCAAAAGAGAGCGAAGCATGACGAGTATAGCACTTGATTTTATTGTAACTTGAAAATTAAAATAATAAAATAAAAGTAGATTTGTTTCGTCCTATATTAAGTTGAAATATATATGAGCCGGTTTGTATGTCAATAAAAATATGTACTACCTGAATTCATATTATGTTATGTTAAAAAAATAGATTTGAAATGTATTAAAAAGTAAAAAATAAAATATCTAAAAAAAGGCTGATGGATTAAAATAAAAATAACTTTGTTTTAATTCACATGAGTTTTTGTTGTTATTTAAAACACGATCAGTTACGGGCAATGGTTACGGACACAGGTTACGGGTGAAGAGTACCTTGAAATTCAGGTGTCAATAGAATACTAATATTAACTTTTGGTAACATTATAGCTAAGGACGATTCTCAAGAAAAAGGGTAAAATGTAGGAGAATAGAAAATGTGGCCAAGTTCAAAGTTTTATAAGGTGACAATAATTATTGTACTATGTGACTTTAATCCTTACTTATACAGTTAGAATTTTAATGACCGTTGTGGGACAGAATATTCAACCTATGCTTATGATGACTGATTTAAGTGAACACGAGATAATCCGAATCCCGGCACTGTATATATACCGGTAATTTCTCACTTTGTCCCATTGAGAGCGTGGTGAAAAATCATATAGAAATATTACTAGAACACGAAGGTATGACGACCTCGTAGCCGTAGGGTATAATGGAGTCTTTATAGCGTTGGATAGCCTTTTAGATTTAAAATGATAATTTTTTACAGATATTTTGTACGTTTTCATTTTATTCTTGTACTTAGTGTTTGTGTGTTTTATATAATTAAAGGAAGTGAGGAAGGACGCAAATCGACACTGCAGAAGCGCTATTCTGATGCATTCCTTACAACCTTAAGGCGACGATATAGCGATTCGTGTCCAAAAATAAAGTATACCGTGATTTTTTTTTATCTATGGAATTCTTTCGCAAGCGCTAGCAAACTCCGACTTGGATTCATATCCAAAGTGTAAGGAATTTAGCAGAATAGCGCTTCATGTGACAGACTGGAAAGCCGCAGCGGTAGACAGGAAAAGCTGGAGGCGAAGTCTGATGGAGGCAAAGGGGAAATATGAGTTGTAGGGCCATCCAAGAAGAAGATATAATTAAATGTAATTCATTATTTGTGGTCCTTGAGTAATAGATGGTATGACGCTGGCCGCCTATATTGTAAAAAATGGTTCACTTTTGTTTCAGGTAAGGTCGGTGAGAGTTGCAGGGCTTATGTTTATTTGAGATTGAGTTTTATGTTCTTATTTATGTTGTTTATATATGCGACATGTGTAAACGCGAATTTATACTGGTGTGCTTATGAGAATGCATGTAATATTAATGTTAAATGTTATATATCTTTGCAACTTAGATTAAAGAATATATATAGTTTAATGTTATTTAATGTTCTTATGCAAGCTATAAGTAAGAAAAGTTCTCGACTGCTTTTATTAATTCGTCACATTTTCTGTTTTACATTTTTTCTCTTTCATGTGGCGACTCACACACACAACCACTTACTAATGCATTAGTATCCGACCCGTGTGAACGTGGCATAAGTGATACCCACACATGTGACATTTCTTGGAATTCTCAATGAAACGAAGATTTAAAATAATTTTATTGTACAATAATAAAGATGTAATAACTTTGTAATGGCAGCTATTATAAAATAAAACAAGTCAATTAATGTAATGCGCTAACAATTTACGAGTATTATCACGACAATATTCTTATCAATGCTCAATTGTTCTCTGCTCAGTATACTGGATTTAAATTACTGCAATTTTATATTTTTAAAGAAAATATTCACATGCTCAAATAAGTTCGTTTTCTAATAAAAAAATCCTCCTTTTAAAATATTTCAAACCAATCATGTTAACTTTACCAAAACACAATGGATTGAGCTCAACCTTGAATTTAGTTTTTTTTCTCGACGGGCAAACATTACAATTCTACAGTCCTACGGAACTACAGGTCTGATTGTGTCACACGGTTAGGTTACTAGGAATTTAACCAACTATTTTTTGTTTAAAATGTTAAATGTTGTTTGGGTATGTTCAAAATCAATAATAATAATCTTAGGATGATTTATTTGGTGAGCGCTGTTTTTGTGTAAATTACACCTCAAGAGCCATCTTTAAGCTTAAAGAAAGCGCCAATTCTCAAGCAAGACCCATTTACTGTAAGGCAGGGATGGACCTTTGTTAACCGGTCTTTGGTAAAGGTACCTATATGATTTTTTTCAACCTAGCAAAGAGCATGTTTGAAAATATAATTGGTACACTTTTTGTGCGCCGCCGGAATTTGAACTCAAAACCTTCCATTTACGAGTCCGAAGCGTTAACCACTACACTACGCACCGGTCAACCCTTGTCACATAGATACGCGTCGAAAAAAAGGTTCACTTTGCCAACGTCATCCTTTTTTCAGGGAAGGTCGGCAAGAGTTGGGGGGCTTATGTTCATTGGAGATTGTTTTTTTTTTATATTTTAATTTCATATGCGGCATATTTAAGCGCGAACTTATACGTGTCTGCTTGTGGGAATGCATTTAATATGAACGTTTAATGTAATATATATTTGCAACTTATATTATAGTCTATAGATTATAGACAGACTTTAATTAGGTAGTTGGAGTAGCGAGCAATAAGTAAGTACTGAGTGTGTGGCTGAGAGTGAATCTGCGGATGTAGACAGTTGTCAGCCTATTAGCTTTGATTTCAACAACCCGCGTACTCGGGATGTGAACAATCAGAGCCGGACTTGTGACAAATCTATCAAAGCTGTGCAAACATGTCTTATTTATGGTTGCAGCTCGAAATAGTGTAAATTTTTCGTGTGTTTCCTGAATGCTTACGAACGTGGCCGAAAAGTTGGCAAAAGCCTAAAAAGGAGCATGGAAACCTAAATACCTATCAAAATGACAAGCATCTGGTATTTTTTCACCCAGGTAAAGCTGCCGGAACTCGATTTGAGCAGGATGCTGAGTACGAGTTTTTTCACTTTACTCGAAGTATTGAGTATTCGAGAAAAATGTATGTGAACTTGTAAAGCACCTCTGGCCAAACAAGTTTTGAAACTTTTTTTGCCAGGGGTGTTTTACAAGTTCACATACATTTTTATTGAATACACAATACTTCGAGTAAAGTGAAAAAACTGCTACTCAGGGTACATGTTTCCGTAAAACAAAAAACAAAAATGTAACCATTTTGCTTATCTATCTACAATCTAAGTTGCAAGGTTATATTAACATTCCAAGCTCATATCAAATGCATGCCCACAAACAAACAAGGGTAAGTTCACGCTTACAAATGCTACATGTGTACTTACAAATAAAAATCCAAACCTCAAATGAACATAAGCCCTGCAACTTTTGCCGACCTTCCCTGGAACAGGGCTGACATTGGCAAAGTGAACCATTTTTTACAGTATGGGTGGTCAGCCTCACACCAACCTATAATAAGTCAAGGAATAACCTTTTTTAATTTAGTTTAGCGGGCCGGTACAGTTTCTCTAAATTATGCACTAATCTGGTATGGGCGGAATTTAAAGAATAACAAAAATAGTGTATAAAGGCAATGTAATATGTAGATAAGCGTGGAAGGGGAAGACCTAGGAAAGGAATGGATTGATCAGATAAGAGATTGTGAATTAATGGAATATACAGAGTGGAAACAAGAGAAGAGCATGCATGAAAAGAGTGATGAAATTAGATGAGATGAAAGAAGTATGCAAGGACAGAGTCAAGTGGAGGCACTTGTGTGGAGGTACCGGCCACCCCTAGAAGAATGGCGGCAGTTCCGTCTTCAACAAATCATAAGGACGAGCGTAAAGAATAATTATATGTGAAACATGCCCCACAATGCAGCTAAGTACAACATGCGTGCTTGTACTAGGACGAAGGTGATCGACAAGAACACCTGTCGTCGTCTTGACAGCTGCAATACAACATACTTCATTTCTTTAAAAGCGTTGTCATTGACGGACAATCGCCGCTCGCCCTACAAAATTTCACTTTCACAAAATAAATCATTCGTGATATAATATCATGCTCGTTTCTTAGCGAAATAAGTACACTCGATATTGTTACGAATATGAGTAGTTCTGTTTGTCTGTGTGAGTTGATTAGAAAGTCTCTAGATGTGAGTAGAAGCATAGGTATCTATAATCTAAGTTGCAAAGATATATTACATTTAAGTTCCATGTTAAATGCTTTCTTCTAAACAGACACGTATAAATTCGCGCTTACACTTGCCGCATGTGGACTTACAACATAAATCCTGTATGGGTGATGAACCTCATACTATAATCTATAATCTAAGTTGCAAAGATATAATTACATTTAAAGCTCAATACAAATGCATGCCCACAAACAAACACGTGTAGTTCGCGCTTACAAATGCTGAATGTGTGCTTACAAATAAAATCCAAACCTCAAATGAACATAAACCCTACAACTTTTGCCAACCTTCCCTGACACAGGGGTGACATTGGCAAAGTGAACCATTTTGTACAGTATGGGCGGTCAGCCTCATACCAACCTATAAGTCAAACAAACCTATATTTCAAAGCAGAGGTAATAATAATTTGTGTTTGATAATAATTTGTTCGAGATTGGTTGAATCAAATGTTTTGGCAAAATCTAGCAAGTATCGACTGTGCGTGTTTCGAGAATGGATTTTACTTTTTGTATAAAATAATGATCGAAATCCCATGTAGCTGGAGAAATCATTCGACCGTCATATCATACTGTGCTAATGTAGCTCTTAACCGAAAGTGATAAAATAAATTGTGCAAAATACATGAACCGAGTTTTTATTAAATCATCCTCCCAGTGCTTGTTTGATTATTTTTCGATTCTTGGACATCCATACATTAATTCAAATTTATAAAGTTCTTCAAATTATTTTATTTTATTTTATTTTATTTTCATAGGACAACAAACAGCGTTACATAAGAAATATAATAGTAGCAATTACAAAAAAACATGGCCAATTATATGTTGCCACGGATATAAAATTTAGGAAGTTGGAAATAATTTCAAGATGTTAATTACAAGTAACTAATTACAAGAAAAAAAAAATACTGCTCTCAAAACAGAATATGATGTAAATTTGTAAAAATGTAAATTTAAAAATAAAGAAAATCAGTTCTCCCTGAGTGAAGCACCCACCGCTTTGCGAAAGTGCGCCGTCTCTAAATGAAAAATATCAATGCTACTGAAACACTTGTTATAAGTTTCACAGACCCGGTAAATTGGCGCGCTCTGAGCATAGTTAGTGCGACACACAGGGAGATGAAAGAGTTGGTCTACCGTGTGCCTGGTTCTGCGAGTTGGAATGTTGAGGGATAACATACACAAGATATCAGGGTTATCAATTTTGTTGTGCAAAATGCCGTGGATTAACATCATGTCAAAACAACACGCCTATCCTCTAGAGAGTCCAGCTTATGATAGTCAAGGGCTGACTTGTAATCAGGAAAAGATAAGTTAAACTTATAATTTATGTGTTTTATAAATCTTTTTTGTACTCTCTCGATACGTTTTATATGCACCGCATAAGAGGGGGACCAAACAGGGGACATGTACTCAAGAAGTGAGCGAACCATTGTTGTGTAGAGAACTTTTAATACCGTAACTTTTTTGAAGGGTTTGCAAGTTCGCAAAATGAACCCGAGCACCCTGAATGATCTCTCCAAGACATTGTCAATATGATTCACGAAGGTGAGTTTGCTATCCATTATGACACCCAGATCTCGTACCCGGTCAACAGACTCGATAGGAAAATTGTTAATATAATAAATATGATTTAAGGGTGAAAGTTTACGTGAGAATGAGACCTTGTGACATTTGCTAACATTAATGGATAGTCTATTGGCAGCACAATATTCTGAAAGCCGATCGAGATCTAATTGAAGTCTTGCACAGTCAGATGAATCAGAGATTCTCAAAAAAATCTTCATATCGTCAGCAAATAGGAGATGCTCTGCATGAAGAAAACAGTCACCAATATCGTGGATATACAAAGTAAAGAAAAGGGGTCCCAAATGCGATCCCTGGGGAACACCGGAAGGAATGGTGACAAAGTTTGATTTGTAGCCTCCTATTACCACTGCCTGACGACGATTACGGATATAGGATTCTATCCATCTTAGAAGATCACCGTGGATTCCGAGCTTACTCAATTTGCTCAACAGAATGTTATGATTTACTCTGTCAAAAGCCTTGGCATAATCGGTGTAGATAACGTCGGTCTGCAATCCACTGTGCATGTTAGAAAATACATAGTCAGTGAAAGGTAAGAGATTAGATAAAACAGATCTATTGCGAAGGAAACCGTGCTGTTGGTCGCTGAATGATGATTTGAGAGAACCATAAAGTTGGTCGTATATTACACGCTCGAAGAGTTTACTTATAGCAGACAAAATTGAAATCGGACGGTAGTTTTTGATCAAATTATTGGGACCAGATTTATAAATAGGAGACACTAGAGCCTCTTTCCATATGTCAGGGAAAATACCCTCTCTTAAGGAGCGTGAGAAGAGTATGGAGAGCGGCTCCGCCACAACCTCAGCACATCTGGCAAGAAGCAGAGGCGGCACCCCATCACTACCAGCACCCTTCGTTACGTCAAGGTTGGAGAGATAATATGTAGTTAAAATATTTCTGTCAGTAGAACAACAACCAAGGCCAGTCAGGTTAGGTTTTCCTGGCTCAGAAGAATGAACGGTGGAACTATGGGTGTCATGATCAAACATAGAGAAAAAGTAATCGGAGAAAGCGATGGAAATTTCCTTGCCACCATTAACAGAATTTGTTCCATCAGTAGACATACACATGGGAATTGAATTATTTTTGCGTCTGCTTTTAACAAAGCTCCAGAATGCTCTAGGGTTTTCTATAAAGGTCTTCTAAATTAGCATCATTTCGGATCATCTCAATAAAAACAACTTTGCGCCTTTCTTGAGATTTCGCCACTGGATATTGATCTAAATTATTATTTTCTTCTCTTGAGATCCTGTTATATTATTTTTATTACATAAATGTACAAAAAAATTGCTTTAATTTTTTTGTTGCTTTTCGGCTGTCAGTCCAATTATGTGCCAGGCATGGGGTTAATGATGGAGAAAAAAAATGGGTTATTATTTATGTATGTAGGCCTCAGACGCTGGTAACTACTATGTTATGTCTCTATTAAATTTAATATTGCGGAATAAACATAATATTAAATTAACATAATATTACGGATAGGTATTCATGCTGAGACACAAAAAAAAAACATTTTTTTAATCTAGAACCTAAGTTGCAAAGATATTGTTATATAATTTGCGATGCATATTTAATGCATGCTAACAAGCAGACACGCGTAAGATCAAACTTACACATGCTGCATGGGTGCTTACAAAAATACGAATGAACATAAGCCTTGCTACTGTTGCCAACCTTCCCTGAAACATGAGTGACATTGGAACAGTGAACCATTTTTTACAGTATAGGTGGTCAGCCTTATACCAAACTAAAGAGGCATCAGTTTTAAAAGGCCATAGAAGACACCTGTATCCCATCACCCATGTATACAAATTTACGTTTAAACTATGTATTGAGTTTTACTTAAAAAATATGGAAACCTTAACGCTCCCTAGAGGAGTTGATCTAGATTCAATACATTTTTTTGTTAACGCAATGGTTGAGTTGAAATATACAGTTTTATACTTTCTGTAGCAAATTCCTCGCCAATCATCCATGATAATTGGTCTGTTGGGAACAGGTTGAAAGGCATTTCAGGCCTTACGTCCCCACAGTGCTTGTTTGGCTTATCTACCATTTGATTCAAAGATGACCTTTCAATAAAAGCGTCTTAAGAATCACATTCTACACAATCTGAGCTAAGAAAAACACGTGAAATGCGGTAATATGAGAGTTTTATAAAATCAATCTCCTGCTTTTATACTGTTATGTAAATATGAAATATAAATATTAAAATAAGTAGGTATTCTATAATCTATAATCTAAGTTGCAAGGATATATTCATTTAAAGCTCTCAGATGTATGCCCACAAACCAACAAGTGTAGTTATAGTTATAGTGTATTAGTTATAGTTATAGGAATTCTGTATTGTATTGGTGGGTAGGATTGATGATTGTGTGTACATGGAGAAGTCTCTAGGCTAAGTAGGTATTTCGAGAAGCATCAAGCAAAAATATCTTCCAGAGTATTCGATTCTCTTAGTATAAAAAGGGTGCAAGTTGCTTGAACGAGTTAGTAATTATTCAAGCTCTCACCACTACAGTCTCCTGCCAGCTTTACAAATACATTGAACCAACTTGACCAGTGAACAGAAACCAAGTGTAATGGAATAATCGAGACTATCTTTGTGAAAATAAATTATTAAAAGTGTAAAATAAACAACTGTAAAAGAAGACCAGTGTTTTTGATTGAAAGACTTTTGGAACCCTAAAATCGTAACAATACATTGGTCCAGTAGGTACACATACAAACATTGCTCAAGTGAAATTACCTCTGATGGGTATAAGACAAACAAGCACTAAAGGGACGCGTTCTCGATGATCGGTCACTCTTGCTAGCAAGTTACCTTCTACGTCTACCCACTTTTGTACCCCAAATATAGACCTACACTACACGTTCAAACTACAAAATATCGTTTTACCATAAATATTGAGAAGCTAAAACTCTCACTGAAGGCACTGTTTCAGGTTACATACAGTTTTTGGATAACGCTTTGGTTCAGTTTAAACCTATTAGTTTATACTTGCGGTTCTGACTTGGAAAGAGTGCAAGTTGCATCACCCTGCATTTAACATGTACCTCAATTTGTTGCAAAAAGTACACAACTCAAAAGCAAAGGCAGCTACAACTAAATATGTGTACATCTATGCATATTCATGTTCAACGGGGAGACTGTCTAAGCTCAAGTCTATATAAATAAAATATAAACTAAGTTGCAAATGTTAATTAACATTTAACATTAAAAAAAGTTGAAGGTTTTGTATATTGACATTGTGAAGATTCATTTTAAATTAATAAAGCAATAATGAATCACATTTTTTTCCTTAATTTTGTGTTTTATTTTTACATTATTTATTTAAGAATCTTATCAAATGCATTCCCACAAGCGGACGCATATAAATTCGCACTCACAAATGCATTCACAATGTGTGATATGTACACAACAAAATAAAGAACCAAATCGCAAGAAAGCCTATCTATCTATAATCTATAATCTAAGTTGCAAGGATATATTCATTCAAAGCTCTCAGATGTATGCCCACAAACAAACACGTGTAGTTCGCGCTTACAAATGCTGATTGTGTACTTACAAATAAAATCCAAACTCAAATGAACATAAGCCCTGCAACTCTTGCCGACATTCCCTGAAACAGGGGTGACATTGGCAAAGTGAACCATTTTTTACAGTATGGGTGGTCAGCCTCATACCAAGAAAGTCTAAGCCCTGTAATTTAAAACAGGGATGACATTGCCAAAGTAAATCACTTTTTACACCTGCTTTTTCCAATTCTAGACGCATTACAACGAAAATTCACAGAAAATAGATGCAATTGTTATTTTTTATGCATACCTACTGGTTTTTTATGATAAAGCTTTTACATAATCATTTTTATATAATCAACAATTTAAGTTGCAAAAATATAATAATATTTAGGCTTATATTTGATGCACCTACCAGCAAGCACGTGTAACCGTGTAAGTTCGTGTTTACAAAATATGGACCTAAATCGAAAATGAACATAAGCCCTGCAACTTTTGCGACCTTCCTGAAACAGGTATGGCACTGGCAAAGTGAACTTTCTTTTACAGCATAGGTATCAGCCTCATACCAACCTACTAAATCTCCATAGTGCTTGTTTGTCTCATTTCCATCAGAGGAGTTTTTCACATGAGCAATGTTTGCATGTGTACTGGACCAATGTTTCTTATGAAAACCGGAAATTGATTTGAAAAATATTTAAAAGAACTCTCACATTATCGTGTTTTACGTTTTTTTCTTATCTCATAATGCTAGAATGTGATTCTTAAGACAATTTAATTGAAAGGTCATCTTTGAATCTGATGGTATATGAGCCAAATACGCGCTGGGGTGACGATTAGCCAAGGAACCTACACAGAAAAATCTACAAGTTTATCACGGATGACCTTATCAACTTAACGATTTGTTTTTTATCTCCTCTAATGCAATAATGTACGAGTATTTACATTATTTTCCTATTGGTAATTTACCCAGTGACGTCATCAGATATTTTATGACATTTATTATGTTTATGGACGTCTTAAACTTATGAAAATTATGTTTACAATTTTATCACACAGCATTTAGAAATAGAGAACGCACGTGACGATAGAATTCTGCAACGTGCATTATTTTGTTTAACCCATCTATAATCTAAGTTGCAAAGAAACATAACCATGCTGCATGTGTCTATAATATATAATCTAAGATTCAAAGATATGTTGACATTTAAGATTCATATTAAATGGGTGCCCACAAACAGATTCGTGTAAGTTCGCACTTACACATGCCGCATGAGGACTTACAACATAAAAACCCGATCTCAATTGAACATAAGCCATGCAACTCTTGCTTACGTGCCCTGAAACAGGGTTGACATTGGCAAAGTGAACCATTTTTTACAGTGTGGGTGGTCACTTGGTCAGCCTCATACCAACCTATAAGTCAAGGAATTTAAATGGATATAAAATTTCGGATACGGATATGGGAATAATATTATTTTGGTATCGGATATGGAATTATTTCGGATATCCTGCAGTTTCCGTTACGAAAATTAAATTTTTAAGGAATCCTGAAAGTGTAATACCTACAAATTGAGACATTAAATGTATGACTTACTTTCTAAGTTATCATTTGGTTTTAAAATCAATATGATGATTATAGCTTTTCACTTAAAAAATTGTTAATATCAAGCAATATAATATTTATATTTTTGAACCCCCATACTGTATAAAATGGTTCACTTTGCCAATGTCACCCCTGTGTGAGGGAAGGTCTGCAAAAGATGTAGGCCTTATGTTCATTTGGATTTTATTTGTAAGTACACATTCAGCATTTGTAAGCGTGAACTACACATGTTTGTTTGTGGGCATGCATTTGAGTGCTTTAAATGTTAAATACATCTTTGCAACTTAGATAATAGATTATTTTATAAAAAAAATGTTAATAAATCCACCCTAAAAAATATATGATTATTATATTATATTATTATTATATATATATATATATATATATATATATATATATATATATTTATTAATATAAGACAGTTTTAGAACATTTTTTTTTTTTTAACTTATTTCTATTACATAATAATTCAATTGTTTTATATGCTGTACCTCACCAAAAAGAGTCAAAGCTCTTGTGTGTGGTGAGGGAATTTCCTCTATTTAATTGGCTCGAGTAATATTATTGCACGTAATTCTAAATTGGCCAGTCTTGTGTTGCGGACAATAATAATAATTAAATGCTACTTGTATTAGATACTTTTAAACGTTAGTTAATAATTAAAATAATAAAATTAGGATGATTTATTAGGTCAGCGCTGTTTTTGTGTGAACCCCAACTGAGGCGTCTGTACGATATCAAGGAAACTGCAGGCAGATAGAGCTTCGTCGTCGCTTAGAAAGCACCAATTCTCAAGCAAGACCCAGTTGCTGTAAGCCTTGATGGACCTTTAGAGAGCGGTCTTTAGTAAAGGTGTATAAATTTTAAAGCCCAGCGAAAGGCGTATTTCAAAATATAAATGGTATATTTTTTTGTGATATGCCGGGATTCAAACCCACGACATTGTACTTACTAGTCAGAAGAGCTAACCACTAGACTACGGACCAGTCAATCGGACAGTTATCAAACTTTCACTTTTATAGCCGTTGATGTTTATCATACAAGTGAAGTCATAAAATAAACAGCTAATAGTTTGGAGAGAATAGATGATAATGTTACCGAACCGATAATGTAATGATTTGATATGGAAATACATATACATAAATATGTGCATTGTAGGTATAATGTACGAGTATGTACTTGCAATAATGTTCAGAACAAGCTGTTGTTGGATCCATTTTTAGTTCATATTTTATGAATCAGAAAAATATCTTTAATCTATAATCTAAGTATCAAAGATATCTTACATTTCAGATTCATATTACATGCATTTTCACAAACAGATTTTCCGGTCGATAGCTTAGGTGGTAGAGTGCTTGCATTCCATGCCGAAAGCTCAGGTTCGAATCCCACCGAGGGTGTCAGAAATGATTTCCCGTTTCGGTGTTTATTTCAAACCCCAAAATAAAATACCGGCAAGGTTTACTCAGCCTTCACAAGAAATGAGTACCAGCACTCTCGGAAGCTGGGAAACCTCCTCTTCAACTGAAGTGGTTGGCGTAAGGCCGGCCCCCTTACCTGTAAAAATAAATAGGTTCAACTCGCCACGTGCGACCGCTTCGGGGATAACGCGGCAAGAAGTTACACTATATGTGTAGCTTAGTTGCGTTTTTTGCGTAGATACGTAGGTATACATGCCGTACAATATTAAAAAAAACAAATCTAAAATGAACACAAGTTCTGCAACTCTTGCTGACCTTCCCAGGGGTGACATTAACAAAGTGAAAACTTTTTTTTATATTATGGGTGGTCAGCCTCATACCATAAGAATAAACCATGTACCTGAATAACTCAATTGTTTTTTTGTGAATAGTGAATAGTGAAAGTCCATTGTATAAACAAATTAATAAATAATCAATTTAAAAAAATAATTACAATTACAATGTGGCTTACTAAATAATTAATAATTAATTATTTCAAAGTTAATTTTAACTTTGTTTGTTGGTTATATATACTTTTTAATTGCTTATTAATTGTATCCACCCAATAGATTGTAATGAGGCTAACCACCCATACTTTAAAGTTGAATCATTTTAGGCAATGCCATCCCTGTTTCAGGAAAAGCATTGCATACATAGCATTAATTCGTTTTCAGGTATTATTTTTTATGAATTTGGTAAGACACTGATCACTTATACTTTAAAAAAAGTTCACTTTGCCAAAGTAACCCCTGTTTCAGGGAAGGTCATACAGAGTAGTAAGATTATTGTCAATTTGAGCTTTGAGGGCGGATTTTGTTAGAGTGCATACAGCATGTGTAAGCGTTTTTACGAGTTTTACTTAAGCAAAACATTATTTGTGTTCAGATGCACTCACACACTTGTACATATATTTAACAATTTCATTTTAATAACTTTAATTTACTTTTTATTTCATACTAGCACTAAATACTAAGACTTTTATTTTTTAATTTGATTGTTGCACCCGATGACAAACTGAAAATTTTTGGTTTATCGGGACAAAAATGTTTAATTTTTAAGATTTAATATTTCTTGTAAAAATTGTTTATGAAATAAAAAAAAAAAAAAAAAAAAAAATTACATCATATTACATCATCATAACGCTTAAGAAGCCTGTCGCAGATATGGGCGAAACGTCTGGAAGGTCCAGCTCCGATACACGACAGCAACAGATCCCAGAAAGCAACTCTACAGTAAGTACTTGCATACATTTTTTCTGAATTCAGGTGTATTTTTTTCTATTTTCTACGCTTAGAAAATCCTAGGAAAAATCCAGATTATTCACGAGTCCGGAGTCATAATTAGGTCAAAAAATACCACATTTTTATTCGAGCTCTTGGCGTCGTTCTGAGAAATAATGTGGGAGTATTTTTATTTTGTACATCAAATCGAATACTTTGCTTATAGATGGAGTCAAACATTTCGAAAGAAAATAACAACGTTTAGCTACTCTGAACCCTAACTTGGTTCAATGCCTCCCGCCTTATCATGAATAGATAAATATATGTAGGTTTATTGAAATGATATCCCAGCTTTGATTGCCATAACATACTTATAAGCTATAAAAAACACAAAACACATGGCTGCCTTCGTTCATATAAAAAAAATTGTTCAATTTTTTAAAGGAACTATCATTGTTTTCACTTTATTAATTGTTGACATTACAAGCGTTTAAACAAAAGAGATATGAAAGTGTCAGAATCATTGTTTCAACTATATCCTTATCATATGCATATGAATTATAAACAGTCATATATATTCTTTTCTTATACAATAATACGACAAATACTGCATACCTTCATAAGAAAATAATATATTTTTTAATTTGTGTAACATTCCAAAAGAAAGTACCTATTATCCAAGAGGAATGTAACAATATATTGAATCTCTAACTAAATCAATGAAAGTGGGTCAGATTTCTGAAAAGGGATTTTCCTTAGTAAAACCTGAAAACTGTATGCTCCGATTGGTCTATTTTTTCACCGGTCAATAATATGGTTAAAATTACGAAATGCTGCTTCGAAGTAACCTGATAAAAGGATATAAAAATTTCAATATGATTCAAGAATGCTTAAATTTGTAATCCTTTAGAATAAGGAAAACCTGAAGGGTTACTTATGTTAGGGATTTTTAGCGATGACCTCGTAAAGCTAATAACGATACTTGGCTAACCAACATACATAAGGGAATATGGTTGTTTATTGTTTATTACTAGAGATTATCATAATGCTTGTATTGTTGTGAACATTGTATGTCCTTGAAAATAATGTTTATCTTTAAACTATGGTAAATCATATTACCAACGCAATTGTGGACAATAATAACATAAACAATAACAAAACAACACACATATTTATTAAATTTTTACGTTTGCAAATAATCGGAAGCAATTTTGTAAATGAAAAGCAATAAGTATGCGAAAAAACAATTAATATTTATGATCAGGTGGTTGAGATTGGTACAGTAAAAGATTGCCTTAGTTTAACCTAAATAAGGCTTTTAGGGAATGGGGAGCTTAGAGTTTGATATGCGTGCACAGAAAATCTAACAATACACACATTCTCGTGTACACACCAACTTACACACTTATTTTTATAATCGATACATGTTAAAATAAACGGGGATTCAAAGTGGAAATACTTTCAGTAACATTATACAGGATATTACAAGCAATGCTTTTAGAATATTTTGAGTGTAAAGATTGGGCGGGTTAATATTTTTGTTTGCTTTGTGTCACTGAAAACGTGAAATATGTCAAAAAGTTCAAGCGATGTTTATTTGAGTATATTAAATAAATGAGCTGAAATATTTTATGAAAATCGCCATCTCAGCGAAAGCCAATCTTATAAACGCAACTAAATCAAAAATAAAACAGCAATGATTCACGGAAAACATAATATGACAAACAGTATTTCCATCCCACGACACAATGGAAGGTTGAAAATATGTAAATAAAGGGAAATGTTCAATGGTTCCGGATTGTATTATCTAACGTGGCTCACCTTCTTTTCTGGAAACTTGAGGAAATCACTCTGGCGTTGTGTTTTGTTTAAGAAATTATATGGAAAACAATAAAAAGAGACAGGGGAATATTTGGAGCGCTCTGTGTAGTGGATGCGTTTTGATCACACGCCCGACACGAATGAAATCGTTTTTCAAACTGACGGGAGGCGCAGCGGCACCTGTATATAAAACGTATTCGGGCGCATGCGCGCTGCGATCGTTGTTGGGGACTGTCACACAGCTGAACTGAAGTGAATTTTTCATTATATGATTTTCGTCTTTCAGCTTTGTCAACCGACCAAATAAATTCTTGATTCGTTTTCATCTTAGCGATTAAGAATTCCAGGATTTATCTTTTTACTTTTCACAGGCATCTCTTCTTTGACTTATAGGTTGGTATGGGGCTGACCACCCATACCGAAAAAAATGGTTAACTTTGCCAATGTCAACCTCTTTCAGGGAAGGTCCGCAAAAGTTGCAGGGATTATGTTCATTTGAGGTTTGGATTTTAATTTGTAAGAACACATTCAGCATTTGTTACCACGAACTTACACTTGTCTCTTTGTGGCCATGGATTTGATATGAGCTTTGAATGTTAATTTATCTTTGCAACTTATATTGTAGATTATTGATTATAGATATCTCTACAACGAAATAAATCAAACATACTTGTTAATGGGAAATTATTGTCTGTCCAATCTAATCTAAGTTGCAAAGATATGTAACATTAGGGATTCACATTATATACATTCTTACAAGCAGACACGTATAAGTTCGCGCTTGCACATACCGCATGTGAACCAACAACATAAACACCCAAATCTCACATGAACATACACCCTTCAAATCTTGCCGCCTTCCTTGAAACACTGACATTGGCAAAGTGAACTATTTTCTACAGCATGGGTGGTCAGCCGCATACCAAACTATTAAATTTATGAGCTATTTATTGTATGCAGTATTTTTTTATGTTTATGCACATAAATTCATGTGAAAAAATCATTTTTTCACGTGAGCATGCATATTTTATTAATGTGGGTATATTGTTATGGCAATCATTCATATTCTTAACTACACAATTCAAGAAAAATTGAAGCGTTACTTACCGCGAAAAAGACATCGATACCTTAAAGGTACAACTGAATTAGTGACCTATGATTGTTACATGGCTTTCTCAGAGAAATGCACCTTTTTCTTATAATATACCAGAGAAAGCACTACAAAAGTGTGAAAATCATACATCCCATATATGCACCTAATGGGTAGGCAATATATTGTTACGAATTTAGGGTTCAACAGTCTTTCAATTAAAAATACTGGTCTTCTTATACAGTTGTTTATTTTACACTTTTAATAATTTATTTGCACAAAGATATTCTCGACTATTCCGTTACACTTGGTTTTTGTTCACTGGTTTTGGTTCAAGGTATATAGTGGTAAAGCTTGTAGAATACTCGCTCTGCAAGCAACTCACACCCTTCTTATACTCTTCAAAACAGTACAATCTAGATCCATATTCGCGAGAAAGTTCCAGAAAGGCGTAGTAATCATTATTTCTCGATGCTTCTATTATTCAATGAAGTATTTTTATTCAATGATTCCTACCCACACAATACAATACAGAATTCTTATAACTATAACAAATACCTACTTATTTTAAATATTTTTAGTTTTATGATTTTTTTAATCCAGCGAAGAGCAAATTTGAAATTATAAATGGTGTATTTTTGTGCTCCACCATGATTCGAACCCATAACCTTCCATTTACGAGTCAGACGTGTTAACCACTAGACTACGGACCAATCCTTAAATAATCTTCATTGTTTAATCCTCGCTGGGTTAAAAAATCACTTACCTTCAAATATCAGACCGGTCCCCAACGGTTCAACAAGTCTTACAGGAAATGGGTCCTGCTTGAGAATTGGCGCTTTGTAGCGACAACCAAGCGCGCAGAGGGCTCTTGAGGTGTGATTCATATGAAAACAGCGCTCACCAAATAATAACCACACATGTTTTATTATTATTATTCTGATTACAATGCCTGTTAATGTTCATTTAGCTGTCCTGAAGTTTACCTCTTTTTGTTCTGTTCTGTTTCAATTCTTAGATTGGTTTTCAGCATTGTTCATTACCTCCTTCTCCATTTCCCTTATCCTTAGTAATCTTTATCTTTAAGCTACTGTAGCTGACTCTCCACAGGTCCAGGTGGACTGAATCTGTCTTCTCGTCCTGCTCCTCGGTCCCTGCTCCTCGGTCAGCTGGTTGTAAGGCAGCTGCCTTTCCAATATTTCCAAACCTCAATGTCAGGGGGCAAAATGTCAGGTCGTTGTCTTATCGGAGAAGTGAAGATTCTCGGGCGATTGTCTCCTCGATCATCCCTCAGTTGAAGACTACAAGGGAACAACAAGGAATGCCAGTTGAAGAAAATTATAAGCAAATCAAAATTAGAAATAAAAAATCATGTTCCAACATCCTATCCCAAAGAACTGGAAATACCGCTATAAGCTGTGATAGCGACTGTTGTTGCATCACAAATTTTGCAGAGCTTTAGATACACACAGATGCCACTAGATTTTCATTTTTTGTTACGAACTTATTTTCTTAGTTTTACTGACAATCCTTGTTTTCCCCCTGTATTTTTTAATATACAGAAAACCTTCGTGGCATATCGCGTATCCTATCCACCTTGCACATCTTTCAGACACGGTTTTGAACGGGTGTCTTCCATCTCCCATTTGACCACGCCCATATGCCCATCGAAAGCCCTTGAAGTGTCCTATCGACAGTAACTTTGACCCTGGTTCAACAGATGTCATTGGGTAATTATTTAATTAATGATGCAATAATGTTTTTGCTAAGTGTTAGTTTATTTTATATAGCTGGGTGTAGTTAGGCTTAGGTTGGAATAACGGTCGTTTATATTTAAAATAATGATATTTGACGAACCGTTGTTATAAGAGAACTTTTCATCTTCAATCGTCCTGCACTGGGGGTGTCTCCTGAATACGTTAGCTACGTCGCGTCGCTAACGAAACGTTGAGGAAATTCTTTTATAACGGTTCGTCTTATATTCAATAAATATTTTATAACTTTATAGTTATTATAATATACTGTCACAGAAATGTAAAACCACTCTGTGAAAAACCCTAATAAACGCAGTCCTCACATATGCCTCCGAAACCTGGACACTGACCAAGCGTGACCAATGCTCTCTCAACGTCTTCGAAAGGAAAATACTTCGACGTATTTATGGTCCAATAAAGGACAGAAACATACGGCGAAGAAGATATAACTCCGAATTGTATAAGCTGTACCAGGACGTTGATGTGGTCCTCTCAATAAACATTAACAGACTGCATTGGCTGGGGTACATTCAGCGAATGGACCATCGGAGCCTGGAGAAGACGATTGTGATGATGAACCCGGAGGGAGGCCGGACAGTGGGAAGACCACGTTCAAGATGGCTGGATGGAGTGGTGGCTGGAATATGGGACTTGAGTAGAAGGCGTTGGACAGACAGCGCTGGATGCGGTTGATGAGGGAGGCCAAGATCCACCCCGAGTTGTCGTGCCAATGATGATGATGATGATGATGATATTATAATTGCAAATATAGCTGGATGTAATCAATTATTAGTATTCCTTGACTTTTTGGTTGGTATGAGGCTGACCACCCATACTGTAAACAAATTGGTTTACTTTGCCAATGTCCCCCTGTTTCAGGGAAGGTCGGCAAGAGGTGCAGGGCTTATGTACATTTGAGATTGGGTTTTTATATTGTAAGTCCACATGCGGCATGTGTAAGCGGGAACTTATACGTGTCACGGTGTCTGGTTGTGGGAATATATTTAGTATGAATCTCAAATGTACTACTTATATCTTTGCAATATAATAAAAAAAATATAATATAATCTTAGAATGATTTATTTGGTGAGCGCTGCTTTTGTGTGAATCACATCTCAAGAGGCCTGTGTGAGCTTGGTCGTCACTATAAAAAGCGTGAATTCTCAAGCAAGACCCAGGTTCTGTAAGGCTGGATGGACCTTTTGAAGGCCGGTTTTTGGTAAAGGTTTAAGAATTTCTCAACCCAGCGAAGAGCAAATTTGAAAATATAAATGGTATATTTTTTGTGCTCCGCTGGGATTCGAACCTACAACCTTCCATTTACGAGTCCGAAGTGTTGCCACTGGACTACGGACCGGCCAAGTGTGTGATTCACCCAAAAGCAGCACTCAACAGATACATTATTCTAATATTAGTACTATAAACTGAGCTACCGACGCGGCGGGTCTAATATTCGTACCTGCCCATAATCATTTCATCATGACTCAATGTGTTTAATAATTTTGAAAGCTAGATCCTTGATTGACATATTTGTGAGGGTGCACCATTGTGATACTTATAGATATTAGTAAATTGGCGTCCTCACTGTTGTCAGGTCATGTGAATAAAGTCCAGCAAATATTATACGAGCATTCTTATCAAAATATGATCTCATTAGTTATTACGGATTTCGAAATTCTCACTTCAGATCGACATTGAAGTGAAGAGCGATTATTTAAAGTACGTAATCAGATAATCGATTAAATAAATTTGCACCACATTACTTTTGTGCATCAAATTTGATGTTATATTAATTTTAATGTACAACAGCTGACGAAAGGTTATCGATGAGTTTTCATAAACATCAATGCAGTTCGCTAGACCTCAGAGTCGAGAGTAAGAGTCATGACAACCGTTGGATTTCTTGAAAGGGAAAAAGTAAATAGAAAGAAGCTATGTAAAAAAAATTGAATTTGGTTTTTGGAAAATAAAGCTATGAGAAAGAAATCTGAATCTCATATAATAAAATGGAAGCAGCATGGATGAGCGCGAACTTACTTGTGTGTGCTTGTGGGCATGCATTGCACATGACTTTAATATGTAAATAAATCTTTGAACTTTAGATTATATATTAAAGAATGTATGCCACTCATCATAGGAATAAAACAGTAAAATACCTCAATAAGAAGCAAGACATCCGTAGGATATATTGAACAGGAAATAGTTGATTGTAAGAGTAAAAAAACTGTCAAATGTCGGAGTGAAAGTTATAAAAACAGAATAATTCTTCGATGGGAGTGATGAAGAACTTTAATGTCTCCACGTGAAAATTTCAATAATGTTAGGACTGCGTATACTGTATAATTTAATTCACTTTTCCTAATGTCCCTCCTTTTTCAGGAAAGATCGGCACGAGTGGCAGGATTTGTGTTCATTTGAGTATAAGGTCCTATTTTATAACATGAACTAACGAAGCCAGCAAACCAAGACTTGCTTACTCGTAGGCGTGCATTAAATAAAAATATTAAACGCTAATTTATCTACAAAATTTAGATTATAGATTACAAATAATACTTAGGTTTATAAAAAAAAACAATAAACTTAAAAGTTTACGGTAATTTCTAGCAAAGAACCTACTTAGTGTAGCTTAGAAAGTGGTTGAGTAAAAAGTAAATTGATCAAGATAAGATAAATTTAAAATATGTACTAAGGACTATTGTAAATACATAACATTAATAAATTTATTTAATCATATTGTTAATGCTTTGTGTAGCAACACTGCGAAATCGGGATAAATCTTTTTTTGTACAAAAAAAATCAAGTTTCGTTTACCTGAAGATGGACTATCTATAATCTATAATCTAAGTTGCAAGGAAATATTCATTCAAAGCTCTCAGATGTATGCCCACAAACAAACACGTGTAGTTCGCGCTTACAAATGCTGATTGTGTACTTACAAATAAAATCCAAACCTCAAATGAACATAAGCCCTGCAACTCTTGCCGACATTCCCTGAAACAGGGGTGACATTGGCAAAGTGAACCATTTTTTACAGTATGGGTGGTCAGCCTCATACCAACCTATAAGTCAAGGACCGAAATTGTTCGTGATTCATAATCAATTCAAAGAAAGTGGAAATAAAATAGTGTTTGAATTAAGAATAATTGTTTTTCTTTATAGTCATTTATAAAAATTATCTTAATTTCGCAAGTACTTTTGAAATGCACACAACATTGCCAACACACGCTTTAATACACCACCAATCATCAAAGTCGGAATGAAATTCGTTTTCTCTGGATTAAAGCATTAGATTGATATGATTGTTTTTGCGATAAAGAAAAAAATATTGACTCATAATGAGAAATGTTGAACTCCAAGATCTCTTAAATCCCGGGTTCTAGTGATAAAAACATCAAGTGTGCAATCAGACAATTCACAAAGCCGCCACTTAAGTAATTAGATGTTATTAGCTCGATAGATTAAAGCTGGAAAAATTTGGTTGGCTGCTTTGTTGGCTTTTTGTCTCACTGTCTTTTAATTAAATCAATCATTGTTTAACGTGATTGATGGATAGAGGAAGCCGATTGTTGACCCACTAGGCAAAGACGTCCGGCTGTCATTGTGAAACAGTAAAGACAGCGACATTGTTTGTAATCTCACAACTTATTAATTTATTAATTGAAACTTTATGCCACTCCACAAGAAAAAGATATGTTAGCTGAAAAATGAAAATTCTTAGAAGTTTGTATTGTTTGAACACTTATCTTAACATTTATCGTATTGATTATCAATTTTACGTGACTTGTAATTGAACAAACAAAATACTGAACGTGCACTCACAAAATAAAGAATCTAAAATGAACATAAAACCCTGCAACTTTTGCTGTCCTTCCATTAAAGTGAAGTGACATTGTGAACCATTTTTATAGTATAAGTGGTCAGCCTTGTACCAACCTATAAGTCAAAGAATAATAATGGTGTTAATCGTCATCCATCCAGGAAATTTTGAATGTGCAAACTAGTACACGCCAATATTTTTTCTGATATTTTTTCATACGTGCAGAAAGATTAAAAATAATAATCCGAGCTGTGATCTACATCCTACAATGTGGTTTCACATCCATCCAGCAGTACAGACCCATTATGCAACAGCAATTTTCCAATAGACTCCCATTCTCCTGTTTATACCGCAGCACATTACATTGACTACCGTAACTCTATTTAACTGATCCCCTCTCGACATGCCACTAATCATTCCATTGAATTTGGCGGAGCACAGATTTTTCTGACGCACTAGAACCACATTAGGTATTCATGCATGATGATGCTGGTATTAAGCTAACTGGCCAAACAAACATGTTGTTTTCAATATAATAATACATTGCAATGATTGTCCTTATCATTTTGGATGTTATCAGTGTAAAATGAGGTAGCCATGTAGTGGATTTTCTTCACTTTCTATTCTTATCATAGGAATTAAAATTCTTAAATTTAAATAAATAAAAAAAATTAAACAACATGGAAAATAACCCGTTTCAAATATATTAAAAAATCGATGCAAAAATGCGTTTGATCATTCATTATCGGTTAAAAAAAATTGCGTTCGAACTGTTTTTTAGGCACCATATTGGTCAGAACTGACTTTCAGGCACATGGCCATCGGGAAGGTATTTTACTCAAATGATGAACTCATAGCGGATAATAAGCCCTATTTCGGAGAGTTTAAGAATGTTAGAAAATTGTTGGACTCGCTGTATCGACTAACAAAGAATCAAGGTTGAAAAATGAAATCGAATTTCAGAAAAACCAAAATGTTTATTATCTCAGTTATTGATCCGGGTGGATAAATAGCAATGAAGAAATCTATATCAGAACTGAAGAAATATTTTTGGGAGTATTGAATTCAAGCGGTGGTTCACTATTCTGTGATTCACTGAACAACTTCATTTTGATATTTGGATGCCCAGCTTTCTTTCCACTGTTTAGGAGGTTTAAGCTTGCTGTTGACCTTTAACTACAATGTGTGCAAGTATTGCGTGCCTCATTCTGGAGACACGAGTTCTTTTGGAATGCTCAATTTCACTATGTCCTCTTTTTTACATGCTTTTCGTATGTTATCAATCCGGATGCAATCTCCAAATTTTCTGCCAGTGATCATTCTCAGATCAGCTCGACTCTGAAAGATTATGCGAAGAAAAAAATGATTCAATTCTTAGATTGGTGTTATAAATAATAAAATTAAAATAAAATTACGACCGCAAATGAGCCGAACTAACAAACACGAAGATAAAAAAGATGATAAATCTGGATCACACCGGTTGCAAGAGAAGTGAGTAAAATGGAATATTACATTTTCAAGTATTATCGTCAAGTAGGTTTTTCTCTCCAAAAACATGAAAAATTAGTTCTCTCAATGATAATAGTATTTTGCTATCTTTTTGTTTTTTTACGATAGGATATGAGAAAATATTTCAGTACATAGATACGACAGTACAGCATTATGTACAATGAATGTATCTCACTGTGTTGCTAGGCAACAATAATGAATAGATAATATTCAGAAAATCTACCAAAAAAAAATTGTAACTTGTTCTTGTATCCAGTCGCTACTCTGCCAAGGGTTACTGAATCCCACAGATGTGTCTCTATTTTTTTCTAACCACACGCACTTCTTTCATCTCCTCGACTTTCAAAACTCTCTTCATGCATGCTTTTCACTTTTTCTCACACTGCAAATTTCAATTTGCAATCTCGCTTATTCTATCAATTCATTCATTCTTTCGTCTTCCCCATTCCACGCTTACCTTTGACATTCCCTTTGTGCACTCGTTCATAGTTCATCCATTAGTTCTAGATGCTCAAACCATCTCATCGTACTCATTTGTTTGCGTCTTGTTTTGTAAGTACGCATGAACTAAATATGAATCCTAAATGTTAATATTATATATCTTTGTAACTTTGCAATTTTTAACATAGCTGTCCCACAATTTTTAACGTAACTGTCTGGTCCATAGCTCAGCTGGTAGAGTGCTTGCATTCCATGCAGAGAGTTCGTGTTCGAAGCGCACCAAGGGTGTCAGTGTTTATTTCAAACCCAAAATTAAATACCGGTAAGATTTATTCAGCCTTCACAAAGATTCGAATTTTAATATTGTAGGACCACATGCGGCATATTTAAGCGCGAACTTATACGTGCCTGTTTGGGAAAATGCATATAATGTCTAATCTAATCTAATCTAAGCTGCAAAGATATATATCATTTAAGATTTAAATTAAATGCATTCCCACAAGCAGATATGTATAATTTCGCGCTAACACATGCCGCATGTGGACCTACAATATAAAAACCCAATCTCAAATGAACATAAGCCTTACAACTCTTGCCGTCCTTCCCTGAAACAGGGGTGACATTGGCAAAGTGAACCAATTTTTTTAATTTATGGGTGGTCAGCCGCATAACAACCTATAAGTCAAGGAACATACATGACAAATTACATTTTTTAAATCAATAAATAACAATATATACATGGACATAAAAACAAAACTAAATCATAAAACCAATTTCACTTTAACAAACCCTAGCCGCCAACATCACAGATCAACCGCCATTTCTTTCTATCCTTGCATACTGAATCTCTAATGTTACATATATTTTGCAACTTAGATTAGATTATATTGACTGCTCCAAGGAAGACAGCACACAGCAAGTCAAAAAATATAGTTTTGCAGGAGAGCCAATTGAATGTTATTTATTCCATGGAGGAAAATGCCTAAATTATTTTTTACATTCATTTATTAACGAATTTAAAAGAGATATAGACACGGCTGTCATCTTGGAATGAAGATAATGATTTGTTACCTTCAGAAATGGAAATAAGTCAAAAACCTCAATTTCGGAGTTACTTCCTTCTTCCTTGGTGCAGTCGATATTAGACAAAATATGAATACCAGTCTCCTTGGGACTTGAGAAACTCCCACTTCAACTCTCCTTACCTTAAAAAATAGGTTTTACTCGCGACACGTGGCCCATTCGAGGAGAACGCCGCAAGAAGTTGCACTACTTGTGTAGCTTCGTTGCGCTGCAATTTGATTTACTGTGAGCGATACACTTGCATAGATGATTCGATTGCTAGCATTGCAGTTTCGGTGATTAAATGTTGCATCTTAGTGACACTTGCGGATATTATATTGCACTTACGTGTAATCTACATTAGTTGGCAGATAATGGGATCAATCGCTCGCCTTACTTCAGTGTCCTGAACAACCTTGGCTTCGTTCTACTGCACCGTTTATATCTCCAACATCACCCACAGCCGCCCGACAAAGTAGCTGAATATCATCATCATCAGAATCATCCTTGGCAACACGAGAGGGTCCTAGACACTCCCATCATATCAATTGTTTTAACGTTTGATCTCTACATTCATGCGAATTATATTATATCTTTCTATTAGCTGTACCCAGCGTGTTTCACTACGTCATTTGCCCATGTCATGTGCCCACGTGAACTGCAACTTTTGCCGACCTTCCCTTTAGGGAAAACAGGTGTGACATTGGCAAGTGAACCATTTTTACAGTATGGATGGTCAATCTCATACTAACCTATATATACTCGTATTATATATATTTGGTTGATTTTTTTCTGAAGCGCCGTTTTCACTAAAATTTCAAATCACAAGGGCCCTTTATTCCGGATATGACCTTTTATACAGGTGTGTCTTCAGCTTCCTCCTGAAGCTTGCCCTGTCCTTGTCTTTCCTCACCTCTACTGGCAACTCGTTCCAAGCCATTGGGCCCGAAACCGAAAAAGTACGATCACCAAAGTTGGTTGAGGTTGCCCTGAGGGGCAAGCTCAGCCTTGCGGAGCCTACATTAGCTGACCTTAAACTCCTGGAGCTAGTGGCTTGCTGCATCTGACACAGTTCTATGAGGTATTCTGGTGCCTGTCCAGTGTCCATCTAGGATGTCTTTTATCATGACACACAGCCTTTACCGCACTCTTTCTGAGAACTTGAGCCAGTGCAACTTCCGCATAATTGGCGTGATATGGGAGTACTTCGATGTTCCAAAAAAAAAAAGTTCTATAAGTCAAGGAAGACAAATAATAAATACAATCAATAAGATATATTGACGTTTAAGGCTCATATTCATTAAACGGTCACAAGTAGATACGTGTATGTCTCCTGAATTTATTTGTCCCTTAAAACACTCACAGTTTTTTTTTTAATTCTAGTAGCCAGAAAACGTGGCGACTGAAGAACAATCATGCAAAATCGATATTAAGCCAATAATGGTTTAGGCATGTTATTTTGAGACTTGAGTTTATATTTTCTAAGTACACTTGCAGCATGTATGAATGCGAATTTACATGTGATGCTTATTAGTATGCATTGAATGTGATAAAATGAACATTAAATGTTAACATATCGATACATTAAATGTACAACTGAATAAATGACGTATGAAGCCAGCATGGGTTTCTCAGATAAATTCACCTATTTTCTACAAGAGAAAACAAAACAAATGTGTGAAGTCCTGTAGTTTAGAAGTTTTTCATTAGCATTGCCTTATAATTAGTCCACTTACTATGAAAACTTACTCCCAATAAAATGTTTTATCCACGATTTCTCAAATCAGTGAATCAACACTTATTCAGTTTTATCTTTCTATGGCTGATGTCTATGGCTTACGGCATCGTAATAAGATACAGTAAAAACTATTGGTAAGAACTAAAAGCTTACTCTGAACTTTTGAATGAAAACTTTATGTACTATCGTGAACATAACAAAGACCCTGAAGTTAGAATTTTGGTATTAGAAATAACAAGAAATAGTGAAATGAATAGCATGTAGAGATGGGATAGGAAGAGGATACGATATGGAGAGACTGTTTAGAAAGGATGGTTGACAGCAGGTTTGCTCATATTCCTGCATAGTATAAACCAGTGGGTTTATACTTTGGTCTACCAAAGACGAGTTGGTAGACCTAAGTTGAGATGGGAGGATGAAGTGAGGAAGGACGCAAACCAACAACTACAGGTGACAGACTGGAAAGCCGTAGCGGTAGATAGGAGGAGTTGGAGGCGAAGGGGAGATATAAGCTGAAGGGTCATCGAAGAAGAAGAATAAGATAAACCAGTTGGTCGATTGTGCTTTGGGGCTGTCCATATATTACGTCATTCGCAAAAAGGGGGGGGGAGTCTGGTCTGCGGATGATGGCAAATGATGTACGAGTACCAAAAGTGACGTCGTTCTTGTAAATACCAATTTCTACAAAATATACAAAATATTATGTAAGAAATATAACATTATTAATTATTAAGCTCATCCATTATTACAGCAAGAGAGGGGGGAGGGGTTATTAGATAATGACTAAAGGATGATTGTAAGGGGGGGGGGTCGAAAATCGGCCAAAATCGATGACGTAATTTATGGACGGCCCCTTTGCTAAAATAACATTTATCTATTATCGATTATAGAGTTAAATTGTCAATTTGATCGATTGAATAAAATGCTCTTTCTTGTCACGGAGAACAGCAACTAAAATATGAAAGGATATGTTCTATACCTACTCTATAGCACTGCTGGAGGGAAAAACTTCCCAGGCAACAGATCAATGATCAAACCATAAAGAGAGAAGAGTTTTATGCCGTGGTCCTTTTAGGATCATGAAGAGTTATTCACAACACATTTGATCTATAGCTGATACTGAATCATCGTTTTTTTGTATGGAAAATTCACTTTAGGTGACGGTTGAGCCATGGATTTGCCGTGCGTGAATAACACCAATCTATGTTTTGCCATATTTAAAGCAACCGTTGGTTTGCTGCCTGCCTTAAATGTGTCTGTGTGGAATGCTTAATTTCTTAGATTTCTTCACAGCTTAGAATTACACGTAATAGATTAATTTTAAGGTCCTGGCCGCCATGATTGTTGACGTCTAGAGGACAGTTTGTTACATCCTCATTTAAGTTCAGAATGAAACATGTGTAACAATGAAACAACAGTAACTAATAATTACGTAAACAAGTGTTGCATGCAAGAGATAATTCATGTCAATTGTACTCGTTTAGTTTCCCTTGAAAAAAAATATAGTTTGATTGACACGGAATAAACAGTACGTATTACCCTTAGTACAAAAAAGAAAGGGCATTTTATTCAGTCGATTGAATTTACAAAATAACCTTTCAAGTCGTTATTGATAAGTGTTATTTTACAATACATAGTACCAGCATATTGGTTGTTACTACATATAAGATAAAACCTCACTGCATTTGACCTCCTTTAAAGCTCATCGATATACACTGAGTATCTACCAAGTCACCTACCTTTTCCAATTGTGATGAAGCTTCTTACGAGTAGGTACTACATTGTTAAAGTGTAAGGTAAATGCACATTTGATATTCTGGCTTATAAACCATTGCAATTTACTTGAAAGCTCCTTGTAAAATTTGGATTGTTTTCATCGAAATACTTTAATTAATTTGAATTATTTCCTTAATTAATAGGTTGGTATGATTCCTTAACTAATACCTGGGTATGAGAGCAAAATGATAACTTTTTTAATGTTAAAAATAAATAAACAAACATTAGGAAATCTTATTCAGTAAAAGCTGTATTAAGCCTAAAACGGATGGTTGTGATAGGTAACCAGGAGAGGAATACAGGCACGTTGGACTGATCAAGTGAAGACAGCAGCAGACAGCTCGGAGGTTGAAGTGCGGCGATAGCGCAGTCGAGAGAAAACTGCAGAAGAGTGGTTGATGCCACAAGGGTTACAACCCAGCAATGAGGAATATGATGAAGAAGAAGTTATGTTGTGAATCACACCTCAAAAGTCAATTGTGAGTTTGCTCGTAATTATAAAAGCCTGGATGGACCTTTGATAACCAATCTCCAATCTTTGATGGATAAATCTAATCTATAATCTATAATCTATAATCTAAGTTGCAAGGATATATTCATTCAAAGCTCTCAGATGTATGCCCACAAACAAACACGTGTAGTTCGCGCTTACAAATGCTGATTGTGTACTGTAGAGTTCTCTGTTTTTCAACCAATAATTATATCGCTTTGACTTTGAGATCTTGGGGTAGAGAGGAAGTATCTCAAGGGGGGGGGAGGGGTGAGATGCACCCCTGACGTTGCAAGGGATGGGGACTTCGATCTTGAACTGCGGTCGATACAGATGTGTTTTTCGTTTTCTCTAAACACTAAAAAAATAATTAATTTCATTTTCTAATTTTTGAATAAACTCGGAAAGTCGGATTTTTGTCGCCAATCGATACACACGTGCTCTGTTTAAATCCCAAACACTGAAAATATAAATTCTATTACGTAATTTTAATAAACGCGAATCTCAATCCGGTGCGACAGCCGACACGCGTGTGGGTTTTTCATTCTCCAAGCTCGTAAAATTATAAACTCTGGTTTTCTAAACTCCGATAAGAAATTCTCAATTAAATATAAACTTAATCAATCAAACCCGAAATAAACCTTTTTAAACGTTTTAATAAAATGATGGACTTTATAAATAATAAACGCGGAAATTCTCTTTTGTTTTACTTTAAATAATAATTGTGAGAGTGAAATTGCAGTGTTTTATTGTCTCTGGGTTCCAGCATTTCTATATTTAAAAATAAAACCGTTATTTCCGAATTAATTCAGAGTTGAAGCAGAGAAGAAAGATCCTGGGATAAGTTTTCTTGAATTATACTAACAAATAACTAATTTCATTAAAACCACTTGTCTGAATTAATTTCATGTTGGTGTTTCTTTCAGGAGTATTCATTGTTTGCTTTCTGTTAATTATAAATGTATTTCCAGGGATTCAATGGCTTACCTGAGTGGAGGAATGCTGGTGTTTCTTCCAAGTTTACTTATTGCTTGATTTCTGTTAATTATAAATGTATTTTCAGGGATTCATTGGCTTACCTGAGTGGAGGAAGGTTTCCTTTTTTTATTTAGACTAAGAAATTGTTTACTATCGCTGTTTTTACTTTGCTTTCATGTACTAACACACACACACACACACCACTTTTGATTTTGCGTTCAATTAGTTACTTTCACTGTAATTCGGCAATGTTATATTGAATTCAAAAAATGTTAGGTCCACTTATAATCGAGACACGAAGCTTCCGTCCTCGGCTGTCCAAGAGTCATGATCACTTCCGCCTCCCTCCTAGAATTCCTTTCTGTGGATAACAGCTGAGTCAGGGTTCCCGGCAAGTGGACTTCTCACAGGGTTATAAGGTACGAGATACAAGGGTATCAGGGACCTATTGTCTTAGATTCTAAATGTGGGCCTGGTGATGGAATAGTCCACAGGCACGGGATGGCCCTGAGATATTATAACATTCGAAGCGGAATTACCTAATCACACTCATACACATTACAAAATACTTATCCTCTTTAGGCGGTGAGAATGAAAGAAAGATTATGAAGGAATTGCACGCCGCATGCATTACTATAAGTAAGGACTGAAAGTAAGCCGCTTGAAGTTGAAAATGTATTCCAAACACACCATTACACATCCATCACACTAGGGGTTGGCCAAGCTAATAAAATACAAATTTCATAAATAAATTATAAACAAACAACTCTGCAGTATGTGCTGAAGCCGAAATGCCTGCAATCTCATATCGAGACACACAAAGAATAACGCAGATGTACTTAATGCAGTTGAAGTTGAAAACCGCTGAGTGACCTTGGTCATTATATGTTCCTGATCACAACAAAGTTCCTGAAAATTGGCAGCCGGCCTCTGGCCAAATACTACTGGATATGTTCCCGACCTCTGGTCGCAACGAGAGTTCCTGAAATGATCTGGGCTCACTCAGCTGGATTAATGTTCCATGATCTCTGATCATATATACTTGGAGTTTGCTTGGAGCCAACATTATTGCAGTAACTTGTAGCTGAACACACACAATCCAGACTAACCTTCCTGTCCCGTGGTTTTTTGCAGCAAAAGATTACCATCCGGAGCGGGGGGGAGGGTACGTTGGGGAAGGAAGGCGGTACCCAAAAGGCCGTTGGGGCCATTTGCCATGATTAATTAGAGTCACTTAATCGACGAGGGTGTCGAAATCTTAGTTTCACGCCGCGTGTATCCGAATCCTTTCCTTGAAATAACTAATAAAGGTCCATTTTGCAGTGCCTTTCAGATGACCGGTGGTCATAGAAAGATGCTGTAAAAGCCATGAACCTATTAATTTACAGGTGGACGCGCAAAGGTAAGAATTACAACAAAGAAGAGATCGCCTTGCATGTAATTACTTTCACTAACAAACTAAAACCTAACTGCCTTTCATCTCGCAATTTTTATGTCATTTATGTTTTTAACTGAAAATAATTTCGACTACCTTATATTCCAATTAATTAAACTTGCACACTTTAAGACCGTTCCGTAATTAATAACGCTTAAATCTCGTCGCCTTAAAAATAATTGTAGTTCATACTACCTCATCTCTGATCGCGTAAACGTAAAATGAATACTCGTTATAATCTTAAGAAAAGGGTAGAAATGTATGAGAGGTACACCTCCCAAAAAGTACTTGGGTTTGCCACTAAAGTAGATTTTGAAACGGTAAAACAAAAAATTTACACAACGTTCTGTTTCATAATCTTCCACACGACGAGGAGTCCTACCCTTAGCTAGATGATCACATAATAATTGGCCAAAAATAATTACTACCTCGATTGGGGTAGATTGCTCTTCCAGCAACTGAAACTGAAGGTTGGAAAAGAATCGAAGCAGCCTAGTGCTATTCCTTCAGAGAAGGTTTGTTGCAATTGAATCCTGGTGATTCCAGGGTATCCTCCCTGCACATTCGATCGCTCCACTCCTAACCTAGGAGGGAAAATCCCTCTTTCGTGCTTCTTTTCGAGTCTCCTCCTTCGTCGTTCCTCAGACCTCTTCTTGGCAGGGGGGGGAACATTACAGTACTTACAAATAAAATCCAAACCTCAAATGAACATAAGCCCTGCAACTCTTGCCGACATTCCCTGAAACAGGGGTGACATTGGCAAAGTGAACCATTTTTTACAGTATGGGTGGTCAGCCTCATACCAACCTATAAGTCAAGGAATACGAGTAATAAATAACATTTAAGTATAAGATCATATTAAGAAAGGGAATAATCATATCAGATTATTCCCTTTTCTTGATTAACCAAATATTGGCTTAGGGTTGTGACCTTTGTGAGCAAGCAAATAAGCATATTTGATTATTAAATGATATTTTTGTGCTCCTACGGGAATCAAACCCACTATGTGTCGATAACGAGTCCGAAGCGTCTACCTGTAGAACCCGTTTATCATTGAATATCAGAATACGAGTATAAAAAAATCACGAGACAATACAGTCGATTTGATTAGAAGGGCAATTTTCTTTGTCCACCATGATGCAGGACACATAAGTAGATTGATCTATTATTCAAGTCGCATGACGAGCCATCAGATCTGTAATTGTAAATTTTCTGCACGCAACTCTGAATTAGGAGCAAGCCTAGATCCATTCATACCAATATCAATTAATGAATAAGGAAATACGTTGTGCGACGAACATACGGTACTACGGGATATTTACAATGAAAATTAATTTTCAAATTTCACAAAAGGTCCTTCCAGCCTTAGAGCAATTGGGTCGTGCTTGAGAATTGGCGCTTTGTAGAGACGACAAAACTCGTTTAAAGTCCGATCGATAGCAATAGTGCGATCCCGCCGAGTGTGTCAGAAACGAATTTATGTTCCGGCGCCTGTCTCAAACCCAAAACAAAATACCGCCAACACCCTCAGGAGCTGGGAAACCCCGGGTCACTTCAACTGAAGTGGTTGGCGTATGGCCGGCTTCCTTATATGTAAAAATAAATAGGTCCCGATTTTTAGACGCGACTCCTTTGGATAACGTGACAAGAAGTTACACTTTTCGCTTAGCTCTGTTGTGTTTTTTAGATATATTATTTAGATATTAGATGGATCGCTTTAGGAAAATTTAGATTATTATTATTTAAAAAGATAATAAAATTCAAAAGGTTCTTAAAAATTTACTCTTTTACCAAAAAGTACAAAAACTTCCTCAAAAAAGTTAAAGGATTTTTTATGGCCAGACAGCAAAAATTTCATCCTCCCTTTTGACAAGTTGATGGTAAAGGCGCAATCGGATTGTCGTGCCAATGATGACGATAGTGACCTTTTTTATAAAGTTCCCTACTATAAGATAATTATGTTGTTAGAGCAATCTGAAATTTTAATTCAAGGTCTTCGACAATGTTCCCCATACTCTTATTGATTTCGATTCACATGCACGTTAAGAATTTTAAATTAACTGTCTTCTACTAGCAAAAATTTGATTCATATTCTTGGATGGGGAATAGGTAAAAATCGAAGACTAGCCATAACACGTCTTAGCAAATCAGCTGTCAAAAATTTACTAAGTATTAAAAATAGTCGGCTTTGTCAGCATAAGTAATAGACATGAGTACCTATCTATATAATACCACAAAAAAAAAACAATAATCAAATATCCGCAGTCTGTGGAAATTCAAAATTCGCGAAACCTTTTGAACAGACTGCGTACATGTAAGTTCCATATTTAAGCTACTATGCTCCAACCATTTTATCCGCAAGATATCCATGGACGCATAATGGAGTATAAATAATATACACACTTTCTGTATCGACGAAAAAGTAGTGACGTCAAGGTATCCGGTTAATTAATATTATGTTATTGGTGTCTAAGGACCTTAGTTACATAGACGTGCGATGTTTGAGCAAAGAGAAACGGAGCGGCCGTTACGGTGATGTTCCAATTCCTTTATCTCGAGGACAAAACATTTCTGTACCTTGGAGCATAAGCAACGGAAGTCCACTTTTTTGCGTTTTTAAGTTAATGATGCAACAATTATTATAATTAGCTGTTCTATAAGTGGTAAAAATATTGGAGTCCTCGGACTCATAGTTACTCAAATATCAAGTGTAATAAATATGGGATGCACATAAAAGTGCGAGCATAAACCACGGAAGTTCCACATAAGTTGTTCACATTACTTCACATTAAATAAATATCGATAAAAGAAGAGAAACAGTTTTTACAGATCAAAAATATCTCGTCTGGTTTAGAAGTTATGATGGCTTAAAAAAGTGCACAGTTTTACTAAAACTCGTCTCCTGCACATTTTACTAAATGTGACATCCGTTGTTTATGCTCTAAGCCTTAGAGCATAAACAACGGATCTGTACCTTAGAGTCTAAGGTACAGATTTAATGAACTCCTCTCGATTGCGTAAATATAAAAAAAATATTAAAGATTCAACGGTACTTTTAGTGAGTGCTTCTTCCATACTTTTTTCGATTAAAACGCCCTCGAGGGGAGTTTACATAATATCACGTAGTGCCTTTGTATATCTTCTACTTCTTTCGGTGCCATTGTTAACGAATATCGGCGTTCATCATGGCTATTTTCTTGGATGCTGCGGCTTGAAATAGGGGCTTGGTGCTTGTGTTGAACTATTGACCCAAGTTTTTCAGCAACAATGTCGTCTCTGTACTCTTCTCCCCTCAATCTTTCCTTGTATGATAGGATGGAGAAGGCGGTATTTCTAATTTCTCATAAGGTGACCGAAGTACATCAGCTTTCTCTGCTTAATGGTTGGCAGAAATTCCTTAGTGGTGTGCATGCGTCGGATGACTTTCTCATTGGGATAATGTATTGAGACTCTTGGACTTTGTATATTATATTGGGACCAATGTAGGATGATCTCTATTACTTTTCAGAAGGAGGGATGGTACAGACCGGGATTCTAAGGGATTCATTAAACACGCATAACGACCAATTCAAAACAAGATATTAAATTAAAAATGAAATTACAGTACAAAGATTTAAAATAGTACGTAAGCCTGTACTTTGATAAAATCATTTGAATGGTGCAATCAATCGCCACATCCTTTTCTATTTTTGTGATTTTTTTATCACGATCGCAAATGTAATTGTTTCAAAGTATACGATAACTTTGCAATGTTATCATTCTTGCATTTTTCGCTTTATTCCCAAAATATGACAATATTTTATCGCCGGTCTGGTAATATTTATTTGATTTTATCAGTTTTCGCTTTCTCTTCTCATCTTTATTGTAAGAACGTGATAATTCATCATCCACTTATTGATTGAGATCAACATTTAATACTGTTCCTATTTGTTTTCCTTCTTTTGATTTCACTTAATGTTCTTGTGCTTTATGTTGGACTGTGTTCTGATTATGTAGGACTGTGTTCTGATTCTATGGTCTGATTATGTAGGACTGTGTTCTGATTTTGTAGGACTATGTTCTGATTCTATTGTTACGAAATTAGGGTTCAATTGTCTTCAAATTAAAAATACACAGGTCTTCTTCAATAGTTATTTATTTTACACAGTTACAAAATTTATTTTCACACTACTTTCTCGATTATTCCATTGGTTTCGGTTCACTGATCAGATGGCTTCGATGTGTTTGTTAGTCGCTACGATACTGGCCCGCTCTGCAGGCCATTCGCACCTTTATACTCTTCAGAGCAGTATGATCCAGAACTAAAGTCGCCAGACGGTTCCAGAGTAATTATTACTTCTCGATGTTTCACGTACTACCTAGACACAACCAAAATCCTACCTACCAATGCAATACAGTATTCCTATAATTATAACAAATACCTACTTAGCCTAGAGAATTCTACACTTATACATAATTATCGATCTTACCTACCAATACTTTTGAGGATTCTTATAACTATAACTACCCATACTTATTTCAATATTTATATTTACATAACACTATGTTCTGATTATGTAGGACTATGTTCTGATTTTGTAGGACTGTGTTCTGATTATGGAGGACTGTGTTCTGATTTTGTAGAACTGTGTGCTGATTTTATGTTCTGATTATGTAGGAATGTGTTCTGATTTTGTAGGACTGTGTTCTGATTATGTAGGACTGTGTTCTGATTTTATCATTCTGCCACTGAGAATTGGATGCCCAACTTTCATCGCTAGGATGCACAAGGTTTGCACCAAGTTTGTAACAATAGTGTCTTTTTTTATGATTATACGAAAAACAACAGAATACATGATTACATAGAAGAATGACAGTTTAAGAAACATAAGGTCAATTATAGTTTTTAAATTGTAAAATTAAGTAATACAAAATATGCAAGAATAAGAAGATAAAAAACAAAAGTAAAAAGTGATTATCAACAAATCAGTTAACAAAATCAAAACCATCATCTTAAGGAAAAAATAGTTATAATAAGCAAAAAAATACGATTAGAGCAAAATGGATGCGAAAGATGATGAATATAAGGTGAAAAGGATATGGGTGTGCATTAATAAAAGAGTTGCAATAGCAACAAATAAATAAATAAAATATAATAATGTGAGCATGTTAACCACTCTGGAAATAGTGCACCCTTAGAACAACCAAGTGTTGACAGAAGATCAGAACAACTTTTAAGTTTCACAACTTCCTGCCTAGAACAACATCCCGAGGGTTCCCCAGCTCTACTTGGCTCCGGGGGACTTTTTTCTGTTTTCCTGACTGAAGAGAGAGGTGAAACGAAAGCATTAGGACACCGTGGAAAACATCCGAAAGCATGCTACAATGCCCATGAGAGACATTCCCGTCGAAGATATTCCAAGTATCCGTCAGGTGTGGAAGCCACGTCTCCACAAATGTATTAGGAACAGTGAGAGTATTTTCAAGAATTTTATTCATTTTTACCGGTCTGATCAAAAACCTTTCACAGAAAATGCGTATTCCTTTCAAAATGGGCCATGTATAAGATTAATTCAATAGATTTTGTAGGGTTTGTGTATTCACACAGTGAAAATTAATTTTATTTTAGATTAATTCAAGTATTTTTTTAAAAATATTTTAGTTCTTTTAAATCAGTTACAAGTCATATAAGCTAACGTTGAAAATAACGAGCCAGGTAGATAAAACAGACTTTCGAAAGTATGGGTCGGAAAATGTATATGTATTCGTAAAATCAGAATAAAAAGCCCCTGAACAACCAATAACAAAAATATTGTATGATTATATAACTTTTTTGTCGATGTTAAATGTGTGGACTCTATTGATTTTGATAAAATCTATGAGTTGGTATTAAAATAATTCACGGTAAGTGCTGAAGCTTGAAACTCATTTTTTGAATATTCGAGAAGAGGTCAATATGGATGTGAATCTATGGAGACCTTGGCGATTAAAAATAACATATTTTGTTTTCATTTTTATCGTGTTTTTTGTTGCCGGGCCGCTGTTAATTGGGGCAAACTGAAGTTCTCTTATCTGCTCGCTTCTTCATGCAAGTCTCGACTGTCGGAGTCAACAAACGAGCAAGAGATAAGGCCACTTGATCGAAACAACAGCGAAAATATCCTCTCATTGAAACTCTTACTCCTTTCACTTTCATTCGAGTTGATGATAATGATGAAGATGGTATTGTAACGAACTATGTGTTTTGCGTACATGTATCTAGGTACGTGCGCCTAAGCACGATAGTGTGTGTCGAACAATCTGGAAGTGTTTAGAAAAATCAATTATACAAGTATTTGGAATAATCTAGAACAAGCAAGAATCGTCTTTTTCATACCTATTTAAACGAGCCACAATGGTGCGAGGCCAGAGTCGATAAGCTAGAGAAGTACTCTGTGACCGTAATTGTGCAAAATAGATCCTCTTAAATACATATGTAAATCGCAGTTTAATTAAAAAGAACCCAAGTAAAAACAGTATTTTTTCCCTGTTTCTTGAGATAATCCATGACTATCTTAAGGGTGCCATGGCTTTTTGTGTAAACCATTTTATTCAACCTTCTTCTGAAGGTGAAGGTTGGTTGCAGGATTCACAGGTCGACAGGTAGCTTTATCCAGACGTTTACATGCTGTTTCTCTTACGAGGAGCGCAAAATTAGTTGGATAGGAAGTAGTAAAGGTGAAATAGTTGGATGAACACTACTAGCATTTGTTAAAAAAAAAAAAAATCATTAAAAGTAAAGAAAAAATATGAAAACACAGATAATAGCATTCTCTGTGTTTCCATAAATATTTATATCTTACAGCTCTATTTTGAATAACAAAGGTATGCGACAAAGGTAAAACAATCATCATCATCATAAGCACTACAGCCCTGGATACCCGGGTATTGTCTGAATCCAGGATTCTCCTTCACTCTCGGCTGTCCATCGCCTTTGCTCTCCAGCTACGTATGTCCATTTTCACTGCATCTGGTTAACACAATCCATTCATTGCATTTTTGATCTTCCTGGGCTGGAAGTCTCATCACCACGGTAATTCTTACCTACCAAATATCGGTAATATTTTTATGAAGACCTGTTAATCCAAGATGGCCGCAAGTGAACAGCTGATTAGTCTTCATACAAATATTACCGATATTCGGTAGGTATGAATTAATATTAATCATAATTATATTTTAAAGGAGCATCGCAAATTTGGTTTTTTTAATAATGCATTTGGTCAAAACGCATCAAATCCATTTTTACGGAAGTTCAAATTAATTAAGTGGAATGTACATCTATAAACCCATATTTATGAGGGAAACACGTCTTTGGTAAAAGACTGGTTGCTTCGATATATATTTTATTTACTTATCTGTTTTTATACATTTAAAAAAAAAATGAGAAGAAACCAGACTAAAAAAAAACGATTATTATATGAAGGTCAAAACATAAAAAAAAAACATTCTAGAATAATTACAAACAACAGCACAAAATGCTTTAATTTTTCCACACACTCATTCATTTCTAATTTCATGTTTTATCGTATTTCTCACCTTATCTCCAACTTGCTTCACTTCCGTAAATAAGTGTCGGTATCAATTTGCATGATTGAAGTTCCTTGACTTATGTGTTGATATGCGGCTGACCACCCATACTGTACAAATGGTTCACTTTGCTAATGTCACCTCTGTTTCAGCGAAAGTCCGCAAGAGTAGCAGGGCTTATGTTCTTTTGAGATTGGATTTTTATGTTGTAAGTCCACATGCGGCATGTGCCAGCGTGAACTATCACGTTTCTGCTAATGGGAAAGCATGTCTATAGTCGAAATTGAAAAGAGATATATTAACATTTAAAATAAATATTAAATGCATGACCAAAAACACGAACATGTTGGTTCACGCTTGCAAATGCTGCATGTGTACTTATAAATTGAAATCCAAACCTCAAATGAACATGAATGTAATATGAATATTAAAAGTAATATGCAACTTAGATTATATGTAGAAATGTATGTAGATGAAATTCTACCGTTAAACTTGAATCTTTGAAAGCAATAAATTAAAGCTACAATATTAAAATCAGTGAAGTTTATCGAAGAGTTACATTCTAAAAATTTCTCACTGCGCTATTGATTGGATTGACTTTAAATGACAAGGTATGTATGCAAGTAACTTGAATCACTTATAGCAATATTGATATCTTTGAAGTGTGAGAACAGGCCCCGATTAAGGACGGTCCGAGTGGTGCGACCGATCCAGTGTCCCCAAAATCTTGAAAAACTACTGGAAAAATATTTTGTGGACTGATTTTGACTAAATAAAAACACATATCGGATAGGCAAAGACACCGTTAGTTAAGAAATAAAAGTTTCTTATCAGGAACCTTAAGGGGCCCCAAATGACCTGAATGGCGCTACGAAAATTTCAAGCAAAGTTGAATGTGCAACTTCTTACCGATTTAGCGTTTTTTTTATTCAACCTTATCTAATCTAATCTAAGTTGAAAAGATATATATCATTTAAGATTTATATGAAATGCATTCCCACAAGCAGACATGTATAATTTCGCGCTAACACATGCCGCACGTGGACCTACAATATAAAAGCCCAATCTCAAATGAACATAAGCCTTGCAACTCTTGCCGTCCTTCCCTGAAACAGGGGTGGCATTGGCAAAGTGAACCATTTTTTACAGTATGGGTGGTCAGCCGCATATCAACCTATAAGTCAAGGAACATTAATCATACCATTCAATAATTATATCCTTAAAGTGTATCTTTTGAGTTGTGAAAAAAAGGCAGGTTTTTTTTATGGGGTGAGGAAATTTGAAGAATAGGGGGCCCCAAATTTTTCTATGTACCAGGGCCCCAGAGGCGTTACACTGGGCCTGGTTGAAAATCAGTTCTTATCTATCTAAACACTACGAGTAATTTTTCATTAGTTTGTAATGTCCCAAATGACAGAGGAATTTTCCACGATGCTATAAAATCCATAATCTAGGTTGCTAAGATATATCAACATTTAAGATTTATTTTGCTCACAAGCAGGCACGTATAAGTTTGAGCTGCACATGCTGCATGTGTACTTATAAAATAAAATAAATAAATCTCAAAGCAACGAAAACCCCGCAACGCTTGCCGTCCTTCCCTAAAACAGGGGTGACATTGGCAAAGTGAAACATTCTACAGTATGTGTGGTTAGCTTCATGCCAACCTATAAATCAAGGTACATAATAATAATAAGCATTTAACTATGTACTTAAAAGTCCAGGCGCGTGCATAGGGTATAGGCAAATATATATCAGAATAAATATTTTCTCCCATTCCTTTAAATTACTCATTTGAAATTAACTGAAGTGCTTACGATGGCTCCAATTGAACTTAAATTCTGAATTTTAAATCTCAATATCAAGCTTAAATGCGTTTTTTGCCATATTATATTGCCTACCTATTAGGCGCATGTGCCTGTATGGGATGCACGCCCCTGCTTAAAACAAACAATACGCGAACTAATATAAATCTACTAGCTGTACCCGGCGTGTTTCACTACGCCATTTGAGTATATGGAATCAATCATTTCCATGCATCAGCAGTGCAGAAGCAGCCTTTATGCAAAAAGAGGGCCAAAGAAATTTCCAATTGGAACCAAACTTCACCCTATTCATTTCTAGGTTAATCTTCACGGTCCCTGGAAATATGGTTTAAAACTGTTGAGCGGCAAAGCCAGGCAAAGGAAATATCAAGTAGGGTTCTTCCATTGATATTTTAAATTTAGAACTAAGGTCCTTTCTACTATGTTAAATTTCATTCAAAATCGGTCAAACCATTTTGGAGGAGTGTGACCACAAACACTGTGTTTATTATATTTAGATAGAGCTGGATGGATGAAAGAGGTGTTATTCCTACGAAAATACTAAAATCATGCTTAAATTGAAAATTAAGAGTAAGAATGTGAAATTTTCAGATCGTATGCATGTTGTAATGACAAATAATAAAAAATTGGAGAAAAAAAATTAGTCGAAAAAAATGAAAAAAGGAATCTGTGTACGTTCTCCTAAATTACCTATATCTTAATCTAAATCTTAGTTGCAAAGATATGTATCATTTAAGATTCATATTAAATGCATTCCCACAATTCCACATTCGCGCTCACACATGCCGCATGTGGACCTAAATATAAAAACCCAATCTCAAATGAACATAAGCCCTGCAACTCTTGCCGACCTTCCCTGAAACAGGGGTGACATTGACAAAGTGAATATTTTTTTACAGTATGGGTGGTCAGCCTCATACCATCCTATAAGTCAAGGAATCTTCGCTGTGTGAAATATATACTTGTTGGCCGATTCTCATACCTATCAAGTATGCGTACAAAATTCCATCAAAACCCGCGGCGAGCCGTTTCAGAGGAGTGCTACCTCAAACACTGTGATACGAGAATTATATATATTTAGATAAAATACAACGTAACAGCCACTTATCTATAAAACTTCTTACTATTAAAAAACAGTATTTAAAATTTAAAAGCCTTGGCCTTAGCCGTCAGTCACCATTGCAGGTCAACCGATTTTTTTTTCTTTCCTTGCTTACTTGCTTCATTTTGTTCAGAGTCATAATCTTTTTCATGCAAGCTCTCCTTTAATTTGACTCTGATATGATTGTACTTTGTGCAAGTATGATATTACATGAATATTTATGCGCTGAGCTTTGTTTGGAATTATGGCATAGATACGTACCTACTAATTTAATATTATAAAGATGAGTTTCACACAAGACGAATGATTATCATAGCACACGTGCACATGGATTATATATGAGAAATAGTTATTGTTATAAGACAAGATCTGAATAATAAATAATAAATTACTTATGTTTTTAATGAAAAAGAAACAGATGGTGAAGAAGATATAACTTCGAATTGTACAAGCTGTACCAGGACGCTGATGTGGCCCGTTCAATAAAGGTTATAACAGACTGCATTGGCTGGGACACATTCAGCGAGTGGACCATCGGAGCCTGGAGAAGATGATCGTGGTGAACAACCTAGAAGGACGCAGGACAGTGGGAAGACCACAAGCAAGATGGCTGGATTGCCAGCGCCCTTGGAGTGAATACATCACGAAACGGCGCTATAAAGAAATCATCAACTCATCATCATCATCATCTGGATGGAGTGAAAAAATCCATTACAGAAGTATGTGGAATAATATACAACATGCTAGAATCATCTCTTTCGTACCTATATACGAACCGCAATGGTGCGGATAGCCAGAGACGCTTGAAACATTGTGACGCGAAGTCGATAGAGCTAGAGAAGTAGTTACTGTGTAACCGTATATTGTGCAAAATAAATCCTGTCGAATAAATAAATCGCAGTTTAATTAAAATGAACCCTTATTAAAATCATAACAATACAGTCTCTTCCTAAAAATATCGAAATAAAAAGTAGTAAACACTAAACTAAATATTTAAAAAAAATGGACTTTCACTGTGTTAACAGATCAACACTAAAAAATATAGTACCTAAACACTGTTTACATACCTAATATAATTTGTACCTAAGTACCTACAAAGCTTTGTGTTTCATTATTACCTATGTACATGAAAGTAGGTACAAGTACATGATTACTCAAGTAGGTACCTACATTTATTTGAGCAGGTATGTATTATTTACAGGTGACAATATCAACATGTTTTTTCCTTGGCACCTAGTGAGGACACAGCGCTGAGAACAACAATAAAAACCTTCATGTGATAATGACATATTTTAATACAGGTACCTGTACCTACATACCTGTAGCTAAATAAAGCAAACGTGCAAAAATTATTATTGTAACTTTAAAAATTATTAGAACAATTGTATTACGATGAAACATGAAAACTAACAAAAATCTTGTGATTGGAAAATTTGAGCAATTTTTAAAAGACGTATTTGAGAAACTCTTAAAGCTACTGAGCTCATTTAGTTGGGTTTACAAACGCATTTGATAACTTGCCTAAAAATTGCACTTTCATGGTCAAAATGGGACAAAAACAAAAAAGTCCATATTTATATATAGATTTTAATTTTATTATTTAGCTTAAGTAGTGGTTGTTTGTTTTATATAGTTAACTGTAATTAATCAGGCTGACCACCCATACTGTAAAAAAAATGGTTGACTTTGCAAATGTCACCTCTGTTAGAGGAAAGGTTGGCAAAAGTTGCAGTACTTATGTTAAGGCGTGTTATAAAGCTAAACCTGCCGTTTTTGTTTCTTACACTTTATGGTCTTAGCAAAATAGTTACAGTAACATGCTTGATTTTTTTCATTACTGTAACTATTTTGCTAAGACCATAAAGTGTAAGAAATAAAAATGGCAGATTTAGCTTTATAACACGCCTTAATTTGAGATTTGGGTTTTTATATTGTAGGTCCACATGCAGCATGTGTAAGTGTTAACTTATATGTCTGCTTATGGGACTGCATTTAATATGAATCTTAAATGTTATACATATGTATATCTTTGCAACTTAGATCATAGATGGAGTGACTCAAGTGTTCCGGAGGTCTGCCGAGGTTAAAAACTTGAATTCTGCATCTCAGGCATATCCTATTAAAAAAAAAAAAAAAAAGTAATTACCCCCATTCAATGCAACTTAGGATTTTACAGTTACTGGGGTAATTGGTGATATAATTTAAAATGTAAAGATAAATAAAAAAATGTTTTTTATATATTTTTTATTACTGTATAAAAAAACATGCAGCAAATAAAACACTAAGGTGTACAAAATATCATTATGGATGCACTTAAACTATTCTCCTAATCATTAGTTTTGTTGCTTGTATTTTAATACCAATATATCCATCAGTTAATATCAATTGTTTTATGATCTTTCAGTTCAATAAGAAATTACTTTCAGTCTCTTTCAGCTCAAATATAATGGATCTTTTAGGAGCTAGTATCCCTACATGGATTATACTGAATGTGTTGAAAATTTGAACTACAGACGCCATCTTTTAAACACCACTTTTGGTTGTTTAATGTGAAGTTATCTGTTTTCTTAAAGTTAATGTATTTTGTGTAAGAAAAACAAAACAATAGCCATTGATTTTATCAGTTCCTAGGCCATAACATCGCAAAAGCGCCCTCTATCAATTGTCACGTAGGTTCAATATAAATCGTACAGGTCTATACAATCATATCGACGGTAAAAAGCCTATTTGACTTAAGCGACATCATGGGCGATATTGAGTTATATACATCGTTTTTCTCGGTTTTTCAAGCTGCGTCGAATGGTCTAACTTTTGGCGCGATCAGATAACTTTTTTGTCGCTTAAGTCATAAAGCACCTTGTATGGCGTTTATAAATTTCATGGACTGATGTCCCACGATTTATGACACTTTTTAACGAAATGTCGTTAAAGTATACTCTTACAAGTTGTTGGTGGTGCATATCCTAAATGTACTTGACGACTTGAGAGTGGACGAGGTAGTTAAGTTAGATAGGCATGCTGTGTCTACAATATTCAAAGTCGCATAAGTAATTTCACTTTACCATAAAAAATATGACTTTGTCGTATAAATTAATAAGACTCATAGTGGATCTATCACAAATGGTGCTTAAATCATATATCCTCCTTTTATTTACTAAATGACTGTCGGTTCAGCATTAAGCGTTCTTGCAATACATCACTGGTGATGTCGCTTGAGCAAAGTGCCCTTCCAAATTTTTATAATAGAGCTGGCGCATAAGCTATTTATCTTCAAGATCAATGTAATGATTATTGGCATTTGAATCTATTCAAACAAATGATTTTGGAATGGTCGTTGGCGTTTAAGCTGCACCAAATAAACATGGGTTGTCGTTTAATGTAGTCTTGTGTGAATAGAAATGCATTGAAGATGTCGCTTCAGTAGTATGTTGAGCGTGCTATCGGTTGGTTGATGCTCTGCAACGCCAGGATCTCAGTCAACACTCGGAATCGATGTATCTACGGGAAGTTATTGTTTGTTGTCAATGAAAAATATTTCCATATTTTATTACTATTGACAAGTGGATGTTCACAAAATGAGTATCTATGTTTACATAATTATATTATATTTAATTATATACGATACTAAACGCAACGCAACTAAGCTACACATATAGTGCCACTTCTTGCCGCGTTATCCCCGAAGGGGTCGCATGTGGCGAGTTGAACCTATTTATTTTTACAGGTAAGGGGGCCGGCTTTACGCCAACCACTTCAGTAGAAGTGGAGGTTTCCCAGCTCCCGAGGGTGCTGGTACTCATTTCTTGTGAAGGCTGAGTAAACCTTGCCGGTATTTTATTTTAGGGTTTGAAATAAACACCGAAACGGGAAATCATTTCTGACACCCTCGGTGGGATTCGAACCCGAGCTTTCGGCATGGAATGCAAGCACTCTACCACCTGAGCTATTGACCGGTCAGTCTGCTGCAATACTGCTTACTTAAATTTTAATTAAATTTTATTAAGCAGTATCCAGTGAAATATTCCAGTGAAAAAAAAACACATTGATAGAAAAGGAGTAGTTGTTCCCAAAAACAAAGATGCGAACCCCCTGCTATACTGGTAATGATGCGAGTACAAAGACGTGCACCAATAAATGTGAGAAATAACAGAAGACGAAGTTTATTTCCACATTATTGGAAGATTGAAAATTAAGCCACGAAAGAGTGGCTAGTGGCAATGACAAAAAGGGAAAAAATAAGCGAAAAAGATCGAAAGACTCCGACAAACATCATTATACATTTTTATATTTCATAAATGAAGGTGAAAAGAGAAAACAGGTGTGCCAAATTTTTTTGTTAAACACCCTTAACACATCACAAAAAAATCTTCACTTTACAGTATTTATTGCCATTCAAGGCTTCGCCAAAGAAACCAAAAATGGTAATTATGCAAGTACTACAATCCTGTATTAAGAATTTACCAGCAGTTCCCTCACATTACTGTAGGCGCGACTCCAGTAAGCTTTACCTTCCGCAATCCTTGAAAAAAATTGAGCTATTTGTACACCCTCTATAAACTGGATTTAACCACTAAAGGGATGGATGTGGTAGGGGAACAGGTATTCAAAAATACGTTCAAAAACGATTTCAATATAGGTTTCCACATTCCTAAGAAAGATAAATGTGCGAAATGCCTGCGTTTTGAGAACAATACAAGCGCCGAACTAGCTGAAATGAAAATTGGGGAAAGGAAACATTCAGACCAGAGATTCAAACTTCACAAGCAGATCCATTCTTTAAGCAATAATGTATTGAGCACATCATTTGACCTTTAAAAGGTCTTAAATACACCATACGGGGAAAGCATGCTGTTGTACTATTCCAGGAAATACGGGATGTATAATTTACCGTTTTACGAATCTGGAACAAGAGAAGGATTTTGTTTTTGCTGGGGTGAAGCAGATGGGTAAAGAGGAGCCACAGAGGTGTCAACTATATTAAACAAATACATCCAAAATGTTGACCAGAGGGGCACAGTTAAAACTTTATTACTATACAGTGATTCTTGCCCGGGGCAGAATAAGAACCGCACTGTTTTTGCCACAATCCACTATACATTGCATAATGTATGTAAAAACATCAGCACCATTCAACTCAACTACCTTCTTCCGGGTCACACATACATGCCTGTTGATTCTATGCACTCCGTGATAGAAGGCAGTGTGTCAAAAAATATTATTTGGGCTCCATCACCATGGAGCACAGTATTTGAGCTAGCTAGGAAATCACCCAAGCCTTATCATGTCGAAACTCTGCCATACCTACTGATTTTGTTGGGTGAAGTGGAATTTCCGATAAATATTTCAAAGGAAATTTACAAAGCAAAATAAACCGAATCGTACAATAAATAATTTGATTAAAAGCTATTGCAATGTGTACTTTTATGTAATGTTTCAATTCTTCTTTATTGCTATTATTTTGCTTGTTCTTAATTATGTGTTATCATTAATATTATTTTATTAATTTGATTGAAGATTTAAATCAAAACACTGTTTTGTATTTTCACGATTAAAATCAATTTATTATTTAATTTTCAAACGTTTTCGATAAAATATCATCGATTTAAATTTTTGTAGACCTGACGATGATATTTTATCGAAAACGTTTGTAAATTAAATAATAAATTGATTTTAATCGTGAAAATACAAAACAGTGTTTTGATTTAAATCTTCCATCAAATTAATAAAATAATATTGAATATGAATTTTCACAGTGTTAATACACAACCAATTCAAAATATAATGTTATCATTAATTTGTGGTCTTAAATTACCTTTTTTAATTTATAATTTTTTTGAATGAATTCAAAACAAAACACTGTTTATTTGCACAATAAAATTTATTTAAAAAGATTAAAACCTTTAAAACAAATTACAAACGTTTTCGACCTAGTAGGTCATCATCAGGTTACCTTTTTTAGTTTACTGCTATTTTTTGCATTTATTTACTAATTAATATTTCATATTTTGGCTCAATTAAAAAGATTTTTAGGAAAGTATACTTCTATTAATTATTCCTACCACAGTTCTTTCGTATCGAAAAATAAAACAGTCTTGTCTTTAAGTCAGATATACCCTTTACGAATAGGCATTGTTTTTACGGATAAGTCATTTTACTTCTCAAGGTATAAACTTTATGTGGCGTATGCATTAAATAGCCCTATTTAAACAAAAGGAAAATATGGATTTAAGTCTTTTTACCTCGAAATAAAAAATGTTGAGTCGGTACTTAAGGCATTTTCATACATTTATGACAGAAAGTAAAATGGCGCATCAGTCATTTATCCTCAAATAATTATGAATGCCAAATTGCTTAAACGACAGTATCTCAATAATGTATATGTTTATCTAAAATCTACTTATGTTAAAAAAAAGCAAATAAAAAAATAAGCTTTGCCTCCTTACATTTTATTTTATTTAATCCACTAACAAAAATGTTATGGCAGATAATAAAAAAAAAAAACAGTTTTTTGGCTCTCCTGTAAAATTGACTTTTTGTCGCTTAAGTCAAATAGGCTTTTTACCGTCGATATATATACCTGTAAGACAGCATAGGGCACAAAAACACATTTAAAATTTAAATTTATCGTTTTATTCTGAAAAGTAATTGTCTCTACCTAGTACAGAAACTAAATATTTCTCATTGTCCTCAAAATATAAAAATTATAATTGGAAAAGTAATACGGCAATCTAGGTTTTTTTTAAATAAAATAAATATATAGAAACACAGAAAAAGACATTCTCCGTGTTTCTTATATTTATCTCATTTTCTGAAAGAATCCTGTATTACCACATTTGATTCCATACGACTGAAGTACAAAATAAACTGAAGAATCAAAACATATGACAGAGTACAGTGTGAAATTCTTATTTTGTTACCTAATTTTAAATATTTTTTTACTACAACATGTGTATTTGTATTTAATGCCTACATAAAAAAGTAAAGTCTTATACATATTTGTGCAATCTAAATAAAGTCATTTGTAAAAAAAAAATGCAATTCGATACAAGTTTTACTGTAAATATATAAAAATAAACCATGAATTTAAGACACATGCACAAAAAAAAACTTAAAATGTATTTTAAATATTGATTTCAATAGAAAATCATTAAAAATGGACGGAATATTCATAAATTAACTGCAGTACGTTTTATTCAAACAATATCAAACCTCTGGATCTTTATTAAGACACATTATTGGTACAAGACACTTATGTATTGTTTGTGCAAGATTCTGAACATCTCCTTTGAGATTTGATACAATTTCTCTTACAATTATATTCTTACTTGTTAACACTTAAATACCTCTACATTGTGCTCAAATCAAACATATACATTGAAGGCTTTTGAGGTGTTATTGAGTTTTAATATAAAAAAATATATGCCTTGAAATTTCCTAAAAACTACTTTCAAACAGTAAAAAAGCCATTTATTAATTTATGTAATAGTCAGTTTTAGAACTTGAAATAAAATGAGTTATTTTTTTGAAAAAAGAAAATATTTTCTTTTAAGGATGTATTGGAAGTAAAAAGGTCAGTATTTCAATAATTTTAATTCTTTGTTATAAAAATATAAATTTCATTTTTTGGTTTATTGGAAGAATGTTTTTCAAATGACATAATTTATTATGCAAAATGTAGGGTATTACATATAAAAGAAATGAGCTCTTTGAAGTCTATAATGACCCTTCAAATAAGTAAAAGTTTCTCAAATTCCATAAAATTGACTCATGTTTGTCAGTAGGTAAAATATTATGTGATTTCTCAATTACATTTTCAACTTAATTAACTTTAAAAGGTAATTAACTTTATTTATAAACTAATTGTAATGCTGAACTAGAATTAATTTATGTAAACTAAAGATTTTATTTTGATAAATGAGTAACAATAATCAGTGGGATAATGAAAGCCCATTTTCATTTCAAAATGAGATTCATCAGTTAAAGGTAAGTGACATTCAAATTGGAATGTACAGCAAGAATACATGTTGATATGAAAACTTACTTTTTTGTATTGTCATACAAAAGTAGCAACAAGAATCTGACAGATCTGTTATTTTATGATGGCCCATTTATATTTCAAAATGAATTACATATATTGAAATTTTTAAATTGGGAGAATGAGAAACGTCATGGGAGAGCATTTCATATAGGCAAATGCTCCTGTAGGGTATTTAACATAGGGTAAAAATGCATTTAACTTTGAAAGTAAGATTTAAAATTGAAATTTATAATTTCATCGATTGCTGAGGAATTCACTTTCCAATTTTAGTGGTAAGGAATACATCATGCTTTGATTACTTTTGAGTATTTAATTTAATATCTAAAACCGGTTTTGCACAACTTATGTATAAATTACATTATCTGACAATGCAAACTGTATGTTTGCGAAACAGGTTGAAGATATTAAATCACACCCAAAAAAGATAAAGTTCTTTAAATTCTATACATTGTAATTTAATGCTCATTTTTAATCATTGTAAGAAATAAAATTAAGAAATTTTATTCAGAAATGTATTTGCCTCTATCCAGTGCACGCACCTGAGAAATGTTTAAAGTTGCTGACTTACACACCTTAAACTGAATGTGTTAAAAATCAGAACTAACATGGCCATCTTGTGAGACGCCACTTTTGATAGTTCAGTGTGTTAGCAGAATTTCTAAAATTGATGAAATATTTTGTTGAAGGAAAACAAACAATAACACTTTAAGTTTAGCAGTTTGAAGGTCGTAAAGCCATAACAGCGTCCTACTTTAGCTGTCATCGACGATCAGTTTAAGCTGTGTGTAGGTATACAGATTCACAGTGGATGGCATTTTGATATAATTCCTTGGTTAACCTACTTATCGATGGCTCAATCTGCAAGCCAACCATCTCCGTTTTTGATAATTTTACAGGAGAACAAATAAACCGTATATAACTGTTGATTAATTTATAAAGTTTTTCAATACCGAATTTGGAATTATTTCACTGATACACTTCCAAACTTTGAATAAATCATTATTTGAAATTCAAACTTTGTAAATCATGTTTAAGAAAATGGTTCACTTTGCCAATGTCACCGCTGTTTCAGGGAAGGTCGGCAAGAGTTGCAGGGCTTATGTTCATTCGACATCAGGTTTTTATATTGTAAGTCCATATGCGGCATGTGCATAAGCGCAAACTTATACGTGTCTGCTTGTGGGAATGCATTTAATATGAATCTCAAATGTAATGTATCTTTGTAACTTAGATTATAGATGTAACGTTTCTTGCCTCTTTCGAAAAATTATCCCAAATAGAGTTGGATGGTTTGCAGATTAATCCATTGTTATGAAGGTTACCACAGAATTTTAGAAGTTAAGCATAAGACACATCTTTCTGTTCATAGACCTGATCTTCCCAGTCGTATTGGTTGGTGAGGGTGTTGTGTCTGACACCAAACAGACGGGGGCCGTACTTCAGCATGACCACAATGGTGCCCATCACAAACATGAGAAGCAGGGCAAGAGCGGGGTACAGGAGGTACAGCATATTGCCGGCGATTAGATTTCACTCTCTCGCTTGTGGAGCTCCAGGTATTCCTGGGAGGTCTTGGGGAAGGTTTGGGCGGCGACGGCTCCCTTCTCTAGTTCTGTGTAGTCCAGAGCCGGCTGTTTGTGAGGGGTGGCAGTCCACAGAGATACCAGCCAGCGGTTGCCTGAAATCACACACCAGATGATTCATTTCACTGCAAACAACTTCATAAGAACAGAATGACTTCATTTTTATTAAAAATTTAGCAACATTGAATGTGTACAAATCCACATTAAAAATTTGTGAAATAACCAAGCAAACCACGGCCTGATCGAGTCAGGTCTTTACTTTAAAAAAATCCAAGACCCAAATTCAGGTCCGCCGCACAGAGTGAGGATGAGATGGGAGTCACAGGACTTACGACCTGTCTCTGGTTGGTTAAGGATCCTTTCGTCATGACAACGCTCCCAATTCCTCCTAACTCATCCTTTCTCCCAATATGTTAAATATATCTACAATATACATCGCAGGATACGGTGGGCAGTCTAAATTGAGGCCGACGCTGAACATCTGGGAGTAAGGAGACCATGAAGGGAAGCCGCACAAGACAAAAATTCTTGGAGGATTGTGGTGCGAGGGGCCCTGAGCCTTAAAGGCTTGTGAGCCAGAGCAAGTAAAGTAAATATGTAGAGTTTCTTTCTTGGTGACTGTGAGGGTGAATGATTATAAGGAATCCTGGGCTGGAAGTCTCATCACCACAGTAATTCTTACCTACCGAATATCGGTAATATTTGTATGAAGACCTGTCAATTCAAGATGGTCGCGAGTGAACAGCTTCTTCATACAAATATTACTGATATCCAGTCTAGGTAATAATTACTACGGTGATGAGAATTCCACCCCTGTACACAAAAACTAATAAGAATTAAACAAAAAATACCTGTGTGTTTATCTTGCCAGTAGTCAGAATATTTGGAACAGCAAAAGCACACAGCGTTGAAGATAAACAGTAATCCACCAATGACAGTGCAGATGGTGATGACAATGTAGAACGGAGAGAAGTCACTATATTCGTGCTTTGTGAAGAACGGATTTTTCAAGTATTCGTTCCTCTCTTCAATGATAGACATTGCAGCCCGCTACATGCATTCAATAAGTCTAGAAAGAGAAACAAGATTTTCTGTTATATAATGAAAAAATAAATAATGAGGAATCTGAAAAAGGACTATTTTTTTCAATTGCAATTCATTGTTTTTATATTTTTAGAAAGCGCCAGGTTTTTAAAATTTTTAATAGTCCAGTAAATTAGTCAAATCAAACCGTTTAACGCTTGCAATCACAAACGAAGGGGGGTTTTTTTTTAAAGAAATTCTCTGCAGGATACTCCCTAGATTTCAAAGACTCTAGGGGTCTATGACACTTGTTGTAGTGCCGCTGAGGTGTTTTACGAGCTTGGTTGTCGCTACAAAGCGCCAATACTCAAGCAAGACCCAGTTGCTGTAAGGCTGGATGGACCTTTAGTGACCGGTCTTTGGTCAAAGGTTTATGAATTTTTCAACCCAGCGAAGAGCATATTTGTAAATATAAATGGTGTGTTTTTTGTGCTCCGCCAGAAGTCGAACCCACAGCCTTCCATTTACGAGTCCAAAGTGTTAGCACTGGACGATGGACCGGTTAGGGTTCAAGGCCCACCATAGGTGTCATACATTAATTCCCGTTTCACTTTTTTCTTTAAGCTTAAATAATTGGCTATAAGCTTACTCAAGAAGTGAGAACCTGATCCCTCGGGAATAGGGGAACCTCAAGATAAGTAGTCGGTGTTATGGCCGAGGGGGCCAAATGGGCTGATCGTTCTAGCGTATTTGGAATAGAATAACGTTGGTTCGATCTCCGCCTGGGTCATTTGACAATAACTTTGACCCTGGTTCAACAGATGTCATTGGGTAATTATTAATTAATAATTCATTAAAATAAACAATAATGAATTATTAATTGATGATATAAAGACGTGTTTCTGGTCAGGCAGAATATGTGTAGGTTGGTGAATTGCATTCCTTTTAAAAATCTTTTTCTTTTTTAAATATAAAAAAAAAATTAAGTAGTGGGCCTAAGTCTGGTCTTGTTACCTGATAAAATAATTTAGTTCCACTAGCAATGTGTGACATTTTTGGAGAACAATACAGCATAAGTTACATTACATGTGCAGGTTAGTTGCGCTGCGATGATTTTCAACAAATTTAATAGGCCGGCGCTTATTGTATGCGTTTTAGTCAAGTGGCGATGTGTCAAGTATCCATTAAAACTCATAAAATAAAAGAAAAAAAAAAAACATTTATTAAAGTGCAAGCTGTAATGATTGCAAAAGTAACAAAAGAATTCACATAATCAAAATCATATAAAAAAATAATTAAATAAATACACAGCTTGGTAAATGCAAAGACCGAAAATGATCTGATCATATAACCATAGACCATGGTCTAACCCGAAAAAACACAAAAACAATTCATTAGAATTTATATTGGGCAAATATTATTTTATAATGTTTAGCATTAGAAATGTTTGAAACAATGTTAAATTATTAAATAAAAAATAATTAAATAAATACACAGCTTGGTAAATGCAAAGACAGAAAATGATCTGATCATATAACCATAGACCATGGTCTAACCCGAAAAAACACAAAAACAATTCATTAGAATTTATATTGGGCAAATATTATTATATAATGTTTAGCATTAGAAATGTTTGAAACAATGTTATTCAGATGGTTATTATATCTTCAAATAAATTATAATCAGCAAAATGTTTGAAAAATATTTTTAGTCTAAACAAGCCAATAGAAGTTTCACTGTGAAGTGATCCACAGAAGGATATTAAAAAGAATAATAGGCTGATTTATTTAGTGAGCGCTGTTTTGTGTGAATCACACCTCAAGAGCCCTCTGCGCACTTGGTCGTTGCAGTGGAATGTGCCAATTCCCAAGCAAGACTCAGTTGTTGCACAGCAACGACCAAGCTCGCAGAAGACTCTTGAGGCGTGCTTCACACGAAAACAGTACTCATCAAATAAATAAATATATCACAAGATAGGTATAATAAAGAATATAAACAAATGTCTAAAAATTATAAGCTGCACTTATTAAACTGCTAAGTAACGCGTGCTACAACTTAAGTAAACAATGAAAATCTTTAATTTCTTAAGCAATTCGCAACCAAATGCAAATATACAACTTTTCAACTTTATGCACACTTAAATTTCAGTCAGATAAATGATGCTGATACTATAACACACAATGAAAATAAAAGTCGGACATCAGATCACTGCCACGCCCATTATTGCAACCAAATAACAGGGGTGTGGCTCTTGGAATGTGTAATTCAGGCGTTTCTACAATTAAAACTGCTGCGAGATTAATTCAAATTCAAGGAGAAGTTAAATTAAGCTGAGCCCTTACCGTCTTCGAATATCTTCCGATCCTCTCTGGAATTGAATATCTGTTTATATTACAGTAGAGACTCCAACTCCGACAAACGCGCCTCCTTCCCATGAATGTTTGTTGCGGTATTGGCCTGACAATCTGACAGCCAACCTAACATTGTGAACACAGACTATGATTTTTTCCCCCGAATAAATGGAAAATGACTGAATGTAATATAATATGTAATTTATAATCTAAGTTGCACAGATATATTACGTAGGTCACGCCGCATCACATGCCGCATGTGAGCCTATAATAAAAAACCCAATCTCAAATGAATAAGCCCTTTAACTTCCATATTATCACCCTTGTTTTAGGAAAGATCGTCAAGAATTTTAGGGCTTATGCTCATATTATATGGCACGTATGTGTGATTGTAGAAACGCAAATTTATACGTATCTGCTTTTGCAAATACAATATTTAAGTCATTTTAATCTGAAATGTTGAATTATTTTTTAAAGTTATATTAAAAATTACAAAAATGAAAAAATATCTCGGCGAGCAAACGTCACACGTTTATATGACTAGAGACTAAAGTTACGAGATTAACGTTTCGCACGTTTAATAATAAAGAGCAATAACTCAAAAAACATGAATGTTGGGAAATCACGTTTGAAGTTTAGACAACCAGTACAACTTGTATGGGATGAAAAAGGCGGCCGATGTTTTATCTCGGTCATATTCGTCCAAAGTGAACGGCTGTCGCATTCTACCTATTCTTCTCGCATTGTTCTTGCGTTTTATTACAACATCTCGATTTTCCCAATTTTCGAGATATTTCTCTTTATTTAAACGTGCGGTTTGCTCGGCGAAAAAAATGTTGAATAAGTTACACGCATGGAGTTATACTAGTTACACGTGTGTTTAAAAGATAATTTTATTGTTGTCTACAGCACTGGCTATGAATAGTGGGAAAAAAAGCCATAATATTTTATGTTCGGTGCTGTGGCAAACGTGTTTTTTACGAGCTGTCACTAGCGTCAAAAGTTGCGAACGCCGCGCCGGACGGCGGACAGTTTTGAAGTTTTGAAGTTGCTTTCATACTGTACAGTTCATGCTTAGGAATCTTCCATACAACGCTATTGACCACCAAGCTTCCTTACTCTACCAGTAGATGCTGCTTTATTGGTTCTTGTCCAAAATAATAGTAGGAAACTACTATTTGGTATTACCGATATTCCCTTGACAGCCAAAATGGCGCCCACAGATAATGATTGCTTGGCGTGGGGTCGTAAATTTTTAACCGTTGAATGCTGTTTTTGGCTGTTTTCACAGGCGTTAAATTGTGCAAAAAGTTATTTGAAAAGAATATAATACTTTGTGCGTGAAAAAAGTACGTGAAAATGGTGTATAGGTGGCCTGGTGCCGGACAACGTATTTCCGTCGTAACCTCAAAAAAATTCGTTCACAAATATAAGACTGCTATAAAGTACAAAAAACCTTCATGTTTTTGTTACGTTCCAGCTAAAAAATACTAGTGCCTCTAAATAAACTTTAATTGACACCAAACTTTCAAAATGATTTACATTATTTTAACTTAATTTGCCAAAACCTTAATTACCTTAATTTAGCTTTAAACCAAAATGTAGTTCGGTGCATTATTTAAGAATGTATATTTGTGTAAACTTGTATATTTTATTTTAAAATAAATAAATTTTTAAAACAAAAAAAAAACTTTTCTTTGACATGACCTCACCATTAGTTTCCTATAATATCAAAAAATATTTGAAATAAATTTTAGGTATGAGAGATATTATACATTCCATAATATTATCAAAAGCTTCCGTAATCTCCCCAGAGGTAGCTAAGATTCTGGCATTCCCACTTTTTTTTTTAAGTGGGATCTCTATAAACCTATAATACTCTATGGTACAGTTGTTTCGTTCTGTTAAAAAGTTGAGGTGATTGTGGAAATTGAAAGTTTTTAAAAGAAACCGATAAATTCTCATTACAAGCTTCTGCTATTTTTTTTCACAGGGTAACGAAATTTGAACTAAAACGGTATTGCATGTGATTTGTATCGTATTGTTGTATACGTTTGAAATTTCATCAACTATGGATGATCAAAGTCACAATACTGAAAGTATGTTCAGAGATAAAGCCAAGAGTTTCATGAGTTTCTCCACACCATGTCTTGTATCCTCTGGCGAAGACGGCTCAGAAGGATGGGCCTTTCTGCAGAAAAATGAGTTCAAATTAACTCAAGTAAGTACAATCACCCATTAATAAGTATGGAAGAGCGGTTGACTTTTGACCATAAAAAATTCATTCAAATATCTTTCAAAATTATGATGAATTTTGCAACAAGAAAAATAACCTGTCTCCTTTTAAGTCATTAAAATTACTTTTAATGTCTTCCTGATTATGGTTCATAAAGCTCTCCTATCGATTGTTTTCAAAATAGCACAGTTCATATTAGCACAGTTCTAGCAGATATAAAAAATCTCTATTTAGGTTCTCTGTTTACTTTTAATCACTTATTTCAATTTTGTAAATCACCATTTTATTGAAGGCATAGGAAATTATTACAACATTAAGTTTTTTAAAGAAGTGTAACGGGGCTATTCTCAGACATTTTAGTCGTCGGTTGAGTCCTCACTTTGACAAACTAATAATGCATTTCTTTGAAGACCTGTCAATCCAAGGTGGCTGCAAGTGAACAGCTGATTTGTTTTCATACAAATATTACAAAATGTGGTAGGTAAGAATGTCCGTGCTGATGAAACTTCCAGCGCAAGCACCATTAGTTTGTCGAAGTGTAGGCTCAACCGATGACTAAAATGTCTAAGAATAGCCCCATAAGTATTTGCTGACAGAAAAAATATTCTGTGGTGAAAGGATGATGTTAAACCGATCAAATGATAGAATCTATCTATAATCTAAGTTGCAAGGATATATTCATTCAAAGCTCTCAGATGTATGCCCACAAACAAACACGTGTAGTTCGCGCTTACAAATGCTGATTGTGTACTTACAAATAAAATCCAAACCTCAAATGACATAAGCCCTGCAACTCTTGCCGACATTCCCTGAAACAGGGGTGACATTGGCAAAGTGAACCATTTTTTACAGTATGGGTGGTCAGCCTCATACCAACCTATAAGCCAAGGAATAGAATAATATATATTTATAGTCCTTTGTAGTTGACTATGTGAAAATGGGAGAGATAGCAGTTCCAAATGCGACTTACTGTTTCTATGTTTGATTTCAGGATGCTTCAGAAAATGAATTGAATGCATCAATATTGAAATGCAAGGAGCTGATAATAAACACTGACCAATCTCCAGATGAGCGCCTATGGCTTGTGCGATATTTGATACAACTGCGCTACCGAGTTGAAGAACTGAAGGATGGAAGTAGCTTTCCTCCTAAATTTGGGGATTCTGTATTTGGACACCACTTTAAGGATTTTGTTAATGTCAATAAAAAAACTAAGCAACGTTGTGATTACTGCTGCAAAACCATTTGGAGTGCCGTACAGAAATCTTACATTTGCCAAGGTTTGTGAATCTTTAAACTGAATCTTACATATTGATTTATTAATACATTTTAACAAATTACAATATGCTACTTTAAGGGCAGCTCTTCCTTTTTTTAAAGTAATTTTAAACTGCTCTAAATTCATGTATTCAATAAAAAATTCAAAAAAATATTTTGAGGTGATTATATTGTTTCTTTTCATCTTAGTGGTATACTTTATTATATTTTAGAGTTACTTGTTTTTAGCGTTCAGGATTAGCTAATTAATAAGCAGCTTTTATTATTATGTTATTTGATTAAGTATCTGATACATTGGCATATGCCACAGCATTCAGGGCTGTGTTCTACCTCGCTTGCTTACCGCGGGAAGGCGCTACACGTCGTTCAAGATGTGTTAATGGCTAATTAATTATGCGATGCATTTGATGTGTGTGCACTTTTGTGTTGCTGCCTACTTGACCAGTGCTGCCACAATATTTTTCCATTTGGGTTTACTATTAAAATTAAATGTAAAGAACTGTAGTATTGTTGATGTTATATCTCTTTTGAATTGGAGGAATATGTCATTGGATTCATTTTGTTCATCATTTTTTCAGATTGTGGTTATATCTGCCATAAAAAGTGTGCAGATAAAGTGATTCGCCTTTGTGCCCATGTTGTTGCCACAAAGGAAGGTGAAATTGAGCTCAACATATGCCCAGAGAAAGGTCTTGCCTCACAGAAATACAAATGTGCTGAATGCGGAACTGATCTTAATTTCAGTGAGTATTTACTTGTATATTTTATAATATCCGTTAACAATAAAAATGTAATCTAAGATTTCTTCACACAAAGCACAATGATTGTAAAGGAAGATTGTGTTTTGATCCTAAAATAAATCTATGTCATTTGGCATGTTAGTTCCAAAAGGGATTTACGTCTTGTGTCCGCGTTCACCAAGAATATTGGCTCAGTGACATAACAGAAAATATAGCCCCCTGTTCCATTCCATCCATTACTAACAAAATTAATAACTCGTATTGTACTTAAATATGGCATTATAGGAATTTGATTTGTGTTTAGATTGTTACTGTCATGGGCATTGCCTTAATTATTTCTATTTGAAGAATGCGATAGATATTCCCAGCATTTTCAGGATTCTCCCTGGATTCAGCAATAAAGAAAATGATAGTAAATAGTTGCAGATGAAACAAGCTGCTGCTTTAACTTAACAATGTGCATTGCATGTGGGTCATAATTTGAATGATTGATTTATCCAACTTTCCAGGAAGTGTGTATGTCAATGTTTTTAAACTGTATCAGTCTACCAGCCTTGATCTTCTTAATCTTTTTAATGTATTTTTTCTAGGTCTGTTCCTTGCATTGATTTCTCAGAGTGTGATGTGTGAATCAGTTTTCCTCGTCTTCCTGTTTGTCATATCCACGCGCTCATTTCTGAAGGTGTCCCTTTGATCAATACTATTGCTTTTGTAATTTAATTATTTTAGTAATTTTCAGCATCGGTATTTCAAAGCAAGAAAAAACAGTTGTGGATTTTATGAGATGATTTTCCGGAAATATGCTTGATGATCTGAGAAGAGAGTATACAATGATCTACTTTGGTCATGAATGCTTGAATACTTAAAACCCTATTTACATATTGTACATGTAACTCTGTATCAATGTTGCTGACTTGTTACTATTGTTTTGATGCATGCTTTATGAATTATATATTTATTATTGTTAAGAAGATTTTAAGGGCTGAAAATAAACATGGCTTCATAAGAGTGTGCATGGTTTTTATAGACTCTAAGTGCTTGTTGAGATTTTTTAACTCATGAATAAATCGAGACATTTTATGATTTTGTTTTATTTATTATTACAGAAGGTGACAGAACTCCTAGGCCGATGTTGTGTGATTACTCAGGTCTATACTATTGCACGACCTGTCACTGGAATAGTAAATGTGAAATACCGGCAAGAGTTGTCCACAACTGGGATTGGGAAAAGAGACCAGTTTCTCAAGCTGCTTTCCAACTGTTGACTGCAACTAAGAATACTCCTTTAATTAATTTGGAAGAAGTTAATGAGCAGATTTTTAATATTGTGATTGAGCTTGACTTGGTGAGTTTTAATTATTCAAACATACTGATTGCTTACTGTAATTGCACCATTTTTTAGTTCAAAGAGAATGCACATCACCAACCTTTTTTTGCCTGGTCAGAGACAGATTTAGAAATTATCAATAAATAATTCATAAATTATTTTTCATCCATTAATAAATTATAACCACCTGATAATATCTATCAACTTAGGTTCAAAACTATCATCAAGTAGCCTGACGGGACTCAAACGAGTGTTGTTTATATTTCAAGCACGCCAGTCAAAGCCACCATCTTGATCCCTTGGCCGTAGCACTGACAATTACAGTTTAAATCTATTGGTCAAATTTATGGTAAATGGGAATTTTCCATCATTTGATAAAAGTATAGTAATCATCGAGAAATTGTTTTACATGTACAAAGTTTTTTTTCTAAAGATTGAAACTGCAGATAGTTTCAATCTTTAAAAAACAAGAAGTGTTTAAACGTTGTAACGTAGTGTACATTGTGTTTGAACGGCTTCAATGTTTTTCAATCATCGACACTGGTCACAATGTTCAGCGACTCCGGTGAAAATAAGTTGTTGCTGCTTTACGCATTATCTAGCAAAATCTTGTCTTTCTGAAAACATTTTTATAAGCACTGATTTCTCGTATACAAGCACCGTTTTTTCCAAAGTATTCGATGAATTTATCAGTAAATATTTTAATTTTGACATAAAAAATGCCCAATGTTAAAAAAAAATTGTAATAAAATACAACACAATGTCTGTATTTAGTGACAGATTTTTGGGTACAGTCAGTGTGCTCTGTTTGACAGGTGTAGACATGTTTAGTAGCTATAAATTGGGATACTTTAACACCTTGTTGTGCGTTAAAAATGCTTCCTGTTTGACGAAGCCTTAAGTAATGTCTTCTTAATGCTTAATTCTTCTGAAATCTTTTATTTGATTCAAAGTGATATTTTTTTTGTTATTGCAGGTTCGTGGATTGCGCCATGATTTGAAAATAATGAGGCAATATTTGATGCCATGCCAAAGTGGGAAAAATCTCGTCAGCGGAGAGATGCATCTTCTATCTGAAACTCCAAAGCTGTACAGCATGGTTGATCTGGAAATGGCCAGAGATGGCCAGCTGGAAACCAAACTGAGACGTCTGATGGAAAAATGTAGATCTCATATAATGAATTGCCAGGTATGAAATGATAGGATACTACAGTAGAGCCTCGTTAATCCGAACCACTAGAAACACAGGAGGGTTTGAAATATTGGGGTGTTTGGATAGTATGGGACAAATTCTACGGAGGTGAAAAATAATAAAATTGGGATTTGTTTGAGTTTTATTTATTTAACCAATCTTCGATCGTAATTCAAATGAAAAAAAAAACAACAAATATTTTATATTGTCCTACATATTTCCTTCTGCATACTACTTTGGAACAAGAAAATCTAGCATTGACTTTTGCTTTGATTTGGAATTTTTTTGGGAAAAAAGACAAAAAAAATTGACTCGCCGTTTTCGTCAGCCTATTGAATGCATTTGTTCAATGCCTCCCAAGCCTGAGCATGGCTCATTATCTCAATTCCTGGTTGCGGGATCATTTGGATTACCGCAATCAACGGATTAGGCAGGGTTCGGACTAGTGCGGCTCTACTGTACATAGTATTGAATGGAGTCAACACAAAAGAGTTGTGATTTCACATGACTGGGCTGCCAGGGTAAAGCCTAACTTATATTTTATTACTGGTTGCTTTGGATCCTACTACATAGACATCACTTCTGGTGATGCTGCACATGTACTTAAAAAATAAAAACCTTAACCTAAAATGAACATAAACCCTTTGCTGTTTTTTTTACTGAAATAAGAGTGACATTGACCAAGGTCATAAGTCAAGGAACATACCCTAGCATAAACAGCAAGATAATTATTAGGTTGATACACTTTTTTTACTTACTCCCGTTTATAACGAGTAACGGCGATAAGGAATCAATTGTTTGATTCCTTCATGCTCGTTATTACTGAGTTTGACTGTAATTTGATTAAGTGTTTTCTTTCTCATTTGTACTTCTCTTTTTTTTTACAAAACACAGTTTGTCTGCTGTTCATCATTTATTCTTTGCATACATCAAAACTCATATCAATATACTTACTAATTATTTCATTTTTCATTAGGTGTGCTCTGGAAAAGGTTACATTTGTGAGCAATGCAGGCAAGATGAGGTTATTTACCCTTTTGATGCGGGAGCTATTGGCTGTGACAAATGTAATTCATTGTATCATCGAGCCTGCTTTTGGAAGATAAATACAGATTGCAAGAAGTGCATTAGAATGGAGAAGAAAAAAGTGAATGCTGATGTTGTTCTAGAAGATTTTTCACAAGAAAACAATGAAGATACTTCCTTTGAAATTAAAAAAATGTTTTAGTTGTGTTTTAAAATGTATTAATTGTTTTTTCTAAAATGCTTGTGTAACGAGGGAATATTGTGTGTATTTAAGTCCTTCATTAATTTTCTATTTTTTGTTTGAATGAAAAGCTAGATTGTTTATTAATTAACAATTTTGTTAAAATTTGTAATTATTTTTTCCTAACTATTTTCTTCCAAATGCTATCTCCCTGTAATCATGAACGTAACTTGATTATCACTAAGTATTGCATTGTTTGATGGAATAAATTGTGATTTTAATTATAAGTTGAATATGCAATTTAGAATGAATACTAGAATGATAACAATATTAAGAAATGTACTAAAAAATATTTAAAATGTAAATCTCATCAGTTTACTAGATGGCTGTTAAGCTCTGTGATTTTAAGAAAACAATTGTGATGTTAAAAGACTGATTTTTTGCGTAGTATTTAGTGTAATAGTTGGAGGTAAAAAGGGAATTTAGATAAATTTAGATAAAAGGTCATGCAAGATGGACCAATGCAATTTATGTTTTTTGTATCAAACACAAAGCAATTTAATCTTTACTCAAACCTGGATCTGAACTATGGCAAGAAAAAATCTTCCTTTGCACAAATATTGTTCATTTTATTAGTTAATTAATACTCGTATTATATTTTGAATGTGTCCTATAGAATTAAAGGAGGTAATCTAGTATTTTCAAAATTAAATAAATGTAGGAAAAATGGTTCACTTTGCCAATGTCACCCCTGTCTCAGGGAAGGACGGCAAGAGTTGTAGGGTGTATGTCCATTTGAGATTTGGTTTATATGTTGTAGGTTCACAGGAGGCATGTGCAAGCGCGAACTTGTACGTGTCTGGTTGTGAGAATGCATGTAATGTGAATCTCCAATGTAACATATCTTTGCAACTTAGATTAGATTAGAAGCACAGATAATGTTATTTTCTGTGTTTCCATACAATTATCTCAGTTATTTAAGGTGGTACGACACATCGATGGTAACAAAAAATATTCATAGATGGTACGCATCAAAAATGTATGGGGCACTCCGTCGGGCAAATATGAAAAACTACTGTAGTTTTACTTCCTTTGAAACTTTTAATGCATTGAAAATAATATGTTGATTGCGCTATTCTAATATGAAATCAATCTGAAATCGCTAAGGTATTCATTTCGGTCATTAAATTATGCGTAAATTTCATTTTTTTCGCCATTGTTTGCGCCAACGCGACCGATGCGATGAGCTACGAGTACTTCTCTTGGATACAAACCTTTTTTATTATTTGTTACGCTTTATGTATCTTTATTTTCTTCAGTCTGGCCGTGAGAATCTCTGGCCGAACAGCTTGCGTAACGGACTGCCACGTAAGGGTGAGAGGTTCGAATCCGTTTGACGATGTATATTTTTAATTTTTTACATTGTGTTTTCTTTTTTTACATATACTTTTTTTTATTAAAATACAACATATTTGAAAACAAAAGTATTAAAGTTAGTCCAAACGATTAACAATACTTTCATTTCACTTTCATTTCACACTTCGTCCACACGACAAGTCGGTCAACATTTCAGTCACATGTATATATGTACCGAAGAAATCATCCCAATATTATAATTGTATATTATGCAATTATATTATGATTCATTCACTCTGTCTGCCACCATGGGTTGACGCGTAAGCCTAATTTGCATAAACGAGGTGGCACGACTTTATCCGAACGAATCCGAAGCGTAGGGATTACTAGATCAAGAAGTAGCTATACAGCCATTGTATACAGCTGATGAGGAAGGGTGTCTTGATAATAATATTATTATCATGTGCTGCAGTGTTTTTTCTTATTCACTTGTGAACGGTCACTGGTCAGTAGGACGCAAAAAGTGCAGAGGCTATACACCATTGAGGTATATATAATATATACCTCAATGCTATACACAGTAATATGAATGAAAATCATTGAGGATGGAAATAGGAATCTAGCCGTTGCACAAATTTGTCATTTATTGTGAGATGCCATGTAAAAAAAACAATCCATCACAAATATCTCGGTTCATCATTCGTCGATAAAAAAGTAATTTGTTCTAAGCCCCTCATACAACTTTGCTTAATAAATCTGAATAAGGCTATTTAAATGATTTAATCATGTTTTTAATGTATTGACTTGATTTTTACTAATTTCTCTTTTACGTACGCTGGTCACATATTACACACACCGCGTGACCATGTTGGAATAAAATTAATTTATTATTGATATAAGAATGACTATACATATATATACATAATATTTTATATATTGTTAATACAATAAGTCCGGTCAGTAGCTCAGAGGTAGAAAGCTTGCGTTCGATGCCGAAAGCTCGGATTCGATCCCCACCACCAAGGGTGTCAAAATTATTTCTCTTTTCGGTGTGTATTGCAAACCCACCTACCATAAAAAAAAACCAGCAAGGTTTACTCAGCCTTCACAAGAAATAAGAAACCTGCTCCCCTAGTAGGGAAATCCCCACTTCAACGAAGTGGTTGGCGTAAGGCCGGCTCCCTTACCTGTGAAAATACATAGGTTTTACCCACCATAAGCAACCCTTTCGGGAAAAAAGCTGCAGGAAGTTGCACTATACGTGCAGCTTAGTTGTACAAGCTAGTCCATGGTTCTAGTTTTACACACATTTAGGGACTTCATCGAAGAAAGAAAGTCGAGTGCAGTTCACTGATTTTTTTTTTATATTTTCAATACAAGAATAAAATATAGTTGTCAATTTTTAAGGCTTATGAAATTTTTTACAATTTGTCTACCGATTTGTCTTTGGCCGAAATGTCGTTGGCCGAAAAGTCGTGTGGACGAAGTGTCGTGTGACCGATTTATCTATGGCCGAGTTGTCTTTGGACGGGTTGTCGCTGACCGATTTGTCTTTGACCGAAATGTCGTTGGCCAAAAAGTCGTGGGGACGAAGTGTGAAATTTTTATATCTAATCTAATGTAATCTAACTTGCAAATATATGTTACATTAGAGATTCACATTACATCATGCATTACATGCATTCTCACAACCAGACACGAACAAGTTTGCGCTTGCACATGCCTCATGTGAACCTACAACATAAAAACCAAATCTCAAATGGACATACACCCTGCAACTCTTGCCGTCCTTCCCTGAGACAGGGGTGACATTGGCAAAGGAACCATTTTTACAGCATGGGTGGTCAGCCGCATACCAATTTTGTTACCACATATAATATATATTTTTTAATTTAAAAAATAGATTTGTGAAGAGGAATGCCACTAACACATTCACTAACCTATTTTATCTGGCCAGAAACAGGTATTAATAAAAAAAATTAAAATTACACATAAAAAACAAATTGTATTAGGTTACGGGGCGAGTAAAATTCAATAATGTATTGAATTTTACTCGCCCCGTAACCTAATACAATTTGTTTTTTATTTTTTATTTTTATTTTTTAAAACTGAAAGGTTACAAAGTGAATTCCTCATCAATTAATAATAGGTCATTGATAGGTATTAATATTATCAATTAATAATTCATTACTGTTTATATTAATTAATAATTACCCAATAACATCTGTTGAACCAGGGTCAAAGTTAAAGTCATGTGACCCAAGCGGGGATCGAACCAACGTTATTCTATTCCAAATACGCTAGAAAGATCAGCCTCTGGCCCACTCGGCCATAACACCGACTAAATGAAATGAAAGTGAAATGATCGTATTTTTAATCGCTTGGACTAACTTTAATAGTTAAGTTTTCAAATATGTTGTATTTTTATAAAAAAAGTATAATATGTAAAAAAAGAAAACAACAAATGTAAAAAATTAAAAACATAGGTATCAACCGGATTCGAACCCATCATCTTCGCATCTACAGTCGGTCACGCACGCTATTACGCCAGAGCTCCTACATTCCGACGGGAGAAAAATACTGTTTATAAAGCGTAACAAATATCTATTAAAATAATATTATGGGTGGTTTGTAAAAGGCGAAAGATTTATTCGTATTGAAGGGAAACCAGAGTATGGGTGGTTTGTGTCCAAGATAAAATACATTATATCGTCGGTCGGCGCAAGCAATTCATATTGAAATTTACACATAATTTAATGACCGAAATGAATACCTTAGCGATTTCAGATTGATTTCATATTAGAATAGCGCAATCAACATATTATTTTCAACGCATTAAAAATTTCGAAGGAAATAAAACTACAGTAGTTTTTCATATTTGCCCGACGGAGTGCCCCATACATTTTTGATGCGTACCATCTATGAATATTTTTTTTTTTGGGTAGTACGAGTCGCCACCTTAAGAATCTTAGATTAACCTCTTGGTTGCATACAACTTAAATTATTATAAGTGCTTTATAAGTCAAAATATAATCCTGCAATTAAGCCTGGAATAGATTATAGATAGTTAGAAACCTCCAAGTATGTGAGTTAGAACTATTTATTTAATGATTACTCATTTTCATTCTATCATTTTCTTTTGTTATCTATTTTTTGGAATCAAGTTTTTTTATAGCTTTTATAGTTGTAATACTTTTTAAGAGAAAGTTATTATTTTTTTATACTCTTTATCATGCATAATAAAATTGTAAAGCTACGGAAACATGATGACAATGTCAACCATCTCTCACTCATTAAAATATATACAGGTATGTGAGTCATACGGAATCAAAGGCATCAAACTATTTTTTTTTTCAGAAATGATATGACTGTTTGAAAACACAGAACACCATTTTCTGTGTATCCATGCATTCCTCATTTTCAAAAGAATCTTAGACTGCCGAGTTTGATTCTTTACGACTTCTTGGATAGCAAAGCATTATTATTATGGAGTGTGAAGACTTTATAAAAAATCTTAATGAACTCTGCACAAATCCCACATACATTTATTATGATATTGTAATAGAACATGGCTGGGTTGCTAGGGAAAAGGAATAGCAATAGCTTGATATAGATTGCCCAGGACACTTGTCACAGAGAATTGTGACATTTATCCGCTGAAAAAAAAATCAAGTTTTGTACTGTGTCCATTATAGGTATCTAACAAACTTAAATGAAGATTTTTTTTCTCGGTGGACAAAAGTCACACTTGTAGGGGGCTATGATTCTTAGCAACCGATAACAACATTTTGTCTTTTCCCTAGTATCCTGGCCGTGTGACGTCACAATTTTGTGTATGTCAATTGGTGTGTGGACATCATATATTATTTTATTTTTGTACTTTATTCATATTTTTCTTTATTCAGCATCAATAAAACCAACAAAAAAACTGATTGTTTTATTTGGAAATTTAAATGCACCTAAGTACAGTAAAACAAATCATGCAAATTTCAAACGATTCTGATATAAGTATGTAAGGAGCATATAAAAAAAGTCTTTTTGTGCTGTGAATTACTTCATAGGTTTAAATATTATATCTTATATTGCCTTCAAAGGCAATTGTGATCAAAGCTGGTCCGGTGGAACACGGAAAATGCTGTTGTACAGAACACTTAACCAATCTTGAGTGAAAAAAAACTGTGACCTTCATTGCAACATTTGAAAAAAAGACCACCAAACATTAAGGCCCTGTGCGAGATAACAATGATTATGGTCATCGGTACAACTATGAGTCTATGACATCTACAGAGAGCTTTATGTGGTCAGTTTCATCAAAGTAGGGCACCTGCACTTTTAGTATCACAAGGCCGAAGGAGACCGGCCAAAAATATTATGGATGTACGGTACACGTGTCAAGGCAGACATACATTGCTGGAGTACGAAGAAAATGGACAGGTGAGAGTGAAGGAGAATCCTGGATTCATCCAAGGCCCATCCGGGGCTGTCGAGCTTATGATGATAATGGATGATTTTTTCCGGTGGTTCCGTTTTATGATCACAGACCATCTCAAGGGCGCCGTGGCTCTTCAAAAAACAGCATTTTCTTAAGTCCTCTTCTGAAGGTGATGGTGAGCTGGTCAGAGCGAAGGTCGACAGGCAGCTTGTTCCAGGCAACTGACCCGGTTACCCCAAAGCTCCTGTCCGCAAAATTAGAGGTATTTGCTCTTATGGGTTCTTTGACCCTGTTGACAGCAGTAAAGGCAAATATGATGATGATTATTATGACTTATAAAGTTATAATATAAGAAAATAATATTATCATGTAACCTGTATCTTTATATTTTCTAGCCATTGAGGTAGGTACCTCTTCTACATGGATTTATAGGACCTCCATGCTCTTCTAGCATACTTTTTTGTTCAAGAAAATAAATAAACAAGTACCTAAACTTTTTAAAATGATTTTGTAAACATGGGGATATTTCAATATGTAAAATTTCCCATATCCCCTAAAAATATTTGTAAAAATAAGTAATTCAAAAAGTAAGATAACCCAATGAGGCCGAACATACCTTATCGATGCCTTATCGATTTTAGAAGACGGTTGAACTTATTATTTTTATTCGATAAAGGCATGCCACGAATAGTAATAAAAAGACATTAAAAAAACATATCGGGAATCATGATTTGACGTTTACAGCATTTGTTGTTGTTTTAATCTGTGGGTTTAATTACACGAGCTACTTCGTCCACCAACTTTTCACAAATGTCAAATGTGTGTCAAATGTGTGAGTCAGCAACAGCGAATACTGAATAATGTGTGTTGATAATTGCAATTAGTTGCTCCAAATTCTATTTTTAGTTTTCATAAAATGTGTTAAGACGAAGATTTTATAGAAATAATCAGCATTTGGTCACAAATCGTCACATCGATTAGGTACATTAGCCCTTCATATCATCGTTTATTATTGTGCGCGAACAATTATTGTTATTGCGTATTATTTAGTTTACAATCTACTTTGTATCGTTTGACATTACTGTCGCAATATTTGTCATTTCTCAAACAATGGATGATCGAGCTCATGCAACTGAAAGTATATTTTCTGATGCCAAAATTTCCCCGAGTTTTTCAAGTCCGAGCTCTTTATCATCGGATGGTGTGTCTGGCGAAGACGGATCGGAAGGATGGGCCTTTATACAGAAAAATCAGTTCAAATTGTCACAAGTAAGTTGAGCTTCATTTAATCCTGCCATTATTATTTGACATACATTATAGTGTCTAATATTTACCCTGAAATACAAACAACTAATCTAATCTAATCTAATCTAAGTTGCAAGGATATGTTACATTGAAGATTCACATTACATGCATTCTCACAACCAGACACGTACAAGTTCGCGCTTGCACATGCCTCATGTGAACCTACAACATAAAAATCAAATCTCAAATGGACATACACCCTGCAACTCTTGCCGTCCTTCCCTGAGACAGGGGTGACATTGGCAAAGTGAACCATTTTTACAGCATGGGTGGTCAGCCGCATACCAACCTATAAGTCAAGGAACTCATACACCAAATACAAATAAGGTGGATATATAATTGTGTAAAAACTAGTGTACTTAAAGCACTATGGAAATTATTGATAGCCTACTAGATCCACGGTCATAGTTTGTCATCTAAAACTGTAGTGGCCTTACCAACGGCTGCACTGTAAGCAGAATATTTACAAAAATATGTAATTAAATTTCAAGGTTAATTATGCTCTTCATAAATTACACATACCGTTCAATGAGAACTTACATTATTCTCGACGTTCTGTTGACGACGCAACCAAAGTCTTCGGGAGGCACCCTCTCTACATGACGATTGTCGAGAATAATGTAAATTCTCCTATAATGGTTTGTCTAATATCCAAAAAGAGTAATTTACCTGAAAATTCATTCATATAATATTGTAAATATGTCAATTGACACTCTTCTTAAATTTAAACTCTAGTTTAAATTTGGCCGTAAGCAGTGCTTGAGAAAAATGGAAAATTGTTGATCTTTTTTATTATTGCGTGGACCAATGGGCGCATGGTATTTTCTGGCGGCCAATAAGCTTGCTTGTAAGCTGCCCTGTTGATAACGCTAGCACCCTCTAGCAGAGGGACAGCCGGGCAATCAATCAAAACGATTCACATACCTATTATTGTATCCACTTGAAATAACATCGCTTATCTGCATGATTAAATGTAAAAATCACAGAAATGTGTGTACTCTGCTAGGTATTCAAAATCACATTGCACTTATAAAGATAACGAGTTTATAGCTTTGTATATAGTTTTTTTACGGCCATTGAAAGACTCAGTATGGGATGACTCCCCAACAGATAGATAGACAGGCCTGGATTAAGGGGGGTTCCAGAGGTGCAGTACAAAGATAACTTTAGTATTACATCTAAGTTGCAAAGATATATTTTTTTTTTTTTTTTTTATTGTAGCAAAATAATGCTAATTTAAAGAATTACATACATTTAAGGCTTATATTTAATACACACCGTCAGGCAGACATGTGGGTATCGCCGTCGAAATTTGTACCTTTTGTCTTGTGCGTGTGTCGCCTAATGATTTTCAGTGTTGCGACCCCTTCGGGGATAACGCGGCAAGAAGTTACGCTATATGTGTAGCTTAGTTGCGTTTTATTTTATTTTAAGTAAGTATAATTTTTTAACCAATATGCCTTCATCTCACAAATGTGACGTAGCGCGGTAACGGTTACGGTGGCGTTCGTCAATAAAAAAACACGCCCGACATGATCCTAAAATTGATTTATTTGAAAACTAATAATACCAGCGACTATAAAAACACAATCTTAAGCAGCACTAATGTCTCTAAGTAGACAATACACAATTGACAACAGATTCCGATATTTACCCTAATAATTCCAAGCTAAATCCCACTCAAAACAATCACGATAAGTTTACGGCTGGGACGTAGACCCTCTCAGAAGAAAATGAAGGTAGCGAATCAGTTTTTTAGTGTTTTCCATACTGCATCAAAGAGTTACCATACGCCAAAAAATACTTAGGGATGCTAGATTGTTGTCAGTTTCAATGAAAATGGTAACACACTAAAAGAAAAATTTCGGAACCAAAAATGGAGACAACCATTAGCAGCTAATATTTCGTGTATAAATAAATAAATATTATTGTGGCTATTACAGAAAACAAAAGATACGTTACTAAGGGATATGAAAAAATACTCAACAATATAAAAATTTGACTATTTTTTATCGTATCTAGCCATCAAAGGGTCAAAAACGGATTGCGGACATGTAAAATTTGTATGAGAATGGAAAAAAGGCGATTTTGTTTTATTTTTTAATTACATCGCCACTTCATGTTTTTTGCAGATTTTTTTTGTATTTCGATACGCTTTTCAAATACTTTACTCTAATAAATCTAGAATTCAGTAGAGATCACCAGTTATTATGAAAAAGCGGAAAATCATTAGGGGACACACGCACAAGACAAAAGGTACAAATTTCGACGGCAATTCCCATGTGTAAGAAACAATAAAGAAAAGATAAATATTAAAAAAAATGAAACCAAACTTTGTTTTATTCTACTATGTTTTTATTTGAATTTGTTAAAACAAACCAAAATAAGTGAGTTGACCGGTTTCGGCCTCTAGGCCATCTTCAGAGTAACTGAGTCTTAAAATTAGCCTAATATAGCCTCCACTAATTTTAAGACTCAGTTACTATGAAGATGGCCTAGAGGCCGAAACTGGTCAACTCACTTATTTTGGTTTGTTTTAACAAATTCAAATAAAAACATAGAATAAAACAAAGTTTCCGCTGAAACATTTCAAAGATTGAAAAGATAAATATTTTTTAAGCATAAACGTCTTTGGAGGCAGTAACTCTGCCTTGTCATTTCACAATTTGTTTTCTACAGATTTGTGCTAAGTCCATTCACTGTTTCAGAGATGGCTTTAGAATGGAAAATATTGCTCCTTTAACTGCGGCTTGTATGTCTGATTTTAGGATACTTCAATAGATGAACTGAACGCAGCCATATTGAAATGCAAAGAGTTGATCTTAGATAGTGACGAGTGTTCAAATGAGCGCAAATGGCTTGTGCAATATTTGATACAGCTACGCTATCGAGTCCAAGAATTGAAGGATTGCAGCGGCGTCCCTCCCAAGTTTGCTGTCTACATCTACGGTCACAGTTTTCAAGCTTTCACCAATTTCAATACAAAAGTTAAGCAGTTTTGTGACCACTGCAGTGGCATTATTTGGAGTGTTGTCCAGGGTTCTTACATCTGTCAAGGTTTGTGAAACATCATGATTTTTGGCTTAATATAGTTATCTAAAGCTTACAGTAGTTAAAGGTTCATAAATAACTTAAATTTTTTTGGTACATTTATTTTTAGGAACATAAAAAATCAAAACTGATTCAAAATAGTATATTCTCTATTATTTAATATGACTTGCTTCCATCTCGTTCTTAACTTCTTCATACCCTTCTCATAAAATTTGGCCAGTTCTGACCGAAAAAACTCAAAGACAGCCTGATTTTCCTACTATTCTGAAATGAACCTTTTTCCGTTCTAAAACGTGTATTTATTTCTTATTAAATAGATTATTGTGATATCCTAGTTTCATTTAATTTCCATATGTTTTGATGATACTTATAACATATCTACCCTTTTGAATTGGGAGGAAATGTGAAATTCTCATTTGAAGATTACAGAGGAAGAACAAGGAATGCCAGTTCGCTGCCTCAGTTCTTGTTTATCGTATACACCATTGAGAAAATTTTACATGAGCAATATTTGCATGTGTACTGGACCAATGTGTCTTATGAAAACAATAAATTTATTTAAAAAATATTTAAAAGAACTCTCACATTATCGAGTTTTACGGTTTTTCTTAGCTCAGATTGTGTAGAGTTTGATTCATAAGACAACTGCATGAAAAAGTCATATTTGACTAGATTGGCGTATACGATAAACAAGAACTGAGGGAGCGAGTTGAAGAAAATTATGAGTTAATCAAAATTTGAAATTGGAAATCATGGTTATTGCCTGTCACAAAGAACTAGATATACCACCATAACCTGTGATAGTGACTGTTATTGCATTACAAATTTTGCAGAGCTTTACCAATTCTTCACTTTGCCAATGTCACCCCTGCTTCAGGGAAGGTCGGCAAGAGTTGCAGGGCTTATGTTCATTTCAGATTGGGGTTTTTATATTGTAGGTCCACATGCAGCATGTGTAAGCGCGAAATTATGCATGTCTGCTTGTGGGAATGCATTTAATATGAATATCAAATGATACATATCTTTGCAGCTTAGATTTAGATTTAGATCCACACATATGCCACTAGATTTTACTTTTCTTCTTACAAACTTATTTTCTTTATTTTTGCTGACATTCCTTGTTTTTACTCTGTAGTCTGAATTTGAATTAAATTTTATGTAAACTAAAAAAAACATGAACTTTTTTCTATTCTTGAGTTTCAATGTTTTCGAATGCTTTTGACTTTTATTTAATTAATTTAAAAATGAATCTTTACTATATGGACGCTCAAACTTTAATATATGTTTTGTTTACATCTTACAGATTGTGGTTATATCTGCCATATAAAGTGTGCAGATAAAGTGATTCGCCTTTGTGCCAATGTTGTTGCCACAAAGGAAGGTGAACTTGAGCTCAACATATGCCCAGAGAAAGGTCTTGCCTCACAGAAATACAAATGTGCTGAATGCAGAGCTAATCTCAGTTTCAGTAAGTATATTGTTATGTAAATATGAAATATAAATGTTTAAAATAAGTAGGTATTAGTTATAGGAATTCTGTATTGTATTGTGTGGGTAGGAATCATTGAGTAGAATACGTGAAGCATCGAGAAATAATTACTATGCCTTTCTGGAACTGTCTAGCAAATATAGGTCTAGATTGTACTGTTTTAAAGAGTATAAGAAGGGTGCCAGTGGCTTGGAGGGCCAGCAGTATCATACGAGATTTACAAACACATAGAACTAACTTGATCAGTGAACAGAAACCAAGTGGAATAGTCGAGAAAGCTTTGTGAAAATAAATTATTTAAAAGTGTAAAATAAACAACTGTATAAGAAGACCTGTGTATTTTTAATTTGAAAGACTTTTGAGCCCTAATTTCGTAACAATATTACTTTTTAAAATTATATGCTCTTATGTTTTTTAAGAAAAAAAGGATTTATTAATAACGATGATATGGTTTGGACATCTTGGAAGAATGGATAATGAACAACTAACGAAGAAAGTGTATAGAGAAAATGCCAGAGGAAAACGTGGATGGGGAAAACCGAGGAAGGAATGGATAGACCAAATAGGTGAGATTGCGAAAGAATGGAACCTGTAGAGTGAGAATAAGAGAAGAGTATGTATGAGGAAAGTTATAAATGTTGAAGAGATAAAAGAGATATGTAATGTTAGAAAAAAGTGGATTCGCATCTGCGGAGGTACGGACCACCCCTAGTGAAACGGTGGCAGGATACAGACAGATAGACAAGACAAGTTGTCTCACGATAAAATATTAAATATTGTAACTATTGTTTGCGAATAAAAAGATGATAAAGAACAATATTTTAAGTACATGACAGTCAATTGTCAGGTTTAAGTTGGAATTATGGTCCTTTGACATACTTGCAATTTGAATAACCGCACAGTTAAATTTTTGATTTGGATATTAGACAAACGGTTATAAGATAACTTACATTATTCTCGGCGTTTCTTTATCGACGTGACCAACATCTTCAGGAGACACCCTCTCAGTTCATCTTCAGTCTTCATGCAGAGAGGGTGTCTCCTGAAGATGTTGCCTATGTCGCTAACAAAATGTTGAGAATAATTTAAGTTCTTTTATGACGGTTTGTCTAATACCCGAATATTTTTTTTAACTGTGTAGTTATTATAATTGTAAATGTGAGTCAAGTTTACAGTTTCTTTATTTAATGTTAAAAAAAATTAAGATTATGCCATTGTACTACAAATATTTTATCCAGTAAATAAAGGAATAATAATTCATAGTTATCAATAATTAAGGATACTTTAAAAACAGTTTTTAAAAGTTAAAGTGTATAGGTTGCTTGTTTCTGCTACAAAAAATATTTGAAAATATGTATTATATACATTATAGCCGCTCCTAGAAGTATCACCTGTTTTGGTCGCCTTACTTATACAGGTACAATTTAGCATATCAATAATATTTATGTATGTATGCTCCAACATATTAATATTCTTCGTTGCAACATACCATGCCTAACATAAGGCGCATGCACTTCACAATCTAGATAATCTACCATCTAAACCAGGAGTCTCCAAACTTCCCGACCGTTGTGCTAGATTCATTACTCAAGTAAATTTTAAGAGATGAAATCTACAAAAACAAAATCTGATAAGCCTTGTTTTTTACAACTAAAATCGTTAACAAGAGGCACTTTAAAAAATATTTAAAAAAAATTAAATCATACTTTACACAAGTAATAAAAGTAGTTTGGCATGTGTTTGTATTGAAGGTGAATATAGTGAATGGTGTGAATGGTTTGAAGCTTTTAATGGTGTAAGTCGAGGATGAAAGATGAGTCCATGGCTATTTAACATAGTCGTAGACACGTGTGTTTGAGATGCTAGACTTAATGATTGTGGATTGATGATAGGAGAGAGCAAAGTGAGTGTTCTACTGTATGCGAATGATGCAGTTCTTTTATGTGATTCAGCAGTAGAATTGCAAACAATGCTCTATAGAGTGAACAAAGTTTCTAACGATACCATCTAATTTTGAATGCAAGTAAGATGAAAGTTTTTTGAATGAAATGATGAAAATATAAATTATGAATTTAAAATAAATGGAATGAATGTTGAAATTGAGGATGGATTTGTATGCTTGGCAAGTAAGTTAGAAAATGATGGTAGAATGAATGGTGAATCTGAAAGAAGAATAATCATGGCGAGGTGTGTGATTTATGATATCGCTTGAGACCGGTCCGTAGTCCAGTGGTAACACTTCGGACTCGTGAATGGAAGGTTGTGGGTTCAAATCCCGGCAGAGCACAAAAAAATATACTAATTATATTTTAAAATTTGCTCTTCGCTGGGTTGAAAAATTCATAAACCTTTACCAAAGACCGGTCATCAAAAGGTCCATTCAGCTTTAAAACAACTGGGTCTTATTTGAGAATTGGCGCTTTGAAGCGAAGACGACCAAGCTCCTAAAAAGGTCGATAGCTCAATTGGTAGAATGCTTGCATTCCATGCCGAGAGCAAGGGTTCGGTTCCAAGATGTACCCAGCCCTCACAAGAAATGAGAACCAGCCCCCCGGAAGCTGGGAAACCCCGACTACAACTGAAAGTAGTTGGTGTGAGGCCGGCCCTCTTACCCGTAAAAATAAGTAGGTCCCAAATCGCCACATGCGAACCCTTCAGGGATAACGCAGGTAAGAAGTTACACTATATGTGTAGCTTATTTGCGTTTTTTTTTGTTTTCATTGTGAAAAATCTGGACAGATTAATGATACTGTTGGGCAAAGTTTGGAGTCTTCTAATCTAAGCTGTAAAGATAATATATACATACCGTCCCTTAGCTTACAACACCGCTCAAGTCGAAAATGTCGGTTTTTACATTTGAATGCCATTGGATGTAGCTGCGTAATACGCGTCGAACCATTGGTCACTTGATAGAGATTTCAGCCAATCAGAAGCCGTAATTTAAAAAATAGTGACAGCGCTCAAGTCGGTTGGCCTCGCAACACCGCACAAGTCGTAAGTCTGTCAAACTTTGCGCGCGTAAGTTCTTGACGCTCCGTGATTATTCAATTTGTATGTGAATTTTATCGCTGAAAGGTCCATGCAAGAAGTTCTAATGGAAGATTAAGAGGTAAGCTATAGAATAAAGTCATGTTTATTGATTTACGCTTATTAATATAGAAACAAAATGATAATAGAATATGTTCACTACTTACGCGGTGTTTACTAACAATTTTTTCTTAACTTAGGCGGTGTTTCAAAATGTATTTTATTTCTTTTAGGATACTCAATAATTAAAAATACACTATGGATGAAGAAGAAATTGATTCCTGGAGTAATCTGAGTTCAGGTGATGAATTGTTATGTGCCCAATTACATTTACAATTACAAGAATCAGGACTGATGTCAAAACATAAACGGCGTAAACTAAGTTGCAAAGAAGATAAAAAAAGAATTAAACTAGGTTAGTATTGAAGGTTTGTTTTGAGGTCCGCATTTATTTCTTGTTATTTACATTTTTAGTGCAATAATTCCTATTATTTGTTTTAGATTTGAAGCAAAAAGATAACACTAGTTCTTCTGATACCAAAGCATGCAATTCTCCTACTAAATACGAAATTATTGCAACACCAATAAATGATCAAAACTTCGGGGAGTCCATAAAAAGTATTTTAAGTAGCCAGGACAATGTAATCTCAATATTAGATCAAAACATGGACTTGGATATTGAAAACATTGACATTAACAATCTACAAGTCATAGAAAAAGTTGGTAATGATTTCATTGATCTGCAACAGGAACCACCCGAATTTGCTACGGTGGCCATCGAGTATCTTGAGTCTTCTGTATTGGATGTAGCCAATATCACGGTAGAAAATGAGAACGTTGTACAAGAACTACGAAATGCTGTCCTTAATATAAATTCTGTTAAATCTTTCCCTACTTCAAACCAAGATATTCTCGGATCTACGAATACTCAAGACCCAGTTTCTGATATAGTCACAAACAATACTCAATGTACAGATAAAAATAATACAACCCAAAACAATATGCAGCAATCCAATGTCTCTGCTACTCCATCGTGTTCTTCAAAAGTGGTCATACTCAGTGATGTTCCCTATCACGGTGATTTGTTAAGTCATAAAAAACGACAGAACAAGGCGTCAAAAGACCCAAAGAAATATAAACGCAATATTAATAAAGAATTACGGATGAAAGGTGAAAATTATTTGGGATACAGAAGAGACAGAAAAGCAAAGATTAATGAAACATTTAAAGTGAAACAAGACGTATTTAAGCCTGCAAGATCCATGAAACCACCGTGCACTTCTGCGTTTTGCAAGAAATCTAAACTCAGGTCATGTGACAACATAAATGAAGAACAGCGGAAACATTTGTTTGAAAATTTCTGGCAGAATATGAACTGGGAGCAGCGAAGATCATTTATAACTTCACACGTTAACAAAATACCAAAGAAAATTACTAAAAATCCAGAATCATCCAAAAGAACTGATAGTCGAACTTACGTTTTGACGATTGATAACGTACGTCACCAAGTCTGCAAAAAAATGTTCTTGGCCACTCTTGGAATTAAAGATTGGTTTATCAGATATTGGTTGACAAAAACCGATTGTGCTATGCCTCCCGATTCATCTACTTCAACCAGTAATCGCAGAAATCCAGAGAAAATTGAAGACCACAAATATATTGAAAAGTTTTTAGCAGATCTTCCAAAGATGCCGTCGCATTACTGTCGTGCTAAAACATCACGAGAATATTTAGAACCAGTTTTCACGAACATGACACAGCTTTATAAGACATATAAAGAGAATTGTGAATTAGAGGGTAGAGAATGCCCTGGCCGTAAATTATTTGACAAAATATTTTTGAAACTCAATCTGAGCCTATTCCACCCAAAGAAAGATCAATGCGATGTTTGTTGCAGTCATAAAACTGGAAACATTACGGATGAAGAACACGCTGAACATGTTCTGAAGAAAGATCGAGCTAGGAAAGAGAAAGATACTGACAAAGGAATTGCACAGTCCGGAGCTTGTCACGTGTTCACACAGGATGTTGAATCGGTAAAATTGGCCCCGTATCTTCAAGCTAGTGCAGTTTACTATAAAACTAAATTATGCGTCCATAATTTTACACTATACAATATAGCAACTAAGGAAGTAATGTGTTATTGGTTCGATGAGTCAAATAGCACGCTTGAAGCCTCTGTGTTTGCTTCATGCTTAGTAGACCATTTAGAGAAGGTTTTGAGTCAGAAATTATTGCCTGTGATTTTATATTCCGATGGCTGTTGCGCTCAAAATCGCAATGCTACCTTAAGTAATGCTTTATTACGTTTAGCGATTGAAAAAAATATTGTGATTACTCAAAAGTATCTGGAAAAAGGCCATACTCACATGGAATGTGACTCGGTACACAGTGCAATAGAGTGCAAATTAAAAGGTAAAGAAATTTTCCTTCCACAACAATACATGGCAATAAGTAAAATTGCTAGGAGTGATCCTATGCCTTACGAAGCTCGTTATTTGGACTATAACTTTTTCACAGACTTTTCGAAAGAATTGATTTATACATCTATACGTCCTGGTAAAAAAACAGGTGACCCAGTCGTCACAAATATACGTATGCTAGAATACAGACCAAATGGCACAATTTGGTACAAAGTTGATTTTGATAACGAGCTACAGCCGTTACCACATCGTCCCACGCCAATTAACAACATTAAACAAATAAATAGCCTGCAGAAATTGTACGCAGCTAGAATACCAATTACAAAGCGGAAGTATCAAGATTTGCAAGACCTAAAAAGTGTATTACCACCTAGTTGCCATTCTTTTTATGATGACCTTCCGCACAGCAATCGCTAAAGACTGAAACTTAGATTAGACTAGAGATTTCGAGTTATTCTTTATTATTTTTATAATTTTATTAATACTATTTATATCTTGTTTCTTTGGAGTTTATTAAAGACTAAAACTAATAATTCAAAATATTTACCTATAATAATAAAAAAATATAATTGCATTTTCGCACTAACTAGAAGTTCCTATGTTACCAAACAACTTTAAGTAATTTATATCAACAATGTGATTCTTAAGATTTAAGTTATAGATACCTAATGTTATAAAGATTTGTTAATTTTCTTGAAATATTTCCTAATAAAAGCTTTTCTTTGGAAATCATCTTTTATTTAATATCTTAATCCCTAACATTTCCGCAAACAACACCGCCTAAATCTAATAAAATATTAGTCAACACAGCTCAAGTCATAAAAAACAAGTTAAAATAAAGTAAATTGTCAAAATAAGTATAAATAATTATTTCTTAACCGCTAACTAGAGTATGTATTAAGTTATGACAGGAATAATCCCCAGATTTTTTAAAATAGACAGTTTTTTACGTCTCCTGTAAAGTTGGTAAAAATGACTTAGGCGGTGTTGTAAGCTAAGGGACGATACATATCTTTATTAACTTTCTTATTATATTAACTTTCAAAATGTACACCTCATGCACATACATCAGCAGGCACATGTAGGTTCTTTTGTGCACATGTTGGAAGTAGATTTACGTAAAGGAAAATGGAAGTAGTCTGTTTAATGTAGACTAGCAAAGATCCCTTACCGTTCAAAAACTTGTAAGGCATCTCTGAGGAGTTCTCTGAGAACCGTCTCTCTTGGAAGAACCGAGAGAACCTTCAAGAGATTGCTTTGCGTCTGGTTAGCCACTTTACTTGTGAAAATAAATAGGTCCCATGAGCTAATCTTATCCTTTTGGGGAAAAAGTAGAAAGAAGTTAAATACTAAATGTGCTACTTACGTGGATATTATGGAATATTAAATAAACAAAAAATCTATAAAACTTGACGCCTTTCCCTAAAATATGACATTCCATTCATGCGTTCTATGCCACAGGGCTAGGGTTTGATCCTCACCAAGTGAAGTCGAAAATGATTTCCCATTTCGGTGTTTATTTCAAACCCAGAATCAAAATATTCATAAGGTTTACTTGGTCTTGCGAAAAAATGCTAATCAGCTCCCTTAGGAGTTGTGAAATCTCCACTTGAAGTGAAATGGTTGGCGTAAGGCTGACTCCCTTGACTGAATACAAAAAGTTTCCACATGTTACTGGCCATGCCTTCGTGAACAACGCTGTAAGAAGCTGCACTACATTTCAGCTTAGTTGCATTTTCATATTGGTGCCTAGTTTCATATATGGTTTAGGTACCTTTTATTAAAAAAAAATAAAGTGAGGAAAATACTTCAAAGTTAGATAGTCAATTGTGGTTGGTGGTAACATTGACTTTTTGACAGACAAAAATCTTTCAATGTGTTTTTAGACTTAATGTACTTCTATATATTGCTACTTTTTAAATATCTTATAGTGAATATTAAGGTTTTACAAATTAATGAGCTCATTTCTTCTTTCCGACTTCCTTAAAAAAAATACTTATCTAACCTTCAGAGTAAAACTGCAACAAAAATAAACTAAATTTCAGTAACACTTGGTGATTGGTATAATTTTGTAGGCACTTAAATTTAGTTAAGATTACCAGCCACTAATGTATTACATCAACACATTTTCACTACAATTATCTAAAAAAACATAATCTCATTTACTTGGCTACTTTTATCAAATTATCATAATTTTCACAAAGATTCATCCAGCCTCATAGCAACTGGATTTTGCTTGTAAAATCTGTGCTAACTAGTGACAAACAACCACGTAGATGGCTGTTGAGGTGTGATTCACATGAAAACAGGTCTCACCAAATAAATCATTCTGATTTTTTGTGTATGGAACATTAGAAGGTGGTCAGTCTTATTGAAGTCATTTCAACAGGATGTGTCTCTTCTATACATACATTTCTCAGTTCTTTTTCATCCACTCTGCGATGTAGGCTTCTTATTTAGCTTTGTTGTGTGCTTTATTCAGCTACATACAGTCTTCTTTTCCAGTTTTCTGAATGTGACATGAGCTGGAAAAGAATATGCATTTATATTTATAAGTGTTGATCTGTTCACACAGTGAAAGTCCATTTTTTTTTAAATATTAAAAAAAATATGCATTTCATTCAAAGCATTTATTGCACTTAAAAATATTGTTTTGATAGCATGCTAATCGGCCATGCTTTGATGCATCTGTGAAGTATTTAGCATTTCAACTCATTTACTACTAAGGTGTTGATAAAAACATGCAATTTTATTCAAAGTTTTCACACCTATGTATTAAACCTTGGTTTAATGAAACAACCTAATATAATTGTATTTTTTTATTTCAGAAGGTAGTGAAACTGAACCAAGGTTGTGCGATTACTCAGGTCTTTACTACTGTACGACTTGTCATTGGAATAATGAAAGTGAAATTCCCGCAAGAGTTGTCCACAACTGGGATTGGGAAAAGAGACCAGTTTCTCAAGCTGCTTTCCAACTATTGACTGTGACCAGGACTATGCGTCTGATTAATTTGGAACAGGTTAATGAGAAGCTCTTCAGTGTCGTAGCTGAACTTGAATTTGTGAGTATTAATAATTTAAACGCATTTGTTTAATAAGACCCTCTGCTAGAGGGTTTACAATTTACCATGTGTAGTGTTGTGCTGCCTTTGTTTACGAAAACTGCGAGGAAGATGGGGTTTATGTTAGTTTGAACACACCCAGATGAAATTGAGATGGCAGTCATTCCATAAATGTACAGATAGGCTAAGAAATAAGTTGTGAAACGTCAACTTGTCATAATTTGGACTGCAAAGGAGTACTCATTCTGCAAGTTGCCTTAGGTTGTTTTCACGAGATGACGAGGATACAGGGATGGAATTTCATTAGAAATGTATCTTGATATTACCGGTAGAAGACCAATATCGATAAAACACTATCATTGTTTAGTGCCCAATACTTTGAAATAAATTCTTAGTCTACTGAAATTAAAGTAAGAAGCAAAGGAAAAATCTGTTTTTAACGCTGGTGTGTCAAAGATCAGGTAATAAAATCAGTGAAGAATAGGACATATTGAGTTTTTGATGTCAAATAGGTTGAAGCAATCTCTTGCATAATTTTATTATATTTTTTCATGTTTCCAATTTTTGTTTAACTGACAGCGTTACTATCACACTGCTGCCAACCCAGACTGTTGAGAGCGTCACTCAACTGTTGTTGTCTCCCTTGGACTTATTTTCTTTCAATGCATCCATCAGTCCCTTTTCCTCGGGAGAATAACTTTGTGACAGCTACTTAAATTCAGGTACTGCAGAGGCTCCGGCCACCTCTATGACTCCACATTTTTTTATATAGAACCAAGGTATATCTGATCTTTAACCGTTTTCATTTCCTGCATGGCCTGTTTGATTATTTTATGTCAGTCTGACTATCTTTTGTTGTGATTGTAGGTTCGTAGAATGCGCAATGATTTAAAATACATGAGACGTTACTTAGACGGATGCCAAGATGGGAAAAGTCTGGTTAGCGGAGAGATGCATAATCTAGCAAAAACTCTGACGCTGTACAGCATGGTTGATCTGGAAATGGCCAGAGACGGCCAGCTGGAATCCAAACTGAGCTGCTTGACTGAGAAATGTAGATCTCATATAGTGGGATGTCAGGTAATTTATAAACCCAATTACATACATTGCTTTTAAACTACATAAATTTATTGTTTGTTTTAATGTTTGAAAAGAATGGGAAGATGATAAGGGAACTTGAGAATAGGGTGTGTAAGGGAAAGCAAGTGGTCGGTGCAATAGGAAGAATAGCAAAGAACAAGCGGTTGACAATGGATCTGAGAATGGCGGTACACAATGGCATATTGTTAGCGATTTTTATGTATGGAAGTGAAGCATGGAAAGTGAATGATAGCGAAATGAATAAAGTATGTACAGTAGAAATAAAGCATGACAGGAAAAACTCTGAAGTATAGAGTTAGGAATGAATGGGTAAAGAAAGAATGTAAGTTGAAAGAGGATGTGAAAGTTATATGTACACATGAAGCATGGGTAAACTCAAACATACATGTGCCTGCTTGTGGGCATGCATTAAATAAGAACAGCTGTGTAGGATTTTTTACAAACAAAATATTTTACTTTAACCAGAGACGGCTACACTGGACCAAATATCCGAAATTGCGAATGAATGGAATATCCAGAGTCATAATAAAAGAAGAGCTTGTATGAAGAAGGTTATGACTCTGGAGGAAATGAAAGAAGTATGTAAGGATAGAAAGAAATGGCGGTTGATCTGTGATGTTGGCGGCTAGGGTTTGTTAAAGTAAAATTGGTTTTTATGATTTAGTTTTTTATGTCCATGTATATATTATAATTTATTGATTTTAAAAATGTAATTTGTCATGTATGTTCCTTGACTTATAGGTTGTTATGTGGCTGACCACCCATACTGTAAAAAATTGGTTCACTTTGCCAATGTCACCCCTGTTTCAGGGAAGGACGGCAAGAGTTGCAAGGCTTATGTTCATTTGAGATTGGGTTTTTATATTGTAGGTCCACATGCGGCATGTGTTAGCGCGAAATTATACATGTCTGCTTGTGGGAATGCATTTAATATAAATCTTAAATGATATATATCTTTGCAGCTTAGATTAGATTAGATTAGATTAGAAACTTAAATATTTGTAGTTTATAATTTTAATTTTTTTGGAATAAACCTTATAATTTCTTTTCAATAACTAGGTATGCTGTGGGAAAGGATACTTTTGCGAACTCTGCAGGCGAAATGAGGTTATTTTCCCGTTTGATGCGGGAGCTATTGGCTGTGACAAATGCAATTCATTATACCATCGAGCCTGCTTCCTGAAGAAAAATCAAGTCTGCCCAAAATGCCTTAGAATACAAAAAAAGATTGTTGATACTGATGAACTTGAGGACATTATTTAAAATTATTTTTATTTTTTATTAAAAATGCTCAGTTGAATGCACGAGTAATAATATAGTTGTAAGGAAGGATTTTAAGTTAAAGTTATCGAATTATGTTTTTTTTACATATTGGCTTACATGAAGACTACAAGGGAGCAACAAGGAATGTGAGCAAAAATAAGAAAATAGGTTTGGAAGAAAAAAAGTAAAATCTAGTGGCATCTGTGTGCAACTGAAGCTCTTCAAAAATTGTAATGCAACAACAGTCGCTTTCTCAGTTTCTGACAGCATTTACGATGATGGGCAATAGGTACCTAACCATGATTTCAAATTATGATTTACTCATAATGTTCTTCAACTCATCGATATATAGAACTGGATGGGCTAAGAAATCAATCCTTTGAGAATTAGAAATACGCTACCCCACTCATCATACAAAAATCCAAATTCAGTCTATCGGTAAACCTTCCAACTATCAACAGGTGTGTTACCTAATGGGAAAAAAAAACCATATAAATGCCAAACTGGGTATTTTCTAAACGTGCCAAAAAAAGTGAGTAAATGTGTTATAGAACATGGAATATTATTTCACTTTAATCACTATTCTATATGATTACGTTGATAAAATTTATTTTTCGTTTGTCGAAATATTTTGTTCACGAAAGTGACAGCAATTTTTAGAACTAGTGATGTTCAAATATGTATATAGGTACTTGCTTCTTTAAGTATGTAACTTCTATGCTCGCGGTAATAGATACTTGTGAAAATCATCCCGTACACAATGAGGTGGGAACATTTTTGAATTCGGAATTTATCAGATATTTTCATACTTTCAACAACACTAGTAACAAACACGTTACCATAGTGATTTCATGGGTTTCCATGGTGATATGTACATAGATTGAAGACGGAGTAGAGACACGTTGCTTACATAGAAAATAACAAAAACATTTCATATTTCGTGAGCGAGACAGCAGTATTAACAAATCAAAGACTGTGCATCATGTCGATTGGTACTAAATCACATTCATAGCCCTTCCACTGAATATTCTTCCATGCTTCAACTGACATTCCTTGTTCTTCCCCTGTAGTCTTCACATGTAGCTAACAGGGGCTCACTCTTTTTTTAAAGTCTAGCTTTTTTTTTGGAAGTGTTTGATACTGTAAATGGGAGCAATGTATATTAGGATAATTTGTTTTTAATTACACATGATAAAAGAGCGCCATTTTGTGTGTCACACCTCAATAGCTTTGAAACTTTGTAGAACTCCATTTAAAAAAAAACTTAATATTCATATTTAAAATTGACTAAATACATACATATTATAAATTCACAGAAATTTAAAGGAAAATCTTTGTCTTAGACAGTAAAAAAATGTTTTTAAATTAAAAGATAAATACTAATTTATGTGTCTAACAAAGTTTAGGTTTGAGTTTTCTATCTATAATCTAAGTGAGGAAGATATATTAACGTGTAAAATTCATATTTAATGCATTTCCGTAAGCAATTCCATGTGTTTGTGCTGAAACAGTGGTGTTATTACGAAATGTGAACCAATTTTTACAGTATGAGTGGTCAGTCTCATACCAACCAAAATAAAGACAAAAAATCATTTTTTTTTACAATTTTAGTTGACAATTATATTTGTTTTTTTATTTAATTTGACTGTAAATTTATACCTAAACATCTTACAATTTTACTATACATTTTACAATTTTACTATACAGTTTACAATATTGGTTAAACATCAGTGGCGTGCCTACAGTTTCTGCCATACGCATGCTGGATAATTAAGGTTGCACTAAATTACAAATAATAAATCTCACCCCGATGTTTCTTTTCCCCAGTGCTTCTTAATTTCTTCAGACTTAGATTTTGGATTGAAACAATAAAACCTTCACACACTTAAAAGTATAAAAAAATAATTTTCATCTAGAAAAAATAAAACTAATCAAAATAAATGTTTTGAAATAAAAAAAAGTTATGAATTATTCATAACAACAGTAGAAATCTCCATTTAAGGTATCTCCGTAAATAAAATTATTTTGAATTGGTGTTTGATGGGAAAAAATACCTAATTTTATGTGTTAATTGAATCTGGAGAAAAAATGCTACCTTACCATTGAAAATATGGGTTATTTCGGTCATCAAAGTTGGGCGCGCTGACCTCTCAATCACCCTTAAACAAATACAGGGATACATTTCTCAATAACGGTTGCGTAACAGAGTTTACTTCATCAATGCCTTATAATAATAACCTACTGCCACACACAGATGGCAGCAGCACGACTTTTGATGGGGGGAAATTTAAAAAGACGAATGACTTTAAATGTCTGTAATCTACTCAAAAATATTCATTATTTGCATTTCTGAGGGTACGCATGCTTAGCTTTTTAGCTTGTATGATAGTCACGCCACTGTTAAACATGTACATTTGTTTTATTAATTTGACTTTAAATTTATACCTAAACAGTTAACAATTTTATTATACATTTTGCAATTTGGTTAAACATTTATATTTGTATAAATATTTAAAAATATAAATGGTAAAACATTGTTTTAATTCACTTTATTTTATTTATTTAATTAAAACAATGTTTTACCATTTATATTTTTAAATATTTATAAAAATGGACTTTCACTGTGTTAACAGATCAACACTAAAAAATATTTATATTTGTTTTTTATTAATTTGGACTTTACATTTATACCTAAATACTATATTGTCTTTACTCTATTTAATGTGAAGGGAGAGGAAGAAGAAGAGAATTTAATTTTCATTTGTCATTGTCCTGAGGATGCCTTTTTAGGCGAAAACGTTTGACATATTTAAAATAAAATAATAAGTGAATTAAAACAGTGTATTTATTTAATTAATATACAATGGACTTTCACTGTGTAAACCACCAAACCCTGAAAAATATACAAAAAATATCAGTTTTATACAGATAGTTTTTTGTTGGTTTTTTTTATTATTTATTATTAATATTTCTCAATTTTTCATATAATATATTGTACATTGACTGTAAAGTAAAAATAAAGAGCTATTATCAGTGCCAGTTTAAGGGGGGTCCGCAGTGCCCGCAGCGGACAGGGCCCCAAGGCCCGAGGGGCCCCGCGGGGCCACCGGAGGGGGCCCCGCGCGCACCCTTTTGGGTAATTTTTTTTACAGTACTTAGCTCCTCTTGAAAAAAAAAAAAAAAACATGAGATAATTCTTCACTATAAAAAAAAATAGGTTGGTACATAGGTTGTTCAAGACATCGGGGAACCAATGGGGGTGGCAGAGACATACAAATTCATGTTAAAAAACAACCTAGAAGTTGTTTTTCCGAGTACTGCTGCGGCTTTAAAAATTTACCAGACAATAATGGTCAGTAACGCAACGGGAGAAAGGGTGTTTTCAAAATTAAAATTGACTAAAAATGACCTCAGGAGTCAGGACTACAATTTTCCAGCACAAACTGAATCACCTGTCAGTGATGAACATAAATTACGACACCTTATATGATTTAGATTTTTCGACTATACTAGAAAAACTCGTGACTGCGAAATTACGAAAAAAAATGTTTTGAACCGTTACGTTGTGCCTAGCTACCTAATGTAGGTAGCTACCTATAATAATGTACCTACCTACTTTTCTAAAAAATTGCCATTAAATTGTGTTTAAAAAAATGACATTACCTATTTATTTGGGGGGAAGGGGGGGGGCCCCCATGAGCAGCGTTGGACCCTACCCAAAATAGCTTAAAATGCTCCTGGCTATTATTGATACTATGAAAGTATGTTTCTCAGTCTGAATCTCTATTTCATTTTTGGCAAGGTGCTACTTTTGAGAAATTGTTACTTTCATGTATTAAAAATCAGACCAATGAGATAGATGTGAGGGAAGAAACAGAATAGAATGCTGTGTCTGTTAATTGTGATAAATCTAGGATTATTAAGGTAAATATTTTTTCCTTGTTTATGATAAATCAGAATTAACTTTTGATGTCCTTTCGGGTCTTGATGTCGCTTCAAAAAGCTTATTATAAATATAATTACTTGTATAAAAGAAAATAAAAATGTATATTAAATAAATATTCCTCGAGTCAAAAATGTTTTTCCATCATCAAGAATTCATTAACTAATTCATATAATTATTAATAAATGTGTAACATCTGAGACTCACTGCCTTTGTTCAGGCCCGGATTAAGCCCACTGGGGGCCCTGGGGAAGGGAAAAACATTCCCCACCCCCAATTGTACCAAAACAAATCTTAGTAATAACTACCCCCTTAAAGAAAATTATGTTCAAATGTATCATTTGAAGTATTGTGTAAGTGACCGGTCTGTAGTCCAGTAGTAACACTTTGGACTCGTAAATGGAAGCTTGTGGGTTCAAATCCCGGCGAAGCACAAAAATTATACCATTTACATTTTCAAATATTATGCTCTTCGCTGGGTTGAAAAATTCATAAACCTGTCACCAAAGGTCCATCCAGCCTTACAGCAACTGCATCTTGCTTGAGAAGTTGCGCTTTGTAGCAACAACCAAGCTCGCAGAGGGCTCATGAGTTGTGATTCACACAAAAACAGCGCTCACTCTATAAATAAACCTTATATTATTTTTTATCAGTCACTGGCAATTCGGTCACAGACAATGGCCACAGATAATTCGTCCAGAGACACATCGGTCACACTACAGTTTGTTCACACGGCTTTTCGGTCACATACGAAAAGGCATACAAATATTTTACTATTGCTTGCTAAGGACGGCAATGTAAAATAGATTATTATTTTCATTAAATTACACACTGGATTTCTGTTCATACTATCATTTATGCACCAGGAAGTGATTTTTTACTTGTAAATTTTATGTAAAATTATGGTAAATCATGCGTTACATCATTATATTTAAGTGAGTTTCAGAGTTTCAAATTTTACATTATCTATCGCAAAATTTGGCCAAACTTCTAATGAAAAAAATATTACTTAGGTGATGTTTTTACAATGGTATTATTGATTGATAAATACTAGTTAGGTTTAAGTTAGAATTACGGTCGTTTGACATTTTGACAATTATATTATTATTATTATTTTTTTTTTAAAACTGAACAATTGTAAAACTTAATTTAAATCGGATATTTAACGAACCGTGGTGAGAACTTACATTATTCTCTACGTTTCTTTTCTCTACGTTAGGATGAACTGAATTTGAAAAGCACTTTGTCACAAACATTTATATTCAGTGATCTGTGGTCACAAATCAGGTAGTCAGTGAAAAAAAAAAAAAAAAATAATATAATTGTCATTGATAAATACTAATAAAATATTATGAATTATTATAAAATAAACATTTTCCTTATTTTTATTACATTTAATAAATAAATTTTGTATTAGAATTTGTTTTTTTATTGTTGAATGTTTGAAGTGCATTTCTACTTGATTTTGTATGGAAAAATTAAATGCATACAAGGGTGTGAGACAGGGTTGCACAATGAGCCCATGGTTATTCAATATAATTTAAAAAATGTATGTGAACTTGAAAAGCACCTCTGGCAAAAAAAGTTTCGAAACTTGTTTCGCCAGAGGTAGATACATTTTTCTTGAATACTCAATACTTCGAGTATTGTGAAAAAACTCGTACTGCGGGTACAGGTAATGTAAGGGAGAGTTGCTGGAACAATAGGAAGGATTGCAAGAAATAAGTATTCGAGGATTGATTTGAGAATGACTGTACACAATTACCAGGGGCGTGCATACCACACAGGAACATGCGCCTAATAGGTAAGCAATATATGGACAAAAACCATTTAAGCTTGATATTCAAATAAAAAATCAAGAATTCATTCAAAAAAATAATAAATTAAAAATTTAACTTCGATTGGAGCCATCTTTAGCACTTCTGTCAATTTCAAATGAGTTATTTTAAAGTAATGGGAGAAAGTATATATTGATTCTGAAATGTATTTGCCTATACCCCATGCACGCACTTGACAATCACAAACTTTTATCGCATTGATGTTTAGGAGTAAAGCATGGACAGTAAATGATTGTGAAATTAAAAAAATATGCACGTTGAAATGAAACCTGAAAAGTACGAGAGGAAAACTCAGAGGGATAGAATGTGGAATGGGTAAAAAAGAAATGCAATTTGAAAGAGGATGTGAAATTGAAAAATAATGCAATGAGATGGTTTGGATATGAGGACAGGGCGATGATGAAAAACTTACCTACCTTTACTAAATTTTGGTCATTCAAGTTTTGTCCAACCTGACAGCAACTGGGAATTGACACTTTCTAAAACGATGACCTAACGAAGGTCTCCTGGGGATGATTGAGAGGTCAAAAGCTCGAGTACTACCACACCAAGACTTCCTACAAGACATATTAACTGGTATGTGTTGCTTCTCCTATGTAGAACTACTTACTTTACTTTGCGTATGGCCGGCAAGCACAGCAAATCACTTGGCCGTTGGGCCACGTCAGAGGCGAAGATCCAAGCCCTCCATTCACTTCACTGCTCCTGGCGTGGCCTCGTGGAGGTCATTCAGGCCAGGAGGGTGTCTTCTGATGTGGCACTCCTCAACTATGTGCCGGACAGTCTGGTTCTCCGCCCAACTATGTAGAACTAATAGATTGCCTTGGATGGGACGAATGGAGATGATATATGATTGTTGCTGAAAAACAATCCTAGGATTGAATCGGAAGAAGATTGCGTTGAACAAGCTTGCACAAGTGATCTACATAAAAATAGTAGTACTCACCAAATGAATCGGCCTCAAAGAAAATTCATTGTAGTAACACCATAATTTTTTCCTTGGCTTTTTTGTTGGAAAAATATATTAAGACGAGTTTCACTTATAAATAGTATTTATATTTATTATTTACACATTATTTCACATACAATGTTCTGGTCAAGAAAAAATGCAGTCATCAGATGTATCTGTGAGACAATATAACTTCAGTGTTGAAATAATAATGCTGGAGGATATTATTCTCTTAGTTCTTTTGTTCGGGTTTGTAGTTTTGTCCATTTGCAACCAAAAGATATTTAACTTTCTGAAGCAGTACCAGCTTGTATGTATAGTCTATCAAAAGTACATAAGTCATGCACTCCTAAGGACAAAACTATGGACCACAATCATAAAGACCTGGGAGAAGAATATCCATTATCTGAAACCGGCCATGAAAGCCTAAAAACATCTCTAATTAAGGACAAACTCGGTTATAACAATCACGGAAGTAACAAGATCATACATGAAATCACCCTTCTTATTTTTTTGCTTTGAAAATTCATACATCATTTTGTTATTTAAGCCAGGTATTGTTTGAATTAGTCCGTTGTCCATACATAAACGTGCCAGCGCATTCAAACACACTTCATTCACTTGTTCCGAGTGAAGGTTTTAATTCTTTTCAGGGTGGAAAAACATCGTTTAGATTAGACTGTTGTTATTGGGATGGTCAACATAGTGAGAATTAAACTGAAGGTTTCAGAAAAAAATGACAACGCTGTGAAAAATTAACAAGAGAACAATTGGATTTTACATTGTTTAGAAGCTCAGTGTGTTCATAAAGTTAATTCATATTGTACTTTATTTTAATTTAAAAAAAGGGTAGAAGTCTTTAGCTGATTTTAATTATTTTTTCAAATGATTTGAGAATTACAACATATTTTAATAATTGGGCTGCGTTTAAATGATTCACGTGGGCGAATCGTATTGCCATATTGACAGTCATACTGTCACTGTAATATGCATAGTGAAGGAGACTATTAAAAACCAAATATTTAGGACGAGATAAAAAGTGTATTAATTATGCTCATGTATTTGATAATATTTTTTCCCATTGACAAGACAAGATATTCAGAAGAAAAACAATTATTTCCAGTTTATTCCCAAATTTCTCATTCTTTGACACATAACACTATTATGTGTTCTGAGAGATGTCTGGAGTCCATATTATGAGAGAAACAATCACTTTTCCCCTTTTATGTGGTTTTTTAGTCTATTCCTGGGTCTTTGATTTGCACTTTTTTACACTTTAGGCACTTTCTACTCTATGGTCGCTTTTTCCCCATTTCCTGTTCCCTATTTCCAGTTTCCCCATAACCCGGTCGCAATTTTTCATAAAGCGTCATTTTCCCCTTGTGGTCACATGTCAGTTGATTTTACCTTCGAAAATTTGAGTGAATTGACAATATTCCTGGGCAAAAACATTTAAAAGAGTGTTATTTTACCATCTTGTGTCCTTGTGAACAATTAAAAACTAAAACAGGTGATATTGTGGTGGTTAAAAGTTCGCATACGTATTTTTGTTGGTTATGCCACGCTGTCATATTTACGAAAAACGTTTTTCGTTATTTTAACGGAGTTTTTACTTTATATAACATCAAAATCAATGTTATGAGTTGTGATAACAATAAAGGGCAACCTCTCGACGAAATCTCACAGGATTCAGGTGATGCGTCACTAAAACGCGGATACGACACTTCGGAATCAGGTTCACCGCCGCGGCGTCAGAAACGGCTGAGGGTTGTCTTGGACCCAAGGATAGATTATCTGGTTTCCCACATCGTGATGCTGACGAACGCAGTTTTCGGTGACTGGCCCGCCAGTTCTATGGGAAATCTCGTTGAATCGGCGGCAGGAAACTCTTCCAGCAACTTCCTCTAACAACCTTCGGGACTGGAAGAGAATGAGGAGGCCCAGGAAGAGCTACTGCTGAGCTTCCAGGAAGCCGCCACAACGGTGGAAGAACCAGCTCACCCCAAGGCCAAGAGCAACAGGGTCGAAGCGCTCCAAAGGCTCCAGCACTTCGACAGTGAAAACTGGGCCGGAGTAAGGTACGCCGAGGTACAGAAAAAGTACCTGGCAGAACCGGCGTTCGTCGACCTGGCAGTGAACGATGAACTTAGCCAGTGCGACGTAAGCTCCCCTATTCAGGCGAGCGGTCGTTTGCAGCCATGTCCCACGCCCTCCTCATCCAGAAAGAGGAGTTCCAGTCTGGGCTTCAGACCTTGGTCAACTGGGGAGCCCGGAGCGACACGACCTTGGCGAGGAAAGCCCTTTTCGAAAAGGTCAAAACGCTGTTCGCTCTGGACTCGCCATACCAGAAAGTCTCGGAAGACATCCTCCAGACGGTATGGGGGAGGCGGACAGAGGCCCTCCAGTTCCGCAGGAAAGCTGTGCTAGGGCATGTTAAGGAAGAGCATGTGAGAGGGGTTAAACAAATTCCCGCCGAGTACCGAACACTTGTTTGGCAAAGACAGTCTCACGTCTTTTTTCTCTAGAGTGGGGACCACCGACAAATTGTCAGTGAAGACCCAGTGCCCTCAACCCAGCACCTCATCGAAACCGCACGTTCCAGTACAGAAAAGGAATCAGTTTTTTAGAGGGCAGCAACGACCCACTGCGGAAAGCAATCGAGGCCTTAGAGACGCTCCAAATTTCTCTTCAAGAGGAAAAAGGGCAGGGAATAACACACGGTCAGGAAATCTCAAAGGAGACAGACGGAGGCATCCACGAAAATGACAAGAAACCATTTCGCAGAGGATGCTTGAAGTCCTCCCTACAGGTTTGGACGTCACTCGGAGCACCAAACCACATCCTGAAGATGATAATCGGAGTAAGAATACCTTTCATCTCAATTCCCCCTCTGATATTACCACACAAAAAGACCTTAATGCTATACCAGACGAGTCCTTCACCCGAAATGGACTCTCAAATAAAGGAAATGACGGAATTCGGCGTTATAGAGGCCGCGGAGTCATCTCCCAGCTTCTTATCAAAAATGTTCCTAACACCCAAATCGGACAGTTCCTCGAGAATGATTTTCAACCTGAAATCGTTAAACTTCTTCCTGGACCCGGTTCCGTTCAAACTCATAGCCACTACAAAGTGCCAGAGTTTCTGCAGCCAAACAATTGGTTGTCGAAAATAGACCTATCGCAAGCCTTCTTTCATCTCCCAAGTGCACAGAAACATTGGAGATTTTTGTGACTGGTCTATCGAGGAGAATTACTTCAGATGACAAGTCTGCCCTTTGGCCTTTCATCTGCCCCCAGAATGTTTGCAACCCTTACAAATTGGGTAGCCCAACTACTGAGGCGACGAGGTATTCGGACAATCGTTTATCTCGACGACTTCCTCCTTGCGAGCCAATCCAAGGACGATCTTTGTCGGCAATCGCATCTAGCAGTAGATATCCTACAATCTCTGGGGTGGTATGTAAATCTCCAGAAGTCAGTGCTCTTCCCCACTCAACAATTAGAGTACTTGGGAATCGTTTGGGACACGCACAACAATTGCAAATTCCTTTCTTACCGGAAGCAAGAGGCATTGTGCCACTCACTTCGAGCAATACTGACTTCTCGAAAATGGTCCTTAAAACTGGCGGAAAGTCTCCCAGGAAGACTAAACTTTGCCAGCTTCATGGTCGCCTCCACTGCAGACAATTGCAGATAGCGAGCAGGCCACTGAAGCACCTGTCACCAAGTAGGTCTTTCTTACCGGAAGCAAGAGGCATTGTGCCACTCACTTCGAGCAATACTGACTTCTCGAAAATGGTCCTTAAAACTGGCGGAAAGTCTCCTAGGAAGACTAAACTTTGCCAGCTTCATGGTCGCCTCCACTGCAGACAATTGCAGATAGCGAGCAGGCCACTGAAGCACCTGTCACCAAGTAGGTCTTTCTTACCGGAAGCAAGAGGCATTGTGCCACTCACTTCGAGCAATACTGACTTCTCGAAAATGGTCCTTAAAACTGGCGGAAAGTCTCCTAGGAAGACTAAACTTTGCCAGCTTCATGGTCGCCTCCACTGCAGACAATTGCAGATAGCGAGCAAGCCACTGAAGCACCTGTCACCAAGAGGGTCCATACAAATGACCGAGGACAGCTTACAAGAAATAGAGTGGTGGATAGGGAATGCGAACGAATCAAGTTCCATCCACAGGGAAACCTTCGGACATTTCTTGACAACAGATGCGTCAGACTTAGCTTGGGGAGCAACTCTGGACGACTTGATGCTGTCAGGACAGTGGACCGTTCAACAAAAGAAGTAGCACTCCAACCGAAAAGAGTTGTTCGCTGTTTTTGCAACCCTGCAACGCACAGCGCACGACCTTTCCGGCTCCGAAATTCTGGTACATTCAGACAACACGACAGTAGTCGCCTACATCCGCAAGGAAGGGGGCACCAGATCCAAAACACTCCTAAATCTTACTCGAGATCTGTTGACTCTGGCAGACCAATGGGAAATCTCGCTAACAGCGCAGTACCTACCGGGAAGATACGGAGACGCGGATCACCTATCAAGAGGAAGATCCCCTCCAGAGTGGCATCTCTTACCAACAGCAACGAAGGCCATTTTCAATATTTCGGAGTACCAGATATAGACCTGTTCGCATCCACCATGGCACACATGAGTTCAACTTACGTGTCCAGAGACTCCACAGACTCATGCGCAATCTTTCAAAACGCCTTCAGTCGGCACTGGCTCTACAATGTGGGTCGGATATTTCCTCCGCCAAACCTTATACCGAGGATCCTGAGGCACCTAAACGGGGCGACCGGAACTTACCTACTCGTGGTCCCGAGGTGGCAGAGGGTCTTCTGGCGTCCAGACTTAATTCGTCGATCACTCGTACCTCCGATGCAAATACCGAACCTGGTGTCAGTACTAATCAACACATCAACAGGCAATCCACCACCCAGGATTCAGGATCTGGAAATGGAAGTGTGGAAAATTGGGACTGGGGACAGTATCTTAAATTCCTGGAACGCGGAAGAGAAAAGACTGTTCCTGTCAGGATGGCGAGCTTCCCCACTCAACACATATAAACCTGCTTGGCAAAGATGGTGCCGCTGGATACTGGCGAATAATACCCATCCCAACACACCATCTCCTAATCAATTGGCAAGGTATCTAGTGCAACTGTTCATTAACGAAAAACTATCATACAGAACTATGCTGGTACACAAGTCAGCCATCGTAACCTTCTGCAACGCAATGATGGAAAATAATCTCAGCTCAGATTTCCTAGTGAAATTAAATTTAAAAACATTAAAAGCACTAGCAATGGTAAAGATCACCCCTCCTAAGTCCCCTGTGTGGAATCGGCAGATAGTGAGAGACTGGCTAGTCAGGAACACTCCTCGATCAGATTCTCTCTATGAAGTTGCGTGTAGAACGGCAATCTTACTTCTGTTATCTTCAGGAAGAAGAGTACACGATCTGACCTTGCTAAATATCACAGAAGGAAACATTCTCGACGAAGGCACATCAATTGTGTTAATTCCATTCTTTAGATCAAAAACAGATACCCTCAAACACCGACAATCTAATCGGAGACTTCTGGAATCCAAGGAACACAACGTCAACCCAGTCTTCTGGATAAGGAAGCTGATTGAACTATCACGCGAAAGGAGATCAGGACAAAATCTTTATAACCTGTTCATCAGCACCCGAGTACAAGTGAAGGCAGCTGCAAGAACAATCATAGGAGGATGGGTAAAGAACACGCTAAAATCAGCAGGAGTAGAGGCCACTCCCGGCAGCACACGTTCAGCGGTCGCATCACTTAATCCAATAGATAACATACTGGAAAGAGGCAACTGGAAAAAGGAAAACACTTTCAGAAAATACTATCAGAAAGAGATGTTGAAACATACAGCTCCAGAAGATCTTTCCCTATTTCAACCAGTTAATATCAAATAAAGACGTCCCCGGTCACCAGGAGATAATAGACAGATCTCTCATAATATGGACTCCAGACATCTCTCAGAACACATAATAGGGGAGTTTTACCTACCATTAAAACTCTTATTATGTTTCTATAGATGTCTGGAGTCCAGGTAACCCCTACCTGGTGTATTATGAGCTTTATGAAAAATTGCGACCGGGTTATGGGGAAACTGGAAATAGGGAACAGGAAATGGGGAAAAAGCGACCATAGAGTAGAAAGTGCCTAAAGTGTAAAAAAGTGCAAATCAAAGACCCAGGAATAGACTAAAAAACCACATAAAAGGGGAAAAGTGATTGTTTCTCTCATAATATGGACTCCAGACATCTATAGAAACATAATAAGAGTTTTAATGGTAGGTAAAACTCCCCTATTTATATCAGTTCCCCAAATATTGAATAAATACTCAACCATTGAGCGAACAGAAAAAATTCTGAAAACTAAAACAGTCACTAGAGGCGCTGTTGTATTTTCTATGCATTTTATTTTTATTTTACGACAATGGTTAAGTATTTGCACAGGGTGCAATCATTAAACACACAATATTGTATTTAGTTGATCCAAAAATTTGAAGAAAAGATTTTTACAATAAATATGAATCAATTATACAAGCATTCAGAAAAAATAAAAATAAAGATAACAAGAAACTAGATAAGAAAAAATATAGATACAGATATCACCTAAATGCTAAATCTTCTTAACAGAAGTTTATAGATGTTGTTTTCCAAATGTAATGAGATGGTATAAAAATGAACTGTTGGATTACAAGTCTATGGCCCGTGAGGGCAAAATGAAAAATGTTTCTGAAAACTGTCACAACATTTGTTTTTTGTTATTTGACTGACTGGACTGTTTCAGAAAATAAGTAAAAAGCATGTATGAGCTGAAAGCAGTGAAAAGGCAGCCAGAGTCAAAAATAAATAGTGATGGACATACATAAGTAATAGACTGCAATTCATGTTTTCCAAGAAACAAGTGAGGGGGTGGCTGGAGCCACTAAACAGTGCCAAAGAAGACAAAAAACAAATAATCCAAATATACAATTCATTGCTGGAGTGATGTTTTTCGGGATCTGTTGCCGTGGTTTGTGGGAGCTGGAGCTTCCGGACATTTCACCCATTTCTACGACGGGCTTCTTCAGCGTGAACTATGATGATGATGATGATCTTGATGACAACTGTGAGTCATCATCATACTTCACGCTGAAGAAGCCCATCGTAGAAATGGGCGAAACGTCCAGAAGCTCCAGCTCCCACAGACCACGGCAACAGATCCCGGAAAACATCACTCCGGCATCATCAGCTGGCCGTGTAAGCCTAAAACTCTCATACAATTCATTGCTAAGAGTAAATCTGTATAAAAGTGTTGGAGCTTATTTCAAAGAAAATGTATTTTTTTGTTTTATTTAAACTTTCCAAGACGCTAAATCCTTCATATTCAGCTAGTATTTGCGGGCATGCAGGTATTATGTGATACATATTGCCCTAAAACTCAATCATGCTGACAAATTAATCTGAAGGTGTCTTGGTAATTCTTTGTGGGCATTTAGCCAATGAAATCAGTCAAAGGACTTACACCATGTGATTGGCAAATGTGAGTACATCTCCGTTTTTAATGGGATGAACCTATTATGTAAGCAGCGGAACTGACAATGTTATGTAGTAATCATAGGTAAACTTGAGTCTTCTCAATGGTACTATGGTATTCAAGCACACTTTACAAAGGGCGAGTAACCAGACTGTTCACAAAATAAAGTTGATTGTTGCTATTGATGGCTAAAGTAATATGAGATAAGGAAAGGAGACTTTTGCCGATATCTTGGAAAAACGCTACATCTTTGAAGAAATCAAAAGATTATGTCTCCAAAGAAGACAGACAAGAATTGGCAAAAAATTGCATGCAATTCTTTTGTTCTTCAAAGGCAAATGCTTTCTTTTTTTAATAGATTTGTTTGGTCCTATGCAGCGCTTTAAAATAATTCTAATTTAAATAATATGAAGCTGTAACAGTTGAAAATAGATCACTATTTTTTTTTTATCTGCGAGATCTTCAGATAATTTCAAAAGAAAAACAACTTTCTTACAGATATGAACAAAACTTATTGTCTATGTATAAAGAAAAACATTCATGAAAATCAATTTTGTGTCAACATAATATAAATCAAATTTGGAAATCAATCACAGCTTTTTATCAAATATTACATTCTTCCAAAATTAAGAAGATGTAATACATTAATAAAAATATATATGTATATACATGACTGTTCTAATAAAAAAAAAACATACCTTTTTACAAAATGTAACTGAAAATGGTTAACAATTTCTCTACACATTGATCTCCAAGTCTTTCATAAAAATTTAGCATAATACTTATCTTACTTTTTTGATTATACACAAATTATACATGAAACTATCTACAGCTTGTTAATTTCGTATGCATTAGTATGAATATAGAAAACATAACATGTTAAAACTATTTTTACTGATAATTAAGGAAGAAAGGTTAAAATTATTCACAGTTTTAACTAAATCATTATACAATTTGACACTATATAAAGGCTATCTATTTATTCATACAGATTAATATTAGGAAAATAAAAAGAAAAATAATGTCCTACCTAGCTAATATACAAAAGGTTTCAAAACAATATTTACAGAAAAAATTGTAAATCTTCATGTAACATAGGGATTCCCAATTGCTCTATCTCAATTTTTTTATACCTGTTTATGTTGAATATAAAAGAAAAAAATGCTTTGTTTTTATAAGAACAATGTACTTTTATAGGAACATTGAATTTGGCATAGAACATATGCTTTGATTTATATTTGCCTGTATTACCATGTCATTAAATTGGGTTTATAATGATCATACAATGAGTATTAAATGAGGGAAATATCTTTTCAGATACATAAAATGACCCATCAAATACACATTTTAAAATAGCTGATTTTAATTCTGATTTATAAATTGAAAGGAAAACCTTAGCTTTTCACTCTACATTTTAATTTATAAATCTATTAAGTTGATTTGAAATGCTAAAGATGGGAAACCCTAATATAATCTAATAAAGGGTGGGATTATAATCTCCAGTCTGCTCAAAATTTTCATTTGTGCGCTACTTTTGACATTGTAAGATACCTACACAATTTGAAAGGTAGCCAGAAGATTGTTTGCAAATAGAAAGAAAGGTGTAAAAACGTTACAAAATTACAAGAAATATTTTAAGAAAGCATAAGAGAGGGTACTTAATACAACAACAAAAAAACATACTGTGAAAGTGTTACAAATTCATTATGATAGTTTAATCGGAAAACAATTTACATAATTTTTATGTAAACAATGAGTCATATCTTTTAGAAGTCCCTTATTCCCACAGGAATCCAATTTTGAAAAATTATAATTATTTATGTTAATGATTGCAAAATTTGAAAATATAGTGGAAATAGGAACAAAAAAAAATACACATACATACCTTGACCAATATAGTATTTTTTTTTTAGGATAAGTGCAGGATTTTGAAAACACCCGACTCAAATATAACAATACATATACATTTCAATGTCTTTGAATTTCTTATGACTTTTATTAAGTTTTAATTGAACGACTGTTTTTTTCTGGATTTTGTTTACAACTTTTTACATTAAAATATAAGCAGGAACCACAAAAAGCAAACAAATTCAATGATAACACATGACTTTTATAATAACACAAATGAAAAACATCTAAATGTCCAACTGTCGGAAAGTTGATCACACAAATCGTTCTTCAAAGTATGTAAGTAGGAATGATAATTTATTTTATTGAAAAATAATATTTTCTCTTTGAAGAGAGTTTACACCATCATCATGGAATTCCAGTATCTTCAAGTGGTTTACTTCTTGTGCTTAGATCAACATCACTTTCTCTATTATTAGTAGAAACATTGTCTGTGTCATTATCAGAAATGTCACTTTTTTGTTCATTTTCTTCTGTCTTCAAAGTGTGAATTGCTTGATTAACTTTTTCTATTTGGTCGGAGAGTTTCCCTAACAGCACATTATAGTTCACATCCTCAGGATTCTGAACAATGATATTGTCATCTTTGTTCACAGTAGAATCTATCACATTATCTTTCTCCGCAGAAACTTCAGGTTTATCTACATTGTAAAGATCCTTGACTGACAGTCCTCGCAATCCGTGAATGAATGATTTCATATCGTACAGCAGCTCAGACACAATTTGAGCATTGTCTTTAGAATTTTTATACTCTTTATACTTCACTGAGAGCACTTCTACAAATGGATGATAGATTTGAGTATCAAGCTGAGAGATGATGCTGTGCAACCAATGACTTCTTTTCTCATTAGATTTGGATACATCATCATCACTGGCAAACATGATATTCTTGGTATTCTTCTCAGAGGAATGAAAGTATGTAGGCTGAAAATCAACTAGGACTTGATTGTTTTCAGGAATCACTTTTGAATTCAATTCATCCAGCTTAAAGTGAAAATTACTTTTTTGAAATATTTCATCCTTTTCAAGCTTTAAATTGGCTTTCTCATTTTCAATAGTGCTCAAGTCACCCAAGACAATCTCTATACTTGGATTGTCTGTCAGTTCTTTCTTTAATGTGATTGCATCATCGGAGAAAAGAAATACAGCTGGAATCTTAACGTTGTTGGCTCCATCGCCAGACATGGCAAAGAGAGGTGATCCGGCTCTTGATGAGCCAGGAATGTTGTCAACTATAATGACTGCAGTAGCGCCAAGTGTTTCAAGCCTCCTGACTTTATCGGCAAAGGTGCAGTCTCCTCTTTCGGCTACGACAATCTTGCCTTTTAAAAGAGCAGGCTCTTTGATGGTGCCACAAGCTGTGAGTGGGTTGGCATAGACAGCTGTTGATGTCACTTTAGTGGAGCCTTGCAGATCAGGACCAAAGTGTGCTGGGCCAGCGGCCATTATCGTTCTCCCTCCTATTACTACGGCTCGAGGACGGACCTCTCCTTCTGTCTCCGCAGAACTACGCTTTGATAGTTCAGCCATTTCTCTCATGAAGAGCAATCCCTCTTCGGCGTCCCTTGCTGATTTTGCCTAAAATTGCAAAATAAATCATTGAATGAAGTGTTCTATCTAAAGGATAGGATGGAACAGATACAAGAGACATTAAAAACAATGAATGAGTAATACTTTTCATAATTGCAAAGTATAGCAGAACACTGCAAAGAATCTTTGATATTTACTTTGCTACACAAACCCACTTTTTTTAACATTAATTTATAAACTTCAAGTTAAGTACCATAGAAAAAGTATGCAGCAGCTGAACTCTTCCATCGGGTAAAGTAAGTACAGATATTCCCATATCGGCCAATGTGTGAACATGTTCGGGATCAGAGGGCCGGAACTGCCTGGCCAGTAGACGCCGAAATGATACATGATTCCTGCATTCTCCAATCATATTTTTCAAAGGTTTCCGCACACTTTCTGGAAGTAATTTTAGGGTGTTGGGGCAAGTCCTGAAAAATATTTACAAACATTAGTTTTTCAACAAGATTAAGAACAATTTTTTCAATGCAATATTCTTACAGCCTTAATACAGCCGTTAACAACAATCCACATTGTTACAATGACTCAAAAGTCATTATTATAACTCAAATCAATGTCTAAGGTGTTATTTTAAAAAGGCTAAGAACCAAATATTCATTTTCAAAATGTATTTGCTTCTAAACCCAGTGCATGCACCTGCAAAATAGTATCTAGTCCAAAACTAAGCTGCCTCTCGAAAATCTGATAGATGTGAGACAGAGGTGGTGTCGGTTCATTAAAAATGACTTTTCCTGATTTGTATAAGATCAAAATAGTTTTTTATACAGTACTGTAATGTATTTATTTATGTAGGCTGCAGTATAAGATTTGAAGTAAGAGTTTAAATAGGATTTAAAAAAGCTTTCGGACTTCCGAGTATGCTAGATTTGTGTCAGATTATCGAGGAACATCTATACACTGTAAAAATACAAGCAGAAAAGCGTTTCTAGAGATTTTTTTATAAAAATACTTTTTTACCTTGAGTATTGGTAGATTTCTCCATCATCCAGTCCTCCTTTTGCACTTGTTGTATTTCTGTTGTAGCTAGCCAACGAAAGTGGCAAGAGATGAGCCTCAGTTGTCAGGATAAACTCATCCAAATTCACAGGCAGATCTGAGTCATCGGCGAACATCATGTAGAGGTATTTGAAGGTTTCTGCCAGGACAAAAGAGTCCATTCGGTCCTCGTGTATTCTAGTTCTGACATCGTTTACAGCCGCGTAACCACATGCCACTCGGGTGTGCTTCTGAAGAGACTTCAGGGCTGCCCGACCAACTCTCAGGTAGTGGTCATCTCCTGTCGCCCGGTGCAGGAAGTAGGTGGACTCCAAGAACTCTGGTCTCAGTGGGTGTTGCCCCCAATGAACCTATGTAAGATGGTAAAAAATTATCAAGTGCACATAAAGAAAAAAATACAAAACAGTGAAGAATGTTCCGGGGCGATTTATAGGGCGAACATTCGAAGGGTAGGGTAGTGTTATGATTATTAATGAGGTTTTTTTTTATCTTGATTACTAAGTTATTAAAGTGAGTTTTACAGAATGTAAAATAATAACTAAAAAATACATTTAAAAAAATGTATTTGTGCACTTGGCAATTTTTTAATTAATACATGAGTTACTTCAATTACTATTTAAGATTAATATTTTGATTAATCTCTCAGTTTTTCCATTAAGATTTTCACACAATATCAGCATTACATGACAACTAATGCAAGTATGTTGGGCGAATCTATATTAATACCTGAATAAATTAAATAATATTTTTTCTACTTATTCACTAGATTGCCTAGCAATTAAATGAGTACTGAGCTTGGATGTTTTCAATACATTTTAAAGCAAGTAAAAGGTACACAAAAAATGTAATACAACTAGGCTTCATTAGTATGAAGCTTCTTGCTAATTTTTACCATAAGAGGTCGCATTTGAAAAGTGGAAACTACTTGTTTTCACAGTTAAAGGGCCAACCATTTAACATAAAAGGGAGTTTCTCTACTTGCAAGTGAGTAGGTTCTCTTTTTTGTGAAATCTGAATCTCCTTAGTGGGTACTATGACTTGGGTAAGAAGAAAACATCGACACAGAAAATAATGTCTGACACCGGCGGTGTGGATCGAAATCTGGTTTCTGGTTTTGAACGCATGCCATCTACCAACTGCGCTACAACTACTTAAATCTATAAAATAACCTAAGTTGCAAAGATTTATTAACATTTAAGCTTCATATTAAATGCAATCACAAGCAGACACGTGTGAGTTTGAGCTTAAACACTTATAAAATAAATAAACAAATAAGTAATAATATTAACATGAAATATTAAGTGCTGGTTGCTTTAAGAGCTGTAACAATAAAAATCCATAGTCTGCGTAAGAGTGGAAATTTCATCAAAAAATAAAGCAGGTATTGTAACATAGTCACTTAAAATAAGAGCAGCAAAAGCAAGAATGCGCACTTGAAAAAATAACATATGCCTGCAACAAAACACAAGTTAAAATATAAACAAAATAAAGTTTTTTCCATATAATATTAAACTCTAATTGTAAAAAAAAATCCTTCCTGGATACTGAAACCACCTGAATACTGGAAAAAAAATCTTTACTTAATAAGTGTAGGACATGTGTATTTCATCAGATTAAAAATATTCTAAATACTTTTGTTGCGACAGTTCTGTTTATTTAGTTAAATACAGTAAATGAAAAGGGCCATTTGTCTCTCAGAAATAATTATTCATGTTTATTAGCAATTCACAGGTGTAAGCAAAATTGTGAGGATTTGCAATTAAAAGGCGAAATTGCTTTAAGAGTTTTTACAGAGCATTAAAATATTGAAGGTTATTTACATGAAGTAATAAAAGATTAATGGGATATTAAAGAAATGAGATTTTTGAATAATAAAATAAAACTCCCGCAGTTGTAAAATAACAGCAACATTCACTAGCAGCTAACATTGATCTAAATGAAGAAAACCAAGGATTTATAACCTAAAAGAAAAAAAGCTAAAATGGTATTCTGTACAAAGTTGAAAGATTTACTTACATACAAAATGGTGCATTCAATCACGTACAGAATTTTAAAAAAGGCGATCCGGTCAATTTATCTGGTTTATATTATAGTTTGTAGTAATTAGAATAGACTACACAAACAATCTTAGCGCCACAAGACTGAAGGAAACCAGGAAGGCCAAAAATACGATGGATGGACGGTGTTAACGCAGATGCAGCAAAGGCAGACATACATAGCTGGAGAGCAAAGGCAATGGACAGGCGAGAGTGGAAGAGAATCCTGCATTCAACCAAGGCCCACCCAGGGCTATCTAGCTCATGGCGACGATTGTTGTTTGTAGGAGCTTATACGAGTATATAACAAATAATAAATCCGCAATGGAATACTGTATTTACGCATCACCAAAGTAATAAACTCATTCCTAATAAAATTATTTACAGTGAAGGATGCAATTGCAAACGCTATTTAAAAAAATAAAGCATGAAGAGCTGGTTATTTTTCTTAAAGTCTAACAAAGTGAAAACTTGTAGACTTTTGACAAATTTTCCAACAACATATATGTATTCAAGTTACCCAATAATGCAAATCATTAATTGTAAAAAAATAAGCTTTGCGGATATACTGTAAGAAATGGTTCACTTTGCCAACGTCACCCCTGCTATCAGGGAAAGTCATCAAGAGTTAAAGAGCTTACGTTCATTTGTGATTTTGCCCAACTCACACGTTTCTACTCGTAAATATGAATCTTAACGTAAATATATCTTTGCAACTTAGATTATAGATATGGATAAATTATTCATTGATAATAAAATGGTATGAGGCAGACCAGCCATACTGTAAAAAATGGTTCACTTTGCCAATGTCACCTCTGTTTCAGAGAAGGTTGACAAAATTTGTGGGATTTATGTTCATTTGAGGTTTGGATCTAATTTGTAACTACACATTCAGCATTTGTATTATTCATGCATTTGATATGAATTTTGAATATTAATATCTTTGCAACTAAGATTATAGACAAAAAAATTACCATTTATATTTTCAAATTTGCTCTTCGCTGGGTTGAAAAATTCATAATCCTTTACCAATGACCGGTCACCAAAGGTCCATCCAGCCTTACAGCAACTGGGTCTTGCTTGAGAATTGGCGCTTTGTAGTGACGATGACCAAGCTCATAAAAAAGATTGATAGCTCAATTGGTAGAATGCTTGCATTCCATGCCGAGAGCAAGGGTTCGATCTCAAGGTATATTAGCCTTCACAAGAAATGAGAAACAGCCCCCCGGGAGCTGGGAAACCCCCACTTCAACTGAAAGTGGTTGGTGTGAGGCCGGCCCCCTTACCCGTAAAAATGAATAGGTCCCGGATCACCACATGCGACCCCTTCGGGGATAACGCAGGCAAGAAGTTACACTATATGCGTAGCTTAGTTGAGTTGCGTTGCATCACTATCTCACACACCTGAAAGTCAGCCGTGAACGCCTCCGGAATGAAGGTGTGTCTCTGCATGACCTGGTACAGCATCTCGTGGGTCTCCACGGCTGGCCTCACGTCTCCCAGCAGAACTTGCAGGCCAGGCCAGAAGGCCAACAGGGCATCCATGAAGTGACGAGATTGGGTATGCGGCCTGAAAATTGTATAAGAGAATTTTAACTTATATTGAAATACCATATATAATTAATCTATAATCTAAGCTGCAAAGATTTGTTAACATTTAAGGCTCATATTAAATGCATGCCCACAGACAGGCATATGTAGGTTCACGCCTACACATTCTGCAAGTGTGCATACAAATAAACAAAACCTCACATGAACATAAACCTTGCAACTTCTGCCGCCTTTCCCTGAAACCGGGGTGGCATTGGCAAAAGTGAACCAATTTTTACAGCACGGGGGGTCAGCCTCATACCAACTATCAGTCAAGGAGTATCCATATTAGTAAGATATGCAGTTTTCTTGAAGAAAAAAAAGGAATTTACAATGTAAGTTGCAAAGATAAATTTAACATTTAAGATTGATATTAAATGCATTACTACAAGCCGACACGTATAAGTTCTCGATCACACATGCCGCATGTGAACTTAGAACACAAAACCCAAACTCAAATGAACATAAGTCCTACAACTCTTGTAGAACTTCTTTCTTTTAGGTCGGTATGAGGCTGACCACCTATACTGTAAAAAAAATTGTTCACTTTGCCAATGCCTCCCTTGTTTCAGGCAAAGCCAGCAAAAGGTGTAGGGCTTCTGCTCATTTGAGATTGGGTTTTTATGTGGCATGTGTAAGCGCGAACTTATACATGCCTGCTTATGGGAATGCATTAAATATGAATCTTAAATGTAATATACGAGTATCTTTGCAAGTTAGATTATAGATTATGACTGACTTTCTGTTAGGTTGTTGGAGTAGGTAGTAGTAAGCAATAAGTACTTACTGCCAGTGTAGCTGAGAGTGAATCTATGGATGTGGACACTTAGATTATCAATATGAATAACAATGATGGAAATAAATGACACCTCTCCTGGCCACACGGCGCGCCCCCCACTTTGCGGACCGCTGATTTAAAAGATAGAAAATTGGTTTCTATTATTACCTGTGCATATGAACATCAAACATCATCGGGCCTCGACTGATGTACTTCATCACAGCATTGTAGTGACGGTAGAACCTGGCAAGATATGTCTCATCGCCCAAGAGAATGTATGCCTTCAAACAGTACTCGTAGTAAGAGTCTATCCCGGCACCCACTCCCGAGTCTTTTCTGATCCAGTCTCCGGAATGCACATTCAAAACGGTTCCCATCAAATCAGAACTCCTGAAAACATCAAATGAAATAGTACAATTTTATGTTTATACATAAATAGGTTATTATAAGTAGTAAACAGTCATTTTATGTTTATTTGTAACTTCAGATTTGTGTGTAAAGACAAATCAAATTTACATGGTTTAATTTATGGGCTATCGTTAAATCGTGAAGAAGGATCATACACAGAATGGAAAAAAATACTTAAATAATTTCATATGTGGAAAAATTGAAAGATTTTCCAAAAAAAAAAATTAAATTAACAATCCAAATACATATTTATGCCAATTGTGATTTTTTTTATAATTTTGAAATGGACTGAGCAAAAATTTCAACTTTTTTTCTCGGCAGGCAAATATCACACTTGTATGGCACTGTGGTCATTAGCAACCAGTAACTTAACATTTACTTGCCTTTACCCTAGCAACCCGGTCGTAAGATGTCACAATTTTGTCTACATCTACTCTATGTGCAAGCAATTGTTCAATTTGCTAACTAGTGTATTTTTTTTATAAACTTAGATGCCCCAACTGGTTTAAGAGTGTTTTTCAAAAGAGATAAACAAAAGGAAGTCTTTTTCCATAGGGGAATGGTAAAAAAATTAAGCGATGGCTACGGTTGATCAATGAGGACAAGATCCCCTTGCTTTGTCATGCCATTGATGATGACATGTTAACATTATAGAAAGCTGGTACAAACCTATGCCGTATTTTCCACAGCCTGTCCATAGCCTTGTGTGCCTTTTGTTCAAAGATGGGTTCACCAGTCAGTCGAGATAGAGCGGCCATTTCCAAAATCATTGTACCAGCACAAGCGGTGCAGGTCTCTCGGGAATTCTCTAAGCCGACCATGCCCCGTTTCAGATTTATCTAAACAAGAACAATAGGGTAATTGCAGTGTGGGGAAAACGGTTGAAAATACTATGGTTGTGTAGAGTACATTTCAAGGATCACAACTACATATTTTTTAAGTAGTAAAAATAAAGATATTACCCTATTCATAAGCTTTTTGGAATATTTTGTGAAAGGTGAGTCCTAAAAAAACTTACCCGAGCATGGGGTATTCCTGTTGAAGTGTTGAAAGCAGGTAAAAGTCGTTTCCCCAAATCGTGAGCCAAATCAAGCATTTCCCCTCTATACCAACTAAGATAATTGCCACTCTCTTGTAGACCAACAGCTAATATGTGGGCGGAAAGCAAACCTCTAAAATACAAAAAAAATACAGAATTACTTCTTTAGAAATCAAAAGATTATTTTTCATAGTTGCAAGAGTTTACATACCCGAGCATCCTAATGTTAGTTTCAAAAACAGACACAACAATGTCATTGTTAAATGAAACATCCTTTATGACTAGTTTCACAGCGTGCTCAAACTCTTCAAAATCACCCAGTATCACCAGAGTGTCAAGGCTGTCCACCAAAGTGAGTGAGAAACTGAAATAAAAGATTATATTTAACATCTTATATTACAGTCTTAATGGTTTAGGTATTAATTTTACAAAGAACTATAGAGAAAACAAATCTTTCTTATTTGAAATACTGTTTATTTTCACTATTATTGTAAAGATTACAAAGGTTGTTGGCCCTCAGACTATCTATCATCAGGTATATAAAACTATTGGAAAATGGTTGTAATCTTTACAATAATTGTGAATATACAGTGTTTTACCTATAGAATAAATATTTTCATGTTATTCATGCAGAGTTAAAAGAATATTGGGGTCTAGGTTAACAAAGAAAAACAAAGTGACCATCCTCCAACTAGGTCGTAGTAATAGTTTTCTGGGATGCACGAGGTACCATGCACAATGATTACTTTAAAAATATATAAACCATCACCAAAAAATCACATTCACAGCTGCTGAAAAGATTCCACATGAATTTGAAGCAAAAACAAATCAAAACAAAACAAACATCAGAAGGTGAATCACTTACTTTCCCAGGATGTCATCCATGTCACCGCGATTAGGAGTAACTCCTCTATAGCGCCCCTTACAGCTAAGTGGCATCAGTTCGTCTGCTGGGTATGCGTTTGCCATGTACGCTCGATAAGCGTGGTAGAACATGTCACGAGCCTCATCTCTGAAAATTCAATGAAACATTTCATGACAAACAATGGTAATTTTCAAAATCGTAGTTATGACAAAAATGCCAGGCTTACAAATTATAAACCTTTTTGATGCAAGCAATTCTGTATTGAACATATATTTTTACATGGCTTAACTGAAAGTCGATGACAGCTGAAGGCGGGCAAAAATGCATTGTTATAAATTTAGGGTCTTCTAACTGATAAAATCAATGGGTATTATTTCATTTTTCTTCAACCAAAAACTTCTTAAGCATTACCAACTCAGCTAATTTCTCATTGAATTATCAAAAGTGACAGTTTTTAGGATTTCACGCCTGGATTCAGATGCTTGAAATTGTTCTTTCGGGTTTCGACTGTGGCCCATAACTTTCTCTATTTCTTTTCTTTTGCTCATGTTTCATTCCTTCTGTGCGTAACTTCTTTGGAAGGTAGCAGAGTTTCAATGAAGTTACACATAGATGTAACGAAACGTAAGCAGAGGGAAAGAAGAAAAAAAAACAGGCTATGGATCACGGTCAAAACCTGAATAAACAATATCATTCAAAAAATGTTCGACTGGCGGTGCCCGGTGGTATACTAGTGTCCACTCTGATGTATGGAAGTGAAGCCTGGACGGTGAAGGAAAGTGAGATAAGTGAAGTCCATACAGTAGAAATGGACTACTTAAGAAGTATGATTGGGAAAAGACGGAGTGATAGGGTGAGGAATGATTTTGTTAGAGAGGAATGTGGTGTAAGAGAAAGTGTGAAAGTAAAGATTAAAAGAAGTATGCTTAGATGGTTTGGACATTTGGAGAGAATGAATGAGGAAAGATTGACGAAGAAAGTGTATGCTGCGAGAATTGATGGATGTCGTGGTAGAGGAAGACCGAGAAAGGTATGGATGGACCAAATTTTTGAAATAGCGAATGAATGGGATATCCAGAGTCATAATTAAAGGAGAGCTTGTATGAAAAAGGTTATGGCTCTGGATGAAATGAAAGAAGTATGCAAGGATCGAAAGAAATGGCGGTTGATCTGTAATGCTGGCGGTTAAAGCTGAGGCTTTTAAATATATATATATATATATTTTAAAATATGTTTTGTAGTTTTTTTTTTTAATTTAAATTTTTTACTGTTTAATTGTTTAGAGTTTATTTGTTTTATATATTTGAATGTATTAATTGCTTGTATTCCTTGACTGATAGGTTGGTATGCGGCTGACCACCCATACTGTAAAAAATTGTTCACTTTGCCAATGTCACCCCTGCTTCAGGGAAGGTCGGCAAGAGTTGCAGGGCTTATGTTCATTTGAGATTGGGTTTTTTATATTTTAGGTCCACATGCGGCATGTGTAAGCGCGAAATTATGCATGTCTGCTTGTGGGAATGCATTAATTATGAATCTCAAATGATACATATCTTTGCAGCTTAGATTTAGATTTAGAAATAAAAGAGAAGTAAATAAGGTATGCACCGTAGAAATGGCTCATTTGAGAAGAACGACAGGAAAAACATTGAAAGATAGAGTGAGAAACGAATGGGTACTGAATGAATGTGGAGTAAAAGAAAGCGAAAGTTCAAGTTCAAAGAAGTGTGATGCGATGGTTTGGACATATTGCAAGGATGAATGAAGACCAACTGATAAAAAAATTATATAAAGGGAATATAATAGGTAAGCGTGGAAGGGGAAGACCTAGGAAAGAATGGATTGATCAGATAAGTGAGATTGCGAATGAATGGAATCTACAGAGTGGAAACAAGAGAAGAGTGTGCATGAAAAGAGTGATGAAACTAGATGAGATGAAAGAAGTATGCAAGGACAGAGTCAAGTGGATGCAATTGTGTGAGGTACCGGCCACTCCTAGAGGAATGGCAGCAGGATACAAGACAAGCATATGCAAAGTGACGTTTTACAAGATAGCGGTGTTAGTTTTATTTTTCATCATGTTCAGTTTAAGTTGTGTAGGTCAATACATAACTATAAGTGGATGGGACATTTTTATATTAAAAAATAGGGAAGATAGAAATTTCTTTCTTTTGAGGAAGATGTGCACGATGACGATATGATTCTTGAGTTTCTATTTAGAGTTACAACAGTAAATCTTTTCTAAGTGAGCAGTTATACACTTAACATGATGCAATAGAAATTGTCTCTACAACTTGTTTCAGATTTCTTGGGTAAAATCAATAAGACCCTGAAAACAATGAATTCCCAATTGCTTAAGTCTCAATTAAGATAAGAACATGTTGAAGATAAAAATAAAGGATAATGAGTTTCTTGAAAAATTATTAAGCCATAGAAATGAAATGATCAGAGTAAAAACAAATGACAATACTTTGATAACAGAATAATGAACACCAGATAAAATAACTAATTACTAATAAAATTTATTTTCTTCTGCCCATCTCTGGGAAATTATGCATTATTTCTTAATTAATTTGTTTGAATCTTTAACACGGGACAATTAAATCAACAACAAAAAAAACTTGACTAACAGACCTATAATAGGTGGATCTAAAAATCTGGAATAATCCTAACATAATGCAATAGCATGCAAAACTGTGTACAGCTAGATTTTTCATTCGACACTTGTCAAAATTTCAGACATTTATGTTCAAGTATTTACAAATTGAAGCATGGAGAAACAATTAACCTACTTATTTTTTTTAAATGGGAGATTCGAATGGGTGTGATTTAACACTATTGAACACTTCAAACAAGAAAACAATAACTGAGACCAAAAAAAAACTAATAGTATTACTTGGACTCTACACTGTCAATGAAGATGATTGACGATGTAGAATCGCAGATGAATGTACAAAATTAGCGCTTTAAAGATGACAGAAAAAAGTGGAGGCGCATCTGCGGAGGTACCGGCTACCCCTAGTGGAACGGCGGCAGGATACAGTACAGGGCACAAGAAAACATTGTGATGTTTAGTCAAATGATCCGAAATAGAAATTGAAGGAGTTAGCTGAGAGCACAAAGATGTCAATTGTGAGGGTGTTTAATATCATAAATGACATTTTAGATATGAGGAACCTCCCCGTGCAATGGCTGCCGTATTTGCTAATAGTTGGCAGTAAGCAAATTTATGTTAAATCTTCCCAGAAGAATATGGCAATAATGCAAAACACAATGGAGTTTTTAGATTGATTCATAATTATGCATTAAACATGGCCACGCTTCACACTCCAGAGCATAAAACAGTCAAACCAACGGGTTTCTCTGGGTAAAAGCGCTTCGAAGCATCTAAAATGTAAAAGGGATGGGAAAAGATATGGCCTCCATATTTAGGGATGTGTTAAGAATAATATTCAGTAACTAGTAAATCTATTGCAAATTATTGCGAGCTATTGAGTACAACTAATGCCGAGGCATCTGTTCCGCAAGCAAAATTGTAAGAAACTTCAATCGATCCGGTTTTTCAGTCACCGCTAGGGAATGCAATCTCGATCTCCCGAGATCCCGATCTTCCGAGATCTCGCCTCATTTTTTGAGATCAATGTCGAAGCATAAAATGACGAGATCTTGACCGAGATCGAGCGGCAGTAGTCAGCGATGCATAACATGTGCTCTCTGCGCGCGAGCGATTCGCTGACTGACGAAGGAAAGGACGGACCGCATACGCAAACTATCCCGACTATTCCCGAGTATTTACGATGTTGGCCGAGCGGGATAGAAAAGAATATGTGATATAGTTTTGACCAGAGTAAGTGAGCGGAAGATATTTGAGTGCGTGCAAGCACTTGTTTGTTTACAATTGATTCAGTTGTGCAGTTACTGTCATGGTGTGCTAAAATTATGTGTTTTTATGGGTTAATTGAATGAAAAGTTGTTATGAAAGTGCTAGACTGTTAATTTAATACTTTTAAAATGTCAAAAAACAATCAAAATGAACCTAACATGGAGTTTAATAGTTCGCTGCCGGTATGGAAATATTTCAAGAAGGCGGTGAATAATTTGACAGCCCAATGCAAGTTATGCAAAGCTATTTTTGAAAACTACAAACATTGAATGCGGGAGTTTTATTTCAATAATTCATTTTGTATCTTACTCGAATCATAATCAAAACTAAGCTGTATCAATCATGTTTCAGTTACCTAATTGAAACAATACTTTTCGAAATCCATTCAAGATCTCGAAAATGCCGAGATCGAATTTCTGTGCCTCGAGATCTTGACTTAGCGATCTCGTCTCGAGATAGCATTCCCTAGTCACCGCATACGCCCGACTCGGCTCCCAGCGACTTTGAAATGATTCAATATCTGAAAAAATGGCTCATCGGTGAGCGATTTAACTTACTTAACTGATAAAGTCATAGTGAAAAATAAGGTAGGTATATTTTGGTGAGATTCCGAAGGATTACTTTTCGGAAGGGATAAAAATGTTAGTAAATCGTTGGACTCGCTGTATCAAATGCATTAACAAGGAATGAATGTTGAAAAATAAAACACAATTTTATTAAAAAAAACCTTGAATCGGTTTTCCAGACTTCTTGATTCACTTAGTACACCGTAGATTTGATTGAAAATATCACTGACCTTTCAGTTCGTAAATAAAAAAAATATGCAGATATGCATTAAAAATTGAATGAGTACTTTTTCAAGGCTAAGTTTTTCCGATCTTTGGGGCGTACTTTTTTTTGGGTTACTAAAATTGTCACCAGTATCCTTGATCACAATTCTATAAGGAATTGACCAATGTTAATCACACAATGACATTTCAAGTTGAGGCAATATTTTGTAGTATTTGGCAACAATATGGTTTGAGTTGAGACTCTCGCAAAAAATGACAACAAAGGTACTCACTTGAGCTGCTCCCGTTCTTCCCTCGACATTTGATTTTCGACATGATCTTCAGCAAATGAAAGTGTCCACGATATTGCGATGAGAAGCCCGAATATGCTACTATAATTAAAAACAGAAGGCATCGCGAAGCCTGAATAAAATTTCACTGAAATCACCTGGATTTTTCATTCGATATCATATCATCGGAAACGCCAACATTCAATTATTACGAATCAATTACATTTTAGGAGAAATAAACATCAAAATAAAATGAAAATAAATTGCCGTTTGGTAATTACAGCACTTAATCATTTCTCAAGACCATCATTTGATAAATTCGAAAGAACAACACCGTGTAATATCACTGTATGTAATCTAAAATGACAGACGGACATGCAAAATGCCAAGTGCCAACACATACACACCACGAGCACCTATCAAAAGCGAGAAGTGACGCAGGTTAAACAACTTAACAAATAAAAAGTATTCTAAGAGCGTGGTAGGTACAAAATTAAAAAGCGCCAGTGCTCATCATTTTAAAAGTTTGAACGAGTCGGTACATTTATTTATTGAAATTTGTTTACATTTTACATGTATATTAAAATTCAATCTATGTAAAAGTATATTTCAAAAAATATTCTAATAGAAAAAATGGCGACTGATCTGTAATGTAAGCGGCTAAGGCCAAGAATCAATTTTCATTTTTATAGATGTTTTGTAGATTTTTTAGTGTTTGTTTGTTTGTATAACTAGATGTAATAAATAACTTGTCTTCCTTAACTTATAGGTTGGTATGAGGCTGACCACCCATACTGTACCCACCTGTTTCAGGAAAGGTCGGCAAGAGTTGCAGGGCTTATGTTTATTTGAGATTGGATTTTTATATTGTAGGTCCGCATGCGGCATATATGTGTGAGCGCGAAATAATGCGTGTCTGCTTGTGGGAATGCATTTAATATGAGTCTCAAATGATACATATCTTTGCAACTTAGATTTAGATTTAGATTCACTGAAAATGTTGTTGTCACCGGAGAATTTTTGGAGAAAATGTGCTAACATAAATATTAAATAAATATTCTATGCAGCCTTCCGATGTAGGAAGCCATGTCTTCACCACTCTTAATGTTGGCATGGAAGAATGCTTCCATCAATCTATCGAGTTTTTGACTCGAGCTTTGTTCATGAACACTGACAAGTTTCTCCCAGACTTCCTTAGCTGACGTACACGTGACCGTCAGGTCTACATTGTTGTCATTCAGGTTATGGGCCCAGATGTGTTAATTAAAGATTAATTATGGATGTGCACCTAAAAATAGACAAGTTGGTTGGAGCCAACAACTGGTCACAATGGAAAAGGCAAGTGGAACTTTTACTCAAGTATCATGGCGTCCATTATGTTTTAAAAGGAACAAAGGCTGTCGGTGCAGCTAAAACTGATGCCAAGTTTGAAAAAGATGATGCTCTGGCCCAGGTGGTGATAGTCACTAACCTGAATGACAACAATGTAGACCTGACGGTCACGTGTACGTCAGCTAAGGAAGTCTGGGAGAAACTTGTCAGTGTTCATGAACAAAGCTCGAGTCAAAAACTCGATAGATTGATGGAAGCATTCTTCCATGCCAACATTAAGAGTGGTGAAGACATGGCTTCCTACATCGGAAGGCTGCATAGAATATTTTCAGAAATCAACACTGAGCTTGCAGTACTGGCGAAAGTGACTCTGCCTGAATTATTATTGATGAGCAGAGTGCTCAGTAGGTACACTGCCTGTTGAGTATTTCGAATTTAAAAGTGTCTGGGAGAGCATCCCGATTGAAAACCGGAACATCAACATGTTAACAGAGCGTGTTCGGTTAATTGAAATGAGATTACCAAATAAATCTCAAGATCCAGATGAAACAGCAGGGGCAGCATTGTCAGCGAAGCATAAGGCTGGAAGGAATGCTATCAAGAAAAAGGATTTCAAGTGTTTCACATGTGGGGAGACAGGACACTTCTCAAAGAAATGTCCAAAGAAACCGCCCGCGAAGAAAGCAGCTAGGTCCTGGTTGTGCTATTCAGCAGCAAGTACAGAGTCACATTGTTGGTTTGCTGATAGTGGAGCTTCACACCATATGACTCATTCCAAGAGCAATTTTGTCAACTATTCAGATTTTTCAAGGCCAATCGATGTTCTTGTTGGAAACAATGAAAAATTACAAGCAATCGGTGAAGGAAACATTATCACAAAAATGAAAGTGAATGAAAATGATATAGTTAAGACTCTGGAAGATGTTTGGTTTGTTCCTGGACTTGGAAAGAACTTACTATCAGTTTCCCAAACAGCGGAAAAAGGTTATAAATTCATGGCTGATGTGAAGAAATGTGTTTTTCTCGATAACAACAAACCTGTGTGTTATGGAAAGCAACAAGATGGACTGTATGTTTTGGATCTTACTGTAATAGGACCAAAACCCAGTCTGTGTGCAGTTGCCCAAAAGCCTGCCAGCTTGCAGGAGTGGCATGAGCGGCTGGCACATCAAAATAAAAAGCATGTTGCTCGCGTGCTTAAGGAAAGGCACATTGCAGTGTCTGGAAAGGATGACTTTTGCCATGGCTGTGTGCTTGGAAAACAGCATCGGGAGTCATTTCATCCTCGGGAACGTCCATGTGAGCCTGGAAAAATTATACAGGCAGATGTCTGTGGACCAATGGAAATAAAATCAATAGGAGGGTCTCGATATTTTGTGGTCTTCAAAGATGATTTTACGAGATACAGACGAGTATTTTTCTTAAAAGAAAAGTCTGAAGTGCCTGACTGTGTGCGTGTATTTCTGGCTGAAGTGCATACTGCAGGACATACTGTTAAGACATTCATGTGTGACGGAGGAAGAGAGTTCATTAACTTTAAAGTGAAGAGACTGTTAGAGAAATATGGAATTAATTTGCGCACTGTAATGCCCTACACGCCAGAACAAAATGGTGTCGCAGAAAGGGAAAACAGAACCCTTGTAGAAAGTGCACGTACTATGTTACATGCCAAAGGGCTCGATAAGAATTTGTGGGCTGAGGCTGTGCACACAGCTTGTCACATAATCAATAGAACTGGCCCAACAACAGTGCCTGAAAAAACACCCATCCAGCTTTGGTTGAACAAAGATGCTGTAAATATTGACCATTTCCGTGCATTTGGAAGCGAATGCTATGTGCATGTGCTAATCTAATCTAATCTAATCTAAGTTGCAAGGATATGTTACATTGGAGATTCACATTACATGCATTCTCACAACCAGACACGTACAAGTTCGCGCTTGCACATGCCTCATGTGAACCTACAACATAAAAACCAAACTCAAATGGACATACACCCTGTAACTCTTGCCGTCCTTCCCTGAGACAGGGGTGACATTGGCAAAGTGAACAATTTTTACAGCATGGGTGGTCAGCCGCATACCAACCTATAAGTCAAGGAACACACACACACGACAAATTACATTTTATACATCACTAAAATAATAATATCCAAATACAAAATATCCATTTACAAACAAAAACAAATTCCAATTTAATAAACCCTAGCCGCCAACATTACAGATCAACCGCCATTTCTTTCTGTCCTTACATACTTCTTTCATTTCCTCCAGAGTCATAACCTTCTTCATACAAGCTCTTCTTTTATTATGACTCTGGATATTCCATTCATTCGCAATTTCGGATATTTGGTCCATCCATACCTTTCTCGGTCTTCCTCTACCACGACATCCATCTATTCTACCAACATATACTTTCTTCGTCAGTCTTTCCTCATTCATTCTCTCCATATGCCCAAACCATCTTAACAAACTTCTTTTAATCTTCACTTTCACACTTTCTCTTGCACCACATTCTTCTCTTACAAAATCATTCCTCACACTGTCACTCCGTTTTTTCCCAATCATACTTCTTAGAAAGTCCATTTCAACAGTATGGACTTTACTAATTTCCCTTTCACTCACCGTCCAGGCTTCACTTCCATACATCAAAGTGGGCACTAGTCTACCACCGTGCACCGCCAATCTAACATTTTTTGAGAGATTTTGGTTCCTGGCGATGCAAGCGGTCGCACCCAGTACACACCTGCCTTTCATTATTCTTCTTTCAAATTCACCGGAAATTCTTCCATCTTTTTCAAACTTACTTCCCAGATATACAAACTCATTTACGACATCAACATTCATTCCATTAATTTTAAATTCATAATTCATACTTTCATCATCTCTTTCAAAAATCAATACTTTCGTCTTACTTGCATTCAACTTCAAATGGTTACCTAACAAAGCTTCATTCAATCTAGAGAGCATTGCCAAGGTCAAAAGACAAAAATGGTCACAGAAGTCTGTCAAAGGACGGCTAGTTGGCTACTGTGATGAGAAAGACGGCTACAGAGTGCTAGTAGCTAGGAATAAAATCACTACTAGTCGGGATGTTATGTTCATACCTACTCAATATGATAAGCCGCGCACTGTTTCTCTCTCTCAAGTTGAAGATCCAGAGAAAGATACTCAATTTGAAGAAGATGACATCATTGTAAAACCTACGACAGGGAGCGTAGAAGATGACAAAGAAGAACATGGCAGTGTTGAAGAGGAAGAAAGCAGCATAGAAACAGAAGATGATACAAGGCCAAAACGAAGAGTGCAGAAACATGCACATCTTAAGGACTTTGTAATGTTGGCCGAAGGTGGTCCAATGTCATACAAAGAAGCTATATCCAGTGACGACTCTGATAAATGGAAGCATGCAATGGATCAAGAAATTGCAGCCCTGCAAGAATACGAAGTTTACAAACCTGTCAAGAGGCCTCCAAACTGTAAAGTTTTAGGCAGTCGCTGGGTCTTCAAAGTTAAAAATGAAGATGGTGGGAAACGTCACAAAGCCCGTTTAGTAGCAAAAGGGTACTCGCCAAGGTACGGCCTGGACTATGATGAAACATTTAGTCCAGTGGTGCGGTTTGACACAGTCCGGTCGGTGCTGGCTGTTGCCGCTGTGGAAAAATTGAAACTAAAACAATTTGATGTATCTACTGCATTTTTAAATGGAGATTTGCAGGAGGAAGTTTATCTGGATCAACCTGATGGATATGCTGATGGTTCAAGCAAAGTGTGGAAATTACAAAAAGGACTGTACGGTCTGAAGCAGAGTCCTAGATGCTGGAATAAAACATTGAATGACTTCATGGTGAAAGAAGGCTTGATTGTAAGCGAAGCCGACCCGTGTCTTTTCTTTAGAAATCAAAACAAAAAGAAACTGTTCGTCATTACATATGTTGATGATGGTCTTATAGCAGGTTCCTGTCAAGAGGATATAAACGACTTTGTAAGAAAACTGCAAAATACATTTAAGGTAAAGGTGAATGAACCTAGTACTTATCTTGGTATTCAAATCACACAGAAAAATGGACAAATCTCACTAGATCAGAAAGAGTACATCAAAAAGGTGCTAGAACAATATGGTATGGCTGAAGCGACTCCTGTCTCAACGCCAGCCGAAGTTGGCTGCATGGAGCAAGAGGGAGATAATGAACTTCTAAATGAAAATACTCCTTACAGGGAGGCTGTTGGAAGTCTTTTGTATCTGGCAACCGCAACTAGACCTGATTTAGCGTATGCTGTGAGCATGGCTGCTCAGAATGTTCAAACGCCATCTAACAAAGATTGGAAGAAGATCAAGAGGATACTTCGATACCTGCGTGGAACCATGAACAAAGGTCTGGAGTATGGGGGAGTAGAAGGAGCATGGCTTGGGTATAGCGATGCAGACTACGCAGCAGCTGCGGATCGTCGCTCAAGAACTGGCACAGTATGTATGTATGCCCGAGGAGCAGTGAGCTGGTTTAGTCAAAAGCAAAATAGTGTTTCGCTGTCAACCTGTGAAGCTGAGTACATAGCAGCAAGTGAAGCAGCAAAGCAACTAGTGTGGCTGCGACGATTGTTCAGTGAGTTGACTGAGGATAAAAAACCTGTATTGATGATCGATAATGCTGGTGCAGTGAAGCTTTAAAAAAACCCAGAATTCCATAAACGTAGTAAACACATCTCAGTACGTTACCACTACATAAGGGAGTGTTACAATAACAATGAATTAGATATTCAACATGTGGAAGGTGAAGAGCAGCTGGCAGATCTTCTGACAAAAGCCCTACCACGACCTCGTCACACTAAGTTGAGTGATGCTGTGGGACTAAAGGAAATAAGTGTTTGATTTAGAGGGAGTGTTGGAAATAAATCATACATTTAGGGAAACTTATTGACAACCACAACATTATTGTTTATGCTTCATGTTCTTTTGTTTCAAACACTAGGAAAATTGTCTTCTTATAATATGTGATTTCTGTTGTACTGTCTATTATAATTTTCTTTAATAAAGCTGAATACTCTGATAAAGCCATTTAATTATTTTTTTAACAAAGTTAGAATACTTAAAATAAACATACGTTTGAATACATGGCACCTCAATGAGGAAGGCCTATCATTTAAGATGTTATTAATAATTAAAACCATCTGAATTGCATACAATTCATGCTTTATCCTTCTTAACTTAAAACTTTTTTCCAATTTTAATCACCATTGAAATAAATGTATTTTCCAAAAATAAGCCATAATGAAAGTTAAAAGAGCGATATGAGAAAAAATTAACGCCATAAAAATAATCGAGATAGCGATAGAGATGACGATTTTGGAGTCCAAATCAAAAATATGTGTCTGAGACCAAAACGACATATTTTTCTTCAAAAAGGACAAGTTCCTTTCAATAGTCAGACCTCCCAAATAGATTTCCCAAAAATTAACTTAAAAGCAGTCGATAATCGTTTTGGTTCGCAATAAGTATATTTTTTTATTGGTGCTGGGAGGGAGAGGGGTTACGGGGACGGTTTGGGAGCCCCTGATTTTTCTCGCACCAGGGCCCCCCAGTGGTCTTAATCCGAGCCTGTTTGTAGGTAACTAAATATAATTCGCACTAGACTTCAATACATTTTTTGGTGATGATGCAAAAACTAATACGGCCCTTATGAAGGTAATTAAAGTTTTTCAATTAAACTTCGAAGCTCAATATTATCGCTGCAATAGTTTAATGATGTGCGTCTGTCTGTTTACAAATATTAATCAGAGTCGTTCATTAATGTTTCCGTTATTTTAAGGCAGTAGGAAACAATTAGGAAGGTATTTTGATAAAGAAGTAAGGTTAATTATTAGTAGGTAAGAATTACTATTCTTCAGTAGGTAAGAATTAAGTACTATAATTTAATTTTTTGGAAGTCGTGAAGATGTTTTATGTCTTAAAATTATGTTTAAATTCGGTTGATTAATAAGTCGACACGCTTTGTTTTCCAAAGACACAATGTTTTTTTAAAAATAAAATTTAAACGTACGTAGGTACTGTTCCTTGACTTAACTATAGGTTGGTATGCGGCTGACCACCCATACTGTAAAAAATGGTTCACTTTGCCAATGTCACCCCTGTTTCAGGGAAGGACGGCAAGAGTTGCAGGGCTGTTGATGTTCATTTGAGATTGGGTTTTTATATTGTAGGTCCACATGCGGCATCTGTTAGCGCGAAATTATACATGTCTGCTTGTGGGAATGCATTTAATATAAATCTTAAATGATATACCTATATATCTTTGCAGCTTAGATTAGATTAGATTAGATTAGGTAGGTGCTTACACAATGCACATGCCCAAGGCTACGTTTTTATGTCGTTGTTTGTGAGCTTTCAGAAAAATTGCAGCTTAAATTAAATTGAATGGTGCAAGGTTAATTTTATCTCAAAAAACGATTGACTGCAAAATTAAAAAATGATTGGGGGCGAGAATTCCGTTCATTAAGGTAGTTAAGCCAAGATATCCAAGTTGCGAGAGGTGAGATCACAGCTGAGATGGCTGAATTATATTCAGCATTCTGCAAGGAGCGGGATGGCTGAACCAAGATTTTGAGAAAATTGGAAGCGGCCTTTTTTCTAATCTAATCTAATCTAAGTTGCAAAGATATCGCACGTTTAATAATAAAGAGCAATAACTAAAAAAACATGAATGTTGGGAAATCACGTTTGAAGTTCAGACAACCAGTATAACTTGTATGGGATGAAAAAGGCGGCCGATGGTTTATCTCGGTCATATTCGTCCAAATTGAACGGCTGTCGCATTCTACCTATTCTTCTCGCATTGTTCTTGCGTTTAATTACAAAATCTCGATTTTCCCAATTTTCGAGTTATTTCTCTTTATTATTAAACGTGCGAATTATGTTTCATTGGGATTCACATTTACATGGATACTCACAAGCAGACACGTATAAGCTCGCGCTTAAGCATGCCGCATGTGGGCTTACAATATAAAAACTCAAATCTCAAATGAACATACGCCCTGCAACTCTTGCCGACCTTCCCTGAAACAGGGGTGACTTTTTTCTTTTTTCAGGAATAGGAAGAGGCTAAGGACTGACCAAGAGTAAGAACTCCTTCTTCTTCCGTTTCAATCTTAGGATTGATTTGCAGCAATGTTCATGCATATTTTTAAGAAGTTTATCAAAAATTGTCCATGCACAGAGTAGGGTCAGTGTGGCAACAGTGGATCATTTTTTTTCAAGCGCTCAGAATTATTTTTGTATAAATGCAATCAATTTGCAACTTTTATCAAACGGTTAATAAATTAAGTACCTACAACTTGTTCTAAGAGCTCCATCTTTTTTATCCAATAAATACAGAGATATTTTGCATTTAGGGAAAAATGGGAAATGATCCACTGTGTACCCTATGGTGTACACAGTGGATCAAACAATAAAAACCAAATTATTTGTATTTCAAAAAAACATATTCATTAGACAATTTTTTTTTCTGTTATACACAATGGTTATACACCAATTTTAATCAAACGGAACAAAATAACATTAAATAAGTGGATGATAATACAGGAAAAATCCACATTGAAGAAGTAATAAGAATGTTGACGGGCATTGCTGCGTCTTCCGAGGTAAACGCAACTATGCTACACATTTAGTATAACTTCTTTCTGCGTTCTTCCCAAAGGGTCTCATGTGGCGAGTGGAATCTATTTATTTTTACAGGTAAGATGATCGACTATGTACCCTATGATGTTGATCCACTGTGTACCCTTTCAACAAATTTCTTTTGGGGCAGAAATTTATGTATTTCACTTTGTACAAAGTAATGGAGTAATGTTATAATGGAAGTAGGATTATTGTTAATGAGGATAAATGAATAACTTCTAGCCGAACTTCAATACTTTAAAAATAAGAAGACAACAAAGCGAAGCTTAATTTTTACTTTTGACTGTCAGAAACACGTTTTGTAACTCAGCAAAACCAAACTGCATTGAAGTAGGACTCTGTTTGGTTCAGACATGTTCAGACATGAGCACCATGCCAGGATGAAAGCAATAGCCCTGTATAACTACTCATCTGGAAGAAACTGCCCTGATCCACTGTACCCACATGATCCACCGTTGCCACTTTGACCCTAAACTAAAAATTATCAAGACATTTAAATTTTTAATTCGCATTATTAAAAACAAAAATATGTATTAGCACTACTTTACATAATAATTAAACACTCGTCCAATATAGAAGTTAGATTATTTTTAAATTTTTATTTCATTGTGTAAAAAAAAATCTTGGTAATATCTCAATTCATTTTTATAGATGTTTATAAGACTTTTTAAAGTTTGTGTATTCACACAGTGAAATTCATTTTTATAAGAAATTATAAAAATTTATAAAAAAACACAGAGTTTTATTTTCACAAATTGAGTATTTAATTCCACCTCAAGTACTTGTATCCTCTTGATAATGACGTGAATAAGTCGAAAGTACTTGAGGTGGAATTAAATACTCAATTTGTGAAAATAAAACTCTGTGTTTTTTTATAAATTTTTATAATTTCTTATAGAACTTTATAAATTTATAAATAAAGTATACAAATAAAATTCTTTAATAAAATTCCTTGACTTATAGGTAGGTATGAGGCTGACCACCCATATTGTAAAAAATGGTTCACTTTGCCACTGTCACCCCTGTTTCAGGGAAGGTCGGCAAAAGTTTCAGGGCTTATGTTCATTTGAGGTTTGGATTTTAATTCGTAAGTACGCATTCAGCATTTGTAAGCGCGAACTTACACGTGTCTGTTTGTGGGCATGTATTTCATATGAGTTTTGAATAATAATATATCTTTGCAACGTAGATTATAAATTATTATAGAAATGAAGCCCTTTTTAATGAAGCTGTTCACAGTATACAAATAACTCAAGGTGTTAAAAATTTAAGCGTTGTTTTTGTAACAATAAAACTAGAGTATGAACCCATCACAATAATTAAGTAGTACTTACAATAATTGCTTGTATTAAATCTTAACATCCAATATTCGACAAAAGGAGTATTCACAATAAAAATTGACTGTACTTTATTTCAATTGCACAATATTTTAAAAATTCAAATCCTACAACCATAAAAAACAGGCATACAGTCTCATAGATACCTATGTACATAATATTATATGTTCGCGCCCAGATTTTAGAAAATTGAGAAAACTAGTATAAAGCGATCGCTGATTGCCTGCGTGCCCCACAATCATAGTTTGTCGTACCAACACTGCAAGCAGCTCTTGAGCAAAAGGGGAAACAGCTGATCTTTGTTATTATTGTGTGGACCAGGACAAATGTAACGCTTTTTAGAGAGGGGCATACGTTAAGTCACTGTTACTGTTTAGTGTACAGACATTTTTTAATGTTCACGCGTAGATTGTAATAATTAATGGATAAACTCAACTAAACTAGACTTCTTGGGCCAGTCCGTAGTCCAGTGGCTGTACTCGGACTCGTAAATGGAAGGTTGTGGATTCGAATCCATTCGAGAGCACAAACATATACCATTTATATTTCCAAATGTGCTCTACGCTGGGTTGAAAAAATTCATAAACCTTTACCAAAGACCGGTCACTGAAAGGTCCATCCGCTTTCTCGCGCTTTCTACAGCGACGACCAAGCTCGCGGAGGGCCCTTGAGGTGTGATACACACAAAAACAGCGCTCACCAAATAAATAATCCTAATATTATTATTATTACACACAATAACAATAAATTGTTTCCACTTGCGGCTCGCCATAAAATGCATTTTATTGCAGATTAGATTCTAAAAAAGCCAAAGACAGTAGGAAAGTAGCTTTTTACTTAAACTCATTTTTTGTTTTTCTCTCCATTTTATATCAACTAACTCTTTCAGCACATTTTGTCTCAAGATATATAAAAATGTAGTCAAGGATTACAATTTATATCAACTAGGTAGCTACTCACAAAGATAGTAACATGTTTTTTTAACAAGTATAATGAGTTCAAAATTTCTAAAGTTAGTGCATTCACGCAGTGAAAATTCATTTTAATTTTAATTAAAAAAAAAACTAAAAAAATAAATAAATAAGTGAATTAAAACTTTGTTTCCATTTGAATTTTTTAAATAATTAAAAATGGACTTTCACTGTGTTAATAAATCCACCCTAAAAAATATAAAAAAAAACATTTTTTTAACATAGTTTTATTTTCATATTTCATGAGCTTAAAATGCTTTAGCGCTACGTACTTTATCCACTAGATGTTATAAAAACAGTTTTTTTTTTTTATTTAAAATATTATATTTTGAATTCATGCTTCAAAAAAAATACACGTTCCAAAAAGAACTTGTATGAGCTGAAAGATAATGTATAGAAAAAAAAATTATGGGTCGCGTTTAAAAGTGTAAAAAAAGGGATTTATGATGTTTTTAATGAAATAATTATTCTTCATTAAGCGGAGTGGACTAGCCTCAAGAATCCCCCACTTGCGGGGCATTTCGTAATGCCCGTCCGTTGATTTCAGGTATTCTGAGGCAATACACGGGCTACCATACTTGCTCTTTGGTTCGTTGGTCCAATACAATTCATTCGTTCGGAGAACACAGTCCAAGCCGCAGGCAGGTTGTGCGCAAAGAAAACTACAGTACAAAAGGCAACGTGTTTACAATAAAAATAAAATTCGGGATAACTTTTTGTGGGACCACTCGCATAAATAAAAATATTGCTTGATCGCTCGGGTTCTGGTGTAGATTTTTTTGTTGTTGTACAACAATTCGAAGAGGCAGATTCGCAAGGTATGTTTTCTATTGTTTATGTTTGTGTTGATACCTTAACGTAATAATGATCGTTTAGTCCTTGTGCAAAAAAAGAAATCACATGCAAAACAGCAAATCATGTGAATTAAAAATCGATAGCATGTTAAATTATGTGTTTTGTATTTTTACCACAAATATTAATTTATTATTAATACTATTAATCGCTTACTTTTATCTTCAGTTTAAAATCTAAGCTGTAAAGATGAACTATCATTTGAGATTTATACTTCACGCGTGCCTTCAAGCAGACGCTTGTAATTTCGCGCTTACACATGCTGCATGTGAACCTAGAACATAAACACCCAAATCTCAAATGAACATACATCCTGCAAATCTTGCCGACCTTCCCTGAAACAGAGGTGAAATTTGCAAAGTGAACCATTTTTTACAGCATGGGTGGTCAGCCGCATAACAACCAATAAGTTAAGGAACGTACATAATAAATTACATTTTTACAATCAACAAATAATCCATATAAACACCAAAAAAAATACAAAATTCTAATTTAAAAACCCTAGCCATATTATTATAAATTATATGATCCAAGTTGACAAGATATATACGTATCTTGATGATTCTTTGGTGTTAATTTTTTATTTTTATTTGCTTGTGAAAATGTATATAATGTAAATCCCCAATGTTACATATATCGTTGCAACTTAGATTAGATTAGATATAGTCTAGAATCATAGGTAATGGATAGTAGGTATGTTTGAAGTTGCCTCGGCCGGTTTTTAAGATTGAATAAGAAAATATTCAATGTCATTGTAAACATGACCTTTAAAATAAACCATATTTATGTGAATACTTATGTAAAAATTTAATTTAATTCAACAATCTTTTGTTTACATTATATTTCATATCCTCTCCAATAGATACCCACCTTCTTCTTTACCTTCATATTTTAGATCTGTTGATTTTATTTTGTTCCTTGACTTCTAGTTTGGTATGAGGATGACCACCAATACTCTAAAAGATGGTTCACTTTGACAATGTCACACATTTTTCAGAGAATGCCGGCAAGAGTTGCAGGGCTTATGTTAATTTGAAATTCGTTTTTTTTTAAGTTGTAAGTCCACATGTGTATTGTCTAAGCGCGTTTTATATGTGTTTGCTAGTGAGAATGCATGTTACCCATATGAATCTTAAATGTAAGATATCTTTGAATGTTAGATTATAGATTTGTTTATTTGAGACTTTCCTCATCTGATGTGATGCAGAAGACCAGTTGCTCCATCTTTTGGGGATTCCATTCTGGTAGAAACTGGTCGTCTGATCTCTTGCAACGCTCCGAGTTATCCATTTTTAATTTCTGAGGTCCACATAGTCCCTCCTCTTTCATCTTCTTATGTATTTTAGATCTGTTGATATATTTACAAGGACTCTCGTCTTGTGCTCTCTTGAACATAAACTTTAAAAGAAACAAAAACGACGGGCTTAGGGTATAACACGTTCTTCAATGAAACATTTTTTTATAGTAAGATAATAAATAAAATACAAAGTAAATAAATAGGCATTGTATTAATAAGTCCAAAATATTTATATTTGAAGGTACGAAATGTGTACTTATCGGTAAACAAATAAGTCGAATAGAGGCAAACTCGGCAATGTCGGTTTGTTTCAAATGTGTATAAATATATTAGAACGAAGAGAAAATAATGTACTGCATTTTATATTTTTAAGTGTAAATATATTCACAAGATGATCCGATTTTCCCCACGTTCAGTTTACCCGTATTATGTAAGGATTTTTAAACGACCTTGAGGTGGCCAAGGTCACTAAACGTCGCTTATGTCAATGACCCAATCTTTCTTCTAATTTTAACTAGCTCAAAATTTCTTACTTTAGGTTCATTATTTTTCGTTAATAAAATTATTCAGCCATAGTCTAGTCTAAGTAAACGTTACGGACCTATATTCGGAAGATCGTGGATAGGATTCCCAGCGTAGCATTAAAAAATGCTTTTCCATGGGAGGAAAAATATCATCTGCCTTTACAAAAGACAAGTCACCAATGGTCCATTCCGTCTCACAGCTACTGGGTCTTGCTTGAGAATTTGCGCTTTCTAGTATCACTACAAAACTCGCGAAGGGCTCTTGAAGTGTGATTCACACAAAAACAGTGCTCGGCAAATAAATTATCCTAAGATATTTTTTGTTATTTGGCTACGTTATTTTTTTTTAATATGCATGTAATTTAATTAACACATCTGCGGTTATAATATTGAACTCTTATATTAGCATAAGCTATTTTAAGTCTGAGACGCAACGGAACTAAGCTGCACATATAGTACACCTTTCTTTTGCGTTGCACCCGAAAGGGTCTTATGTGGCGTGTGGAAACTTTTTATTTTTACACGTAATGGGGCCGGTCTTACGCTTAAAATACTTCAATTGAAGTTGTTGTTTCCCAGTTCCCGAGTGGGAACTCAAAGGCTGTGTAAGCTTTGACGGTATTTCATTTTGAGTTTGAAATAAACAAACGAGAAACGGGGAATAATACATGACACTCTTGGTGGGAATCGAACCCTAGCCCTCGGCATGTCATGCAAGCATTCTACCAACTGAGATATAATAATCTAATTTGCAAAGATATATTATCTTTCTACGTACTATAGTCCAGTTAATCGACAGGGAAAGTAAAATAACGATTAATTTATTGCTTTAATATTAATACTCCATTATATTTCTCTCGCTGACATTTTTCATTTCACAGGAATTCCCCATTCGTAAAATGAGAAAACACTTTGTGGGTTCGTTTACCTGTTAGGCTTATTATAATGTCGAAATCATGTGACCAGACGAGGTATTCCAACAACCCAAAGCCTACAGCAGTGCACCACTAAAAGTAATAAAAATGTAAGTCTGGCTTTCGAAAAGTCGAAACCTGTTTCGCGAACTCTTAAAACATCGTGGTTATGCTTTTTTCTTTCTTTGGATTAAAAATATAATTAAAAATCAATGTACGCACGTACCTGATACGTCGAAAAATGTATTTAACAAATAGGATAAGTAAACATTTGATCTTGACTAATAGGTTGGTGTACCTAAACCTGTAAAAATGATTCCTTTGCCACTGGTAACCCTGTTTCAGGAAAGGTCAGCAAGAGTTGTAGGGTTGTTTGAGATTTGGGTTACAAATGCGGCATGTGTAAGCGCAACTTATACGTGTCTGTTGTGATGCTACGTACCTACATTTTTTTCTTTGTAAATTTCACATTCATTTTAGGCAGAAATGAATATTTCACCTGTAAAGGTTTTAACGTGAAAATAATAATTCCTGTCCATTATTTTTTTTGTACATTTTTAAAAGAAAATGATTGTGTATATGTGATATTGTAAGTCCATACTTTATTCCGTAATCTGTGGTCCATACCATTGTGCGGGTCGTTTTTTGTTGCTAAGGAGTAACGACCGTAGTCAAATAGACCTGTGATATTTTTGCCAACCAAGAGAAAAATATAAATTCGAATTTCGTGCCGTTTAAAAAGTTAATTGTTGTAAAATTAAATTTTTGTACAGTTAAATTTTGTCTTTGATTTTTTGTGCTACAATCCATGTTTCACGAATTAATAATTATAAAAGATAAAGTGGACACTGTATGGTACGACCAGCCCAATACCAACCAATTTAATATTAATACAAGTTACAGTTTATTGCAACATGGATTAATAATTGACTGATGACTTCTCTTTGAAAATTTCACTCCTATTTTAAGGAAAAATGAAAAATCTCTGTTCGGGTTTGTACAAGTTCTCGGGGACAAATATCATTTCACACAATATGAATGGATGCTAATTAAAGTGTTCTCATGAAGCTTACGGATTTTGCTTTTGATTTAGGAGTTTTTCATTTATGTACTGTTTACTTAGATCATTTATAAAAAAAAGTACTTATGTGCCTAGCAAGGTGACTTATGTATTAAATTTTAACCAATAGAATAAAATATTTCGAAAATGTAGACTTGTAAACAAAAGCTTAAAATTCTTCTTTTACCATAGATAAAAAAAAAACAACAGTGTTATTCACAAAAATTTAAACCGCAGGTGATCAGGTTTTTTTGCATGGAAAATTTACTTTAGGCGGTGGATAAGTCACGGATAAGTTTTCTTTGAATAACTTTGAAAGTGTTCAATATCTATTAATTTCTCTAAATAAATATAATTATATTTATATTTATATTTTTATGTTACGTGCCCGGTGTCATGGCCAATGCTGTTATGAAAATAGGCATTTTTATAAGGAAATAACAGACTTGATAACATTCACTCATCCACATGTTAACCTTTTATCTATCGCTTTCGACATCAATTTGCATAATTTGTATTTAGATGTATTTTAAAAAATATCCATAATCGCTTTGAAATAAAACATACTACTAAATTTTGTCATCCAATGATGGCAAACTTTTTAACAGCTTCGAGAATTTTTATGGCAACAATTTAAATCAAAAGGACATAAAGTATCCACATAAATTGCTTTCTTCAGTCTTAGAAATACAGTAGAACCTCGATTACCCGAGTCCATTTTATGTGAGATTGTGATGTTAACGAACCAGACCAGATACGAATAAAGTTACGATGAAGAAACGATTTGAAGAAGTTTCACATTCTGAAGCTTTATAGGCGTTTGCAGTAAAATATATTTTCTAACAAGAAATGGAGAGACATTTCTGCAAAAAATGTTTCTCTTTGATTACGTTAACAATTCATCAACTACAGTTTGCAACAATTACACATGTCTTATTTTGTAACCCTTACTTCGAAAACCTTACTGTAGCGGATCTACGTATTTATACGAGTATACCTATTAAATTATTATTATTATTATCTAATCTAAATCTAAATCTTAGCAGCAAAGATATATATCATTTAATATTCATATCAAACGCATTCCTACAAGCAGACATCTATAAGTTCGCGTTAACACATGCCGCATGTGGACCCATCACCTACAATATAAAAACCCAATCTCAAATGAACATAAGCCCTGCAACTCTTGCCGACCTTCCATGAAACAAGGGTGACATTGGCAAAGTGAAACATTTTTTACAGTATGGGTGGTCAGCCTCATACCAACCTATAAGTCAAGGAATTGCATATTATGTAAAAAATATATAATGTAAAATGTCAGTACAGAAGAATTACAGTAAGTTCATGGAGTTAATAATAATATTGACTCATGTATCGATTGTGAGGTCCGAAAATTTTCGAATTAGATGCTTTTTAAACGTCAGTCTTGTGTTTAAGACAGCCGTCCTTAGCAACCAATAACAAGATTTTTGTGAGCCTTTTCTCTAGCAACCCGGCCGAGTGATGACACAATATTGTCTACGCCAATTCACGTGCGAACTTCATTCAAACACGTTCAAATACCTTTACTATGAGTAAAAGAAACATTGAATAATATTTTTTTTTTTTTAGTGTTGATCTGTTAACACAGTGAAAGTCCATTTTTATAAATATTTAAAAATATAAATGGTAAAACATTGTTTTAATTCACTTTATTTTATTTGTTTATGCTCGAATATTTTCGCCTAATGAGGCATCTTCAAGAGCAGAATGGTTACAAATATATTTTTATAAAATAATTTTCAAAACAATTTTCAAAACAAAAGCAAAATTCATAGACAATTTTTTTTTTTTTTTTTTAAACACAAATGTAAGATGCCTCATTAGGCGAAAATAACAAATAAAATAAAGTGAATTAAAACAATGTTTTACCATTTATATTTTTAAATATTTATAACATTGAATAATGTTGAAAATAAAAGTTCTAAGTCAAAGTGAAGGAAGATTTTTTCTTTTGTAGAAAATATTTCAATGGATGAAACACGTAGAAATACATATTCAAATTTTTTTTTGTGCATTAAATAAATAATGTCTTTATAGGTCTACAACTCATTCACATTTTTTTTACTTAAATCAAAGATCAAGACAAACTACATTCACTGCAATCTAAGATTTATAAACTTAAAACCGTATAATTAATGACTTTTTTTTTATAAATATCGCATCATATATAATTGATATCAGTAATATTGTATTCATTTTGAAATATTATGAATCCCCATTAATTATTCTTTATTGGGCAAGTGCAGTAGAACCAATTTTCTTTCTAGGTCATACATTTTTTTTATTTTTCATAAATCGTTTTACGCAATAATTTTTTTTTGTATAAAATGTAAGCCAATTTATTGTACACAATCACTTGAATATACAAAAAAATATTGTTAAAATGTGTTAGTAGAAAAACCAATATATTAAGTATATATTTTTCAATTGGTGTATTAGTACCTACACTTTTTTTATTTTCTATTGAATCCTTCCTTCTTGAATATTTTATTTAATTTTGCTTGAATGTACAAAATATTATATTAATTAATAGGAATACAACAAAACCATATTGAATCATGGCTTTTAATAAAATTAAATATGTAAATAATCTTGTTTGTTATAAAAGCTAAAAAAAACCTTTGCAAAGAGATTTAAATAATTGCTTTTTAATCATTAAATAACAGTGTATTAGCATTGTAAAGTTATTATTCAAGTAGGTAGTAATATCAAAGCCAAAGAGTACTTACTCCCTCTATAATCCGGTATTTAGCTCCTCCAGCTGTGCCAATAATTCGACGTTTTTCTTCAATCAAATTACATAATTTTCAGCGTTTTATCGTTTTATATTATCTTCCCCTCCAATGAAATAATGTAGTCTATTTATACAACCCAATTTGGTACATTTAAGTATGGAATATTTTTTTTGTTAATTTTAATTAATATCATTATAAGTTATTTCCATCAATCCAGCGTTGTCCGTAATCCGTCAATGATGTGGTCTCACGTAAGCCGGATTACAAATGCTATAAAGTAAAAAGCAATGTAATTTACTACTTGTAGGTGTTGATTTAAAATTTTGAATGCGAACATTTAAAAAATAAATAGACAAGATTTTACTTTTTCCGTTTCAGTCTATAATCTCATTAATGAAGAATTGTTTGTTAATTTATATAATTATTACAATTTATAAGCTAAGTTTATAATAACGATCCCTTGCAAGCGCCTTCAATAATTATGGTGGTCATTTCATTTGTGGACACGACACCAACAAGTACGTACATTTTCATTTTTCATTATATTGTTTTCTCACAATACCTTTGAGAACACCGCTAGAGAACGTTGCTATCATATTTTTACCTACAGTTTATCCTTTTAAAGTGTGATTTTCTATAAATAAGGACGATTAAATTATAGTTATGTCCTGTGAGAGAAATACAAAATTAAGGCGAAAAACTGTTAGCTTTCGTAAGTTGTTGTTTTGTTACTTATTTTAATATATATCTAGAGTAAGATAAAAAAATATTATAATACATAATCCGTTATTGAACAAAATTCGTAGGTTCTACTTTTTTTAAAACATTGAATAACAGCTGCCCCTCGATAAATAATCCAACGGATATAGGACCGAGCTAGTGTCGGAAATTATCGAAAACGTCCAATTACCAAAAATGTTTTCTTGGTTAAAGAAAAGCCATGACCATCATTTTGTATGCAATACTGTATTGAATTAATAACCATGAAATACTTAGGACAATATAAAATACACATGATGAAGTAAAAAAACAATTATTGGGTCCTATATTTGTCGTTTACTACTGAGTTGTCCGATTATCGAAGAACAGTAAACGTGAAATGTTTCGCTTTATTGTGTGTGATGGCATTTATAATAGTGATTGAGGTATGTTGAACGATTTTGTAAAAAAAAACATTTCTGTAAAATTCTGTTCCACGATTGGATCAAAGACTTGAAAATTGTGAAGGGATGGTGTTAATGATAGTTCGAGAACCAGAGAAGGTTGCGATTATGATGAAACGTTCCAGAAACTTCTATCAACAAAGATAATAATGATTTGTTTTTTTTTTGTTCACAGGTATCATGGGGCTGCCAAGTGACTCTCAGATTAGGGCCTTTTACAAGGGAAAGAACATTCTGGTGACTGGCGCTTCTGGTTTCATGGGAAAGGTCCTTGTGGAGAAGATCCTTTACAGCTGTCCTGATGTTGGAAACATCTTCATGCTGGTGCGACCCAAGCGGGGAAAGTCAGTCAGTGTCAGGATCAGTGAAATGTGGAAACTGCCGGTAATATATTATCCCATTTGAATGTTCTTTTATATACCTTTTATTTGTTTTACTAAATCAAACAGTTTGCATAAATAGAAAACATAAAGCATAATATGCTCGTAGTTCAGTTATTTACTTTACTTTTTTTTTTCTTACATTTAAAAATAAACATATTATTCAAGTAAAAAAAAAAATACAAAGGATTCGGATGTACTAAGTATTGAAAGATTGTTTTAAGAGAATTTATCCGTCAGGATTATAAAAAACGTCCACAAACAGAAATATTTTTTTGTCCGAAACTTTATAAACCCGACTAATAATAAAAACAAATTCCCATTAATGAGAAATGATGAAAAAAACCAAACCAAGATACGTGGGTCATGGCGTAATAACCCAAAAAAATAATGAATTGCTGATTTATTTCGTTGCCGACAGATGTATTCCGGAAAGTTCAGATGATCATTAGGTGAATGAAAAAATCTCAAGATATTTATGTGAACACATAATAATAGTTTTGTGAAAAAGAAATGCTTGAGCCTTGATAAGATGTATTGCGTCATCATAAACCGAAGTTAAATAAACGTGTAATTAATATTTTTAATTATTCTCTCTTTTGACTCCTATTTTGACTATTGCATTTTTTTTGGTTTAGCCCTTAATTATGAACGCTTGTCACAGGAGAATTTACGCAATACGAGAGAGTACGCAATAAATGGAACCATATAATAATAATATTAGGATGACTTATTTGGTGAACGCTGTTTTTGTGTGAATCACACCTCAAGAGCACTCTGAACCTAACCACTAATTAACATTATACTCATATGCGCAATTAAAAAATCTCAATAATTTACACCTGAAAATGGCAGGTACTGCTTCTCCCAAAACTGGTTGTATACAAATTAAACTCAAAAAGAGAACCATAACGTTTTTTTTTAAATTTATAAATGAAAAATAACTTTAGGTTTTTAATGCCATTTCTAACGTAAATTAATATTTTTAGGGATAAAATCATGCGGTATTTTAATAGTATTTGATTGTTCCAGCTATTCAGTCGTCTTCGCAAAGAGCGCCCGAGCGCTTTGGACCAAATCAAAGCAGTGCAAGGAGACGTGACCATCGAAAAGCTGGGTCTCTCCGATGAAACTCTTGAGATGCTGCAGAACGAGGTCAACATCGTCTTCCATTTGGCTGCAACGCTGAAGCTGGAGGCCAAACTGAAGGATGCCATTGAAATGAACACGACTGGAACGTGGCGCGTCCTTGAGGCTTGCAGACCCATCAAGAACCTGGACATCTTTGTGCATCTGTCCACGGCATTTTGCTATGCTGATCACCACAAGTTGGCAGAGAGGGTAAGCGTATTGTATCAAATTGTATTGCTTCTATAGAGTTTGAATTTTATATCCTACCTACAAGTTATTGTACTCAAGAATCATGTTGTAGGAATCAAAAAAGCCCTGCGAATTATTTTATGGACTCAAAAGTAGCGACATCTACATATATTGATATAACGATATCTATTTCATTAAGATATTAATATTCAAAACCCAAAAATTGTACACTGCTTTAAATCTGAAGGGCATGAAAAACAAAGTTTCATGATAGTGCAATTTTACCACTGATATTTTAAAGTTTTGAATTACAACAGATCTCTCTATTTTGATTTTTTTAAACAAGTTGTACCTACTTAATATTGACGCGTTTTTATAGATAAAAAATATATTTACAATTATGGAAAACAATCAATTAACGTGTCTTATAGCATCTAAAATATTCATTTGACAATCATTTAATATTAAAAAATGTGTGAACAAAAAGGTTGTAATTGGCGGTTTTTTTTATGTTCACCGTTGCTATTTACACGGAAAGCCACCATTGTTAAGTGACGCGCATTAACACTGTAAATACCCACCAACATGAAAATGTAAAATTTTCATACCTTCGTTATGTGTTTTCAATTTTTCGCACGAACCCACGTCTGTTTGACATGCGATGGCCTGTGCATACATTGTACAAGAGAAACAGGTTAAAGTGTGTAATATTTACTTGTGTACGTCAGACGTTATGTATGTTCAAAACTTAAGAAATATTACCAAAAATTGACATCATAATATTTCATATGCTTTTTTCACCTATTTGTTAAATGGAAAACTATAGCTCAATATGAATCTTTGATCGGTATTTTTTGCTATTTGAAATAATAAGAATGTACATAGTTATGAGATGTTAAAACTGTAAGGAGAAAATAACTTATTTCACCGTGAAATCAATTCGGTAGCTTGGTCCAAATTGAAGCAAAAATAATGTGGTATGGAATAGGTTAAACAAAGATAAGATTGACTTATAAGACTCATACTTTAGATTTAATTTTAACAGGCCCGTAGTTTAATAGTGATCGGAAGGTATAAGTTTTATACCCAACAGAGTGCAAAAAAAGCTTTACTCTTGGCTGAAAAAATGATCCGCCTTTACGAAAGACCACCAAAGGTCAATACAGCGACTGGGTGTTATTTCGGAATTGGGACTTCCTATAGCGACGACCAAGTTCACAGAGGGCTCGTGAGGTGCGATCTACACAAAAACATCGCTTGTCAAATAAATTATCGTAATACTGTTTTATTCGGTGTCTTTACTTATATGTAATTAAGTTTCATGAAAAAAAATATTAGAGAAATTTATTCTTGTACCTGAATATTTTTCTTTCAAGATTTATAGCATCTGATTTTTTTTTATAGAAAATACAAAAGTTATGAGGGATATAAAAATGATAATAGTTGTAATTTGCTACCTTGTCTTTGTAGATCCGCTTCAATGGTGCTTTATTTTTATTTTTTCGTTTCTTTTAGGCATTTTTCTTCGAAAGAAACTGCTTTCCATCGTTTTTATAATTGTTAGGTAAATTATCTATTCACGCATGAATAACTTCTTTCTACATTGAAACAAATACCTACAAAGTAGTCTTTACAAGACAACTACAATGAGGTCCGCACGTCAATTGGTCTAGGCAATATTGTGTCGTCACCCGGCCGGGTTGCTAGGGAAAAGGCATACAAATATTTTATTATTGCTTGCTTAAGACGGCAGTCTCACACAAGACTGACGTTTGCTCGCAGAAAAAAAATGTTCCGACCTCATTGTGACGGTTTCAAGCTAAGTTGATAAATTATGGGCCCCATACTATTTTATAAATAAATATTTTAGTTGTAAATTATTCAATTACAAACGATGAAGTGTCAAAAAATCTTCATGGTTTGTGCAGAATCATAGGTGGCAAACTAGGATTTTAGTTGTCTTTGAAAATAGATAAATGAATGTACACACAGAGAATTATTTTTTCATCTCTTTTCATAATTTTGTTCATAATCTTAGTCCGGTCGATAGCTCAGTTGGTAGAGTGCTTGCATTCCATGCCGTGAGCTCGGGTTCGAATCCTACCGAGCGCGAGGGTGTCAGAAATGATTTCCCGTTTCGGTGTTTATTTCAAATCCAAAAATAAAAATACCGGCAAGGTTTACTCAGCCTTCACAAAAAATGAGTACCAGCTCTCCCGGGAGCTGGGAAACTCCCACTTCAACTGAAGTGGTTGGCGTAAGGCCGGCCCCCTTACCTGTAAAAATAAATAGGTTCAACTCGCCACATGCGACCCCTTCGGGGATAACGCGGCAAGAAGGTACACTATATGTGTAGCTTAGTTGCATCTAAGTTGGAAAGACATATTGAAAATTGAAGTTCATATTTATGCATGCTAACAAGTAGCCACAGGTAAGTTCGTGCTTACACATGCGGCATATGTACCTACTTACAAAAAAAAGTCAATCATCACATGAACATACACTTTGCAACTTCAGCCGGCTTTCCCTGAAACCGGGGTGTATTTGATAAAAGTGAACCAAGTTTATATAGCATTGGGGTCAGCCTAATAGCAACCTGTAAATATGAGGTTCTATATTGTAGTCTTTTCTTTGATTCTATACGACTTATATCTGAGTCGCATATGAACTTTATGTGTGAACCTCACATGCATTTACATAAGCAGATAAATTTAGATTTACAATTTCCCATTATATTAGTTGACTAACCTGTATAAGAAAAAGAAATCCTCGAACTTTCGCTGCCTTTCCCTGAAACAAAGATAGCATTCACCATTTCATTAAGTATGTGTGGTAAGCCTCATGTTAGAGTTTTACTGAGGGTTTTACACCGAGGGTATAGGAAACGATTTCTCGTTCCGGTGTTTGTTTCAAATCCAAAATAAAATACCGACAAGGTTTACTCATTCTTCTCAAGAAATGAGTACTAGCCCCCTGGGGAGCTGGGAAATCCTCACTTTGCATAAGGCCAGCACCCTTAGCGTAAAAATAAATAAGTTCCACTCGCCACATGTGACCTCTTCGGGAAGAATTGCCAAGAAGTTACTCTATATGTGTACCTACCTTAGTCAAGTTTTATCTGTTGTCTAATCTAATCTCATCGAATCTAAGCTGCAAGGATATTTATCATTTAAGATTTATATTTAATGCATTCCCACAAGTAGACATGTATAATTTCGCGTTAACTCATGCCGCATGTGGACCTACATTATAAAAACCCAATCTCAAATGAACATAAGCCTTGCAACTCTTGCCGTCCTTCCCTGAAACAGGGGTTGCTAGGGAAAGGGTCGAAAGGGAATTGAATTTAAGAATTTATATGAAGTATTGAATGTTTCCTTCTTCACTAACGCGAAGGAAGAAAAGATTTATTATTAACAATAAAGAAAATCGTTTTGTTATGTGTGGAAAGTGCGATAGCGTACTGCATTTCGCATAAACATGAGACTGCACGGCTGGCCATTGCATGTGCAGTGAAAATTATACGTTTATGTAAGAGCTGTCTCTGCACTTGTTGCGTACTCGGGCACATTATGGCACGAAGTCACCCGACAGGATTGTATCAGAGAAAAACCAACGGCCATACATAGTAGGTACACTCAACAAATTGTAAATATTATTTTCTGAAAAAAAAAAACGAATTTTGTCAAGGGTGCTTGAAAGTTTGTAATAAAAGGGAGAATTCATATTAATAACCATTTTATTTGTAACGCTATGAAACAGTTAAGTCTTCACAAGACTATACATATACCGGTGGAATATAATATTTGTACATTATTCATATCAATGCATAGTATAATGAATATACATTTATTATATTACGCTATATAGTCGTGACTATCTATATATTTTTTCCTCTTTTTTATTTCTGCGTTCTTTATTTCCTGTAACAATCCGGTCTGATTACAAAGTATAATTTTTGTGACACTTTCATAACTTTTGTGTTTCAAATTACGTATTTTAAAAATTTTATTGATCCTTTTAGCCTCTATGGAAAGATCGCCCCTGGTCTATCATACTTTTAAATATCTGATAAAAGTTAAAGTTACTTATTAAAAGACCTAGCCTACTTAAAAGTAAGATAAGTCAAAATATTGTTTGTTTTTGAAGTAAATGTCACAATATTATTGAATAAATAAAACATTTTGCAATGAGGAAAAAAAGTGCCAAAAACATAATTCCATAAAATCAAGTCTGTATGAGTTTTTTTTAGAAAGGAAAATGTGTTCGGCAAAAACGCAATATTATCAATACAACGAAAATCGATACGAAAGAGTCATAAAATGGAGAGAAATTTGAAAGTGAACATTGTATTTTTACAATGTTCTTTTACGCTGCTTCAATTTCAAAGAGATCGCTTTGGTAACAATAATACGTTACGTTATGTTTTTTTAATTCAACGTGTGTGTGTAATATTATTTAATTCAAAAAATCTTTTTAATTCTGCACACATTACGAGTTCAAAACAACTATAAATTTTTGTGTTACAACGTTTGATTAATGAAATTTAAGTTTTGTTTTACAAGAAAAAGTAAAAGCAAAAGCAATTAAGTAATTGGTTGTGAAAAAGAGTAAATTCATTTGTGAAAAATCAAAGGTGGCAATGTAGATTGTATTTGAAAACGAAAGAAATTTATGAAAAGGACGAGAAAATATTTTTTTATGTTTTCATATATTTACATCATTTTCGTAAATTATTCTAGATTGCAGCCTAATTTTTTACGACTCAATTTCTCAATTAATAAATTTTAATATCCTTACTTTTGTTGATGAATGTCCAATCTCAATAAACATACAGACAGTATTACTTTCAGATAATTAAATTATAAAGTAACACATGCGTTGGAATGAAAAATAGAGAAGATCGTTTATCAACATTTTGTGACAGGCAAAAAAGGCTGGGACATGTTGACAAAACTGCTTCACCATATTTTGAATCTCTAATTGCATCAGGATAACCCATTTCATTTTTATCAGCATCTACTGTAGCTGCTTTACCATTTATTATAGCGAGAAAAAAAACGTCTTTGAACGAAAGAAGAAATACGGGGAAATCTTGAATTTGAATGGATACCCTGAGGAAGAATAGGTTGCATTTGCAGTTCGATTACAGTTCGAAAGCAAATGAAACAAGAGAGGAAGATTGCAATTTATAAAAAGACTTTATATATTTTATAAAATATGTATTTTTTATGAAGATTATGAAGTATTTCAAAGAAATATTATAGGTAAAGGTAAAGGTAAAGGTAGAAAGGTAGATAGGTAGAGGTAAAGAAAAATAATTAACTACATAAAAATTGTTCGTTTTTCGTATGGCCTGTGAAAATGCATTTTAATTTAAAACAAGACTTTTTTTTTTGGCCCTTAAGGTCAGCAAGAAAGTAAAAAAAATATGAAAAAAAGTAAACTCTTATTTTTTACGATATTTTATTGTCATATCTATAACATCTCTTTAAAATATAAATCCGTGGTTTGAATTTTCTATTAAAATACAAATAGCCATCCAATATTTTTGTTTTCTTGTATTTTTGCATGATTTGTAGCGTTTTAATGTTAATATCTTTGCAATTCGCATTACAAACTATAGAATTATGCATTTAAGCATTGTTCTTGTACTTTGATTGGCCTAGAATTGAACTGCAAATCTTTTGTGCAATTTTCTTGCATTCTTGATATGCGTTACTGGCGTTACATCACGCTAGTTGTAGAACCAGTAAAACGCGAAGATTTTGCCAGCATTTGTGCCCAAGTGCGTTTACCTTCGATATGCGTCGACTTATCGAGGTCAAGCAAAGAATCGAATTCAAAGGAATGAGGCCATAAGCATGCCGCTCGAAAAAATATTTTTGCGTTTCGCATTTCACCTTTTTTACCTGTGGACATTTTTTGACAAGCGATGTGCGTCATTATTTATCAAAACAAAGAAATTAGAAAGAACGGGTTTTATTTAATTTTGATAAATAAAAAGTGGACTGGTTTGAACCATTGAACACTAAAAAAGTATTGTATAAAATGAGTCAGAAATTCAAATTTTTTTGAAGATGCGGTAAATATATACAAACATGGAAAATCAATGGAGCGTCATTTGTATTTTCAAAATAAATCCTATTTTTCCGCTATTGGTTATTTACGAATCAAATAAAAATAGTTGCAGGTTGCAGAGCTTATGTTCATTTGAGATTGGGTTTTTATATTGTAGGTCCACATGCGGCATGTTAGCGCGAATTTATACGTGTCTTCTTGTGGGAATGCATTTAATATGAATCTCAAATGATATATATCTTTGTAGCTTAGATTTAGATAAGATTTAGATTCGATTTAGATTTTTTAAATGAAAGCCAAAAATGTATCGATTGATATTGATTTTATAAATCCATCTTTTTGTCTTACGTACCTAATTGAAACTGAATACTCGATAGGCAAATGATTGAAATTTTACTATACAGCTGCGTTATGTTTGAATCTGATTAGCAGAGCGTTTTTTATTGAAACCGTTAATCGTTTTTTGGCTCTAAATTTGTATATACTTACTTGAATTTTCTTAAATTTCACTTCTTCTTTCTCTTTGCCTTATCCCATCATTTGGGGTCGGCCCTCCTTGTTCGAAGACGCCAAACTTTTCTATCCTGGCTCATCTCCTCTGTCAGGTTTCCCTTTTGCATTTCTTTTTCAATATTGGCCCGCCATGTTGCCATTGGGCGGCCTCTGCCTCTTGGTCCTGTGGGAATGTTGAGGGCTTTTTGGACAATATGTTCATTGTCTCTTCGCATCACATGGCCAAACCACCGGAATTGGGATAATTTTTTCTTAAATTTCACAACTTTTAAAATTTATTTTGTGACCCAGTTGGTCTTTAAAGTTAATTTTTCATAAAAGGTTATGTGAAGTAAGGAAAACATATTAAATAAAAATAATTACTAATAGATACCAAATCATGCTGTCTCATCCTGACTTTGAGGTGCTATTGGCAATGATGAATATTTTTTATGTCGTCACTTTTTATGATTTTTTTGGACTAACGCATTATTATTAATATTTAATTTCATGATCTGCCTTCGTTGAAAAAGTTAGAAAATTGTTGGATTTGGCAATTCAAAATATTTCAACACTAATTTGGAGTGTTCATTAGGAGTAAGTACTTTGCTCATATTGCGATGCGCCAGCAATAGTCATTATGTTTTGTTATGTTGTCATTGGAGATGCTCAAAGAGATCCATGATTACTCAAATTTTGAAATTACAAGTGTGGAGTGGGCAGACCTACTCGTATATTTCACCTTCACTTACATATTTATGTTGTAAGCCTGCTTTCAGATTTTAAGATTTGAATGCACTTACGTACATACTCAAATTGCATTTTGATCTTGGTATTTTTTTTACTCTGCAATATTATCTTACACAATTTTGTTTCATTAATTTTCACATTATATTATTTTACAAATTTGTAGACATATTTTGAAGTAGCTTTTGTAAGTAACAATTTTGTACTATAATCTTAGTTGCAAAGATATATTACATTAAAGATTCATGTTGCATGCATTCCTATAAGCCGACACATATAACTTCACCCATACACATGCCGCATATGACCCAATCCCAAATGAACATACACGCCCTGCAGCTCTTGCCGATTTTCCCTGAAACAGGGGTGAAATTGGCAAGTTGAATAATTTTGTGCAGTATGGGTGGTCAGCCTCGTACTATCTATTAGTCAAGGAATTTACAATAATAAAAAATGACACCCACTTTTATGGCACTCTTGTATTATATCAAAATTTAATTTAAGAAGAGGACATGAAATAAACATAAATTGGGGATATAAATTAAAAACTCAATTTAACTTTAAATTGACGCTTTGTAGCGACGACGACCAAGCTCGTAAAAAGGTCGATAGCTCAATTGGTAGAATGCTTGCATTCCATGCCGAGAGCAAGGGTTCGATCTCAAGGTTTACTCAGCCTTCACAAGAAATAAAAACCAGCCCCCCCGGGAACTGGAAAACTCCCACTTCAACTGAAAGTGGTTGGTGTGAGGCCGGTCCCCTTACCAGTAAAAATAAATAGGTCCCGAATCCCCACATGCGGACTCCTTCGGGGATAACGCATACAAGAAGTTACACTATATGTGTTGCTTAGTTGCGTTTTTGCGTTGCGGTTAGGTCTAATCCAATATAAGAATCACGGCGATCTCAACTTTGGAAACTTTATTTCTAAGCCCAAGGTTTTTCCAAATATTAAGCACGTGATGATGATTACTTGTACAAAAAAATCGGGATTTACAATTTTTTGTTAGCTCACTGTTACGCGTATGGTATTTTAGTAATGATTGTCATTTAACTAAGTCGGTGTTGTGTTATGGCCGCGGGGATCAAGTAAGGTTATTTGGAACCGGATAACGTTGGTTCGAATCCCGCGACGATAACTTCGACCCTGGTTCAACAGATGCCGTTGCATGCACACAAGCTTCTGCTTTCGCATGAAGACAACTGGCCAGGCAAAATAGGTTGGTGGATTGCATTCCTTTCCACAAATCTATACAAAAAAAAAAAATGCAAATTTGTAATATTTATTTTATGTTTCCATCGGTCCTAAAAAACAAGTATTAATGTTCAAATAAACACTGGCTTTCAAATTATATTTCTGGTTTAAACATTCAAAAACCTTTATGATAAAACCTTTTTTATTCATATAACTTAATAAGAAAAATATGTAGTTTTCCAGACAATAAAAGCCAATAATTAAGCAAATTTTTTGTTGAGGAAAAAGTATATTACTTCTTTCAAAATGCAAATCTTTCATTAACATGTATACTCTAGTCTAGATGTAATTGAGTTAATTTACCGGAGTACAACTATTAAACATTTATAAAATAGTAATAAAAATACTGACGGGACTCAGTGCAAGATTGTTATCATTTGTGGGCTATTGGGTAAACATTTTGAATTTACAATTTTAACTTTAATTACTACATAAAACAAAATCACAGTGAATAGTGAATAAATTTAAATAATTTAATACGAATTCTTGACAATCTTTTAATTACTTTTGTGATTTAATGTCACAATAACGTATAAAAATTAAAATAGAATAATAAATTATTTAATTTCTACATTTCTACATCGGTGTCAAAAATGAAATCATAAGTATTGTGACATGGTAGTTTTTAATAAAAAAAGAGGGAGGATAACAAAGTGAGCCTTTTACTTTTATGATTACGGTCACAATTTTAACTCAATCAGAATTAAATAAATTCAACACAATAAAGCACGTACTAAAAAATGATTTTGGGTTGTAAAAAATATACAAAAAAAAGAGATATATTTTTGGGAGTTTGCAAAAACTGTTAAAATAAACGTTTCGATTATAGATACAAAAATATAGAATTTGCAGTATAATAAAAATTCTAATTCGCAAAAAGCAAAGCCATGGCTAATCCGCAGCCTGCAGTAAAGTTTCCATACACAAAATCGATGATCCGTAGATAAGCTAAGAATCAAATGTTTTGTGAATAGCACTGTTAGTCATCAATTGATAACCAAGAAATGTCCCCAATAACGTCCATTAAACAATTAGAAATTAATTTTGAAATTAAAAGTTATTAACAAATGCGTTTTAATTTTTTTATTGTACACAATTCCTCTGTGTTTTTATTCTTCAACGAACTTTCATGAAAAAATGCTTTGACTGTTGAAAAAAAGGGTACCTACACTTAAAAATGTTTGATTACTTCTATGACATTGAAAATTCAAGTGTATATATTTTTTGCATGATTTATAACTGACGAGATGACATCACAATGTCGTGTGGAAATCCATCCCGCATCATAAAAAATACAAACATAACGATCTGTTGCTTCAAGAGTGAATACTGTGACCCTAATCTCAGTATGTGTGTGTACCCATGATGAAAATGTCATTAACACCTTCTTCATGCAAGTTTCATTACTTTTAAATGGTTTAATAAAGTAAAAATCAATAGAAAACTTATGAGGCCAGTATACAAGATATTTGTTTTTTTATTATTTGAAATAAGCAGCAGGTTAGTGAATCTTATTGTTGTTTTTTTTTTTAATTTAAATTAACATATATTATTGAATTTATTCCGTTTTTATTTTGTCACAGTGCCACCCGAGGTTTCAGTAAAATCGAACTGGATGCGCACGCAGCACGCGCGAGCGAATCTCACGCACGCCACTGCGCCGATGTTTCTTATTTGAGTATCTTAATTACTTTCGAGGGCTCCTCAATGCGAGAAATGATCTGAGGAGTCTCGACGACGACGATTGGGGGCGCAACTGCTCCAAACTCTCGATCGGGACAAAAGGAAGGAAGGACCCAAGGAATTTGCCACCTACCTCGTGTCTCCCGTCATCCAGCTTGGATCGACTGCAGTCGGCTCCCGTTGTCCACAAGGCGCGCTCAAACCACACGGCTCTTGAGGACACAAAACACACACAAATGTCCAAACTTGCTATGGACTGCACAACGGTTAAATTCACGACGTTTTCGAATTTCACCCACGAAGTTTTTATCGACAACCTTCTTGCTCCAAGATCAAAATGCAAGTGGCAATATGTGGGTCGGTAAAACAGATTTTGGATAATAATGGTGAAGTTCCAGGATAAGGAGGTTAATTTGAGGAATGATCGAAAGATGGCGCTTTGGCGTGAACATCCCCCCGGGCTTGAAAGAACCCCTTCTTTCAAACATTGCTCATCCCTGCCTCAACACCCCACACCACCACCCGCATCAAGCAGCCCTCGATTCTGATTTACCTACTCACAACTACCTATTACAAAACGAAAACGAAAAATTTAAGATAGATGCCGAATCTATTTGCACCTATACTTATATCGACACGAAACAAGTGGACTGTAATATCTAAATCTAAATCAACGAATCGAAAATATACGAGTATATAAGTAGCTTAACTTATATCAAACAAAAAAAAACGACGAAAATAAACGAAAACCAAAAATAAAAAATAGCAAAAACCATTTCAAAAAACAATCTATTGAGTTGGTAGAGGAAAGACTTTAACTACCGGTCTACGATATGTACCGAATTTTGTTCGCACCTCTACTACTCGAACAACTCCTTCCGTACCCGGGAAAACCTCCTGAACAAACCCTATTGGCCAGTTCAGCGGTGCGCCCGTTCCATTATCCAATATTACGATGGAGCCGTTTTCAATCGATTTATGGTATTTATCCCATTTTTTTCTCACCCGAATGGTGTTTAAGTTTTCCGTTCTCCAACGCTTCCAAAACGACTGCACTAGCTGTTCGCACCACTTCTTTCTTCTGACCAAGCTTGTGCCTCCATCACTGGTCGGTCCCACAGGTAACGACTTTAATGGAGTTAAGGTCAAAAAATGAGCCGGCGTCAGAGCTAATGGCTCAGCCGGATCTCCACTCAACACTGTCAACGGACGGGAGTTTAGTATGCTTTCAATTTGCACGAGCACCGTCAACATCTCCTCGTAAGTTAACAGCTGCAATCCGACTACCTTTGCTAAATGAGACTTCACACATCGTACTCCAGCCTCCCAAATACCTCCAAATTGAGGAGCGGCGGCTACATTGAAACAAAACTCAATACGATGCTCTTGGAGCTCATGCGCAGATCGTTCGTTGAATTCCTTTGAATCCAACATTTTATAAATAGCATCTAATGAGGATTTGGCTCCAACAAAATTAGTACCTCGGTCGGAATATATAACGCATACTGGTCCGCGCCGGGAAATGAATCGTTTCAATGCACTCAAAAAAGCATTGGCACTAAGATCAGGGGCCAATTCCAAATGGACAGCCTTTGTTACAAGACCAACGAATAGACATATGTATGCCTTAATACTTCGGACGCCTCGGCGCCAATAAGTGATAATAGCCAGAGGGCCTGCATAATCTACTCCGGTATGACAGAAGGCCTTGGCTTCTCTCACTCGAAACTCCGGAAAATCTGCCATCAAGGGGAACTCATTTCCCGTCTGCAGATTTCTTCGATGCCAATGATCAATCATAAGATTGACCACATGATCGCGACGAGGTAAAAGTATTGGATGATGCTTATCATATTTTATATTTGCATTTGATAATCGTCCACATACTCTTATAGCCCCATCTTTCAGGAAGGCTCTCAACCTTCTAAAAGCGGGTTTCTCTTGTTTTCTGAAATTCAACAATTTAATTTCATTTCCAAAATGCCGAGATTGTACATTCTGTATAATCAAGTTTTCTGCCGCTTCCGAATGCGGCATCTGGGGAACCTCTTCTAATTTAAAGAACTCTAAGGAATTGGAGGGAAGCGTGTCTACCAAGTGAAAGGCTTCCACCTCGTTTGCTACTTTCTCTATGGCTGGAGCCTTTCCTACTATTATAAAGCCGAGTGCAGTTTCTACTGCTACTGGCTCCCCGGCAGATCTCGATACCGTTTTAGCACGTAGGATTCTTGCAAAAATGTCAGCTCCCAAAATGACATCTACCTTTGCTGGTATATCATATTCATTATCCGCAAATGGGATTCCCTCGAAATAGGTCAATTGTGATCTATCAATTTTCGCAGTTGGCAACTTATTTGTTATGGTGTCTACAACCAACGGTTCGATTTCAAGCTCAAATGTTTCGTCAATCCTTGATCGAATTGTCAATGATGTGACGCCCTTTATTTTGCTTTGACTATTTCCCACTCCAGAAACAAATTTATTTTTAGTGGCTACAATAGGCAAAGCCAACGACTTAGCGCACTCCACCGTGATGAAATCACGCTGTGAAGCGCTATCAATTATTGCCCGAATAACTTTGACATGTCCATTTTCATTCTTAGCAGTACACTTTGCCGTACCCAAAAGTACAGATGAAAATGGATCCGAGTCCGACCCGATCTTGCGCTCTCCAACAGAGCACAATGCCACCGATACAGGATTGCTGGTTGGCGACTCCAACGCAACATTTCCTTCGACGTTAGCACCAGTCGCCTTTACTGGCGTGCTAGCGCCCTTAAAATGCAATAGAGTATTATGATGGCGTGCACACACAGTGCATTCAATATCTTTGCTGCACCCGCGCATCATATGTCCTGGCTCTAAGCATTTTATGCATAATCTATTTTCTTTTACAACGTTAAATCTACAATTAACATTCATTCTCTTAAACTTTGGACACTCTGACAATCGTCCATGATCTTTAAGACCACACAAAAAACATTTTATCGATTCTCGAATACTCACAAATGATTTCACATTGTTGGCTTTATACGAACGTGAAACAGAAGACGATGACAATGAACCTTTACGAGGCTGCGTGTGATCTGTCAAACCCAATGTTTGACGAGAACGCTGCAGTATCTGTGCTTGCTTTCTAACGAACTCTATGAAATCTATACATTTAGGCATACGACCGCCTAAATTTTGGCTCCATTCTGTCTCAAAAGATTTCACTGTCTCGAAGCCAATCTTCTTGCTTCCAATATAAATAAGCAACAAATCCTCCAAGTTTTCAATTTTTAACTGCTTCAATGCCGCGACGTTTGACGAGAAAGCATCTATAAAAGTTTCTAAACTTGAGGGTGACTGTTCAACACGATCTACGCTAGGTAGTTTGAACAGTTTCTCTAGATACGAAGTGGCCAACATCCTTTTATCATTGTATTTATCAATAAGCGCTTTCCACAATACCACATAATTTTCTGCCGATGGTACAATCCCATGACAAAGGTTTAGAGCTTTTCCAGAAAGTTTCCCAATCAAATATTGAATTCTCTCACTATCAGAGAGATCCTCATTTTCATGAACTACAGTTCGAAATGATTCATAAAATAATGGCCACGATTCTATTTCCCCATTAAAACTACATAACTCCAGTTTCGGCAAATTGAATCTCTTCTTTGCAGTTCCCGATTTTTCGACAGCTGGACTAATCGTTTGTAATTGATTAACCCGGAACTTTATTTTTGTATATAACTCTTCAACTGACATTAGAGAATTATAATTGGGAACACTCTCCGCAGAAACCGACAGCAGTTTATTTCGTTCATCAATAGTGTTTATGAAATCGGCACGTAGAATATCGATTGTAAAACTGTTAGCCAAAAAGTCATCAATTTTTACAGGATCATTATTTAAATTCCTACTTTGATCGAATATACTCTGAATTCTCCCGTAAATGGCCGTCAGTTTGCTTTGTAAAAGCTGAACAGCATATTCTTGATCTTCTTTTTTAGCCATATTTGGTTGTATATATCAAGAATCCAAAATATCAAAAAGAAGAAAAAGAAAAATAATAAACAATAAGTGTAAACAAAAACTCTGTTATGAATGATAATATTCCTTTGACCTTGAATATTATGTAAACAAACGTCAAAATAAATTCGCAAATCAAAACAACTATTATTTTTATTACCTCATTAGCAAGTAGGTACCTACCGATTGATGATTTCAAAAATTCACATAAACAGTTAGGTATATAAAGGGAATTTAATTTAAACAAATGACCTCTCCAGTACCAACCTTCAAATTTAAATCTGTACAACGAATTATTGTTACAAATTTTATCTCATCTACCCAAAGCTAATATTATGAATATAAAAATACGATTCTGTATAATCTATTCCAATATCTATATCAAAAACTAACTATTCAAAATAAGTACACCAAATGAAGAAACCAAAATATTTTACTGTCCAATTAACAGCAAAATAACACAAATCCGGTACGATAGGACCAATGGATGCGCACGCAGCACGCGCGAGCGAATCTCACGCACGCCACTGCGCCGATGTTTCTTATTTGAGTATCTTAATTACTTTCGAGGGCTCCTCAATGCGAGAAATGATCTGAGGAGTCTCGACGACGACGATTGGGGGCGCAACTGCTCCAAACTCTCGATCGGGACAAAAGGAAGGAAGGACCCAAGGAATTTGCCACCTACCTCGTGTCTCCCGTCATCCAGCTTGGATCGACTGCAGTCGGCTCCCGTTGTCCACAAGGCGCGCTCAAACCACACGGCTCTTGAGGACACAAAACACACACAAATGTCCAAACTTGCTATGGACTGCACAACGGTTAAATTCACGACGTTTTCGAATTTCACCCACGAAGTTTTTATCGACAACCTTCTTGCTCCAAGATCAAAATGCAAGTGGCAATATGTGGGTCGGTAAAACAGATTTTGGATAATAATGGTGAAGTTCCAGGATAAGGAGGTTAATTTGAGGAATGATCGAAAGATGGCGCTTTGGCGTGAACACGAACCTCTTAGTTTCAAAGTTATGGGCCTAGTCTCGTGTTTTGCCCTACCGTTACTTTTAACTTCACGGGATCGTACGGTAGTATCATGTGCCGATGTCCTTCTGACACACACACGGGACGTGTACGAGAAGGGTTTTACCATAAGAGTTAAATATAAATCATAATTAATGTCAATCCATCTTTGCGACCAAGATTAAGATTAGATCAATGGTTGAGTGAAAAAGGGAAATGGAACCCTGTCGTAAATTAATATCTAAAATCTATAATCTAAGGTGCAAAGGTTAACAATTAAATTTCATATTAAATGCATGCCCACAAACAGAAACAAGTAAGTTCGCGCGTACAATGCTGCTTGGGTATTTACAAATTACAATCCAAACCTTAAATGAACATAAATCCTGAAGCTGTTGCTGACCCTACCTGAAACAGGGGAGATATTGGTAAAGAGAATCATTTCTTACAGTATGGGTGGTCAGCCTCATACCAACCTATAAGTCAAGGAATTACAATCAGGAAAATATAGCATATCAATTATTGCGCATTCATTTGATAGGTACGCTGAAAAATGACTTCTCACGCATTTTACTAGTTTTCTCATTGTATAATTCACACACGGGCATACCGATACTCGTTCATTACAACTCTAAATCTACTTTCTACCAGTCTTGTGCAATCGTCGTTCACTCAATGCGCCCGAGCGAGCAAGACCTGCACACAAGTGTGCCCCGACCAACCGGCGGAGCCCCATCTCAAGACAACATTGGTTTCGTAAGTAGAGTATGTACAGTGCAAACAAGGCGAGTGTGCCTCGGACACTTTCGAGATGATGTCCTTGGCGATTTCACAACTTTTACGTTCACTTTCATAATTTATTTCTTGCTGTACTGGCAGATGTGAGTGTCACCTTTTGCAATCATTTGACGCTCGAAAAAGAATTAAATTTTCGATGTTTGTCCGGTCGATAGCTCAGTTTGTAGAGTGCTTGCATTCCATGCCTTGAGCTCGGGTTTGAATCCCACCGAGGGTGTCAGAAATGATTTAGCGTTTCGGTGTTTATTTCAAACCCCACAATAAAATACCGGCAAGGCTTACTCAGCCTTCACAAGAAATGAGTACCAGCCCTCTCGGAAGCTGGGATATCCTCACTTCAACTGAAGAAGTTGGCGTAAGGCCGGCCCCCTTACCTGTAAAAATAAATAGCTTCCACTCGCCACATGCGAAACCCTTCGGGGATAACGCGGCAAGAAGTTACACTATATATGTGGCTTAGTTGCGTTGCGTTGCTTGAAAAAGTATTAAATTTACGATGTTTTATCGCATGTACCTACCTACCGAATTAAATCATGGCTACTGCAGTCATTAGATCTTTACAAAATTTTACTAAAATTTTCATTCGTTTTGAAGTAACAGATAATTGAGTTACAACATGGGCTCAAAGTTTATTTTTGTGGGTAAGCGTTAAACTGCTTATAATAACAAATTGTTTGCGTAATTTATTGGTTCGTTTAGATATCATTTCAGAATGAGAAGATTGGATAAGGATTTCAAAGCAAATAAATATAAAATATGAATTTATTCCTTGACTTATAGGTTGGTATGAGTCTGACCACCCATACTGTACAAAATGTTTCGCTTTACCAATGTCACCCCTGTTTCAGGGAAGGTCGGCAAGAGTTGGAGGGCTTATGTTCATTTGAGATTGGGTTTTTATACTCGTATTGTAGGTCCACATGCGGCATGTGTGAGCGCGAAATTATGCGTGTCTGCTTGTGGGAAGGCATTTAATATGAATCTTAAATGATACATATCTTTGCAACTTAGATTTAGTTTTAGATTTAGAAGTAATTATTCATTTGATACATTTTGTGACATGTAACGTACATACATAATTCAGAAAAAAAAATTGTCTTGTTTTCGGAATACCATTGCCCCTAGTATAAATAAAACTAGAAAAAACTCACATTTCTTTGGGAGTCAAAAATGTAGAGAAGTTACCGTAACCTTTACGCATAACTTCATCCTAATATTAAATGGGCGGGGCCGCAAATGAAGCGGTTAAAATCTCACACGTAACGCAACTAAGCTACCCACATAGTGCAACTTCTTCCCGCGTTATCCTCGATGGGTTTCGCATGTGGCGAGCGGATCCTATTTATTTATACAGGTAAGGCCTTACGCCAACCACTTCAGTTGAAGTGGGGGGTGTTAAGGTTTGAATTGTTTTTTATTGACATTTAAATTTATAAGTATCGTTATGCCCTTAATTACACAACCAGTGAAATATTGTTAGTCAGGTTCGTTTAGACTTTACACACTTGTCGTAGCACTTATTGTTCATTTGTAGCACTAGATGGGAGAGACAGAGTGCTGACGTCCAGCCTCGATATCTCTCCTTGTTGGGAGCACGCGGGATGTCTGGTAGAGGTGTTTGGACAGAGCGGTTGCTCGATGTCCCTCGTTCCAGCTTCCATGATGCGTGTGTAGCGCGGGTAGCAACGTCGGAATCTTAAATTGCCCAACAATTACTCCCGGCTGTGTGTATGTGTGCGCAGATGGAGGGTTACGTTTGGAAAGTCAAAAGCATCCGCACGAGTCCTTCCGAGTGCGTATGTATGTGTGCACGGAGAGATAGGACCGTTTCGGAGGTAGCAAAAGCACCCGCACGATTCCTTCCGTAACACACGTGTGTGTGTATGTGTGTGTGGTGCAGGCGGAGAGTTTCCGTCTTAGTGCAAGCCACTGATTCATTACCAGTACCTACGGGGCAATTTGCACTGCTCCTCACATAGGCAAGGCTTCGGGTGGAATCGACCCAGTTGGTACTCTTTATCCGAGAAACTAGCTCTACAAAGAAAGGTTGAGAACACCTTGGTTCTTGTTCTCCAGCGGAGCCGGATTTGGGAGGCCAAGTACCATGCCTTGAGATAATCAATAGAATATCTGCCTGATGGCTCAAATCTCATTCCTTATGAAGAATGCTTGTTCGATTTTGCGTATGAGTTTATTTGTCTCAAAGCGCCATCTGTGGGTGTTTCTCTGAAGCTCACTGACACCACAGGGGTTTCCAGTTCCCAAGGGGGCTGGTACAAATTTCTTGTGAAGGCTGAGTAAACCTTGCCGGTATTTTATTTTGAGGTTTGAAAAAAAAAACCGAAACGCTAAATCATTTCTGACACCTTCGGTGGGATTCGAACCCGGGCTCATGGCATGGGATGCAAGCACAATTTATGGGATATATTAGATTTTTTGTTTTGTTACAACAACTTGTATATATTCCTTGACTTATAGGTTGGTATGCGGCTGACCACCCATGCTGTAGAAAATGGTTCACTTTCCCAATATCACCCCTGATTCAGGGAAGGTCGGCAAGAGTTGCAGGGTGTATGTCCATTTGAGACTTGGTTTCTATATTGTAGGTTCACATACGGCATGTGCAAGCGCGAACTTGTACGTGTCTGCTTGTAGGAATGCATGTAATGTGAATCTCCAATGTTACACACCTTTGCAACTTAGATTAGATTAGATAAGATTACAACAAACATTAAAATGATCTTCTTCAATCGCTTTGCAGGTGGACGATTGGAGCGTCAGCCCGCAGGATTTGATGCGCATCACCGAATGGATGGACGAGAAGTCCATCAACCAGATCACCCCCAACCTCTTGGACATCCACCCCAACACCTACACGTACTCCAAGAGGCTGGCGGAGACCATGGTGAGGGACGAGTATCCCAACATGAGGATCTGCATCGCTCGTCCTAGCATTGGTAAACAAAATACAAATTCGCTATCTAAGTAGAAATAATATCCGAAAAAATAGATGTATGTCGTGGTAGAGGATGACCGAGAAAGGTATGGATGGACCAAAATACAAATATGCTCTCTAAGTAGAAATAATTTCCGAAAAATAGATGTATATCGTGGTAGAGGAAGACCGAGAAAGGTATAGATGGAACAAAATACAAATTCGCTATCTAAGTAGAAATAATATCCGAAAAAATAGATGTATGTCGTGGTAGAGGATGACCGAGAAAGGTATGGATGGACCAAAATACAAATTTGCTATCTAAGTAGAAATAATTTCCGAAGGAAAAGATGGATGTCGTGGTATTTGTCGAGTATTTGATTTTGATCTTTGTATGTGATTGTTTAAAAAAGTAATAATGAAAATAGATGTAAATAAGAGGTTTTTTTTGTATTTCATTGCATAATGGTAAATAGGTATGTTTGTTTAGAAGAATTTAATGATCATAAATTGTGGTTCATATTCCTGTTTTAATAATGAAATAATGAACTTATAAAAAACATTAGATTTTGTAGGGTTTGTGTATTCACACAGTGAAAATTCATTTTATTTAAAATAAAATTATTTTTTCTTAAACGTAGTTTATAATTACTCTTGATAATGACCTGAGTATTGACGGTCGAAAGTGCTCGAGATATAAAATATTATTGTGAAAATTAAACTACGTTTAAGAAAAAAGAATTTTATTTTTATATAAAAAAACAATTTGGAACTACTTTTTGTCGAATTTATTATAATTAAATATTGCATAGCTTGCGTTTGTTATTTGTAATTAATGTTATTGTGTGCTTATATTCTTTTTAAATTTTATTTCCTAATTAAGTTTTATAATTTTTATTGTTTTTTGCGCATTGCCTGCGAAGTATATTGCTAAAATGTCTGTACATTTTTTTTTGGAAATAACATTTGATTTTATGATTAGACGAAAAGTGTTTTTGAAAATATTTGTTTTTTAATTTGAAAATACAATATGTTGAGCATTTTGATTGGTTTGATTGAACTCACACATTTTTTACTTATTTTATTTTGTAAATTAAATTAGGCGACATTTAAGTTTATTGCAGTGAAAGAAGACAACAATTTGCTCTTCCAATAACCAAGTTTCTGCGTACCTATTAAATAATTTGTGTTAGTAGAGTCGAATATAAACAATTATGTATATACCTATAATATAATATTAATTACTGCTGTATAAGACAGACAGAATGAATAAGAAATTTTAATTTAAAAATTTAATTGGATAGAAACAGAGTTTTAATTCACTTATTTATTTATTTTTTTGTTTGCTCAAACATTTTCGCCTATGAGGCATCTTCAGGAGCAGAATGGTTACAAATATTTTTATAAAATAATTTTCAGTAGGTAATAGGCAAAAAAATAAACAAATAAGTGAATTAAACTCTGTTTTTATCCAATTTAATTTTTAAATAATTAAAAATGGACTTTCACTGTGTAAATATATTTACTCATAAAAATATAATGAATAAGAATTGTCCCTCTTGATTTTCATTATGCTTGCTGTTATTATTCCTTGACTTATAGTTTGGTATGAGGCTTACCACCCATACTGTAAAAAATGGTTCACTTTGCCAATGTCACCCCTGTTTCAGAGAAGGCTGGTGAGGTTTGGTTTCAATTTGTGAGTACACATTCAGCATTTGTAAGCTCGAACTTACACGTGTCTGTTTGTGGGCATGTATTTGATATGAGTTTTGAATGTATCTTTGCAACTAAGATCATAGATATATGCTGTAAATTGTGTACTCATAATATTCAATCCTTCTGTACGAAATTGTGAGAATTAATAAGACTTATCATTCTTGATTTCCATTTTGATGCCTTATGTGTAGGTACTTATAATACTCATTGCTTACTGCTGTATGAAATTGTCGGAATTAATAAGACTTTTCATCCGGATTTCCATTTTTATGCCTTATAATATTCCTTACCTACTGCAGTATGTCATAGAGAGAATTAATAAGACTTATCCATCTTGATTTCCATTTTGATGCCTTATGTGTACTTAGGTATAATACTCATATCCCACTACTGTACGAAATTGTCAGAATTAATAAGACTTATCCATCTTGATTTCCATTTTGGTGCATTATGTGTACCTACTTATAATACTCATATTCCACTAGTGTACGAAATTGTTAGAATTAATAAGTCCTATCATTCTTGAATTCCATTTAAGTGCCTTATGTGTACTTATAACACTCATATCCCACTAAAATCTAAAATATAAGTTGCAAGGATATATTCATTCAAAGCTCTCAGATGTATGCCCACAAACAAACACGTGTAGTTCGCGCTTACAAATGCTGATTGTGTACTTACAAATAAATTCCAAACCTCAAATGAACATAAGCCCTGCAACTCTTGCCGACATTCCCTGAAACAGGGGTGACATTGGCAAAGTGAACCACTACTGTACGAAATTGACAGAATTAATAAGACTTATCCTTCTTGATTTCCATTTTGATGTCTTATGTGTACTTATAATACTTATTGCTTACTGCTGTTTGAAATTGTCAGAATTAATAAGACTTATCCATCTTGATTTGCAGTGAGTCCAGCCTGGGAAGAGCCTGTTGAGGGTTGGGTGGATAACCTGAACGGCCCAGTTGGTTTGATGATTGGAGCTGGAAAGGGAGTCATCCGTTCCATGCACTGCAACGGCGAATACCATGCCGAGGTCATTCCAGTGGACTACGCCATCAGCGCCCTGATTGTCCTGGCTTATCGGAACGGTGTGACCAAGAAAATGTAAGCACAATGGTCATCGTTTTATCATATTGCTATGATTTTATCGGGTTCAATTTAATAATAATTGAGGTTATTTATTTTAAGAACGGTTCGAACACAGGGTTGCTTTTGAACTGTATAGCTCAGCACTTCAGATTCTGGTCTCCTTACAAAGCATCTCGGTCTCTATTTATAGGTGAGAAGAAGAGTTATTCTCGAAACATTGGGAACTGGCACATGCGAGATTTCGACGGAACAATCTACTTAGAATATTGTAGTAAACGTTCACACAATTTCGAACAAATACAAGTAGAATCATTTAAGTATCTACATCTAGAGACTTCAAAAACACAACTTACACCAACTCAAACAGACGCACAATTACACATTCACAACAATATTATGACGTCGACAGCTTAAATCCATTTTAAGAATTAGTAAATTTTTTGAAGAAAATGAATGCATAAGCCTACCAATATTAGTGATAAGCTTTTCATCATAATCACTAGTGCGAAAAATCGGGGTACGTCGTGGCTGCCTTGATCAACGCCTTCCTCCTTCAGTTCTGTTCTCCCACCGTATGACAGTACGCCACCTTATCTGTCCAGTCATCTTCATCATCAAGTTCTTTCCACTAGCCTGTGATCCTGTAGTTCTGTCGCTAGAACTATCTTTTCCCAGCTCTGATGCTCCATTATTTTACTGACCGTACCACGTCAACGTTTTGGTGTAGGTCGTATCTGAACAAAGTTGAGGTCTAAAAAAATGACTTTGATGTATAGTTTTCGTCGCGTTTTCTTTAAATGGATTATCTTTAATGAAACGGTTAGGAACCGTCTGTTAAAATTTAATCTACTATTACAAGCAAAAAGGTGAAAACGTTTCGTAAACTTTGCAAATCTTGCCGTACTCCGCTGTAACAGGGGGGACATTGGAAAAAGTGTGCCAATTAAATTATACGGGAAGTCAGCCTTATGCCAACAATTTATTAAAAAATATTTCTATACTCACAGGCCAGCTGAGATTCCAGTGTACAACCTCACAACTTCTGACGCCAAGAACACCTCCTGGGCCGAAGTGCTGGAGATGGGTCGCTCCACCGTTCGGGAGTATCCCTTCGACAACCCGTTGTGGTATCCTGACGGCAACATCCGCAAGTCCAAGTTCATCCACAACATGTGCGTGCTATTCTTCCACCTCGTGCCAGCGTACTTCATCGACTTCATGATGCTCCTGTTCCGCCAGAAACGATTGTGAGTGTAGAAAATATTCCAAAAAGAGACCACCCTTATGTTTTCCTTTCCATGCAATTTTGCAAATTGAGGCATTACGAGTTTCAGATCGAAGGAGAACATCTTGGTTGAAGAACCTGAAGTGATGGTTTGGCAGCAGCTCAAAATTCCTCTTTCATGCAGCTGTATCGAAAGTTAAAATTGATATGATGATCGCCAATCTTCATTGAAGAGGCACAAGAAGAATGCAAGAAAAAGTGGCATTCTTAACATTTTCATAAAACGATTAATAACCCAAATCAGTCATCGATTTGGGTTTGTGGAAGTTTTTTGTTGTAGAAAATAATTAATCAAATTTACAATCACTTATGTTCACAACGAGCTGTTTTTCCTAGGAGGAACTCCTCAAAAGGATTGCCTGGGATAGGGCAAAATTGAAAAAAGATGGATGACCATCGCTGCAAACCAGCCCTACGATTGAATAAAAAAAAAACCTCTATTTATTCTTGACTTTTCATTTATTTTTACTTTCCATATATTTCCAATTCTAATGCAAATTTTACATTCAGTTTTTATTTATTTTCTGGAACAATCCAGTCCAATCACAAACACAAACCTTTTGATAGTTTAATTTTTTTTCTATCCTCATGGGCTATAGATTACTAAATGTGTGTAGCTACCAAACATATCATTTTTATTTGTACGTTTTACAATCTACTTACGTAACTGTACAAATATCTTTATTGCTATTTTCCAGCATGGTGCGCATACAAAACAGAATATCCGACGGCCTCGAAGTGTTACAATTCTTCACTACAAGAGAGTGGTATTTCAATACGGAGAACTTCAGGGACCTTGCAAACGGACTCAGCAAGGCAGAATCGGAAATGTTCCCGATGAACATGGCTTCCATAGATGAAAGAGAGTACATCAAGCGGTGCATCCTGGGCGGAAGACAATATTGCTTGAAGGAACCTCTGTCCTCATTGCCCAGAGCTAGAGTTGTCAACAGAATGTAAGATATCAGATTATTTTACAGATTGAAATTAAGTTTAGTCAGACAGCTTTGTCACAAAGAATAGAAGTATGAGACTTACAAAGAAAATTTAGTTTTTAGGAATGGATGAGAATTCCTTTGAATACGAGAAACAGACGCGTTTCCCGAGTTTACTTAGACAAATACATTTCATAATACGTCATGATTTTTTCATTCAGCATCAAAATAACTCAATATAAATCATTATTATTATCTCCTGCCATTCCTCAAATCGAATCATGAAATTCCATTTGAAATCTTAATTAAAAGGTTGAACTATAAAAGTAGCACTCATTTATTTATGTCATGAAGAGTACATCTTCAATGTTATTACATCCCTGCATCGTAGATTACATAATATCACCGATTAAAAGGCAATAAGGCATAAGCGACGTTTTGGTCAAAAATGAGTTATGACTACTATCCTACTTAAAACTTTACGCTCTTTCTGATGCGCTTACTCCTATAAATCTACGATGATTTTTGTTGTTGTTTATGCCCAAGCAAACAACTACATTTTCAAAGTATGGTTTTGGTGTGACCGACAAGATTTTGGCCTTTTTTGTCCTAAAGGCGCTTGTGAAATAAAAAAATCATAAAACATCGCAAAACCACATTAATAGGAATACCAATAAATGCCTTTATGCTTTTAATTTTAGAGCTGTTTTGATTTTAACGATATGATAAAAAAAAAAATGATATCATTTTTCTGCAATGCCAAACTTTAAACTGCTCTCCTGAACAATTTAGTTTATGTCGCTATTGCCTTTTAGCCATCGATATAATGAATCTATCGAAAATACAATTGCTTTTATCTTATTTTCTAGGAACATTATAATTTTCACTCATTTTACGTTAAACACTATTGTTTAGTGCGAGCGGAAGTTTGATACTGTAGGTACCTACTTGTCAGTGACGAAGGGTCCGAATAACACGATTCCCATCGGCTTCCCTTTTGAAATTACGCAAAAAGTAATGTGTAAAACTATTTATTTCATTTGTAATAATAAACTAAAATCTATTTTTGTAAACCGTGCGAAATATTTTCGATCGTGTAAAATAAAACTTCAGACTCACGAACCCTCCCGAGTATGCTTCAGAGTCTTGATTCCCCGCGCGATCACCGCTTGTAGTTCCGAAAGACTAGGGTATCAGAGGAAACAAGTCGGAGGCGAGGGTAGGGGCCGGTTGACGTGCGGGCTCGCGGTAATAATGATCAAAATCAGCCGGTGTAACATCGAGTTACTCTGAAGTCTAGACGCGCGCCGTGAGTGAGAAATATTAAAAGTTTGCATATTTATGGAAATGCACAATATTTTTTAATAAAATAAAATGAAATACGTGATGAATATATATTTTTTGAAAGATTAACCAATATTACCTATTGTGAATTTTTATTATGAAATAAGTTTTATTGTCCATTTATTTCAGATACTCGCTCTTTTGATGATTTCCTTAATTTCTAAGGATTTCACGTCTTGTATGAAAATTTAAAGATACGTGCTTCAAAGGCACTTTTATTTACTTTAAGTGTAAATTACAAAAGTTGAGCTATTTTTTTAGAAATAATATTTTATTTTTCCCCATGGAATTTTAATGTTCGATGGCGAAATAATAATAAATAAGCGCGAAATTATGCGTGTCTGCTTGTGGGAATGCATTTAATATGAATCTCAAATGATACATATCTTTGCAGCTTAGATTTAGATGGCTTTCTTTTTCTCCATCGAGTTACCTTCTGAGAAAAATCACCCTTCGCCACTGGTACTTGTGTTTTATTGCATATAGTTTTATGTATTTTAAATGTTTTTTTTGTGTGTTTTTTCAGCATGTACTTCGTTGATCGTTTCGTCGCCATCTTGTTCTATGGATTCATCTTCTGGCAAATCCTCAAATACTTCACCGAGCCGAGAGAACTAATGAGCTCATTCCGAGAAATGCTTTCTTCTCACTAACCGTCATCATCATCTTTACAAAAAAAAAACATTTAGATTATAGAAAAACTCTTCCCGTGATTTGAAAATGCCTTCCTTTAAAATAATGCCCCTAGCATTAAAAAAATGTCTGGCCTTCATGTGAAATGATTAAATTTAATGCTAATTTGTATAGAAAATTATTTGTAAGAAATCCTGTTTTTTATGTTTTTAAATCATTTATTTGTTCAACTGACGCTCAAATACTTCAAGATGATTAAAATGAAATTTAAAGCTTTAACTAATTCACAAACCAGTTATATTTTACAACCTGTAATTTAAGAATTCTCTCTTTGAAAGGTTTTTTTTCTCATTTTTAAATTAATAAAAGTTAATAAAGATGTCCAGCAATAAAAACGTAGGATCACAACGTCATTCATATTTTGGTGTAAATACCTCAGAACTGTTTCTGGATAAAAAAAAAAGTGTGAAGCTGAAGATATTTGATAAATCAATCTATTCATTTCATTCATTAGGTAGTTAAAAAACACATTATCTCATATCCATCTCTCAATTACATCTATTTTGTACTTGCATTTCAGTATTTCTTTGTCGTGTATTACTTTATTACTCCTTAGTCAGGAAAAATACCCAATGTATTGTTTACCTGAAATTATTTTGTTTAGTTGAGCAAAGCAAGGTGAGAACAATAACGCCATAATATAAAATATATTATGAATATTTTTACAAATATTCATTGATTTTTGGTTTAATTTAATAAAATAGAAGAAAATAAATACATTAATCAATGTCAACACTCTGAGAGTGTGCTGGATTACCAAGGAATGAATATTTTATTGTAAAAAAAAGTTAGAATATCCAACTCTAACTATTAATTAAAGAAATTTAAGGTACTTTAAATAAAATAAACAAGAGTAGCAATAAATAATAAAATTAATTATTTGATAACAAACCTTAAATAAAGATGAAAAAAATTATATTAGGGGATTTAAATTTTTAATAATAATGGGGTCCTAACATTTTTGAGTTTGGGGTTTTTTTCTCGGCGGGCAATCGTCAGTCTTGTATGGCACTGCCGCCCTTAGCATCCAATAACAAAATATTGATATGCCTTTTCCCTAGTAACCCGGCCGCGTGACGACACAATATTGTCTGTGTCAATTCATATCTGTGCCCCTACTTAAATCATTGCGTAAAACTCACATCGATTGCGTAAATCAAAAACAGTATGAAAACTAAGTCGCCCTTTAGGAGTGCCGCTGTTTATTCCATACATTTCTTCTTTATGAAATCGAGGTGAGCACTGAGCAATGTTTTATATTCCGGGCACAGTTTCTGTAGGTACACTTTTTTCGTATTTTATTCCAAAGGGGGGAGGGGGAAAGGTTGGTCAATTTATTTTCTTTGCCTTTGTATAGTGATGGAAAGAATTTGAATAAATATTTTTTAGTACTAACATTCCAGTATACCAGTTTTAGTATCATCATCTTTTATGAAAAAATATTGTCGACCTAATAAATGTTCAAAGGGAATGAACATTTATTAAGATGTTGTTTATACTTTTTAATACATTTACCTATATACTTGTATCCATAATATTATAAGTTTATTTTCTCACATGTTCCGCTTTTTTTAAATTTGAATAATAGTGACGACTTTTAGTTACAAAATAATTAATAATATATTTGACAATAATTCATCAATATTTGTATCTTTAATTTAAGACCTAACTTTAAAATTAATAACCATATTATGTATTACCATAAATGTATTCAGATAATATTAATTTTAAAAACTAACAATAGTTTGTAAAATAATTCTGCTCTTTGCTCATTTAACTTAATATTCAACTACTTACTTATTGTAATAATCAGTATGGAGACATGCACTCCCCTTAAAGTTAAAGAATTATTGTTTTTTATAAAAAAAAATATGATTAATTAAAAAAATTTTTTTTTTTTCAAAATGGTCATAGGTTAGTTTATAAAAAAAAGTGTAAATAAAACTTCTGAAAATAAATGACGTTGGTGATTTATTATATCATATATCATAAAAAAAGTATCAAACATAAGGTTACCCAAATACAGGTAAATAAATACCAGCATGATTTAATACATTTTTCGTCATGTTTATGAAGTGAACAGCAAAATTAAAATAATGATCTATTGATATTTTATCAATTATTTATAAATATTTTTTTATTTTTTATTAAGTGGATTCCTTAAGTTTAGTGGTTGGCGTAAGGCTGGCTTCCTTGCCTATGAAAAAAAAATTGTTTTAATCACCACGCGAAATCTAATCGGGATTACGCGCTAAGAAGTTAAGCCATATGAGCAGCTCACTTGCAATTTGTCATGTATGTTCCTTGACTTATAGGTTGTTATGCGGCTGACCACCCATACTGTAAAAAATTGGTTCACTTTGCCAATATCACCCCTGTTTCAGGGAAGGACGGCAAGAGTTGCAAAGGCTTATGTTCATTTGAGATTGGGTTTTTATATTGTAGGTCCACATGCGGCATGTGTTAGCGCGAAATTATACATATCTGCTTGTGGGAATGCATTTAATATAAATCTTAAATGATATATATCTTTGCAGCTTAGATTAGATTAGATTAGATTAGACTTGCGATTTAGTTTAAGTACTCTTTAAAATGATGTCGTAAGTGGAGTCTATTTTATTTTGACAAGTAAGGAGTCTGCATTCCCCCAAGGAACTTCTGTCAACCATTAAGCAGCAAAAGCTGATAAACTTCGATCATATTATGTGAATTGAGCAATAGCGCCTTTACCATCTTATCATACAGCAAAAGATTGAGGGGAGAATAACTCATGGACGCGGAAAGACATCGTATCTGAAAAACCTGCCACAACCTTCTCTCAGGGTCAGTCTCCCCACCACTGACCCACGCCATGTATATCCATCCCATCCGGGGATGTGTCACAGGACTCGCATGCGAAAGTTGTGGTTGTGGAACCTGCCACAGTGGTTCAACAAAAGCATCATGTCCTTATTTCGAGCTGCAGCATTCAAGGCGACCAATATGATCGCCGATCTTCGGTATAAATCACACTAGCAGAAGAGGAAGTAGAGGACAGCCAAACAAATCACTTGATTGGGGGGTTTCTCAAACCATTCCGTTTCATGATTTGACATTAAAACTGAAACGTGAACTCATTTCTTTCACCCTTAGCAGTAATCAAACTAGTGCTCTGTCTTTGAACGCAAGAAAACTACAACTGAAGTAGTGATTGGAAAATATACATTGAGTTAAAATATATGAAATAAAAAATACATACTTTCCTTCACCACACACAAGAGCTTTGCCTCTTTTTGGTGAGGTACAGCTTAAAGAATATAGAACTATTAACTTATCATGTAATAGAAATAAGTTTAAAGAAAATTTACTACAAACGTGTTATATTAATAAATAGATAAAATACTTTTCAAAGAAAACCTTCTTCCAATCCAATCTATAATCTAATCTATAAGCAAAAATCAATAAAAGTGGAATAAAACCAACTTTTTAATTCTTAACTTTAAAAAGAATAATCAATCTTTAAAAATGAATTTCCACAGTGTTTCAAAAAATCTTTTGAAAATCTATAACCAATGTTTGCAAATATGTATTGACATTTAAGATTCATATTACATGCATTCTCAAACGTTCGCGCGTTAACATGCCGCATGTGGACTTACAATATAATAATCTCAATTGAACATAAGCCCTGCGACTCTTGCCAGCCTTAAATTGACATTCTAAGTTCATGTTTAATGCAGGCACATGCAAGTTTGTGCTTGACTAATAGGTAGGTATGAATGCATGTAATATGAATCTTCTAAATCTAAATCTAAATCCAAATCTAAGTTGCAGATATAAATCATTTGAGATTCATATTAAATGCATTCTTACAAGCAGACACGTATAAGTTCGCGCTAACACATGCCGCATGTGAACCTACAATAAAAAACAATCTCAAATGAACATAAGCCCCGCAACTCTTGCCAATCCGCCCTAAAACAGGGGTGACATTGGCAAAGTTAACCATCTTTTTACAGTATGGATGGTCATCTTAAATGTAATAAATCTTTGCAACTTAGATTATCGGATGAATCAAGATTGCTGTTGATTGATTCTTTCTGGAAAAACATTGTGGGATAAAATAAGGAGCGACCGTATCCGAGAAACCTGCGAAGTATACGACACCGGCAGATGGATAATACAAGGAAGAGATATGGCGAAGCCAACGTAGAAAAGATAAACAGTTATCAACATTGCCAAGTTGTAAAAACTGGCAGACGTCCTTCGGGAAAACCCAAGAAATGGCAAGGCAGATGGAAATAGACTTCGCAGAAAGTAACTGATAGGAGGCAATTCGGAACAAACAGACGTTGTAAGTAAACAAGAAGAAAACCAATCATAATAAGAATAAAGTAATTAAGGGATTCAGCGGAAAATTTTAGTTTAGAACTTTTTTCTCGGCGGGTAAACGTCAGATTTGTATGATTATGTGGCTTGTATGAAAAAGGTTATGACTCTGGATGAAATGAAAGAAGTATGTAAGGACAGGAAAAAGTGGCGGCTAATCTGCAATGTTGATTTGTAATGTTGGCTCATTCATTTACGTTACATTTTTTTGTATAGGAAAGTATTGACTTTTTTTGTGTAGATTTCTTTTTAAGGTTTTCTTGTTTTTTATATACTTAAATGTTAATTTATTATTTGTATTCCTTGACTCATATGTTGGTATGAGGCTGACCACCCATACTATAAGAAACGGTTCACTTTGCCAATATCACACCCCTGTGTCAGAGAAGGTCGGCAAAAGTTGTAGGGCTTATGTTCATTTGAGGTTTGGATTTTATTTGTTAGTACACATTCAGCATTTGTAAGCGCGAACTACACGTGTTTGTATGTGGGCATGCATTTGAGAGCCTTAAATGTTAATATATCTCTGCAACTTAGATTATAGATGGTCTTGACTCTTGAGTAACCTTCTTCTTTTTATTATTATAGGTTTTAGATTTTACCAGGCGTTCTTTCCTTTTTGGGTGGACGACCTGGTAGACGCTGGTCGTCTGGTTTGAATCAATTATATTTGGCTACCAAAAAGTTAGCCTTTTCCCTTAGCAATCCGACCGTGTGACGTCACATTTTTTTTATATGTAAATTCATGTGTGGACCTTATTATAAATACTGTTATTTTTCTGATCAAAACAATATGTTTTAAGCAATTACAGTTATCACATTATTCCTTTGTCGAATGAAGTCAAAAATAAAATTCGAGCGCCGTGGCAATAAGGGTTCCACGACAAATCGGTCACAGGCAAACTCTCAACTGCCAAACTGCCAGAAAATGGACAAATCGATCACACAACAGTTTGTCCACACGGCTTTTTGGTCAACGACATTTCGGTCACAGACCACTTGGCCGCATATAAATCGTCCACATATAGCTCATACACAGACACACCGGTCACGGGCAATTCGGTCCCACTGCAGTTCGTTTACATGACTTTTCAGTCAAAGATATATAATATGTCATACAAACTTTATAGTCCACATACAGCTCTATTACAAAAAAAACTACATTTGATTAAAACCCAGTAATGAGGTTGAAATATTTTTAAACTTGGAACTTTTTTCTCGGCAAGCAAACGCCAGTCTTTTGTGGCACTGCCGTCCTTAGCAAGCAATAGTAAAATATTTGTATCCCTTTTTGTACGTGACCGAAAAGCCGTGTGAACAAACTGTAGTGTGACCGATGTGTCTCTGGACGAATTATCTTTGGCCATTGTCTGTGACCGAATTGCCCGTAACCGATAAAAAATAATGTAAGGTTTATTTATTGGGTGAGCGCTGTTTTCGAGTGAATCACACCTCAAGAACCTTCTGCGAGCTATAGAAAGCGCCGATTCTCAAGCAAGACCCAGTTGCTGTAAGGCTGGATGGATCTTCGGTGACCGGTCTTTGGTAAAGGTGTATAAATTTTTTAACCCAGCGAAGAGCATATTTGAAAACATGAATGGTATACTTTTTGTGCTCCGCCGGGATTCGAACCCACAACCTTTCATTCACGAGTCCGAAGCGCTAACCACTATACTACGGACCGGTCGTAAGTATAACGTGTTACTGGTTCTGAAACCTATGACTGATAAGTAAGCTATTTATTTAATAATAATTATCATAAAACATAAGAGCACGTAATGGACGTATTGCAAACATTCCGCTTAATCTTCAAGTAAGGTAAGTATTTATGTTATGGTGCTGTGAACAATTAAGAGAACAGATCGAATCATATTGTAAGATTGGAATGCACACGTATTGAACATATAACTAATACAAGTTAATATACAGTAGAACCTCTCACAACGAGTAATTCGCAAACCAGCAAAAAAACAGTGAAAAAATGGCCATTTGGTGTAACGAGTGAGGTAAAAAGGGGAAAGGGATTTTTCTAAACTTATGCTCAGACATTATTTGTATTTTTTTTGTGCAAAGTTTAATAACCCGCGAACTACTAGACTACGGACTGGTGTGCCTGTGGACGAATTACCTGTGACTGAAATGCCGATTACTGAAGCATCGTGTGGACAAACTGTCGAATGAATGAATGATGGATGATTTCTTTCCTGTGGCATCATTTAATGGTCCAGGACCATCTCAAGGGTGCCATGGCTTCTGGAAAAAAGCAGTGTCTTCAGTCCCTTTCTGAAGGTGGTGGTAGGCTGGTTGTTCCAGGCAAATTGTTCCAGGCAACCAGCCCGGCCACCGCAAAGCTCCTGTCTGCAAAATTGGATGTGTTCGCTCTTTTGGGCACTATGACCTTGTTGACAGCAGTGAGGGCAGATTGTAGTGGTTGTTTTGAAGTCGAGTGACCGATGTGGCTGTGGAGGAGCCATCTTTGACCGGTTTGTCGTGATACGGGTAATAAGGCATGATGGCGTTTTTTGTCGCTCACATGAGATCAATGTACCCGCCAACCTTCATGTGTACCAATATCACAGCCTTAGCATACATGTTGTCTTTGTGATCAACAAAGGCAGTTTTCAAATTACTCATTGGTCTTACCGCAACATAAAAAATAAACATGACAGATTATTGCGTCTCATTTTTAATCTCCATAAAAACAGCTTCATTTCCACAAATGGGACCAATTAAGTTAATAAAATTGTTCTATTAGTCACTTGATTAAAAAAATGGGAAAGTTATTAGGCTTTTCTGGAAAAAATAAATCATTTCACATATTCATCAATGATGAATCATCTAAAAAAGAAACGACACTGGATAAAATTAAAGAAGTATGCAGGATCGGAAATGATGGTGGTTGATATTTAATGTTGGTGTCTAAAATTATGGCATTTAATATTTTAAATATTCATTTAAATTAAATTCATATTGTCCTTTATTTCATATTTTTTTAATGTTGATTTTTTTTACGTGAGGCTCACACTCAGCTTTGTTTAGTCGGTAAGTGTGATGGGGAGTGAGTAAGGCATACTGTAAACACGTTCCTCTCGCTGCTTCTGCCCATGCTACACGCACTGCCCAGAAAAACTTTTTTTTCAGATTTTTGACGGACTCCAAAGGACTGGTGAAAAAGCAACCTACGGGGCTCCATACATCATTCCCCGCAGTGGCAGCAGAAGGGGCAGTGGCCTTTTATTATTAAACGTGACAATGTTTTGTCGTGAAAAAAATGTAAATAAATAAAGCGTTTATTTATTTACAAATATATTTCATCATCCCCTCACCACACACAAGAGCTTAGTCGGTTTTTGGTGACGTATAGCGTAGCAACAATTTAATCAACAATGTAATAGATTTAAGAAAAAAAATATGTTACTTATTTATTTCAAATAAAGAAAAATATTTTATTCAAATATATATTATTCACATCATCACTTCATTATTACTACGGTATGTGGTTGGCAAGTTAAAAATTGCATAAAAATACTACAATGGAATTAGGTTTAGGTACCGAAATATGGTATAGCCATAGTCTGTGAACGTACAATCGTGTCGGCAATACTCGCATTAACATTTTTCGATTATTATTTTTTTATGTGAAAGAAGCAAGCATTATTGACGTTGACTAAAAGGATGGTATGAGACTGACCTCTTTAAATTGCAATAAATATTAAGTTAACTTTTGCAAATGCCACACCGGCGGCAGGAATTGCAAAATTTATGTTCATATGAGGTTTTGTTTTTATTTTGTATGCACACATGCAGCATGCGTAAGCGCGAACTTACATGTGCCTGCTTGAGTGCATGCATTGAATATGAGCCTTAAGGGTGTATGATTTCATTTTAATATGAATTTATTTGCCCGTCACGACCACCTATTATCCAGTAGCCGCGAAAATGCATCAAATCCCGCGTTTAGCTTTGAGAGTTCGTCGGTAGGAGATCGTATTGTATCTGAACCATTTTGTGTTTTTTTTAGCAATAAAATAACATGAAAGCGAAAGCGAAGCGAAGTTATACATTAATTAAAAACAAGCATTTATTTTATTTTATTTATATACAAATACAAAAAAAGGTATTCATTTTATTTGTAAACAAATTTACAACTATTCACTTTCGTTCGTGTTAACAGATATATCCAAGTATATAAGTAAATAATTATTCAACCTGTACAGATTACTCAAAAATGCAAAGAAACTGGCATAAGGTCTCTAGAGAGCGTTTTACATTTCACAGAATTGGAATAAAACGCTACAGTTCAGTTTACACTATAGTCACACAGAAGCACACACGCCCTGTATTTTTCAACATTGTATATTTTATCAAAGTGTAGACTCCAGTGGTTGCAGACCTATACAGTGTATTAAAATAAAATATGAAAAAAAAATATATATATTTCATTTTCATTGTTTATCTTGACTTATAGGTTGGTATGAGGCTCACCACCCAAACTTTAAAAAATGGTTTACTTTACCAATGTCACCCCTGTTTCAGGGAAGATCAGTAAAAGTTGCAGGGCTTTTGTTTATTTGTGGATTTGATTTTAAAATGTAAATGCGCATGCACGATTTGTAAATGCGAACTTACAAGTGTATTTTTGTGAGCATGCACTTAATATGAACCTTAAATGTTAACATAGTTTTGCCACTTAGATGATAGATTATACATTGTGATTATGTCCCAATGACTCAGTTGATAGAGTGCTTGCATTCCATGCCGAGAGCTGAGGTTCGTATCCCACGGAGGATGTCAGAAATGATTTCCCGTGTCGGTGTTTATTTCAACTCAATAATAAAATACCGGCAAGGTTTCTCAACCTTAACAATAAATGAGAACCAGCCCCCTCGGGAGCTGGGACACCCCCGCTTCAACTGAAATGGTTGGCGTAAGGCCGGCTTCCTTACCTATAAAAATACAACTTTCATTTTTCTTTTCATCTTCGTCTCCTAACTGTTATTAATTTTTAAAGTTAAAAAAAGGTTTCATATTACTGCGTAGCCAGGGAATGTTTGTTGAGGCCGTGACTGCGTATGTGTTCAGTAAATATGCCAGTGTGTGTGTGCTCATGGACTTCACCCTGTACGACGGAAGACAACGCATCCAAGTGCTATATATGCCTGTATAGTATACTTTTTTATACCATTGGATGTGTACATTGAAATAGCAACATGAAGTTTTTTTTCTAATAATTCAACTAAGTGATGGAATATATTCTAAGCATAAAAGCAGCACAAAAGATATACCATTTATATTTTCAAATTTGCTCTTCGCTGGGTTGAAAAATTCATAAAACCTTTACCAATGACCGGTCACGAAATGTCCATCCGGCCTTACAGCAACTGGGTCTTGCTTGAGAATTGGCGCTTTGTAGCGACGACGATGAAGCTCGTAAAAAGGTCGATAGCTTAATTTGTAGAATGCTTGCATTCCATGCCGAGAGCAAGGGTTCGATCTCAAAGGTTGACTCAGCCTTCATAAGAAATGAGAACCAGCCCTTCACGGGAGCTGGGAAACCCCCACTTCAACTAAAAGTGGTTGGTGTGAGGACGGCCCCCTTACCTGTAAAAAAAATAGGTCCCGAAGCGCCACATGCGACTCCTTCGGGGATAACGCAGGCAAGAAGTTACACTACATGTGTAGCTTAGTTGCGTTTTTATATAATTACCCACTGATATAATATAAGGGTGTCAGAAATGATTTCCGGTTCGGTGTTTATTTCTAACCCAAAATAAAATACCAGGAAGGTGTACTCAGCCTTCACAAGAAATAAGTACCAGTCCCCACGGGAACTGGTATGCCTTCGCATCAACGAAGTGGTTGGCGTAAGGCCGGCCCTCTTACCTATAAAATAAATAGGTTCCCTCGCCACATGCGAAGCCCTTCGGGGATAACGCGGCAAGAAATTCTTATTTATTTAGCCACACATACTCATGACATTTTTGTTAGATTTCGACGGAACTTAGTTGTCTTGCACCAATCGAAATCTTGACTTTTGGATTACGAGTCCGTGAAAACCTAAAATTAAACATATACCTATACACATACCTATACATATGAGGATAATTTATTTATTTAATTTTTTACATGACCAAAGAGCGCCGTTTTTGTGTGTTTCACACCTCAAGGGCCCTCCTAATCATGAATTAGATATTTTAAAAAGGTGCCGTTTCAGTGCTCCCTTAAAAATGCCAACAGATTCCGAAACCCTCACTCCGGGTGGCAGTCTGTTCTACTCCATCGGCCCCGAAAACCGGAAAGCGCGATCCTCAAAATTAGTGCGTATTTGACGGCGAGGCTGCATCAATCTGACAGCTTGACACCCCGCTGACCTAAGTGTCCGCCCCCTCACACTCACTTCAACGGGGGAAAATATGTCTGCCAGATATGATGGAGCCAAACCATTTAGGGCTTTAAATACCATCAAACACACACGGAACCCTCTCAGGGAAACGAAGCCAATGTAGTTCTTTCAACAGCGAAGTGATGTGAGAGAATTTGGACATCCCGAAGATCAGTCTTGCGGCCGCATTCAAAACAGACTGAAATCTGTTCAGTTCAGCGTTAACCACTAGACTAAATTACAGGCCTGAAAATTTCAAATTGCTCTACGCTAGGTTCAAAAAATGATTTCAATTCAACAAAAAAGGCCAGCCAGCAGAATTCTTTCCAGCTAAATCATTGAGCTAAATGAATTTCTCTTTGAAATTCAAACAAACTTTCATATTATTCATGTAATGGAAAAAAACTTATCAGAATACTATAAAGTCGTGTGCAGCTCTCCGTACAATTCATTTCATCTGATTGAATGATCTTTCGCTGTCTTTCGCCATTTCGTTAAACTTTGCAAACTGTTTTTATGTACGTACGTATTATACTACCATAGCGTTTATGTATATACTCTTACACACACAATATAAGAGAGGGCTGACTCGAGCATCTTCGGCAATATACGATGATACACGAGTGTACCCGAAGTATGAAATGTAGCAAATACAGCGCAACCAAAAAATGTATGGAATCTTAAACAGCAACTCTAGATGGCGTTTTGATTTCCATGCATTTTTGAGAAACCAGTTGGTCCAGTTGTAACGTAAACGATTGTACTCTTTTGCATTATATAAATCTTGCTTCCATAAAACTAAGGAGATATAATATTTTTCTCCGCAGTTCATCTACCGGCCGCAGGTGACGCTAGCGACCGGGTCATATTTTGTATGGAAATCTTTATTTTTCCAGGATAAATAGAAATCGGGGGAGAAAAAATAAAACAAGTATTGCATTACAAACATAAAAAATATCACTTCAAATCCTAAAAAGAAAATATACCATTTAATTGCAAATTTACCTACACGATCGTATGCAAAATTTGAGTACTTTTTAAATAGCTATAAAAAATCAATGAAAAGTATAAAAAAATAATTTTCATCTAGAAAAAATAAAACTAATCAAAATAAATGTTTTTAAATAAAAAAATGTTAGGAATTATTCATAACAACAGTGGAAATCTCCATTTAAGGTATCTCCGTAAATAAAATTATTTTGAATTGGCATTTTATGTGAAAAAATACCTAATTTTATGTGTTAATTTAATCTGGAAAAAAAATGCTACCTAACCATTAAAAATATGGGCTATTTTGGTCATTAAAGTTGGGCGCGCTGACCTCTCAATCACCCTTAAATGCCCATATATATATTTGCAACTAAGATTATACAAAGATATCGACGGTAATAAGGCAATAGGGAATAAGCGACATAAACTAAATTGTTCAGGAGAGCAGTTTAAAGTTTGACATTGCAGAAAAATGGCATACCTTTTTTATTTTTTATCATTTCGTTTAAATCAAAACAGCTCTAAAATTAAAAGAATAAAGGCATTGCATTTATTGGTATTCCTCTTAATGCGGTTTTACGATGTTTTACATTTTTTTATTTCACAAGCGCCTTTAGGACAAACAAGGCCAAAATGTTGTCGGTTACACCAAAACCATCTTTTGAAAACGTAGTTCTTTGCTTGGGCATAAACAACACAAAAATCATCGATGAGCTATGAGAGTTAGCGCATTAGAAAGTGCGGAAAATTTTAAGTAGGATAGCAGTCATAACTCATTTTTGACCAAAACGTCGCTTATGCCTTTTAACCGTCGATTACTATATAATAAGTGCACCTTATTTTTATTAACATACAAACTCGTATGTACGAATAAATGAATATGGAAAAATTACATTTTGTTCAAAGTGTGACTATTTACGGATCTGATTAAAATATTCATTATGAAAGTCATGATTTTATTGTGACGCGATTATCCATGGCAGCGCGGTAAATTAGGGGCTGCCCTTCCAAAGGAACCGGCTGAATTCAAACATACGTCAACAAATGCATTATTATTATTATTATGAACCATGCATATTTAATTTTTGTTTTTTTTTCAATATTGATTAGATCATCTTCGCAACTTGTAAAAAAAACAAGATTAACAAGCAACGGATTAACATGTTGACGGAAGTAAAATTTAATAAGTATGATGATGGTTTTTGATGGTTTGCACTGTTTATGTTCATGTGATGTTTGGTTTATTTTGTTGGTACAGATGTATTAGCGCGATGTGTGTGTTTGTGGGCATGCATTAAACATGATCCTTAAATGTCAATATATCGTTGCAACTTAGCTTATAAATTATTATAGATGTATGCTCCAGTACCCCTCGTTCAAGTATAAAAAGGTTGACTCCCTTATGTATGAAAATAAAAAGGTTCTTGTAAATGCAACCGTTTCGGGAACAAGGCAGATAAAATACTTAGGTACTACATGTGCAGTTAAGCTGGGTTCTTTGACATTATAAGTCTGCGCTCGACATTTTTTTGAATAATGTACATTGTTTTTACTATTAAGTATGCAGATGGCATTGATCGGCCAGTATTTTTTATATTTAGATATTTTGTTCTTTATTTTCATGTTTACTTTATGATGTAGCTTCCTGCTTCCGTTTCACATTTTTGGATTCTATATATATTTTTTTCTTCCTACTTACTCAGATAATAATCCATAAAAATCAACAGTTTTCATCTAAAGTTCTAAACCTTCCAAATATTGAAATAAAATTTCACGATTTACATATTCAACGCCGGTTTTCTGTCTTACCCGTTCATTTAATAATTTGTACGAAAACGTTATTTTCGATAATGCAGGAAAAGTTTAAATTGGAAGTCACAAGTAGCCTATGGAAGTACATAACAATCTAAATGTGTTCTTCACTTCATTGTACTTCACATTACAATCTAAATGTGTTTCAAACATTAAAAAATTCCCTCGGCTACATATAATTAAAATCCCAATAATCAGGATTTTTTTACTAGATCACACCATTTAGTCGACACTCGTGAGTCAAAGATGGCACTCACATTTTTTTTTTGCATAAAATATTACTAAGGAATACACAGGAATACATAAACTGTAATTTTTCATGCCAAACCTTGTACCATAATCTGCTGCATTCTGACATCAATTCTTTTAAACCTTCTTTCGATTATTACGAAAAATAGCTGCAAAAACATAAGTGAATATTTTTTATATAAAAGCGGATGTAAATTCTGCAAATGGATTACCAGAGCCTTGACTAATCGCGAACTTGACTTATAAAAAGCGAACAATTGTTATCCAAATGACATGGATCATGATTGATCTGGTATTACAGTTAGCACATTTGAGACATGGTTACTTCCATATATCCACATCACGGCCGCATGTGTGTCGTGCTTAAATAGCGCTGTTCTTAAGGTCACCATCGCGGGTTCTCGACCTTAGCGATCGAGATTTGGTCCAAGGTCGGTCGAGCGGGCATCAGTCTTAGTATCTCACTGCACTGAACTGTTCCGATCACACCCTTGAGTAGAGCGATGAGACGAGATGTCCTCTCCGTACCTGCATCGTTATATACAAGTAACACGACCAAGTAACAGAAAAAAAATTAAAACTGTTACACTCACTAAAAGCGCTGTTGTATACTTCATGCATTTTTCGGTGTAGGTACGCTATGCTTGAGTATTAACGCAATGTTTTAAAGTCAGGATAAAGATATTGTCAATTACTCGTACTTTTACTTTCTCATCTGGTGACATACACATAAAAATAAATAACAAATTGAAGCTGCTTTAGTAGGAAGCGCTGTTTTATGTGAATCGTGGAAACACACCACAAGAGTCCTCTGTAATATGGTTGGCAAACAACATTTCCCTGTCCTGTTCCTGAGCGGGTTACATGGATCGAGTGAGCCTCTTTATTTTCACTGGGTATTTAAACACTGGGTATTTTAAAGCACAGGGTATACAAAAAATGGTGGCGTATATAAAGCTGATCCATTTTATATGGAACAACGATAAGCTTTTTAGTCACCGCCATGTTTTATTCCGTCATATCTTCAAATAGGTATGGTAAGATCTACCGCCGGCCGTCGAGACTTCTACCCCAGAACCAAGAGTATAGAGAGTAATATACGATGGCACTCCAAGTGAGTGATTTATTTCACATTTGTTTTTATTTTCGCGTTTGAGATTGACTGATAGGTTGGTATGAGGCTGACCCCCCGTACTGTAGAAATTGGTTCACTTTTGCTAATGCCATCCCGTTTCAGGGAAAGGTGGCAGGAGTTGCAAGGTTTATGTTCATGTGAGGTTTAGTTAATTTATATACACACATGCAGAATGTGTAGGCGCGAACCTACATGTGCATGTCTGTGGGGATGCATTTAATACGAGCCTTAAATGTTAACATATCTTTGCAGCTCAGATTATAGAGGTGAGTTTACGCAATATTCTATTCTCGGAGTACAGGTTGGAAGCGGATTTGAACCTAGAAAATTACACGGTTTAGAGACTGCAAAGCCACGACAACAAATCATTGTCTCTGTGGACACATTAACTGAAGTGAATACCAGCTAACGTTCAATGTCAATGTCTATGGGGCGACATGACGTAGAGATGCAGAGCTTGTGCGTGTTCCGCTAGTCCATTCGGTGCCGGCCCATCACACACACTTACATGGCCGGTCGTAGAGTGGTGGTTAACGCTACGGACTCGTAATCGGAAGGTGATGGGGAGAACATGAAAAAGAATCTAATTGTACAAAATTTATCAAAGTAAATTTTAGCTTTGAATGAAATGAAAGAAAAATGCTAGAATCGAAAAAATGGGGGAAAAACAAGGAATTTCAGCAAAAATAAGAAAATAATCTACTAATGCTATCTAGTGGCATCTGTGTGTGTCTAAAACTCTGCAAAATTTGTAATGCAACAACAGTCGCTATCACAGTTTATGGAGGTTTTTACGGTACTTTGTGACATCCAATAACCATGAGAAATACAGACTTTCAAATTTATAGTTTTGATTTACTCAAAATGTTCTTCAACTGACATTTCTTGCTCTTACCCTGCAGTATTTATATGTGATTTTAGCGGCTAGGGGCTCTAAATCTTAGATGTTTATTTTGACATTAATTTTTATTAACCATTTTTTATAGTATTATTGGTCAGCCTGAAACCAAGCTATAAGTCAAAGAATATTGAAATCACAAGTTCAAAAAGGTATTTTACAACTATGATGAACCATCATGCCTAAGAAACACGGGTCCTGACGACGCGACGTTGGGTTCGATTCCTTTCGAAACCTTAAAAACATCAAAATTCTCCAGTTTCACGGTTCTTGCAATGTTTTTTTAAAAATTAAATATACACGTTACTTGTTTTTTCCTTTGGGTAATAAATTTAAATATAGGTTAAAAAATGAAACTTATTTCAATGTTAAATGTATTTTATACCAGATGTTGCACACTGTTTTTGCCTGTTTGCATTGCTCGCCCCCGTGTGATGGGTCGGCACCGAACTCACTAGCGGAACGCGCCACTAGAGTCGTAACCCAGTTGCATGTATGACACACACTGTACTCTTTAACCTTAAACGCTGCACTTCCGTTTGCAACGACACAGGCCGAGCCAACAGATTCATATGTTTATTTTCCAATCACGAATCTAATGTCTCAGATTACACTCAGACATTTTCCACTTGTTGGTTCAACTGATAATTGCATTTATATTCCATGTAATATATGAACACGCTATTGCTTCCGTAATCTATTTACTTTGTTAATGTAATAGTTCCATAATAATGATAATTACACTAATCGTTATTCCGGCCAGTCACGCGGAGGGTGCAATACGTGAACATCCATATAAAATTTAGAAGTTCATTAATACTACAAAATTAACACAGAAAAAGATAATGCAGATATCTAGATAATCAAAAACCTATTTTTCGTACATAGTATAGAACCTAATACGGCAATCAAGGACTTTTTTCGGAAATTATATAAATATACGGAAACATTGAGAATGACACTGTTTGTGTTAACATGTATTTATAAATAATCTAAGTCAGTAATATTAGGAATAATAGCACAATTCACGCTGAAGAAGCCCATCGTAGAAATGAGCGAAATGTCCGGAAGCTCCAGCTCCCACAGACCTCGGCAACAGATCCCGGAAAACATCACTCCAGTATCAATAACACAATATTAGTTTGCTTTTTCTCTTGCAGCTGATGGCTCATGATTTGACGTCCTAGTATGCATAATTTTAGTCGCAGGTACATTACATTCTAAGATTAATAATTAATGCATATTCACATTTCGTAAACACACACCCGTAAGGTCACGATCACACATGCAAAGTGTGTACAAACAAAATAAACACCCAAATCTCAAATAAAAAAAGGTTGACATTGGAAAATTGAACCATTTATGGCAGTATGGGTGGTCAGCGGCATACCAGCCTATCAATCAAGGAAACTTTATCTTATTACAGAAAAAAACTAGTTTTTTGATTCTGTAACTACGATTTTCTCATAAGTTTATCTAAATATATGGACACACAGAGAAACATTTGAATGTTCACGTGATCACGTGAATTTCATCATGAATTTTTACATGGTTTAACCACACACCATAATATATAGGAAAATATTTTCTCATAATTCTCGTATACTTTATCTTATTCTTTTGAAAAAGTCTGGATTGCCGTCTTTGATTCTAATCGATATACTCGTGCATGTTAATCAGAACATTATAATAATATTTTTATAGGTTGTAATGGTAGCTGTACTAGTGCAGTATAAAACCCAGTTACATCAAAGCTAACTTTTACCGGTCCGAAGTTTTGTGGTTGACGCTAAAGACTCGTAAACGTAAATTCATCAGATCGATTCCCTGCGGAGCACAAAAAAAATCATTGAATTTTTCAAATATGTTCTTTGCTGGTTTGACAAATTAATTTGCCTTTATCAAAAGATCAGTCACAAAGGTTCAACGAACCTTAGAGCAAATGGGACTTGTTGGCGATGAACAAGTAAGAAAAGGGCTTTTGAGGTGTTTTCACAAAAAAACAGCTCTCACCGAATAAATCATCCTGAAAAACTCGTAGAACGACCCTCATTCACCCCTTTGTAATCGACGACAAAATAATTAAGATTTTGGCGTTTTTACGAGTCATTCCTTTGTACTATTGTTCGTTTGTGGAATGTTTTTATCTCTCTTTAATCCAGGTTAACTCAAATCCAACATAAATCTTCCGCTTCTCAATTTCTCAAAACAAAGGTAACTTAACACTACGCAGCCAGAACCTGTGAGACAAAGGATCAGGACATCAACTGCCACCTCAACAACACCCACACCTCTGCGGAACACCAACATGTGTCATAGACCTCTAGATTCTCTGACCCTTGTTCTTCTCTGTCTTTCTCAGAGGATTCCTTAAAAAACAATGGTTGACCAGAGCCTCTCTAGGGTCAACTTTTTCACAGGCGCAACAGGTTTTTCGATCAATACCTTTTCGGAACTTTTTCTACGTTTCGCATTCACTCACGTAAAACTTTTTCATGTGGATTTTTATTTTGAGTAAGAATACAGAATAATGTCATGAATGTATAAAATTGGAAAGAAACATAACACTCTCAAGTCTCAACACATACGAGATTTTAAATTACTTCAATTAGTTTTAGGAAAACATTTTTTTACCACAGGATTTTTTTTTGCCAATGTGACGTTAGAAGTACTTCTTTTTTATATACATTTTTAAAGAAATTTTACATGAATTGCTTACTGTTATAACACTGTTTTAATAACTATTATATTGTTCAAAAACCATCATAGTTTAGTCAATTATTTTGTTTCAATTATGTTGTACACATGACGTGTATACTTGTATGTGTGACAAGACAACTACGTGAGTTCTTTATTTTTTCATAATTTACTCGTTTATTGTACCCATTGACTAAAAATCAAACAAGAGTTTGCAATTTTATATCGCATCTCCATGCATTTTTTTCGCAGTATATTCACGTATTTTTTTGCTGATGTAACTCTATTTTTTTCCAGTATCCTCACGAAAACAAATATCATCACGTCGCTACTGCTTTTCTTTAACTTTTAGTCACACAAAGGTATTATATTCCATTTATTTGTTATTTTGGTTGAAATAGATATTTATAAATATGGGAGCAAACTAATCAAAAAATTTAGTTGAAAAATAAAGTTTTGAGACAAGGGTTTAAAAATGCAGGTAAGGATAAATAACATTTTTTTAATTTTTTTTATTGATTTGCCTTTTTCAAATAAATAACTATTGATTATAAAATATTCAAATTGTATTTAGTTAAACGTCCGGATCACCTTTTACCATACATACTTATTTTTTTGATCTGTGCCTTTTACAAAAAAAATATTACAAAAAAATGCTAGTCAGGCCATGTAATATGCCAGTTATAAGTTTTTTACGGTTGATCTATCTATAATCTAAGCTGCAAGGATATGTTAACATTTAAGGCTTATATGAAATGCATGCCTACAGACAGGCACATGTAGGTTCGCGCCTACACATTCTGCATGTGTGCATACAAATAAAGAAAACCTGACATGGACATAAACCTTGCAACTCCTGCCGCCGTTCCCTGAACCGGGGTGGCATTGGCAAAAGTGAACCGATTTTTACAGCACGGGTGGTCAGCTTCGTACCAACCTATCAGTCAAGGAGCACAAAAAATTATAAATGATTTACAGAAATTCATAATGAGACACATTACAAATTAAAATTAAGTAAGATTAAAATTAAACTAAATATTACACTTAGAATGATGATTCATAGTTTTTTTTTTTTGGATTTATGGACTTCTTCAATAATTTTGTCGGTCATTAAAGTAATTAAAGTGTTATTTTCTGTAAATAAAACTGGAGTTTTATCTTTGTTTACCTAAAAAACACCGGTGATTGGCTGTTTATAATATGAGTGAATAAATTAAAAGGATGTTTTTGATCTGCTTTGATGACAAAGTAAATAATGTGCATTTATAACGAATAGTGAATACGGATTTATGAAACTATCTTTTTACCGTATGAAGTCCCTTGACTTATTCTTTGACTGATAGGTTGGTATGCGACTGACCACCCATACTGTAAAAAATGGTTCACTTTGCCAATGTCACCCCTGCTTCAGGGAAGGTCGGCAAGAGTTGCAGGGCTTATGTTCATTTGAGATTGGGTTTTTATATTGTAGGTCCACATGCGGCATGTGTTAGCGCGAACTTACACATGTCTGCTTGTGGGAATGCGTTTAATATGAATCTTAAATGATGTATATCTTTGCAGCTGAGATTTAGATTAGATTTAGTATGTATGCAAAGCAGGATTGTTTATGTTAGTATTTTATATCATAACTTTTAGATTGTAAATAACTCTCATTACATTTATTACTATTTTTTTTTTTTTTTTTTTTTTTTTTTTTTTTTTTTTTTTTTTTTTTTTTCAATCTATTTTTAATTGTGGTTTTATATTCAGCTACTTACTTCTAATTTCTGCTTACTATTTATACATTCATAAACTGTCTTTTCTCTTGTTTTTTTATCTCATCTCTCTATTTTTTTTTAAAGTATTAATACCTACTTATGTAATCATTATTTTGTTTTATGTTACTTTTTATCCCGGATAGTTTTCAATTGTAGTTCTGATATATTTGTTGTTTCATTTTATACTTTTTACTTACTCTTGTATTTATAACACTATTTTTAGTATGGTTTGTAAAAGGCACTAAGTGTCGTGAATTTATAAATAAATAAATAAATTACACTGCAATAGGATCACCTTCATCATTTGTATTACTAAAATTCAATGTAAGCAAAATCGGTGTGAATATTTCAGAGAATTTCAACGTTTTTTTTTCAGTAAAATGTCAAATTTTTTTGCGCCATGTTTAGAAATTCGAAATCAATAATAAATGACGAATATCTATAAAAAGAAGATTCGATAAGTGTCATTATTTCGGTATAATTGAGTAGGTACCGATTAGTCATATATTACTTTTCGATGAGAATATACATAAATTCAAAGTAAGAATCTGAAATCATCCATTGCATGACACACTAGTAAGTAATTATTTTTTACTGAAATTGTACTTGGGACTCGTAAAAGTTCTTCTAGAATCAGAAATTAACAAAGAATTTTCCTCTGACCTAGACGGTTTGTATGAAAATTTGCTAACACGTATTATTTTCGAGATGGTTTTTCCATGGCATTTTGTTGAAAACTGAAATTTAGGAAATTTACGGGATAAAAATAAGAACAAAAATTATAATTTAACTTCCAAAGATATATTTACAGTTAAGGTTCATATTTAATGCATGCTCAAAAGCTGGCACATGTGAGTTCGCATTTGAACATGCTGCATGTGTACATACAATATAAAACAAATCTCAAATGAACATAAACTATGCAACACAGCCTTTGCTTGACCGAAGTAGCATTGGCAAAAGTAAACAAAGTTTTTACAGCATGAGGGGTCAGCCTTCTACGAACCTTTTAGTCAAAGAACCTATTAGATTTCTACATACATAATTATGTAGGAAACATATTTATAAAGAAACAGTTTCAGATCCAAGTTTTTATGTATATAAGTCACGATATTTTTGGCTTTGTCGAAAGTTTTAGTGAAATGATTCGGATGAAACATGAAAATTTGACTTTGAAAATAAATAATGAGATTCATTCTGAAATAGTTAAAATTAACTTCGTTCAAGTTCAATTCAATTCAATTACGAGCCTTGAAGAAGTCAGTCACAAGTTCACTGACGAAACGTAGCAGCCTTCGAAGAAAAAAACAGCCTACAGAAGAAATACTGAACCATGGTCTACAAGCCCGGAAAAATGGATACTGCATCCTTATCTGAAGCCGGCCATGAAAGCCTGAAAACACTTATAACTTCGTACAGTTTTAAACACTTTTTTTTTATCAACTAATTACCTACGCTACGCAACTAAGCTACTCATACGGTGCAACTTGTTGCCGCGTTATCCCAGAAGGGTTTCGCATGTGGCGAGTGGAACCTATTTATTTTTATAGGTAAGAGGGCCGGCCTTACGCCAACCACTTCAGTTGAAGTTGGGGTGGGTTTCTTAGCTCCCGAGGGCATTTTAATGATTTCCATTGAATTTGAAAGTGGCTTCAATTCTTTAACCACATAAAAATACAGTTTAAATTAACTTTAATTAACTCACAGTTAAAATTGTAACATTAGTTTGATTAGCTTTATTTATTAATTAAGTTTGTTTATTTAAATTCGTAAATAATTTTATGAAGTATTTAGTTTACGCAGTTTCATATGTTTTTGTACTTACTTTCATTTATTGTTATGAAGATTCCTTGACTTATATGTTGGTATGAGGCTGACCACCCATACTGTAAACAATGGTTCACTATGCCAATGTCTCCCCTGTGTCAAGGAAGGTCGGCAAAAGTTGTAGGGTTCATGTTCATTTGAGGTTCGGATTTAATTTGTAAATACTTACACATTCAGCATTTATGAGCGCGAACTACACGTGTTTGTTTGTGGGCATGCATTTGATATGAGCTTCAAATGCTAATATATCTTTGCAACTTAGATTATAGATTATTTTTATAAGATGCACGCATTACATTTTGAAGGTTTCCTTTATAGTTTGTTCTCGAGGCTTTGATAACATGTGTAATTTGTACGAGTATAGAAGCTTTTGCCCGCGATTTACCTCTCGTTCTTGTGTGATATTTCTCAAGGCCACCTGTATTGAGTTCCTGATTTAAAAAGGACAAGTTCACGAGGAGCAGCAGTACGTTATTTGCCTTAACCGACAGCGGTCGTCACAGAGCCGATTAATCCACATAGCATAATATCACAATCAACTACTCAACCAGTTTTGTTTTCGAGTTGAACTTTTTTTTTTGTGTCGCGATTTATACCGATATAGTTTCTGCGCGTGAATAAAAACTTGTTCCTTCTTCTTCTTCTTCCTCAGCCTTTCTCAGTCCACTCCTGGACGTAGGCCTCCTCCAATCCTGTCTATTCTGAATTAAAACTGAACAAGTTAGATCGTTTACAGTGAGGTTTTATAAATAACAAGTGAAAAATATTGAACTTATAAGTGACTTTGTAGAAAAGAAAAAAATAAGGTAAATTTGTAACTACTATACCTTAAAGGTAAAACTGATAAATGACATTCTAAGCTAACATGGACTTCTCAGATAAGTGCACCATTTTTCCTATTTCGCACTGTAGAAAATACAAAAAAGTTGGCAAATTTATTTAAATATATTTAAATAGTTTAGTAGGTTTTATGGCTGGGTGGAAAAATTCATAAACCTTTACCAAAGACCGGTCATTAAAAGGTCCATCCAGCCTTACTGCAACTGGGTCTTGCTTGAGAATTGGCGCTTTCTACAGCGACGACAAAGCTCGCAGAGGGCTCTTGAGGTGTGATACACACAAAAACAGCGCTCACCAAATAAATCAGCCTAATTTATGAGCACCTTCTTATTGTAAGTTCACTTACTATGATAAGTTCCTCGGTATAAAATGTTAAACGATTTCTCAAATCAGTGAAATAGCACTTATTTAGTTTCACCTTTAAGGTGGCGATTTGGTCACTTACATTTAAACTGTTTGGCAAGTGCAACATTAAATTAAATAACTAAATTAAATCCTTATGGTGTTATTCTCAGACAGCAAAGGCATGGCTCTCCCTCAGCCCACAGTGAATTTTCTAAACTACAAAATCGATGATCTGTAGATCACATATCTGTCAAATGTTTTGTGAATAGCACTGTTTGTATTTTAAGGGCCTGTTGCACCAACATTCAATCAATATTTGATTGACACATCAATTTTGATTGCTTAATTCTGGTAAGGACCTCGGTTAAATATTTCTCGAAAGGGGGTGATAAATGATGGAATTTGAACAGGAAATATGATGTAAATCTGCAGCTGATTTACGTATATGTAAACAATTTTTGATTTGATAGGAGAAATCACTCTTGATTTTGATATTTGTCTGATTAGAGTTTGGAGCAAAAGGCCCTTACTGATCAGTTTGTATTATATTATCTATAATTTAAGATGCAAGGATATACAAATATTATTATTTAAAGCACGCTCACAAGCAGCACATGTAGGTTGGCGCTTACTTACAAAAAAAACAAAGATTCAACTGAAAATAATCTCTGCAACTTTTGCCGACCTCCTCTGAAACAAGGATGACATTAAATAACACTTTTATTACTGCAGGACTCTTTTCTTATTCTCAAGTTTTTACAATACATACTTACTTTAAACTATTTGACTTCAGGATCACAGTAAAGATCCTATATACTATAGAGTATAGGATATCATTGAAAATAAAATTATGTTTGTCAACAGAAAATATTTAAATTGATATTTTTATATGTACCTACAACAAAAAAAATATTAGTCAGTTTCTAAAATTAAACATGATGTGCCCAAACAAAGCCACCACAACACATAACACAACACTACGCAGCTAACAGCTATGTTATATAGGATAAGGACATCAACCGGTCTGTAGCTCAGTGGTAACACTGCGGACTCTGAATGGGAAGGTTGTGGGTTCGAATCCCGGCGGAGCACAAAAAATATACCATTTATATTTTCAAATTTGCTCATCGCTGGGTTGAAAAATTCATAAACCTTTACCACAGCCTTTACCAATGACCGGTCACCAAAGGTCCATCCAGCCTTACAGCAGCTGGGTCTTGCTTGAGTATTGGCGCTTTGTAGCGACGACCAAGCTCGTACACCTCTGCGGCACTACAACAAGTGTCATAGACCCCTAGAGTCTCTAGAATCTAGGGGGTCTCCCGCACAGGATTTCTTGAAAAAAAAAATCGCGACATCACCAACATCTCTGCAGCACTAGTAGTCATAGACCCCTAGATTTACTGAAATCTAGGGAGTCACCCGCACTGGATTAAAAAAAAAATTTTGTATGATAACTTGGTTTGGACTAAAAATTAAATAAATTGAAGCGTATTTAATTTGAAATATTGATTTGAAGCGTAATGTAAGTGCCATTTTTTTAGACGAAACCAAAAATTTATGGAAATTCCATGTGTACACAATAAGATTTCATACTTGCTAATCCGAATCTGATTCTCTAACGTATTTTTGATGCGGAAAAAGGATGATATCATTGGGTGCGAAAAATATACACAAATATAATATTTACGTATTTTTTTTCTAGATAGGGAAAAATCTATCAAATCGGTATGATGCGTGTAAGGTGCACTAAAATGAAATTTGTCAAAACACAAAAATAAATTAGTTACAACTATGATATTTCTTGACTTATACCGATGTCACTCCTGTTACAGGGAAGGTCAGCAAAAGTGTTCATTTGAGGTTTGGCTTTTAGTTTGTAGGTAAGTACACATGCAGAATGTTTAAGCGCGAACTTGCCTTTTTGTGGGCATGGGCATGCATTTAATATGAATTTTAAATGTGTACATATCTTTGCAACTTAGATTATAGATTATATAGATAGTATTTTCCTTCATTATGAGTATGTCTGAATGTATCTTTGTATGTAAACAAGTATTGATGACAGCATACTTCTTGAACCTTTGAGTTTTTTTTGCTTATGTTATTTCCAAGAAACATCTCGATTGCAGTTTTTACAGCAATTTTCATATGAAAAAGAAAAACCAATTGTGAATGTTGGCAATGTCATTTTAATATAAATAATTTCGCTGAATATAGTATTCTTCAGTATGATATAATTCAATGCCGTTATTATTTTAAAAAAATGTATGAAATTCTTAATTTAAATTATTTTTCATTGACTTGTAGACTGAAAAAAAAATGTTCACTGTTTCAGGTAATGTGTCCCAGGATGCATATTAATTTGAGCTTTGTTTTAATATTATTTTGTAAATACTAATGCGGATGTATAGCCGCAGACTTAGACGCTTATACTTGTGGACAGGCATTGATTATGAATCTATAACGTGAATACCTTGAAAGTTGAATCTCAGCTGCAGATTTTCGACCTTCCCTGAAACAGATGTGATATTGGCAAGGTGTACCATTTTTTGCAGTATGGGTGGTCAGCCTCATTACTACCTATAAGTCAAGAAATACATGGATAGTTTTTTATCAACAGACTTACACTTCAAGGAGGCTTTTCAACATGGCAGCGGCTATGGAATACAACAGTCCGGAGTATGAGGCCGTCATCAAAGGGATGCTGCCCTATGTAGGACAGATCAAGCAAGATCTGGCTCTTCACGAAGCCTTGGCCCAAGCCAGCCTGATGACGTCAGAGGCTGCCAAGCGGAGGATACAGGCGAAGCATCTTCAGCTGATGCGGCCAGAGGAATACGTTCCGCCCAAAGAAGTGCTGCTGTACCTCGTCAGGTGAGCTTTAATGCATTTTTATTTGGTACATAAATTTGTGAAGACGAATGCAAATCACTAACCTATATTTGCCAGGTAAGAAACTGGTATTTAAATCATGAATTAATAATGAATCATTTTTTAAATGTTTTTTTGTAAAAATACCTACGTACATTGGTTTCGATTCATAGCTATAATCTAATCTAATTTAATCTAAGTTGCAAATATATGTAACATTGGGGATTCACATTACATGCATTCTCAAAAGCAGACACGTACAAGTTCGCGCTTTCGCATGCCGCATGTGAACCTACAATATAAAAACCAAATTTCATATGAACCCAGAAACTTTTGCCGACCTTCTCTGAAACAGGGGTGACATCGGAAAAGTGACTCATTTTTTACAGTGTGGATGATCAGCCTCATACCAACCTATAAGTCAAGAAATATCAAAATAAATAACACATAATGAGAAATGACGAGTATTCCCTCCTGCATCTCATTATACAGGGAAGAATTGAAGGAAGATGAGCTCACGCTGAAGAATACTCGTAACGTAACATCTTGGTTAAAGAACCTAAGACAATGGTATGGCAGAAGCACTAGATCCCTCTTTCAGATTGAAGGTGCAAGTTGCTATGATGATCGACAACCTTCACTGAAGAGGCGCAGGAAGAAAAATAATACTATTCTCCCTCCTCTGACCCACGCCCTGCATATCCATCCCATCCGGGGATGTGTCACAGGACTCGCATGCAAAACATTATATCAACGGTTAAAAGGCAACAGGGCATAAGCGACAAAAGCTAAATTGTTCAGGAGAGCAGTTTAAAGTTTGAGATTGCAGAAAAATGGCACAACTTTTATATTTTTTATCATATCGTTAAAATCAAAACAGCTCTAAAATTAAAACAAAATAAAGGCATTTATTGGCATTCCTATTAATGTTGTTTTACGATTTTTTTATTTCACAATCGCCTTAAGGACAAAAAAGGCCAAAATCTTGTCGGTTACATCGAAAAACATACTTCAAAAATGCAGTTGTTTGCTTGGGCATAAACAACAAAAAAAAAACATTGTAGAGCTATAGGAGTTAGCTCATTAGAAAGAGTGGAAAATTTTAAGTAGGTTTGCATTCATAACTCATTTTTTACCAAAACGTACTTCATTTTAACCGTCGATATAGATGCAAGTGACAGAAGGTCCTACCGTGAAGCTAACACTCTCTTTAGTGTAAAACAAGACAAGGTGGCTCAGAACACAAGTAAGCAATGATATCCATAAGTGAAGAAAAAGAAGAATAGATGGGTGAACGAACTACTTGTAAATCTTATGATAGTGAATAATTATCTTAACCGGATAGAGAATAAGCGAGTGTTCAGCACAATCTCTATACGCGTAATGACAGTCTGTCACCTCTCGTCTGGATGACTGACTCAAGTGTGGGTCAAATGATTATTATTAGTGTGCGAACTGCGAGACTCGCAATATTTACAGATAACTTAAATTACTTTGTGTCAACTAAAATTTCATTAATTATAAACATCATTTTTGCACTGGTGTATCTTAGAAATGTTCCGTAAAAATCATCCAGTCTGGAGTTGTAAAAAAACTCTGCACATATAGAGCAAACTATTCCCACTTTAAAAATATATTTATTTTTACATGTGAAGGGGCCGATCTCATGCCAACCCATTCAGTTGAATTGGGGATTTTTTAGCTCATGTGAGTGCTTTTAAGTCATGTCTTGTGAAGGCTGAGTAAGCCTTGCCAGTATTTTATTTAGGATTTGATGCTATCGATAAAATAAAATTATTGTACTCATTTATTTAGTGAGCCCTGTTTCGTGTGAATCACGATTTCTTCTGGGCTTGGTTATCGCTCTAAGTAGATAGCGCAAATTTGTCAAAAAACTTAGTTACTCATGAATTTTTCAACCCAGCAAAGGTCACATTTGTTTATTTTTAGTTTACTTGGAAATTGAATAGACACCTTTTGATGAAGAGTCTGAGGCATTTAACACTGGACTACGGACCGGCCTTATATTTACGCATCTACGAATTTTTCCGTAAATAATGCAACTTCTTACCGCGTTGACAACGAACGTCTTTGCATTTTGTATGTGAACCTATTTATTTCCAGAGGTAAGGAGGGTAAATTTACGTCAAGCAATTTATATGAATTGAGAGTTTCCGTGCCCCCAAAGTAGTAGGCTCTCAATTCTTAAGTAAATCTTACCATTTCTAAGCTTCGGACTTGAATAACACACCGAAATGGGAAATGTTCCGTAAAACATCGCTTATTTTATTCATCCATTTATTTTTATTGAAGTGCTTTTTTTCCTTTTTTTATACATTCTCTCCACACGAGAAGCACACTAATTAAATTTAAAGTAATCCAAATTATACAAAATTAAGAACTATCATTTCGATACCTTAGAGGTAAAACTGAATAAGTAACATAATAAGTAGGGCCCGGATTAATATGTATCAAAAATCACGAAATATGTAAATATAATATGGATATAAAAAACTGAAATATGGAAAAATATGGAACAAAAAACTGTTACCCAGTACAAAACCCTTTATTTTAACATCAAAGAACATAAAATATAAAATCAAAGAACTTAAAATGCCTTATATTTACTCTGCGTCTATCTTTTTAGTCGAGTTGTTGCAGTACACAATAACATGTTTCTTTAAATTTTCAAAATTAAAACCTTGTCTGTTTTTTCGAAACATCGCCTTATACTGACTGAAAGACCTTTCAACATCACAGGATGTGATTGGGGCAAACTTAAATTTGCACAACTCTGAGGGTGAATATGCCTCCTCTGGATTGCCAGTTGCTGTTCCATTTAGCATGTTGTTAATTTTTTGTAGCGTTGTATACCCTTTATTTTTTTCAAGTACAGACTTTATTTTGTTTTTTACCAATTCAGCAACAGGGCCTTCCGCCTCCATAATTGTGGTTTCAATTGTTTTAATGATCTTAACATTTTCTTTTAATGATGTTGATGGATTTTCCAGTGCTTTGATCTGATGTGACAGAAAACAAAAATTGCTTCTTATGTAGATTAGATCATTTCGAAGAGTTTCATTTTCGAAAAGTTCTTTTGCATTTAAAATACTAGCGGATTCATCTTCTAATTCAAAAACAATCGTTTTCATCTCAGTATAATACTCGCAGTAGTACTCAACCGCTGCTAACCACGTACCCCAACGCGTCAGCACAGGTTCTGGTGGCAAAGGTATGTCTGGATGCATTTCTTTAAATTTTAAAATCCGACTTGGTGCTTTCAAAAAGATTTTCTTTACATTTGATACCAAACTATCAACATTTTTAAACTGGAATCTCACGCATTCGGCTAGTCTATTAATTCCATGTGCCAAGCATGTTACGTGAATCATTTTAGGATACAACACTTTAAGGGCATCTCCGGCTTTGACCATGTAAGGAGCAGCATCGGTCAGTAGCAAGAAAACTTGTTCATGTTTAACACCATCGGACCACAAAACACTCATTGCATCGTTGAACAGCTTGGCTGATGTTTGATGGTTGCATTTAGGAAGTTCTTCGCATGCTATCAAAAAAGATTTGCTGGATTTTTCTTCCACTAGGAGCCCAATAATCACATTTCCTATGCACCGGCCCATGGCGTCCGTCGTCTCGTCAATTGCAACCCATATAGGTCCGTCCTGAATTTCTTCTCGAATCGATGCCAAGCAATCCTCGTAAATATCATTTACGATTTTTTTCCGAAATGTGGATTCGTCGGGAATAGATTTGCCTGAGTACTTTTCAAGAAAGATTTTCAATACAGGATTGTTTACTTTCCACAGAGGTATATCTGCACTCATCATGGCATGACACAAATCTTCGAGAAAGTATCACTTTGAGAACCGCTGGCTTTTGCTTCAGAAAAAAATTGTTGTTTGAATTTGCTTTTCCTTGAGATATTCATCTTATGTTTTGTGGTAGATACATGCTGTGATATTAAGAAACGCTGCTCAGTCGAAACGGATTTTTCGCAAGCATTACAAAACAGTACATTACCATCTGTACTCAGAGACTGGTTTGGGAAATCTTCAATATATTTTCCTAATTTAAACCGCAAAGGTTGTTTGTCCTTGGGCATTATTTCAATGGGCACAGTTAAATAATTTGGGTATAATAATATGCAGGAGAATACTTAAATCACGACGCAAGACAAAGAAATTCAATGTGTGCGACACAAGCAGGCGACACGAGTACGCGCGACGATTAACAAGTTGTGACTGGCTGACGACGAGCTGACGTTCGGCCTTCGGGCGAACGCCCGGCCGAGCAGTGAACGGCGAAACGATTCGTTCATTTTTTACTCGTTGTTTTCAGTATTTGCCGCGCCAAACCGCGAACTAATTATTTCCGAAGCGCTATGAAAGCAAAAATTATTCCGTTCTCTCTAGTTTAAGTACCAAACATTGAAAATATGGACTAATGTGATTTTCGTGTGCAAATATGGTCTTAACCTAGAAATATGGAAAAATATGGAAAATAAAATCTGCATTTTCCAGCTCAAAACATCATAATCTATGTAGAAAACTAAATAATTAATGGAAACTATTGAAATAAAAAATATGTATTTACATATTAATCCGGGCCCTAATAATAAGCTAACATGGGTTTGTCACATAAATCCATTCATTTTCCTATTTTCTACGAGAGAAAACAGTACAAAAGTGTGAAAGTTGTGCAGTTTAAAAGTTTTTCATGAGCACTTCGTTATAATTAGTTCAATTTCTATGAGAAGATAGGTACACACAATAAAAAAAAATCCACAATTTCTCAAATCAGTGAATCCGCACTTATTCAGTTATAACTTTAAAAGGAACTTGAAGTTTATATCGACCGACTACAAAAATGTAATAAATAAAAAATAAAAATAAATATATGTATGACCACCCATACTTTAAAAGATGGTTCACTTTACCAATGTCACCCCTGCTTCAGGGAAGGTCGGCAAGAGTTGCAGGGCTTATGTTCATTTGAGATTGGGTTTTTATAATGTATGTAAGTCCACATGCGGCATGTGTCAGCGCGAAATTATGAGTGTCTGCTTGTGGGAATGCATTTAATATGAATCTCAAATGATACATATCTTTTTTAATTTAAAATTTTATTATTTATATTTTCTTAGTTTAAATGTTTTTCATGAGCACTTCATTATAATAAAATTAGTTTAATTTCTATGAGAAGGTACACACAATAAAAAAAATAATCCACAATTTCTCAAATCAGTGAATCCGCTCTTATTCAGTTATAACTTCAGGTGGTAATTTGAACTTGAAGTTTATATCAACCGGCTACAAAAATGCAATAAATAAAAAATAAAAATAAATATATGTGTATGATAGTTTGTAGATATTTTTTGTGTTTTTGCAAAGATTATGTAACAACAATTACGGCAGGCAAACAACTATTTCAATAGTTGTTTGCCTGCCGTAATTGTTACATAATATTTGCAAAAACACAAAAAATATCTACATACTATCATGGATTGATATTCAAAACAAACGTTTAATTTTTAAACCAGTTTAGACCAGATTTTCAACTTAGTTTTTTTTGGTTTGAGGTTTAATTTTGTTTTTGGTTTTAATCCATCTAATGAAAATTACCAACATTATTGGAAGCATTTGATGATTTGATGAAGGATACCATTTTGGCTTGTCGTAAAATGGCAGTTGATCTGTAATGTTAGCGGCTAGGGTTTTGTTAATGAGAATTTAGTTTGCTGTTTTAGTTTTGATGTCCATAAATATTATTATTCATTGATTTAAAAAATGTAATTTGTTGTGTATGTTCCTTAACTTATAGGTTGGTATGCGGCTAACCACCCATGCTGTAGAAAATGGTTCACTTTGCCAATATCACCCCTGTTTCAGGGAAGGTCAGCAAGAGTTGCAGGGTGTATGCTCATTTGAGATTCGGGTTTTTATATTTTAAGTCCACATGCGGCATGTTTAAGCGCGAACTTATACGTGTCTGCTTGTGAAAATGCATATGTGTTACATATCATTGCTACTAGATTAGATTAGATTAGTGCTAATGATGAAGAAGATGTTTATTATGAGATTGTCAACATACATCATCAACTGAAGTGATGACCCAGGGTGGGTTTATACGCCCTTGATCAATCACAGACAACGCTGCTTGTTCAACACTTTCCCCCTCCAGACTCATACTCGTATCGCACAATATTCTGTCACCACCCCGTCAAACCATCATTTAATCTAATCTAAGTTGCAAAGACATATCGAAAACGTGTTAGTTTTCGCTTACAAATGCTGCATGTATCCATACAATTCAAAAACCAAACCCCAACTGAGCATAAGCCCAGCAACTTTTTCCGTCCTTCCCTGCAACAGGGGTGACAATGGAAAAGTGAAACATTTTTTACAGCATGGGTAGTCAGCCTCATACCAACCTATTAGTCAATCATTATCTAGGTTTTCCTACTGCTCTCTACTCCTCTGAGTCTATCTATAATCTATAATCTAAGTTGCGAGGATATATTCATTCAAAGCTCTCAGATGTATGCCCACAAACAAACACGTGTAGTTCGCGCTTACAAATGCTGATTGTGTACTTACAAATAAAATCCAAACCTCAAATGAACATAAGCCCTGCAACTCTTGCCGACATTCCCTGAAACAGGGGTGACATTGGCAAAGTGAACCATTTTTTACAGTATGGGTGGTCAACCTCATACCAATCTATAAGTCAAGGAATACGAGTGATAAATAACATTTAAGTATAAGAAAACAACAAAACCTTAAAAATAAATCTATACAAAAAAAGTCAAAAATGTCTTATGCAAAAAATGTAGCAAGCTAATAAACCAACATTACAAATCAGCATTGCAGATTAGCCGCCACTTCTTTCTGTCCTTGCATACTTCTTTCATTTCATCACTACAAATTTCATTCGCGTAGGTACTGTAGTTATCTTTGAAGATATATTTTCCAAAGACTGTTGTATTTTTTTTGCGTATTGGACAATTTTGTAATTTTGAATACGCTACTGTCAAATTAGAGTAGGGATAACGTATTTTACAATTTAAAGTCAATTACTGTTCTAACCTTTTGAGAAAAAAAACCAGATAATAATAATTATTTTAATTTCATATTTTACGTGTTGCCAGCTTGTTACAAAAGTTGTATATCTATTATATGTGTACGTACATATACTTACACTGAAGATACCTAGCTGATAAACTACATGTGTATGAATTATCTTCTTTGATAAAATATACATTTTTTTTTCTATCAAATTATGAAAGAAAAGAAAGTATTAAAAAAAAAAAATTCTAATGCAATTTTCACTTATAATAATCCATGCATTCTTCAACCCTTCAAAATTATAATTTATTTTGAAAACAGTTCGATGAGCATCTTAAAATTTTATTTTAATGGCCAGATTTTTTTTTTTTTTTTTTTATTCTTGAAATAGTACATACATACATTTTAACACATATATAATATGTTCTAATTACATATGTACATATAATATATTATGTATATTCTGTTTCTTCTCTTCTCAATTTATTCTTGAATATATTATATATTTTCTGTTATATATTTTCTCACTTTACTTTTGAAACCAGTAATTGTCTTTTCCTCTGTTATTTCCTTACCCATTTCCTTGAATTCCCTCATCGCTTTACACAGAATTATGTGATTTTGCTTTTTTTCTCAACGGCATTCTCATTTCGTGTTTGTTTCTAGTGTTATGTGCATGCTCCCTTTGGTTTGCTGATATTTTCTTCCAGAACAGTTCCTTGACTTATAGGTTGTTATGCGGCTGACCACCCATAATGTAAAAATTGGTTCACTTTGCCAATGTCACCTCTGTTTCAGGGAAGGACGGCAAGAGTTGCAAGGCTTATGTTCATTTGAGATTGGGTTTTTATATTGTAGGTCCACATGCGGCATGTGTTAGCGCGAAATTATACATATCTGCTTGTGGGAATGCATTTAATATAAAACTTAAATGATATATATCTTTGCAGCTTAGATTAGATTAGATTAGATTAGACTGTGATTTTTCATTATTTATCACTTTATACACAAACATCATCGTATTATAAAATATTCACGTTCAAATTTTCAACAATAATATATTTTCTAATACCTCTTACTTTGCATGAAATATAACAGACTCGGCACACATTCCGTAGAAAATAATGTGACATCACACGGCCGGGTTGCTCAGAAAAGGGCAACAAAAATGTAATCGATTGCTAAGGACCCAAGTCGCATAGACATTCGACGTTCGACCGCTCAAAGCATCTAATTAAAAAAAATACAGTACTGTCTGTTACCTAACTATCCTCTATTTAAAAAAAAATTGCACATAATTAATTACATTGATAATGCATAAGACTTACTTAATAAAATGTTTGATTCTTATTCATCATTATCTGTACATCCATTATACAGGGCTCTTGAGGTGTAACACACATACAAACGTCGCTCTGTAAATATGTGTACATTCCAAAGAAATTTTCCTTGCATATACGCTTATATACATCAATACGAATAAAATTAAGGTAAGTGTCAAATCATCAATAAGATTCGAACCCGTGACATGTTGGTGAAACTGTGCTTTTCTAATAACAGCGTTATTCACAAACAGGGACTCCATGGTTCATAGTTATTTTTTGTGTTTTGAAAATTCCTTTTAGACTGTGGATGAGCCATGGATTTGCTGTGTAGGCATAACACATTACTCTTGATTGTACTACACGTGCATTACAATCGTCAACCCGGATACTGTAAAGAAAGAGATATGAATAATTTTAAAACATCCCTGTGTTTCAATATTTTGGAACGAACACTATCATTCACCTTTTCCTCCAAGTTCAAGGATTACAAAAAAATCACAAAAATTGTAATAAAATGTGTCATTTAGTAGATAGGTAGTTGATATAATGAAGCGTGCCATTAAAAACTGCTTTCAGACTTGAGATAAAAGTTTATTGATACCTATCTGGTCGATAGCTCAGTTGGTAGAGTGTTTGCATTCCATGCTGACAGCTCGGGTTCAAACTACACCGAGGGTGTCAAAAATCATTTTCCGTTTCGAGGTTTATTTCAAACCCAAAATAAAATACCAGCAAGATTAACTCAGCCGTCATAAGAAATGAGTACCAATCCCCTCGGGAGCTGGAAAACCCCCACTACAATTGAAGGGGTTGGCGTAAGGCCAGCCCCTTACATGTAAAAATGAATAGGTTCCATTCGCCACATGCGACTCCTTCGGGAAGAACACGGCAGGAAATTACACTAAAATATACCTTGAAAATTATTGTATGATTACAATAATTTATAGTTTTCCTAAAAATATGAACATTGATAACAGGTATTGTATAATATTAAGCCAATTTAGAAAAATAACATTAGGTTTGTTATTTGTATTCGAGGCTATCTTTTTTATATGTGTTCGGCTGAACAAATCTTTAGATCTTTTCATGATAAATTTATAAAATGCAATAAAAAATATTTCAACATCACGTAGTTTTTCAATCGTCCAACTCATTCTACAAAATGTGTGAGATCGACTAGAATTTATGTAATCGGATTACTAATTGAAAACAAAATCATTATATTATTATGATAGGTGCAATAATCTCCTTCACATAACCTCGGAAGTATTTTTTCCCGTATCGTAACCCAGTTGAGTAATTAATACGATAGCTTAGCAATTATTACAGCCCTTATCTCAGGGGCATGAACTCTTGCTTGGCTACGGTCTCCAGTACCAAAAGTATAAAACATTGCATTCCAACTCAACCTTAGTGTCTTACGATAAATGCATGAAAAGTAAAACTCCGTACACAGGCGCTGTTTTTGTTCCCATATGTATTTTTTGTGTACGCTTTGGATGAGTTTTAACGTAAAGTTTTATTGTTGGGGTACAATTTACATGTCAGTGAGAGTGAAGACATTCGGTGCGCTAGTCGGTCGTTCTGGGAGCACTTGTTCCCCAAATCACGTGATCTAAAAGTTATACTAATCAGTCAATAGTTGATGAAAGACAAATAGTTCAAAATGTTGCTGTACAGAGTGCGACCGAGATTTATTAGTTTGGCGTGTACAATAACTGAGGAAAAGCGTCTGACTTTTTTGAAATGCATGCCGCAGTGAGTTCTCTTAATTTTTTTTTAGGTCTTTTGACATCTTGTAATTTTGATCAAATTAAATTGATCTTACTATTTTCAGTTGGGTTATTCCATACATTGGGATTGCCTCCTTAGAAATACACAATATAAAATACAACTAGCATTTCAGGGGAAAAGGAAGTACCTACTTTCGTTAAAAAAATATGTGATAAATACAAAATGGCTATGGGAAATGCCCCTTCAATTATTGTAAATGCTTTACCATTAAAACAATTAGTGCGATTCTCCTTGTTAACTATTTTGGTTTATAAAAGGAAAATTACTTGTGTTTGTAGAGAACATATTGACGATGGGATCAATAAAATCCTTTTTCAGATTAAAACTGATTCATTTACTATGAATAAAAGAAAATGCTGCTTACCAAAATAAAACCCACCCAACACAATGCTCTTCAAAGTGTAATCAGAAGGTCATAATTTATAGTATTTACATAACTTAAGAGAATTATAAGTAACGCATAAAACAAAACAGACGTAATATTTAGCTAATAGTTATCTGAACTTGATGCAATGCTAGAAATATCTACTAACAATCATATTTTGGAAGTCTACAGAAATATGAAGAAATCATATCGCAATTAATGAAATCAGTGCTGACACGTTATTGCACGTGCCAACTCACGTCTACTTTCACCGATTGTAATTTAGAATAATAGAGTTATAAAATTAAAAAAAACTTATACGCTACTATATCAATTAGAACATAATTATCAACATGAAAGATTCATTTTAATAAGCAGATGCATCATGAATACTTACAAAAAAAAAACTAAATTAAAAATATATAGGTAAACCCTCCCGCCAACTTTCGCTGAAATATGTGATTACTTAGGAAAAAAGTGGACACTTTTTTTGAAGTACAAGTGGTCAGCCGCATTCCGACTTATAAGTCAAGAAACAAAGCTTATAAATATGATAACATACTCAAATTAAACTAACCAATACATACAAAAAAATGTTCAAGAAATGTCATCTATACTAACTTTAATAAACTAATACTTTTGTTGTAAGTGACGAAATTATACTAGTTATTGCATAATTCAAGCTTTTCTGTTTCCATTTTTGCTTATATTTTGATTATTTTTATTATTATTAAATATATATTATTAGCATTTTTTATGTTCCCATTCTTAACTTGTAAAGAGCCCTCTTTCATAACCCTATGAAAACTCTTGAGTATTTACACACTTATGTTACCAGGTGAATTAGTGTGTTTTCCTTAACTTAATATTCAACCGCTAGAGGGAGTTACGTCTCATTAAAGTAGGTACATTTCGCTATTTTTTCTAAAATGCTGGGTAAACCATTCGGATCAATTTTGAGATGGATTAATGATCATACTACATAAAATATTTCCATTTTATACTGAAATATTAATGTACCTAAATGAGACACATTATTCACCATCAAGATGTTGTGTTTCGTCGGAGATCGAACCCACAACCTTCAAATTTTTAGTCAAAAGCATTAATCACTAGACCACAAAACTCAACGCAACTAAGCTACACATATAGTCTAACTTCTTTCCGCGTTATCCCCGAAGTATTTAGCATGTGGCGAGTGGAACCTATTTATTTTTACAGGTAATGGGGTTGGCCTTACGCCAACCACTTCAGTTGAAGTGGGGGTTTCCCAGCTCCGGACGGGGCTGGAACCCATTTCTTGTGAAGGGTGAGTTAATCTTCCCGGTATTTTTTTTTTGGTTTGAAATAAACAATGTAGCGCGAAATCATTTCTTACACCCTCGGTGGTATTCGAATCCGAGCTCTTGGCATGGAATGCAAGCACTCTACCAACTGAGCTATCTTAAAATGAGCATAAATTACTAAAACAGTAAATATTTTGCGTGAATTAAATATGCTTAAGGAACAATACTCATTTTCCACACAATTTGTTTATTATTTGTTATCAAGTGCAATTTACAAATAATTCGTACATTGCGCTTGACATCAGAGTATACATAGTTGGCAACAGAAAGTCTATTGGTGATTTTATTATGTACACAGCATCATAAAATGTCATATTTGCAGATCAAAAGAGTCAGGTCAGGACTTATTCAAAGGCCAATAAATATTATGTTTTCACTGAAATCTTTTGCATACAAACGTTTGTAAATATTATATTAATTGATGATACCTATGACTTAAGAAAAATAAAAGTATGACCCGTGTCGATGATAAAGATGTCTATAATCTTTAATCTAAGTTTCAAAGATTTATTAAACTTTAAGAGACATATTGCATTCCCACAAGCAGACACGTATATTTTTGTGCTTACACGTATAACATTTAAACTAACTAAGCTACACATATAATGTAACTTCTTACCGCGTTATCCCCGAAGGGGTCGCATGTGGCGAGTTGAACCTATTTATTTTTGCAGGTACGGGGGCCGGCCTAACGCCAACCACTTCAGTTAAAGTGGGGGTTTCCCAGCTCCCGAGTGGGCTGGTACTCACTTCTTGTGAAGGCTGAGTTAACCTTGGCGGTATTTTATTTTGGGGTTTGAATAAACACCGAAACCGGTTATCATTTCTGACACCCTCGGTGCGATTCGAACCCCAGCTCATGGCATGGAATGCAAGCACTCTACCAACTGAGCTATCGACCGGACTTTTACCCAACATAAAACAACACACAACCCAATTATCAATCGAACATAAGACTGTCCCTGAAACAGCGATGAATCTCTAAAACATCATAATACCATGAGGCCCGCACATTAATTGACGTAGACAATATTGTGTCGTCACGCAGCTGCGTAGGCGTATAAATATTTTGTTATTGGTTACTAAGGACGACAGTTACACACAAGACCAAATTCAAAAAAGTTCCGATTCCATTGTCTTTATTACGATCATATGTGCTGATGCTAACGTTAACTCTGATTCTAATGTATTCATTTTTATCTTTTTAATGTTGGTTCGCATTGAACTTTATGAACTGGTATTATTTTCTTATCTATTCCATACATAATAGTCTCCAAGTTACAGGGTCGATGCACCAATTTATTGTACCTAGCAGTATTTTCTATTTTTTTGACTAAAGTATCATTTCATGAATATTGCTTTTTGGCTACAAAAAGCAATATTCATGAAATATGAAAAAAAGTAAAAAGTCTCTGACTAAGTTTTTACTATTAAGTAGTACATTATTATCAAAAATAAACAGTAAAAAATGGATGTACATATTTCATAACCAGATTGAATGATAATTGGAGTCGCAAATTTAGCACGTTTTACATCTGCGCAAAAATGTAAGTCATGTTTTTGCAGTAAAAATGATGAAGGTGCATACGAGGCACTTCCTGTTTTGATCGATATAATTATTATTACAAAAAACACAATGGAGTTCAAACATCATAATAATATATCATTTGTTCCATTTCTTTTTAATGGAGAAGATTCGCACATTTGACATATTGCACGTTTAATAATAAAGAGCAATAACTCAAAAAACATGAATGTTGGGAAATCACGTTTGAAGTTCAGACAGCCAGTACAACTTGTACGGGATGAAAAAGGCGGCCGATGCTTTATCTCGGTCATCTAAATCTAAGCTGCAAATGTATGTATCATTTGAGATTCATATTAAATGCATTCCCACAAGCAGACATGCATAATTTCGCGCTTACACATGCTGCATGTGGACCTACAATATAAAAACCCCAATCTCAAATGAACATAAGCCCTGCAACTCTTGCCGACCTTCCCTGAAGCAGGGATGACATTGGCAAAGTGAACCATTTTTTACAGTATGGGTGGTCAGCCGCATACCAACCTATCAGTCAAGGAGTACAAGCAATTAATACAATCAAATATATAAAACAAATAAATTCTAAGCAATCATCATCAAGTCATCTTCGTCCAAATTGAACGGCTGTCGCATTCTACCTATTCTTCTCGCATTGTTCTTGCGTTTTATTGCAAAATCTCGATTTTCCCAATTTTCGAGGTATTTCTCTTTATTATTAAACGTGCGATATATGCAAGAAAATTGTAACGTGATATTCGAATTTGGAAAATTTGCAACAAAAGCGTTTCGATGGTTTCGACCAGTTTCGACCCAACTATTGGCAGTTACAAAATATGGATTTATTTTCAATCAGTCATCGGTAGGCTGAAATTCAAATTTCGAATTTTGTGTTTTTGTTCATTGTTTTATGTATGTCAAATACCGTTTTCAGAACACTGGTTGCTAGGATACATGAAAATAAACAACTCATCTGTTTCAATATAAATAAAATAAACAATTCATTCAATTTCCAGTTAATCTCAAATAATACATAAATATGGATTCCAACAACTCTACAGAAAATGACACGGATACTATTAAAACACATGGAAACGAAGCGTATGGAATCGGGGTATAAGAGTTAACATTTTTATCTGTATTATTTAAATATTTCCAGATATGGCGACAGATGTTTAAATTTATAAACAATCAAGGGGTTTTATGCTACTCACTCATCGATATAAATTCTATTTTATTTATATCGATGCACTCACTATATTCGTCAATTAAAATAAAATAAATCTTTTATACTGATCGATGAATACATTAAATTGATTTTCTGTGCTTTGCTATTGGTTATCGAATAGAGAATGATTTAATTCACAGTAAGATTTTTTTGATTCAGTAATTTGTATTTTTGATTATAATTTTAGGAATATGAAGGTGATAGAAATTTCAAAAACGAAAGACATGGCTTTGGTTTGGCGATTTTGCCCAACGGGGATATTTATCGCGGACACTATCTAGAAGGATTACGTCATGGAAAGGGGTTGTACGTTTTCAAAAATGGCGCTCGCTATGAAGGTGAATGGAAACATGGAATCAAAAATGGTTACGGGAAGATAATCTACCCAGATGGTTCAAACTACGAAGGAGAATGGAAACATGGATTAAAACATGGTTTTGGAGCGTATTGCTATAGAAACAAAGACGTTTATGAAGGCGGCTGGAGTAAAGGGGAAAAACATGGATTAGGAAGCTATTCCTATCATCAGAACCAAGTGACTTTTATGGGAGGTTGGTGCAATGGAAAAAGAAACGGTTCGGGTCAGATTGTGTACCCTAGCTATCGGTATCATGGAATCTGGAAAGATGATGTCCCGATTGGAAAAGGTTTCTTTGTTTTTGAAAACGGCTGTATGCAAGAAGGCGAATATGTTAAAAATACGGGAGAACAATACGTTTGCCAATCTGATGAAGATTTGGAAGACATAACATGGAAGCCGTTGAGGGTTTTACCTTTGGATTTGACTTTGCTACCAGTTGCACCAGTCCTCACTCCAGTTGCACACGATTCTCTTGATTCGTCGTCTGATATGAATACTTCAATTTCTAAGAAAAATGCTTTTGAAAACATTGAAGCTTACTTGGGTGAATCGGTTTGTGATGATGTTAAGCCACGCGCTTCAAATTTTTGGTTGGGAAATCAAAATGGAATTTTACCAGAGTAAATTTTTTTTTCATGACTGAGCAATGTAGGTACTTAATTTTTTCGCTTTTTCATCTCAAATTGTTAGTTTATACAAATGAGAAGAAACAAAAAGTTTTGTTTTTTTGGTTAAGTACCTAAGTTTTTAATTTTAATCGATTAAAAATAATATATTAAGGAAGTAGTGTGTGATTGCCATTCGATAACTTATTTTAACTTTGGTAGATCTTTGGGTTTTTTGTAGTACCTACATGCCATAAATAATTACTACTTTGAGAATAAATCATATTTGAACAGATCATTGCTTAAATATGTTAGCCCTTTGATTGAAAGTAAACGGTCTATTTTTTTTTCTGATTTGTTTACTGATTATACAAATTAATAATTGATTTATAGCGGAAATCTTAAGAATTTGACTAAACGAGTGATGTGTGGATTAGTAATACGATTCTTTCCTAGATTTCCAAGGTCAACAAAGGTATTAATGTAAGCCCGAAGGGCTCCATTTACTTAGCATTATTATTCATCTTGCCAATAATTGCAGTTGTTTAATAAACAAATTTTAAATTAATAAATGTTATATTTTTTGCTTTCAATATTATTGCTTCTCATGTATTACAGATTATCGATAATTACATTTGAATAATGCAGAGGCTCTGGCCACCCCTAGCGGAATGGCTACAGAGTTACAGTTACAGTTACATTTGTTGAAGTAAAATTTATAAAGGAAAAATAAATATTTAAAATACTTATAGTGTTTTCTACACATGCGCATCTTTAAATCTTGTTGTGTCCTATTGACGATAACTTTGACCCGTGTTCAACAGATGCCATTGGGGAATTATTAATTGATAATGTAAGTACCTGTTTCTGGCCAAGTAAAAATAGGTTTGTGAATTTCATTCCTCTTTACGAATTAAAAAAAGACTCATGTAACTTCTTTAAAGTACCGAATAAACAATTTGTAAGTATTTTATTTTATTTCACGTTCACTAACATTATGTTCTTGCCTTACTTATGTTAATTATTCATTCTTACTTATGTTGAGCCTGTTCCATGAAAAAAAAAATTGCAACTAAGATTATAAATAATTAGTAGGTACACTAACGATGACGACATTTGTATAAAAAAATATTTATGTACATATGAGTGTTCCATTTTAACGTAAGATTATGTATAATACCGTTGAACCTCTATTAACCAGAATAATTCGTTAAAGAATCTCGTTCGCAATGTGAAACACTCGTTAAGCGAAACAATTTTTCCCATATAAATAAATGTAAAACACGATAACGCGTTCCATGCGAAATATTTTTTTAAAGTAGGTATATTTTGTATTATATTTTTTATTGTTCGTGGATTAACACTGAAACATCTTAGATCAATGCACTGAAAATTCATATGGTTTTTTTTTTTTAATCAAATTACAATTAAACACTGTTTATTTTCACCAATTATTAATTTATTTCAATTAATGTTTACGAACGTTTTCGATTCACATCATCGTCAGGTACAATACTTTTTTTCAATGATCGTAAAAACCTTGATAAAAACATTTTTACAAATCGAAATAAGCTTATTATTTATTACCGTGGATGTAGATCGATTTTATGAGCTTTTCAATGATTTTACGTTTCATTTCTACAGTTACTTTTATTCTCTTATGGCTGTCTTCTTGTGGCTTTTTCTTCGGGTAGGTACATTTGGGTTATTAAACTTTTCACAAAACAAAATACAAATAATGTCTGAACATAAGTTTAGAAAAACCCCTTTCCCCTTTCTGCCTCACTCGTTATGCGTGTTTTTTTGCTGGTTTGCGAGTTACTCGTTATGAGAGGTTCTACTGTATATTAACTTGTATTAGTTATATGTTCAATACGTGTGCATTCCAATCTTACAATATGATTCGATCTGTTCTCTTAATTGTTCACAGCACCATAACATAAATAATTACCTTACTTGAAGATTAAACGAATTGTTTGCAATACTAAATGTCCATTACGTGCTCATACGTTTTATAATAATTATTATTAAATAAATAGCTTACTTATCAGTCATAGGTTTCAGAACCAGTAACACGTTATACTTACGACCGGTCCGTAGTATAGTGGTTAGCGCTTCGGACTCGTGAATGGAAGGTTAAGGGTTCAGATACCGGGGTAGCACGACACATATTATACCATTTATATTTTTAAACATGCTCTTTGCTGGGCTAATGTGCCTTTACAAAGACCGATCACCAACGGTTCATACAGTCTTACAGCAACTGAGTCTTGATTGAGAATTTGCGCTTTTCTATACGACGACCAAGCTCGCAGAGGTCTCTAGAGTTGTGATTCACACAAAAACAGCGCTTACCAAATAAATTATCCTATTACTATTATTAGTTTCACATGCAGTTACAATATCTTAAAATTAATTAAAATACAGCCCTTGAGAGTTTAATACAACTGAGAACATATTTATCAAGGTATTTTTTATTTATTAGTCTGTACCGAAAGTTTCAAAAACTTTGTTTTTAAATATAAAAAAAAATCTAACATGGGGTATTTGTTTCAAACAGTGTTTTCCAACCTTTTTTCGCCCATCGCTTCATTATGAGTAAATAGATAGACACTCATCGCCCCGCCCTCATGTACCTAAAAGAAAATCATTTCCAGTAAACAAGTAAACATTTTGTCTTAAAAACATGGCGTCGAAGAAAGGAGGGGGAGGGGGTTGCAGGTAAGCAATTTCCAAAAACATTAACGCCCGATTTCGTCTCGGGGTAAAAAAAATCGTCGACGGGAAGCGGTGCAAGAGGGGGAGAGTACAGGTTTTAGTTTGACTGTCACCCCCTACGCAATTTTCATCCCAGTAAGGACCAAAATCGCCTGCAGGCTAAGGGACAATGGTTTAAAAAGAAAATACATGCTTAGCATTCATATTATGTTTATTTGTATTGATTGACTTGCTGTACCCTGCCACCCTTTGTGGTAGGTCGTCTTACTCGTCGTACTATTAGGGGTGACCATTATCTCTACAGATGTGTCTCTACTGTGTTGTGTCTTTGCCCACTTGCTTTAGTCTAAAAAAAATCATGTCATAATGTGGAAACAGTTAAAGCATATTTCTGCTTTCATTTCCTTTATTGTTTCAGTTTTTTTATACAGAAGCCTAAATTGGCTTGTACACAATAACTCATGTAAATTTCATCGCAATCTGTTCAGTAGTTTAGGAGTCCATACAGGACAAACATACATACACTCATTTGATTTTATATATTAGAAGAATTTGAAAAACTATTTTTTTAATCCTCACTACGAGACTAATGAGTTACTTATGTTTGTATTGAACCGTTGTTTTTATTAACTCGGAACTACTGGTTCTCGGAACGTGTTTCACGAGTGTGCTTAAGCAGAAGGTCGTGGTGTGAGAGAAATATAAACGATACCTGTAATGAAAATCCGTTTCCTGGGGTACCTACCGACATAAATAATCTACATATAAGATCTATATAGGAGTATTTAAAAATGTGTTTAGCCATAAGACCGATAAGAAAAAACACACATGTTTTAACTTTTTGCCGAGTTTTCCCCGAAGAGTTCGCATATGGCGAGTGAACCTATTTATTATTACAGGTATTACGCTAACCACTTCAGTTGAAGTGGGAGTCTCCCAGCACCCAAGGGAGCTGGTGCTCATTTAATTCTGTAATTAAATATAAGCCTTAAATGTCATTATACCATGTCACAAATACCATTCAACATGAACGTGCATTCTTCAGTTTCATCCCTTCTGTCAAAAATCAGTACTTTCGTCTTACTTGCATTAATTTTCAACTTGTTTGCACACAGAGCATGGTTCAAACTAGAGAGCATTGCGGAACTCCAGACAATGCTCTCTAGTTTGAACCATGCTCTGTGTGCAAGCAAGTTGAAAATTAATGCAAGTAAGACGAAAGTACTGATTTTTGACAGAAGGGATGAAACTGAAGAATGCACGTTCATGTTGAATGGTACGAAAGTTGAAATTGTGGATGAATTTAGATACTTGGGAAGTTTGTTTGAAAAGAATGGAAAGATGACAAGAGAACTTGAGAATAGGGTGTGCAAGGGAAAGCAAGTGGTCGGTGCAATAGGAAGAATAGCAAAGAACAAGCGATTGACGATGGATCTGAGAATGGCGGTACACAATGGCATATTGTTACCGACTTTGATGTATGGAAGTGAAGCATGGACAGTGAATGATAGCGAAATGAGTAAAGTATGTACGGTGGAAATGAAGCATTTGAGAAGTATGACAGGAAAAACTTTGAGGGATAGAGTTAGGAATGAATGGGTAAAAAAAGAATGTAATTTGAAAGAGGATGTGAAAGTTAAAGTACAAAAGAATGTGATGAGATGGTTTGGGCATGTGGAAAGAATGAAAGATGATAGACTGACAAAGTATGTATACAAAGAAAGTGTGAAAGGAAAAAGAGGGAAGGGACGACCGAGAAAAGTATGGAGTGATCAAATTGAGGAGATTGTGAAAGAATGGGATATACAAAGTGAGCGTAAAAGAAGAAAATGCATGAAAAAGGTGATGGATATGAAGGAATTGAAAGAGGTATGTCAGGATAGGAAAAAATGGAGGCAACTCTGCAGAGGCTCTGGCCACCCCTAGCGGAATGGCGACAGAGTTACAGTTACAGTTACAGAAATGTCAATGTATTTTTGCAACTTAGATTACAGATTGTCGAATCGGGGGTGATGGCTCAATTTTTTTCTGTGACCTAGCGTGTAGAAGGCTCTTGACGTGTAATTCGCGCACGATCAGCGCTCACCAAATAAGTAAATTTTAAATTTGTTGAACTAAAATGAGAGATTATACTTTTAGAGCGTTATTCACACACAGCGAAGCCATGGCTCAATCGCCACCTAACGTGAGTTTTCCATATAAAAAGAACGATGGTCCATGGATCAGCTATGGATCAAATGTGTTGTGAATAGCCCCGTTATTGTTTACACTATTATTTAATGTGTAAGAATCGCTAATGCTGAGATTACAGGCAGATAGCCTACCAGAAAGAAGCGACAAGTCTTCTTCAATCTCGTCTGCGATTGGAGCGATACGATGCACGCTTTGGAGGCCAAGGTTGATAGACTAAAGATATATGATCTTGCTACGTTTCTTCATTTCAGTGAAGCAACGTTGATTGTTCCGCTTTTGTTATGACTTTTGTAAAGCTATAAAAAATATGTCCCGTCATAGCTCTAAAAGGCCCTCCAGACAGGTCAATCTCGAGACGCCAGACTACAGCCAAGTAGCCTGCATAACCGGTCCGTAGTCTAGTGGTTAACGCTCTATAATCTATAATCTAAGCTGCAAAGATATGTTAACATTTAAGGCTCATATTAAATGAATGCTTACAGACAGGCACATGTAGGTTCGCGCCTACACATTCTGCACGTGTGCATAAAAATAAAGAAAACCTCACATGGACATAGACCTTGCAACTCCTGCCATCGTTCCCTGAACCGGGGTGGCATTGGCAAAAGTGAACCGATTTTTACAGCACGGGTGGTCAGCCTCATGCCAACCTATCAGTCAAGGAGCCGAAACCGTAAATGGAAATTCGATTCCCAGCGGAGCAAAAAATAATAGTTTCTTTATCAAATATGTTTTACGCTTGGTTGAAAAGGTAATCTGCCTTTACAAAATACTATCCACCTAACGTCCAGCTTTACAGCCACTGGGGATTGTTTGAGAATTGGTGCTTTCTATAGCGACGACCTATGTTACACACAGTTCTTGAGGTGTGATTCACACGAAAATAGCGCAAAATCCAGTCGCTGTAAAGCAGTGTTTCCCAACCGTCCTAATGCCGTGCCCCACCGAAGTCTTTTCAAAAGTCATATGCCCCACCGGACTCTTCATAAATAAAACAACAGCTAATTTTTAAAACATGAATTATATATAACATATATAATGTTTATTCATCTTTATTTATAATTATAATTCATAGTTATATTGCAAATATAATATAATTTTTGAAACAAAATAAAACAAAACAAAAAAACAAAACTGAAATTATTACAAAACAAATTGAAAATGTAATGTAAAAACACTCACATCTTGACACATAATCCATTCCTCAATTTTTAATTAATGCTTGCTGCAAAGAAATTTAATGTCTGGATTTAATTTAGTCAATTTCAGTCTTAGGTCCCCTCTGTTAGTTATATCCATTCGATTTCTTTTTTTACTAAGTAAATCGCTTATGGCGCTAAAACCACATTCCACCAAATAAGATGATGGAAAGGGTAATAATAAATTTCTGGCATGTAAAGTAATATTAGGATACTTTGTGTTAGTTTCTTCGCACATCCATAACATCATTCCTTTTAAATTAAATAAATTTGTCATTGAATCATCATTTTGCATTTCTGAAAGTTCTTCTTGATACAGTGGTTCCTTTGAAATATCTATCAGCAATGGTTGTGTCAACCAAGTTGGAAAATTTATTTCTTTTAAATCAGCAAATCTTTCTTTAAAATCATTTAATAATGTTTGCAGGTGGTCTAAAATAACAGTTTTAGCATTATCAGTCACTGCACATTTTTGGAGCCAGTAAAATTTTTCAAAATTGTGGTTACAAATATTTGTTTTAGATAATTCAATAAAAGTAGTGAATCCAAATATCTTTGCTTTTGCATCAATAAGTGTTTTATTAGATCCTTGTAGTTGGCTATTCAAAATATTTAACTTTTCAAATATATCAGTTAAATAGCTTACAAATGCTTTACCGTCGACTGTCATCAAAAACTTCATATCAGGTCGGTTGCTTAAAAAATCACTAAGGACATCAAATAATTCCATAAATCTTTTTAAGGAATTTCCTTTTGAAAGCCATCTTACTTCAGTGTGAAGTAACAACCTAACGTGGTCCGCATTTTGTTCTTTACAAAATAACTTAAAGAGACGCTCACATTTGGCATTCGTTTTAATTGTATTAATACACTTAATAACACAGTATAGTACTTCATTTAGAACAGGTGAAATATGTTTAGCCACCAAGTTCTCCCTGTGAATGACACAATGGACCAAAGTCATTTCTGGATTCTCATCTTTCATTAATTTCAAGCAACCATTTTTCTTGCCCATCATATTGGGGGCACCATCTGCAGCACAAGATATTATATTTTTCATTGGTATATTTTTAGAATCTAAATATTCTTTTAGCTTACTAAATATATCTTTGGAGGTGGTGGTGCTTTCTAATAATTTGCAGAATAACATTTCTTCAGCAAATTCTCCTTCATCAATATATCTTACGTAAGCTATCAACACGGCTTCACTGTCTCTCAAAGTTGATTCATCCATTTGTAGTGAAAATTTTCTTGTTTTCAGCTTTTCAACAAGTTGTATTTCAACGTTTTCACTCAATTGATCTATTCTTCTGCAAACAGTAGTGTTGCTTAGTGGCATAGCCTTCACGAGTTTATCATCTTGTTGTAAAACTGTTTTAAGAAATGCTGATATTGATGGCTTGATTAGATCCTCTCCTATAGTATGGTTTTTTCCACATTTAGCGATGAGTAATGAAATTTGGTAACTAGCCTCAAGACTACGATCAACTATTTCAGTTTGTGCAGAAAATAGATTTGTTAATGTTGGTCGTTTTTCAAATTTTTCCTTAAGATTTCGAAAAATATTTATATTTGAATTAACAAATGCATGATGTTTCGCCTTCAAATGTGCTTCAAGTCGGCCTCGTTTCATAGTTTCATTCGTAAAGGATTTCTCACACAGAAGACAAAAAGGTAGGCATTCGTCGTGTGCAGCAGGTATGAATCCAAATTTTAAAAATTCCGCTGAGTACTGACGTTTTTTTATTTTTGATTTTGGTTGATCACTCATTTTGTAATGGGCTAAAAGAGATAAATAATAAGAAAATGCTGATTTTTAAGGGTCAATAATAACTACGTAAATATAAAACAATAACATTTACTCTAGAGACGTCCAGGGTATGTGTTTTGCGATAGAAAACAGAGCTCAGTCACACGTCTATTCAATTGAAATAACAGTCGAACTACGATGTATTGACAGTCAGCGTTGCCATCTTTGTTTTTAAGCCGTAGCGTTGCCTTCGAGATTTTTAAATTGCCAGTATGCACAGTATTGCCAGAATGCAAAAATGAAATTGCGGATAGGTATATTTAAGTCGTGAATTTGCATATACGTTTTATACATTTATAAATGGAATATTTGATATTTTTCGACGTGCCCCACCTCTGAGGCGTGATGCCCCACCTCTGAGGCGTGATGCCCCACCGGTGGGGCGTACGCCCCACCGTGGGAAACACTGCTGTAAAGGCTGGATGGGCCTTTGGTGACCGGTCTTTGGTAAAGTTTATTTGAATTTTTCACCCAGCAAAGAGCATATTTGAAATATAAATGGTATATTTTGGTGCTCCGCCGGGATTCGAACCCACAGCCTTCCATTTTATAAGTCAGAAGTGTTAACCATTAGACTACAGGCCGGTCTAAATGTGATGTAACAATAAATCTAGGCGCTTAATAAGATCATCTACTTATTACCTTTTTGCTCAGACGAACAAAGAGTTCAATTTTTGTTTTTTTTTTTTACGTATGCACCCTTTGGTACATTCACTTTAACATCTTTTGTTATCTCGAGTACAAGAATGATGACCTGATTTCAAGTCTTTACATATTCATGAAATACATGAACCAGGAGCAGAGGAATAATAAATAAGTATTCCAATGCCCTACAAAGATAAACAGATTTATTTTTAGTTTTATTAATACTGCCCTTGTATTACTTAATAGGGTCGACCCTTTTAGTTGAAAACTGAACGAAAGAATGAACTCAGCACCAATTTGAACATTTACTTTTTTCTCGGCCGAAAAACGTCACACTTTTATGTGACAGTAGTTCTTAGCAACCGACAACAGAATATTTGTACAATATACATAATTTTGCTTTCTATGAAATTTGTTTCAAGTTCATTATGTTACTGAGAAAACCAAGGTGAACTGTTGCTTGTTGGCTAGAATTGATTTGATCTCAAAATACTTACACAGTTACTAGAGCATTGATTCATACCGGTAAAAGTACACAATGAAGGATTAAAAAAAACCTTTGAAGTAAAAATCTAGAGAAGGCAATTTTTTTGCAATTGAGTTATATTATAAACCAACATGAATTTTTTCATTAATTTTATAAAAAAATCTTATTATTCACTCTAAAATGCATTTACCTCTCTGTAGTGTACGCGTTTTATATTAATTTTGAATAAGTTGTAGGTGTCCGGTCGATAGTCCGGTTGATAGCTCAGTTGGTAGAGTGCTTGCATTCTACCCCGTGAGCTCGGGTTCGAATCCCACCGAGGAGGGTGTCAGAAATGATTTCCTATTTCGGTGTTTATTTCAAACCCCATAATAAAAATACCGGCAAGGTTTACTCAGCATCACAAGAAATGAGTACCAGCCCCCACGGGAGCTGGGAAACCCCCACTTCAACAGAAGTGGTTGGCGTAAGGCCGCCCCCCTTACCTGTAAAAATAAATAGGTTCAACTCACCACATGCGACCCCTTCGGGGATAACGCGGCAAGAAGTTGCACTATATGTGTAGCTTAGTTGCGAGTTACGTGCACTGATTTTCGTTCGTTGATGTGAACGACATCATCAGGGAACATGTGAAGTTCACTTGTAGTTCAGATTTCATGTGTGCTGATTTGTAGTTCAGATTTCGGTTGAGTTCATTTTATTTTAGATTTCATGTGAGTTCATTTGTTGTTCAGATTGCAGGTGAGTTCTGTTGTAGTTCAGATTTCATGTGAGTTCTGTTGTAGTTCAGATTTCATGTGAGTTCATTTGTAGTTCAAATTTCAGGTGTGTTCATTTGAAGTTCAAATTTTTTGTATCAGTTCACCTGCTGCACGTGTAAGTGTGAATTGCACATGCCTGCTTGCGTATATTTAAATGTATTTAAAAAAAAAAATATATACTGCAGATTAAAGATCACAACAGAGTCGTCACTGTGAATAAGAGATGTTGGGATGCAATTGTTTCTCAAGGCGCCGATTTTTTTTCGAGGTGAAATACTTTCAATCAATGATCAATGTGACATTGATCATTGATTGACTTCCAAACTGTTTCAGGAAGGTCGAACAATATTTCAGGGTACATGTTAATTTTAGATTTGGGGATATATTTTGTAAGTGTAAGAGTGAACTTACACGTCGTGTCTGCTTAACTTTATAAAGCACAGGAAATTGCATCACTATGACAAAACATCACGTGAAAAAACCTCACATACCTAAAACAGAACAATTAAATAAATGGCAAATTAAATGTTTTTGTTTTGTGATGTCTTGTCATAGTGGTGTATTTTATGTGTTGTTTTGTCATAGTGATGTACTGTCATGTGTCGTTATGATGTGTGTCGCTTTGTCACTGTGTCGTTCTATTATGGAACCAATAAAAATCGTCCACAGGTGGTAAATCACCTGGAGACGCCACTGATTGGCGATTCTTTTTAAAAAAAAATTATAAAGTCACTGAATTCACTGAAAAAATACCATTCAATTATTTGGTGTTGGTGACGACACAGTCCTTTTCAGTTTCACAGTTACACGCGTTTGTTTTTTAATAGTAAACTTCATTAAAACAACAATGGCTCATACGTTGGCAATGAGAAAACTGCACTCCATTTTGCAAAGGTTTGTCTTTTTCACAAAAACGAATTTTCATATTGATTTTATTATTTACTACCTGTATATATATTATATATTTTTTTGGCAATTAGGTACCTACCAACTACGCGTTTAATAATACTAAGTTTATAAATAACTTACAATTTTGGTTCAAAAAGTTTTTTAAGTTTCAGTTCTAAGCTTACAAATTTTGTTTGTTGAAGTAACTGAACCTTTCAAAACTAGGTAGTTGCGATTAAAAAAAAAGTGAATTGAAGCAAAGTCTTGCAGCTTATTCTAAATTAAGTTGATTTTTAAATACAATTAAGTAGATACTTTATATTTATTTATTTATTTACGGCATAAGCCTTTTACAAAAAAGTACATATTAAGGGAGTTTATACAAAACTGCAAAAAAAAAACAATAAAATACAAGAAAAAAAATATGAAAAACAATAAAAAACAATAAAATACAAAAAAAATATACATGAAACATTACATTAAAAAACAAAAGAATAACCAAGAAAAGAAAATAAAAAATAAGCCTATATGCATATAAACAGTAGGTTAGAAACAAAGCAAAAACATATTAAAAATAAAAACTGCAAAAACCATAAAGTATCATTAATACAATATTTAATAAAATATTTATTAAGTGAAATGTGAACGCAAGGATTTCCATTATCCATGTCAATCAATTCATTAATTTACATTTAAATAATTTGAGAGATTTGTTACATATTTTTATCCCTAAATGGGGATTTTTATGCTTGTGGATTTTTTAATACATTTTTGAATTTTATTGAAATTTTCTACATCGTATATTATTATTCCTTGACTTATAGGTTGGTATGAGGTTGACCACCCATACTGTAAAAAAATGGTTCACTTTGCCAATGTCACCCCTGTTTCAGGGAATGTCGGCAAGAGTTGCAGGGCTTATGTTCATTTGAGGTTTGGATTTTATTTGTAAGTACACAATCAGCATTTCGCTCCCCCAGTTCTTGTTTACTGTATACGCCAATCTTGTCAAATCTGACTTTTTGATGCAGTTGTCTTAAGAATAAAATTCTACACAATCTGAGCTAAAAAAAATACGTATTTGTCTTCAAATGTGCGAGTTATTCAACATTTTCACAGACGATATTCTGTGTTCGAAATTTCAACTCAGTGCTTGTTTACTGGATACGCCACAAACGCTGATGCGCATGCGTGGCTGACGAGTGGCTGCCGTATCTGCCAATCACAGACGCGCGTGGGTGTGACGTCACACCTAAACATCGTTTTTTAACCGTAGCCCGCTCGGAATTTTGAGATGAATATTTAAGTTTTCAAGGAATTCCTGAGATAAATCCTTTAAAAATTATAGTTAATAGGAAGAAAAACATCTCCCGACCATCTGCAAAAACAATTTCTGCCATTGCATTGTTCAATGTGAACGGTTAGTCGATTATATGTTGAAATGAACGTAATGGCATTTTAACATACAGGTTGCTACATTTTTAGTTCGTGAAACAGTAGGTAATTATTAATAGACAATAATTGCCATACGAGATTACAAAATGCTTAATTAGACACGTACGTGGATAACTTACAGTATATTTTTGGTACCACGACAAAATGCCCACCGATAAATGTCCCAAGACATAATGTCCCGTCCGTCCGTATATGTATGTATGCATGTACCAGCCGAAATTACAGATCATATTATATTTTCATAAAAATTTAATATAATCTGAACAAGTATTTATGTATATATGTAACTGTAACTGTAATTCTGTCGCCATTCCGCTAGGGGTGGCCAGAGCCTCTGCAGAGCTGCCTCCATTTCTTCTTATTCTGCCTATCCTTACTGAAAATTGAAATTGACGTTAAATTTAAAATTAAAATCAACAAAATCTCACATGAACATAAACCTTGCAACTCCTGTCACATATCCGTAAAATCAGGGTGGCGTAAGCAAAAGCGAACCTATTTTTTCAGCATGGGGGGTCAGCCTCATACCAACCTATCAGGCAAGGAGCATCATTAGCAAACATCAAAACATTGAAACGTATAAAAATGTTCCATCTTTCAATAACGTAGTTCACGCACTATTTGGAAATTCAAAATAAAAACAGACTTACTTTCGTAAACATTTTATACAAGAGATAGAAAGCTACAACTTTTGTCCTAAAAAAACATATTTTCTGATATATAATTGATGTTTTCTTCAAAATAATAAAAAAAAATGCACAGAATCTGCACTCGACTTTCTTGCATAAATTAACTCACTGTATGACGAATTTAAAGCTAGAATCATTTGCCAGTTTATGCTGTTTCAAGAAGAAAAAAAAGATTATTTGGTGAGCGCCGTTTTGTGTGAATCACACCTCAAGAGCCCTCTGCGAGGTTGGTCGTCTCTGAAAAAAACGCCAATTACACAAGAAAGAACCTTGATTTATAGGTTGGTATAAAGCTGACCACCCATAGTGTAAAAAATAATTCACTTTGTCAATGTCAGAGTTGCAGGCTTAATGTTCATTTGAGATTTGGTTTCAATTTGTAAGTACACACTCAGCATTTGCAAGCGCGAACTTACAAGTTTCTGTTTGTGGGCATGCAATTGATCTGAGTTTTGAATGTTAATATTTCGTTGCAACTACGATTCTCGATTATTATACATATGTACATAGATGGTCATTGAACGCTTTTGTATGCAAACTTGGACTTTGTATGGTGGGTAAACTTTTTTGTCATATTTTGAAAAAGTAACGACTGATTATTATTGCTATTTAGAAAGTTTTAAGAATCGCAGCCTTTTATCTAATTTTAACCCTCTGATTATTACCAAACATTTTGTCTGGAAATTTCTCACTTTGTATGTGATTCACTTCTTGGAAAATATAATGATGACATCATATAAGTTATCATTATTGTCTTAAATTTTCTAAAAAGTATTTTTTTATTAACACTCTAACTGCTGAGAACTTTTCAATATATTTTTACTTTATAGCAGTCAGAAGGAGCTATAAAGTATTGTATTCGTCCGAAAAAAAAATTGAGGTTTCAACGGAAATGAGTTGTCTTGCGCCAGGATGTGCAAAAAAACCTAATTTGTCGAACCTGTCCGTCCGTATGTGTGTATGTCCCAGCCGATACTACTAATCACAGAGACACCAATTTTTAGATTTAGAGAATTGACAACCACAAATTTTGATGACCCGACCGGCATGGGATCACCCTGAAAAATCAAGATGGCTGCCATACAAAAAAAACATACAATTGCACTTTTCTCAAAAACGGCTCCAAGATTATTTTTTTCAGTGTGGTCGTTGCTCAAATTTTTATTAAAAAAATTAGGTGTGGCAACACTCTTGCAAACCTGGGTCTATGGGTTGCCATCTGAAATTTTATGTTTTTTTTTGTATGGCAGCCATCTTGAATTTTCAAGTTGGTGTAATGCCGTGTAATTCATATTTAAAACATGTTCAAAAGAGTTGATGTAGCCAAAATATGGTATCTCTAAGTCTAATACTTTGGAAAGTGACACACATACACACGCACACACATACAGACGGACGTTTTTGAAAGATAGTGTTTTTTGGCATGTCCTGCACCAGGACAACTCATTTCCGTGAAAACCTCGAAAAAAAAAATTTCACACCAAATCAATACTTTCTTTATGATGATGATGAGTTGATGATTTCTTTATAGCGCCGTTTCGTGAAAAAAAATGAAATTTTTAGTCTTCAGCTAGAGCAAGAAAGTAAAAAACAAAAAAAACCTTAAAGAAAAAAAAAAAAAAATTTGATAATAAACTTCTCTCTTCCATCTCTTTGGTAACACTAGAGTATTAATAGGAAAGGAAGGAAGTAAAGAAATAAATAAAAGTCAAATGAAAGTTCAATAGCCTACTGTGTAATATGAATTAAATAAGTACAACAAATATAATGTGCGGTGAAGAAGTGACTGGAACATCCTTTATATGTGATTTGGCGCATAGAGTAAACAAGCACTAAAAGATTGTTGCGAGCGTCCGGTCAATCTCAAGATCGTTTTACTGTATATCCACTTTACGAAATTTCCGTTGCGCATCTTTGACGTATATCCATTTTAAAACGCCTTTTTTTAGTATTAAACGTTACATTATTATGATTTTTACCGATTATTATAGTGCCAGACCTGCAGTACTTTCGGTAAAATAGGCAATTGAATTACGATTTTGTCAATTACAATAACAAAACACAAAAACATTGCTCCTGTAAAATTAGCTCAATGGCGTTTACAGTAAACAAGCACTAAGGCAGCGATTTGTAAGCGCGAACTACACGTGTTTGTTTGTGGGCATACATCTGAAAGCTTTGAATGAATATATCCTTGCAACTTAGATTATAGATTATATAGTATATTAAGTGGTAAATGCAAATACATCTTTGCAACTTAAATTAGAAATTATAGATACGGCATGTAGTCAATAATTTAATTTTATAATCGTTTCGTTTTTTAAATAAATGTATACTACTAACAGATATTATGTTTCTCAAGAAATAAATACATTTTTTGTAACTTTATAAGTAACCTATTAAATTTATAAGGTTTCTAATAATTTATTTCATCCTTTTTTTGAAATCTAAATATAAATTAGTTTTGTTTTAAAAGGATGTGGTAAAAAATAAGTTTAGGTTTAGGTATAAAATAATAAAATAAAATAAATAAGGCTGATTTATTTAGTGAGCGCTGTTTTTGTGTATATCACACCTCAAGAGCCCTCTGCGAGCTTGGTGGTCGCTGTAGAAAGCGCCAATTCTCAAGCAAGACCCAGTTGCCGTAAGGCTGGATGGACCTTTTGATGACCGGTCGTTGGTAAAGGTTTATAAATTTTTTAACCCAGAGAATTTTTAACCAGAGATTCGAACCCACAATCTTCCATTCAGAGTCGGAAGTGTTACCACAGTGTTACCACTGAATTACGGACCGGTTGTGTATTCATTTCACTCTGCCATAGTAGGGGAAAATATGTTTTTTTTGTAAATTTAGATCTGATAATTTATACCTACCAAAATGATTATGTTTACATTCCAGAATTTTTACTCTATGGTTCAAAAAATTCAAAGTGACGTTTTAACTGTCAAAGTGACGTGCAAGTGTTCATTGTTTGAATAGCATTTTCATACTTTCTACATCATCTGATTTCGCACATTCTTGTCGTAAATGGTGGTGAATAATCCGCTTTTTTCTTATTAATGGGTATAAATCCTCCTCATATTGATTGACCATAAATTAACTTATCTTTCTCGTAACTATGCTAACATTCTAAATTTAGATTCGAATGGCTGTACAATGACGACCTATACCTCAATGTAACAACCACTCTTATATCTATTTCATTTTAATACTCGTTTTTGTTTTATCAATAAACATCTGTGTAAATTGCCAAAATCTTACTCCAATACTAACGCTGTACAAAATTGTTTGAAGTTATTTCATGTTTTCTCAATGTTCAACTATTTTGTTAAAAGTTTTTTTTTAACGAAATACTTCATACTGACATATTACAAAGTATTTAGATTTCCATAATCATATGCTGTATTCTTCATTATCACACACCATTTTTTGACATTTCATTTACAATTTTACAGATAACTTGTGCTCATTCTTTTCTTTGGAAGCATTAGGTAGGCATTTTATTTTTTATTGGTAATGGATTATTTCTGTAAAAATCTTATTTTTCGGACTTAACAGGGTTTGCATTAATTTTTACCTCAATCGACACAACAAACTTACAAACTTTCTGCAGAATAAATTATTTTAAAACTCAAATAACTTCTAATATAATTTGTGCCTAGTCTTTATAGAATTTTACATCTGTCATGTCGACAATTGTGTTAAAATTGAAGCAAACTGAATTTGGTTTCTCGTAGAGTACTGGAAAGGGTGAAAAGGATTGGATCTATTTTTATTTAATGGATTGCAGTCCGGGTGTTCTCTTGTATTACGTTAATTATTCCTTGTAAACAATAACACAAATAATGCAAGCTTTACTTCGTGATACTATCTTCAATAATTTTCAGTGATCATTCTTCATAAGCTTCTTAATATTTCCAAATAAACATTTTATTGTACTTAGTGAAGATAAACTTTCAAAATGACTGCAAGTTTTTTGGTTCGGTGCGTTTCAAATATTTATCGGTTTGTATTTATTTTATTGAATTTATTATTTTATCTTCATATCTCAAAACAATGTTTTCAAATTCATTTTCAGTTATATTTTGATTGTATTTGCAGGTTCTTAGTTACTTAAATATAATATTATCATATTTGTTCATATCATAGGTAATGTTTCAGTTATTGATAACAACATGTACGTAATTTAAATCTAACACTATTCATTTTGAACTTTGACATGTAACGGATGATTTCTGGGTTTCTGCTAATAATTTTTTGTACCTGAACATACAGGATACAGCTTGTTGCATTCAAGTGATAATATAGCAGACAAATCAAGTAGCTTTGTACGGGTATGGCATTACAAACTTTATACTCTTGATAAATATTATTTTGATAAATAATTCAATGGTCACACAATTTTTTTTATTGGTAAAACAAGTTGGTTTATAAAACACCCAAGTTTATGAGAATATTATGCATTATATCAATGAAGCAATTTTATTTATTTATTTCTATTTGAATAAAAATAACTTTTTTTTTTTGAGCAATCACATAGCATGACATCTGAAGAGATAAGGCAAGTCATTTATGTAGTTGCATAAAATATATTATGCACTTGCTTTCAATACAAACCATTTGTAATTTTCAGAATGGGAAGTTTCAACTCCGCTCCCAAGATAATGAACGAAGACACGCAAGATGACAAGCTTCAGCTACCTTCCATGATGACCCACCATGAACTTCTTGACTTCTGCCACAAAGAGAAGACCAACTCATCTCAGCTCCTAAAACGTTTCTTCCTACAAAACAATGTACCATTGTCAGAGAGCTTCAAGCATATGTCAATCAATGGTAAACTTATTTAAACCGTTTATAGGAAGTTTATGGGAAGTAAGTTTGAAAAAGATGGAAGAATGACCGGTGAGTTTGAAAGAAGAATAATGAAAGGCAGGTGTGTACTGGGTGCGACCGCTTGCATCGCCAGGAACCAAAATCTCTCAAAAAATGTTAGATTGGCGGTGCACGGTGGTATACTAGTGCCAACCTTGTTGTATGGAAGTGAAGCCTGGACGGTGAGTGAAAGGGAAATTAGTAAAGTCCATACAGTAGAAATGGACTATCTAAGAAGTATGATTGGGAAAAAACGAAGTGACAGGGTGAGGAATGATTTTGTAAGAGAAGAATGTGGTGTAAGGGAAAGTGTGAAAGTGAAGATTAAAAGAAGTATGTTAAGATGGTTCGGGCATTTGGAGAGAATGAGTGATGAAAGATTGACGAAGAAAGTATATGTTGCTAGAATAGATGGATGTCGTGGTAGAGGAAGACCGAGAAAAGTATGGAAGGATCAAATCTCTGAAATAGCGAATGAATGGGAAATCCAGAGTCATAATAAAAGAAGGACTTGTATGAAAAAGATTATGACTCTGGATGAAATGAAAGAAGTATGCAAGGACAGGAAGAAGTGGCGGCTAATCTGCAATGCTGATTTTTAATGTTGGTTTATTGGCTTGCTACATTTTTTGCGTAAGACATTTCTTTTTTTTTACTTTTTTTGTATAGATTTATTTTTAAGGTTTTGTTGTTTTCTTATACTTAAATGTTATTTTTACTTGTATTCCTTGACTAATAGGTTGGTATGAGGCTGACCACCCATACTGTAAAAAATGGTTCACTTTGCCAATGTCACCCCTGTTTCAGGGAATGTCGGCAAGAGTTGCAGGGCTTATGTTCATTTGAGGTTTGGATTTTATTTGTAAGTACACAATCAGCATTTGTAAGCGCGAACTACACGTGTTTGTTTGTGGGCATACATCTGAGAGCTTTGAATGAATATATCCTTGCAACTTAGATTATAGATTATAGATTATAGATAGGCATTCTTACTTACTCTTATTTTTCTTAAAAAAAAACTTGGAATGGACTTATAGATGAGAATAACCAGCTTTTCATCTATCAATAGGTCTTCCAGCTTGGCATTTAATGATTGGTATCTCATTGGCTACAATGTGTGGAAGTCTTAAAATACTCATTCTGGAGACATCTAAATCTAAGTTGCAAAGATATATATCAATTGAGATTCATATTAAATGCATTCCCACAAGAAGACATGTATAAGTTCCCGCTAAAACATGCCGCGTGGACCTACAATATAAAAACCCAATCTCAAATGAACATAAGCCCTGCAACTCTTGCCGACCTTCCCTGAAACAGGGGTGACATTGGCAAAGTGAACCATCTTTTTACAGTATGGGTGGTCAGCCTCATACCAACCTATAAGTCAAGGAAGTGATTATGATCTCTACAAAATTATTACCTGTATCTGCTCCATCTCACTATGTATCGACAAGGTCATTGTCAATACAATCTTGCTGTGCACTGTCTGTGATCATCTAGTATTTTTCATTTTGGATCTTCTTGAACGTTGGCATTCCTACAGTTGCTTAAATAACCTACTGTTGACCTTTTATACAATTGAATTCTATTTTAATTTAAGTGAGTACCTATATGGTTTTGATTATGCAATACTTTTTCTTGTAAATAACTGAAAATTTTCTTGAAAACCCCTTTTGCAATTATTATCTTACAAAAGTGATACAATATTAGTCCTTGATTTTAAGTCAAACACATTTTTAGCTTGTTTAAGCTAGTACCCTTAAGTAAAGGCAAAGTTTATAATTGAAGCATTATATATATATTTTTTTTTATACTTAAATGTTATTTATTACTCGTATTCCTTGACTTATAGGTTGGTATGAGGTTGACCACCCATACTGTAAAAATGGTTCACTTTGCCAATGTCACCCCTGTTTCAGGGAATGTCGGCAAGAGTTGCAGGGCTTATGTCCATTTGAGGTTTGGATTTTATTTGTAAGTACACAATCAGCATTTGTAAGCGCGAACTACACGTGTTTGTTTGTGGGCATACATCTGAGAGCTTTGAATGAATATATCTTTGCAACTTAGATTATAGATTATAGATTGGATTTGTGTTTATAACGCATGAAACAGAAACATATCTAATCTAATCTAAGTTGCAAAGATATGTTACATTGGAGATTCACATTACATGCATTCCCACAACCAGACACGTACAAGTTCGCGCTTGCACATGCCTCATGTGAACCCACAACATAAAAACCGAATCTCAAATGGACATACACGCTGCAACTCTTTCCGTCCTTCCCTGTAACAGGGGTGACATTGGCAAAGTGAACCATTTTTACAGCATGGGTGGTCAGCCGCATACCAACCTATAAGTCAAGGAACATACACGACAAATTACATTTTACAAATCAATAAATAATAATATCTATGGACAACGAACAGAAAACAAATTCCAATTTAATAAACCCTAACATATAAAGGAGCAAATTCAAAAAGCTTCAATTTCAATTGGAATTTACGATTTCTTTTAAATTACTAGAATGTTAAGCTGTCTTTTAATTTTCAGATACCAAAAAGAAGTCCAACGGCAATTCATTCAGAGTCCTCCAATGGAATGTTCTATCTCAAAGTAAGATAATTTTTTATATAATTTAATTTTGTCTTCTTTTGATCATTGCATATCCGTAAATCTGTGATCCTTCTTCTTTTTTGATGTCCTTACAGCTCATATCTCTTCTTGGCCTCCATCAGCCTTCGCCTCCAACTTTGCCGCTGCGGCTTTCCAATTTGTCACCTGTAGTAGTTGGCTTGCCTCCTTCCTCACCTCATCCTCCCATCTCAGTCTAGGTCTGCCAGCTCTTCTTTTCCCACCCGGATGCCCCTCAAGGATCCTTTTTGTATTTGTGATCCTATCCCAATTTAATCGGGGTTAATTGGAAACCGACATGAATTGCCAGTTTGTCTCAGAATAAAGGCAATACTGCACTATGCAGCTAAAGCCCTGCTTCAAAGGATAAGGACATTAACTGCCACCGCACCATCTCTAGCCAACAACTCTGTTGCAATCCAACAAGTGCCGTAGACCTGTAAACCATATGAGATCTGGAGAGTCTTCCGCACAGGATTCCTTTAAAAACAATCCAATGGGAAAAGTATAAGACCAGTCGTACATCAGCAAAGCTGTTTTGATTTACAGAGACATCTGGATATTTGAGATTCTTCTATACTGAGCTGTCTTGATTTGAAAATAATTTAGATGGATGTATTGCTTTGATTCCCCTTTTATATCGAATATAATAAACAAGATTTTTTCTTCAGCAATTTGTACAAACCTGAAATGGACAAACGTGGCCCACTGACACCGTATTTACAAAAATCTTTTTGACAACATTACTGTACTTGCTGTATTTTTTGTATAGAATCCAATCAGCCTCATCTATTCAGTATTGATTCCTATTAAAAAATAAATTATATAGTTTTTTGTGGATTGAAACTAAGAGCCAATGTTTATGTACTTCCAGCTTTGGGGCAGTCCAACGATAGCTTTGTAAAGTGTCCGGAAGATGCGTTGACCTGGGATTCCCGAAAATACAATATGATTGAAGAAATCATCCAGTATGAACCAGATCTTATTTGCCTACAGGTGACAATTGCTTTGAATTCCTATTATAATGAATTACTTATTAGCTTTTACTGCTATTCGCAATTTATTTTACTTGCTATTCACTTGCGATTGTTCAGTTTAGGGGTCAGTTATTTAAAAAAACATTAAGGGTTTCTAAAATTAGCAAAATATGAAAATAGTAAAATTTGACAGTCAAAAATATACGTAGATCATTATTAGAACGAATGGCCCCTAGGTTGATTTGCTTGTATATATCAGATAAATTAATGTAGCAATTCCACTTAGTATAGCTTAGGAATGCTACTAATTTATTTATTTTACTATGTATAATTATTTTGCTTGCTTTATAATTCACTAACTTTAATAATGTATATCAAAAATCGATGCAAGTTTACCTATTTGTAATACATTGATTTATAACTTTTCTACTGAAACACTTTCAGCGTTATTCACAAATATTAGATTCATAGATCATTGATGTGCCATGGATTAGCTGTGTATGAATACCATCGTTGCAATTTTGCTTATTTTCTCACAAAATACTTTCTTTTTAACTATTTGCCGCTAGTAGTGCATTTTTAAAAAGTATAACTTCCTTAGTTAGGTTTAAGTTAGAATTACGGTCGTTTGACATTTTGACAATTATATTAATTTTAAAACTAAACAAATTTCAAAACTTAATTTAACTCAGATATTTCACGAACCATTTAGAGAATATATCTCTAAACGATTCGTGAAATATCCGAGTTAAATTAAGTTTTGAAATTTGATAAGTTGTAAAATTAATATAATTATAACTTCCTTAATATTGTTGGTTAATTCAGATAATATTTGCGCGAATTAATAGAGATAATACACCATATATGAATAAAAAATTGTCTTTTAATTATTGTTTTAAGTTTTGAATTAAGTAGAAATATATGCACTCTATATCTGTGCCTCCTGTGAAAAGTGATACAACTCGAGTTATACCCTTTTTGAGATTTTTACATAGAAATAATCAGAAAAAAATTAGCGATTTTTTGGTCTTACTCACATTCTTCTATCTGCTATAGTTTAGGAAATATAACTGGCAGGATTTAGGCAAAAAAACGTGAAAAGTGATATAAGTCAAGTTGTATCCCTTTTAGTAATTGATCCACACATTGTTTTTTACAAATCTATCGTGAATATTGATACATCTCGACTTATATCACTTTACACCAATTTTTGACTGGAATTTTAGCCAAGTTATACGATTCAGGTAAATTATGAAAATACTACTATTTTAAGTACAACAATTGTGTCTTTGTGGTAGTATTTTTATAATTAGTTTGAGCAACATTCTGCCTGGACCATTATCTTATGAGTTATTAAATTTAAAAAATATTAAGCTTTTTGTGTATCACTTTACTCAAAGACAACTTATAGGTGCAATATAATATAACTCGACTTGTATCATTTATCACGTAATAAATGATACAAGTACAGGCAAAAAAAAGGTACAACTGACAGAGTTTAATAAATTATTTGTAAACTATAATAGTAACCATAAAAATTAGAATGCACAGTGAAAGTGAATGTTTTTATCTACAAAATAAGGTACTTATGTGTAACCTAGCCCACTTAGTTCATGAATTAGAATTTTTTAAATCTTGTTTTTGCTCTCCTGTAAAATGATGATTTTTGAGTTGTATCACTTTTCACAGGAGGCACAGATATAAATCAATTAAAGCAAAATTATTATACTAGCTACAAGTATGACTAGAATAAAATCTAATAATGCCTTTTTGGATACGTCAGTGTGCTTTTATAGTGAAAACCAAGTTTAGTTAATTTTGTTTTAATTATTTTTATAGTGTACATATTTTGCATTCAGTGAATTATTTAATAGAGTGTGTACAAATAATTGCTAAGATTGTTTAGGCCTTCTTATGGGATACTTACAGTATAATGTGACAATTTATGTGTTTGTATCAGGAGGTGGATCATTTCAACTTCTTGAGCAAGATCTTGTCAACCCAAGGCTATGAGGGTCTGTTTTACCCTAAACCGGATTCACCTTGCATGTATGTGGAGGGCAATAATGGACCAGATGGATGCGCTGTCTTCTACAAGAAAGAACTCTTCAAGTGTGTGTCGTCTGACACAAGAATCCTGCAAGTGTGGAAGATACACAGCAATCAGGTTAGTCTAAAATTTGTATTGAAAGAATATTCATCCAGGAAACCTGGTCCTCAAAGGTTTTATATTAGTTAGATCTGAAAAAATATATTTACTTTTTAAGAAAGAAGATTCACAAGAATATTTCTTATTTTAGTTGATGATTTCTCATTCCAATTCTATTCTTAGTGGTGTAACTTAAACATCAAAGGATATGTACGTTAGTAGAACAATTTGTCATTGAATTGAAACTTTAGTAACTTAGATTAATAAAGGCCGCGCATTGTCGAATGCCGGCCAATCAGCGCATGGGATAAGTTTGGTCAAAGGATTCAACGGGGGTAGCAGACAATGTTTTTATTACTAGATAGTGGCATATCAACATATTATTGTCATATTTTTCTGTCAAAATGAAAACAAATGGTAGAGCTCACCCTTCGTTTCTTTTGATTAACCCTTCAACTGCAGGTGACACACATATGCGTCAAGTGTAAACTTGCATACAGTGCGGCTGCCAATCATAAACGTCAACCAAATTTGAACTTATCCCTGACATCTGTGTTCAAGAATTCAAAAGTCTACAAGTGTAAATATGTGCTACACCTTTGTGATTGTGGTTCTTGAATAACTAATACATACTTACATACATAGTTTGAAGTATCGTCAATCAATTAAGGTAGAAAATCAATCTTCTTCTTCTTCTTGTGCCACTTCTAACGAAGATCGGCGATCATCATAGCTATTTTGAGTTTTGATGCTGCGGCTCGAAATAGGGACTTGGTGCTTCTGCCGAACCACTGTCGCAGGTTCTTCAGCCACGATGTCCTTCGGCGTCCCTGAGATCTTCTCCCCTCAATCTTACCCTGAATGATAAGATGAAGGAGACGGTACTTCTCATTTCTCATAATGTGACCGAAGTACATTAGCTTTCTCTGCTTAATGGTAGGCAGGAGCTCCTTTGTAGTGCGCATTCGTTGAAGGACTTCTTCATTGGTGACTCGATCACGCCAAGAGATCCGAAGCATTTTTCGGTATAAACACATCTCGAATGCTTCAATACGTCTCTCCAGTGCCTGCGTGAGAGTCCATCCCTCCATACCATACAGAGCGATTGGGAAAACGTAGCACCTCACTATGCGCTTCCGGAGTTCAAGGCTTAAATTTCGGCACAACAGTAATTTGCTCATTTTAGCGAAGACATTTCGGGCTTGCTCTAGTCTGCTTCTGACTTCTTGACACATGTCCCACTTTTCGTTGACCACACATCCCAGGTACCTGTAACTAGTGCATCTTTCAATGCTTTCGCCATCTAGTTCTACATGTACGGAGGCGTTTGTGTTTCTGCTGATAACCATGACCTTGGTCTTCTTAAAGTTAATGTTAATGCCAACTTCTTTGCTAGCGACATTTATTCTGGTCAACAATGTTTGCAGATCCGCCTGAGTGTCAGCGAGTAGGACTGTGTCATCGGCATACCGCAGGTTGTTTACCAGCTGCCCGTTGACAACAATGCCTTCCCTAGCCTCATGAAGTGCTTGCGCCATGATCCTTTCTGAATATAGGTTAAAAAGTGTTGGTGACAGTACGCATCCCTGTCTAACTCCTCTTCTGATGGGTATTTGTCTGGTCTCTGAACTCTCTACAAGCACTGAAGCAGTTTGCTGCCAATATATATTAGCAATAATGCGAGTGTTTTTATCGTCTATCCCAATGTCTTTCAGTATACTGATCAGCTTGTCGTGTCTCACTCTGTCAAAGGCCTTTTCGTAGTCAATAAAGCAAACATAAACATCTTTATTCATATCGAGACAACGTTGCACTAAAACCTGTAATCCAAACAGAGCATCTCGTGTGCCAAAGCCGTTCCTAAAACCAAACTGTTCGGCTGATAACTGTTGGTCACACTGTTGGTATATTCTCTTTAGTATAATTTTCAGGAAAGATTTCATCACATGACTCATTAAGCTTATTGTTCGATGTTCTTCACATTTTTTAGCATTAATATTCTTTGGTATAGTGATGAAGTAGGATTTTAACCAATCCTCTGGCAGATTACCACTTTCATACACTTTGTTGAATAGCAATGTAATCTTTTTGAGTGCATTTCCTTCCATTAACTTCAGAATCTCCCCGTGGATGTTGTCTGGACCGGGTGATTTCCCATTTTTTATTTGCTTGATAGCATACTCAACCTCATCTTGTAGGATCTGGGAGCCGTCCATTGCTATTTCAACACCATGTCTCTCGTTACGTGTATCCATATATAGCTCTTCAACATATGTCTCCCATAGCACCTTTTTTTCATCTATGGTCACTGCTAAATTACCATTGTTATGCATTAGCTGTGTAAGGGGTCTTCCTCTACCCTGTTTTATTGATTCCTTGATCCTTTTATGGAGATTGAAGGTGTCGTGCCTGTTATCAAGGTCTTCCATTTCAGTGCATCGCTCCTCTTCCAGCTTTTGTTTTGCTTCTCGGATCTTTTTCTGGATTTCTTTGTGTACTTCCCTATATTTCTGACGATCCCTTGGTAACCATTTTCTTCTCTCCTCCATTAAGGATAAAATATCATCTGTGATCCATTCTTTGTGTGCTCGTTTTGCAGTCTTCAGATATTTTTCACTGGTCTTACACATAGTATCCTTTAAGCCATTCCACAATTGTTCCACCTCAGATACCTCAGATAGGTTTTGTATTCCGTTTTCCAGTTCATTTCGCACCTTTTCTTTGATGTTTTGTTCCTTGAGTAGTCTTGGGTCTGTTGCAATTTTCTTGACTTTTTTGGGTACTTTTTTCAGTTTTAGTAGAATTTTCCCCATTAGTAAACTATGGTCGGATCCAATATCAGCTCCAGGATATGTTTTTACAGACGTGATTGCATTTTTGAATCTTTTATTTATCAGCATGTAGTCAATCTGGTTGCGTACTATGTGCTCATCTTGATCCCTTGGTGACTTCCAAGTATATAGTCTTCTTGCTGGGAGCTGGTAGAAGGTGTTCATTATCATAAATCCCTCCTCTTGGCAGAAACGAATCATTCTTTCACCTCTCTCGTTTCTCTCACCCAGGCCCCATGCTCCCATAACATCATTGGGTACTCCTGCTCCTACTTTTGAGTTAAAATCTCCCATGACAATGGTGACCTCTTCATGCTTAGTCAGCTTTAGTACGCCAGTGACGTCTTCATAAAAAGCCTCAATTTCTTCCTCATTCTTGTCTGCAGTTGGAGCATAGACTTGGATCACATTTGTATTTACTCCATGGCCCTTCATTTGTAGCATTGCAACTCTGTCTGACTGAGCCACAAAGTTAAGAACTGTTGAATTCATTTTTTTAGAGACTATGAACCCAACTCCCCGTCTGTGATCAGGCTCACTGTTTCCAGAGAAGTAAATTTCATATTCCGATGTGCTCTCTCTTCCACTTCCCTTCCACCTCATCTCACTTATGCCTAGCAAATCAATTTCAAGTCGGTGCATTTCCTTCATCGCGCACTCTAGTCTCCCCGCTCCATACAAGCTCCGAGCATTCCATGTTCCAAAATGTTTGGTTTTAGTTTTACTTAAAACGTTCCCCCCCGGAGATCCGATTGGGGGATTTTTACCTCCGGAATATTTAGTTTTAAATAATGCCATATGATGATTTTTTCTGGGGATGATTTGAAAATCCTTTAATCAGGTGGTTTCCCGTGGCCTTCCTGATCCTATGCCGTTGACCATCCAGTGGATTGGTTCATCCGTCTTCGGAGACGATTTCTCATCTCCAGGGCAAGAGGGTGCCCTACCAGTTATAACTGGTTGGTTGTTTATACCGACAACTATTCGGTTATGGGAAATAAGGAGGGATTGAGGAGCATAAGAGTATGATTGGATAAGGAAAAGGAATTGTGTCCCCCGGTTAGGAGTGGGAGAAACACAATAGCTTGCGGAGGCAGGATCGCTATTCCTGAACAGATCTAACCATTACCGGGATCGTAAAGGTGTATCTGCCGCTACCTTAAATCAATCAAATCAATAAATGTTTTAAAAACTGTGCTTGAAAAAGTACTCCGTACTAGGGGTATTCATACAGCCAGAATATTCAGAAGCGAAAAGGCTAAATGAGGTTTTTATCGTAATTTGGTATTCTAGAGATCCGATACGTAATAAAAGCTGTCATTTTTTTCATCTAGGTGGCCATTTTGGTAGTACTGCATTGCATCAAGACAGGTAAAGAGATCTGTGTGGCTACCACACATTTGAAGGCTAAGAATGGTGCTCTACTCTCCAAGTTGAGGGACGAACAAGGAAGAGACCTTCTGGAGTTTATCAACACTAAAAGCGAAAACAGACCAGTCATTGTATGTGGAGACTTCAATGCGGAACCAACTGAGCCTGTGTACAAGACTATGATCAGTGATAAACATCTAGGTAATATTTTTAACAATTTTATGTGTGTTCCTTGACTTACAGATTGATGTTCGGCTGACCACCTTTATTTTAAAATTGGTTAAATTTTGCCATTGACACCCTTTCATAAAGAAATATGAGTAGGTAATAGATAAAAAATTCTTACCATGATCACGTTTTCTGAAGGATTCTTTATGTCTGTTTAGTTGTTAAAGATGAGATATTTTAAGAATATATTACTGTCTTTTTATATAAACAACCATGCTCCGGTGGTTTACAATTTGACATTTACTATCTTGTTACAGGTTGTCACATTCTCTGTATAAAAACTAAAGAAGAGTATACTTTCTAAAATAAAGTGCAGTATTTGACCAGTCCGTAGCTCAGTGGTAACACTGCGGACTCTGAATGGGAAGGTTGTGGGTTCGAATCCCAGCGGAGCACAAAAAATATAGCATTTATATTTTCAAATTTGCTCTTCGCTGGGTTGAAAAATTCATAAACCTTTGCCAATGACCGGTCACCAAAGGTCCATCCAGCCTTACAGCAACTGGGTCTTGCTTGAGTATTGGCGCTTTGTAGCGACGACCAAGCTCGTACACCTCTGCGGCACTACAACAAGTGTCATAGACCCCTATAGTCTAGAATCTAGGGAGTCTCCCGCACAGGATTTCTTAAAAAAAAAAAAAAAAATAGTGTCTATTTTTTCATTCTCGCACAATCTTCCAGGCCAAAAATATTGTTTTTTTTTTGTAACAGAATCCTAATATTTGCAATTTCTTTCTAGGTCTGAGCTCCGCCTATGCAAATTTTTCAATGCAAAAAGATAATACTGATACCTACGACCCTGATCTGTCAATCTCTCACGAAGCTCCCTACACCACATGGAAAGTCCGCGAAGAAGGAGAAATCTGCCATACCATCGATTACATTTTCTTCTCGCAAAGACATCTCAAGGTGGACAGTATTCTTCAAGTGCCATCTGCCGAAGATCTAGGAGAAGGCCGGGTACCTTCATACACCTATCCCTCCGACCATTTCTCATTGGTTTGTGACTTTAGCCTTGTGTTTTCGGAAAAGAAGTGCTGATGAGTGTTGAATTCTGCTTGTGTGAAATATTTGGGTCATACTTTCTATGCTACTTATGGTCATATTTTTTGTTGTCTCGGTAAACGGATAACCCACATTTTATTCTATAAAATTAAAACCTTATCTCTATGTAATTTTTACGATGGCAAAGGTTAACACGACTTAAAAATATCTCATAAAAAACGTATAAGATTTGTATGAAATCAAAAATGGCTATCTTGAATTTTTCCTTCTACACATAAAACAATGTTGCATTATGTGTTCTGAGAGATGTCTGGAGTCCATATTATGAGAGAAACAATCACTTTTCCCCTTTTATGTGGTTTTTTAGTCTATTCCTGGGTCTTTGATTTGCACTTTTTTACACTTTAGGCACTTTCTACTCTATGGTCGCTTTTTCCCCATTTCCTGTTCCCTATTTCCAGTTTCCCCATAACCCGGTCGCAATTTTTCATAAAGCGTCATTTTCCCCTTGTGGTCACATGTCAGTTGATTTTACCTTCGAAAATTTGAGTGAATTGACAATATTCCTGGGCAAAAACATTTAAAAGAGTGTTATTTTACCATCTTGTGTCCTTGTGAACAATTAAAAACTAAAACAGGTGATATTGTGGTGGTTAAAAGTTCGCATACGTATTTTTGTTGGTTATGCCACGCTGTCATATTTACGAAAAACGTTTTTCGTTATTTTAACGGAGTTTTTACTTTATATAACATCAAAATCAATGTTATGAGTTGTGATAACAATAAAGGGCAACCTCTCGACGAAATCTCACAGGATTCAGGTGATGCGTCACTAAAACGCGGATACGACACTTCGGAATCAGGTTCACCGCCGCGGCGTCAGAAACTGCTGAGGGTTGTCTTGGACCCAAGGATAGATTATCTGGTTTCCCACATCGTGATGCTGACGAACACAGTTTTCGGTGACTGGCCCGCCAGTTCTATGGGAAATCTCGTTGAATCGGCGGCAGGAAACTCTTCCAGCAACTTCCTCTAACAACCTTCGGGACTGGAAGAGAATGAGGAGGCCCAGGAAGAGCTACTGCTGAGCTTCCAGGAAGCCGCCACAACGGTGGAAGAACCAGCTCACCCCAAGGCCAAGAGCAACAGGGTCGAAGCGCTCCAAAGGCTCCAGCACTTCGACAGTGAAAACTGGGCCGGAGTAAGGTACGCCGAGGTACAGAAAAAGTACCTGGCAGAACCGGCGTTCGTCGACCTGGCAGTGAACGATGAACTTCGCCAGTGCGACGTAAGCTCCCCTATTCAGGCGAGCGGTCGTTTGCAGCCATGTCCCACGCCCTCCTCATCCAGAAAGAGGAGTTCCAGTCTGGGCTTCAGACCTTGGTCAACTGGGGAGCCCGGAGCGACACGACCTTGGCGAGGAAAGCCCTTTTCGAAAAGGTCAAAACGCTGTTCGCTCTGGACTCGCCATACCAGAAAGTCTCGGAAGACATCCTCCAGACGGTATGGGGGAGGCGGACAGAGGCCCTCCAGTTCCGCAGGAAAGCTGTGCTAGGGCATGTTAAGGAAGAGCATGTGAGAGGGGTTAAACAAATTCCCGCCGAGTACCGAACACTTGTTTGGCAAAGACAGTCTCACGTCTTTTTTCTCTAGAGTGGGGACCACCGACAAATTGTCAGTGAAGACCCAGTGCCCTCAACCCAGCACCTCATCGAAACCGCACGTTCCAGTACAGAAAAGGAATCAGTTTTTTAGAGGGCAGCAACGACCCACTGCGGAAAGCAATCGAGGCCTTAGAGACGCTCCAAATTTCTCTTCAAGAGGAAAAAGGGCAGGGAATAACACACGGTCAGGAAATCTCAAAGGAGACAGACGGAGGCATCCACGAAAATGACAAGAAACCATTTCGCAGAGGATGCTTGAAGTCCTCCCTACAGGTTTGGACGTCACTCGGAGCACCAAACCACATCCTGAAGATGATAATCGGAGTAAGAATACCTTTCATCTCAATTCCCCCTCTGATATTACCACACAAAAAGACCTTAATGCTATACCAGACGAGTCCTTCACCCGAAATGGACTCTCAAATAAAGGAAATGACCGAATTCGGCGTTATAGAGGCCGCGGAGTCATCTCCCAGCTTCTTATCAAAAATGTTCCTAACACCCAAATCGGACCGTTCCTCGAGAATGATTTTCAACCTGAAATAGTTAAACTTCTTCCTGGACCCGGTTCCGTTCAAACTCATAGCCACTACAAAGTGCCAGAGTTTCTGCAGCCAAACAATTGGTTGTCGAAAATAGACCTATCGCAAGCCTTCTTTCATCTCCCAAGTGCACAGAAACATTGGAGATTTTTGCGACTGGTCTATCGAAGAGAATTACTTCAGATGACAAGTCTGCCCTTTGGCCTTTCATCTGCCCCCAGAATGTTTGCAACCCTTACAAATTGGGTAGCCCAACTACTGAGGCGACGAGGTATTCGGACAATCGTTTATCTCGACGACTTCCTCCTTGCGAGCCAATCCAAGGACGATCTTTGTCGGCAATCGCATCTAGCAGTAGATATCCTACAATCTCTGGGGTGGTATGTAAATCTCCAGAAGTCAGTGCTCTTCCCCACTCAACAATTAGAGTACTTGGGAATCGTTTGGGACACGCACAACAATTGCAAATTCCTTTCTTACCGGAAGCAAGAGGCATTGTGCCACTCACTTCGAGCAATACTGACTTCTCGAAAATGGTCCTTAAAACTGGCGGAAAGTCTCCCAGGAAGACTAAACTTTGCCAGCTTCATGGTCGCCTCCACTGCAGACAATTGCAGATAGCGAGCAGGCCACTGAAGCACCTGTCACCAAGTAGGTCTTTCTTACCGGAAGCAAGAGGCATTGTGCCACTCACTTCGAGCAATACTGACTTCTCGAAAATGGTCCTTAAAACTGGCGGAAAGTCTCCTAGGAAGACTAAACTTTGCCAGCTTCATGGTCGCCTCCACTGCAGACAATTGCAGATAGCGAGCAGGCCACTGAAGCACCTGTCACCAAGTAGGTCTTTCTTACCGGAAGCAAGAGGCATTGTGCCACTCACTTCGAGCAATACTGACTTCTCGAAAATGGTCCTTAAAACTGGCGGAAAGTCTCCTAGGAAGACTAAACTTTGCCAGCTTCATGGTCGCCTCCACTGCAGACAATTGCAGATAGCGAGCAAGCCACTGAAGCACCTGTCACCAAGAGGGTCCATACAAATGACCGAGGACAGCTTACAAGAAATAGAGTGGTGGATAGGGAATGCGAACGAATCAAGTTCCATCCACAGGGAAACCTTCGGACATTTCTTGACAACAGATGCGTCAGACTTAGCTTGGGGAGCAACTCTGGACGACTTGATGCTGTCAGGACAGTGGACCGTTCAACAAAAGAAGTAGCACTCCAACCGAAAAGAGTTGTTCGCTGTTTTTGCAACCCTGCAACGCACAGCGCACGACCTTTCCGGCTCCGAAATTCTGGTACAATCAGACAACACGACAGTAGTCGCCTACATCCGCAAGGAAGGGGGCACCAGATCTAAAACACTCCTAAATCTTACTCGAGATCTGTTGACTCTGGCAGACCAATGGGAAATCTCGCTAACAGCGCAGTACCTACCGGGAAGATACGGAGACGCGGATCACCTATCAAGAGGAAGATCCCCTCCAGAGTGGCATCTCTTACCAACAGCAACGAAGGCCATTTTCAATCATTTCGGAGTACCAGATATAGACCTGTTCGCATCCACCATGGCACACATGAGTTCAACTTACGTGTCCAGAGACTCCACAGACTCATGCGCAATCTTTCAAAACGCCTTCAGTCGGCACTGGCTCTACAATGTGGGTCGGATATTTCCTCCGCCAAACCTAATACCGAGGATCCTGAGGCACCTAAACGGGGCGACCGGAACTTACCTACTCGTGGTCCCGAGGTGGCAGAGGGTCTTCTGGCGTCCAGACTTAATTCGTCGATCACTCGTACCTCCGATGCAAATACCGAACCTGGTGTCAGTACTAATCAACACATCAACAGGCAATCCACCACCCAGGATTCAGGATCTGGAAATGGAAGTGTGGAAAATTGGGACTGGGGACAGTATCTTAAATTCCTGGAACGCGGAAGAGAAAAGACTGTTCCTGTCAGGATGGCGAGCTTCCCCACTCAACACATATAAACCTGCTTGGCAAAGATGGTGCCGCTGGATACTGGCGAATAATACCCATCCCAACACACCATCTCCTAATCAATTGGCAAGGTATCTAGCGCAACTGTTCATTAACGAAAAACTATCATACAGGACTATGCTGGTACACAAGTCAGCCATCGTAACCTTCTGCAACGCAATGATGGAAAATAATCTCAGCTCAGATTTCCTAGTGAAATTAAATTTAAAAACATTAAAAGCACTAGCAATGGTAAAGATCAACCCTCCTAAGTCCCCTGTGTGGAATCGGCAGATAGTGAGAGACTGGCTAGTCAGGAACACTCCTCGATCAGATTCTCTCTATGAAGTTGCGTGTAGAACGGCAATCTTACTTCTGTTATCTTCAGGAAGAAGAGTACACGATCTGACCTTGCTAAATATCACAGAAGGAAACATTCTCGACGAAGGCACATCAATTGTGTTAATTTCATTCTTTAGATTAAAAACAGATACCCTCAAACACCGACAATCTAATCGGAGACTTCTGGAATCCAAGGAACACAACGTCAACCCAGTCTTCTGGATAAGGAAGCTGATTGAACTATCACGCGAAAGGAGATCAGGACAAAATCTTTATAACCTGTTCATCAGCACCCGAGTACAAGTGAAGGCAGCTGCAAGAACAATCATAGGAGGATGGGTAAAGAACACGCTAAAATCAGCAGGAGTAGAGGCCACTCCCGGCAGCACACGTTCAGCGGTCGCATCACTTAATCCAATAGATAACATACTGGAAAGAGGCAACTGGAAAAAGGAAAACACTTTCAGAAAATACTATCAGAAAGAGATGTTGAAACATACAGCTCCAGAAGATCTTTCCCTATTTCAAGCAGTTAATATCAAATAAAGACGTCCCCGGTCACCAGGAGATAATAGACAGATCTCTCATAATATGGACTCCAGACATCTCTCAGAACACATAATGGGGGAGTTTTACCTACCATTAAAACTCTTATTATGTTTCTATAGATGTCTGGAGTCCAGGTAACCCCTACCTGGTGTATTATGAGCTTTATGAAAAATTGCGACCGGGTTATGGGGAAACTGGAAATAGGGAACAGGAAATGGGGAAAAAGCGACCATAGAGTAGAAAGTGCCTAAAGTGTAAAAAAGTGCAAATCAAAGACCCAGGAATAGACTAAAAAACCACATAAAAGGGGAAAAGTGATTGTTTCTCTCATAATATGGACTCCAGACATCTATAGAAACATAATAAGAGTTTTAATGGTAGGTAAAACTCCCCCATTATTGTCAGATCTTAAATTGATTTTTTCATTTCATATATACCTACATGAGAAATAACAGTTAAAAAAATAACCCAGTGATGTCAGATAAAAGAAGTCAAATTAATTTGTGATGTACAGAAGTAGTTAAAAGTGACTCAAACTTCAACTTCTTCCATCACTAAATGAATCAAATGTGTTTGATAAACCCTTGCAAAAAATAAACTTTGAAATTTACTGTTATTTTTATACCAAATCATTTTGAAAAATATGATTCATTTTATAAATATAGATATATTGTAGGGAGTTACATGTAGTCCAACATTTATTACTGTAGATTAAGGGATCAAAGCAATATTGATGTACCTTTATCTTTAATATTATGTTGTATAAGTAATTTAATTAAAAATGAAACTAAAGGAAATGCCTTTTAAAAATAAAATGTATACCTGCCTAAAATTGCAATTTGCTTCTTATCTCTAGATAATTTGTTCATGCATATTCCATGTTGTAAACAATCTTGAGTGAAACACATAATTTGTTTTTAATACAAAATATTTAATGGAAAAAAATCATCTCAATAAATTTCTTATTCAAATCTTTCATTAGACATGTTATTATACCAACTGGAGGAAACATTTCAAAGTTATTTTCTTGTATTATTGTGAGACTAGTTAGTTGTCTTTCATATTTATATTATTTTACTTTATTGTTTAGGTTATGCAAGTATGATAAACCCCCTATATTTATGTAAAAAAGTAGTTATTAGTGCACTATAAATTATTTTAATGGCATTAAGTTCTACAACAAAGGCTTCATCAAACAGGTGGCGTTTTTAGCGTACTTAAGGCGGCACCGATAAAGTGTCGTAATGTCGCTTACTCTATTTAAACGACTTCAGTTTTCTTTCACAATGTCCAGGGACTCCGATCAAGGTAAGTTGTTGCTGCTTTGTGCATTAGCAAAATCTTACCTTTGTAGAAACATTTTCATAAGGACTGTTCCTTGTGTCACATAAAAAAAGTGCCCTGCGTCATAATACATCGCGACGTCCAGACATGGTCTCAAAATGTCATGTAGGTACTGGTAGTTTATTTGCTCTGTCTGAAAGGTTGAGAAGTTGTAATGAAAGGACTTATTAATAGGTATGAAGGGAAAAATTGTCATCGTTCAACTTCGGGCGTCAATTTGTGACGATGTTTAGTTATATATTTTTCATTTCCTCTGCCAACTTTGCTGGTTTTGCTGCCTCACACGTCACAATATGTAATAAAATAATTACAAATGTGCTTTATTAAATGTATTTATTTATTTATTTTACCCCCATCAAAATAACCAAAATTCACCCAAGCCTGTGGCTGCCAACCAGCCACTTCTTCAAGCCGGGCGAACCGATGTCTACCCCCTGTCGGTCATCTTTTGTTTTTTACGTATATTTTTTATTTTCCCTACATACCTGTTAATAAATCCTTTCATTACAAGATGTCACTACAAAACAATGCAGCGCTATATATTACAGCAACACTAGGCCACGACTTTTTAGCTTCTTGATGCGGGCTAAGAACGTTTCCTGTTTGACAAAACCTTATTAAATATGAAATATGAAATGTCAATTAGTATTAAAATAACAAACGATAAGGGATACAATTTAAAATGGTGCTGAGTTGATTTAGTTATAACTTTATTTCCTTCAGATTAAGAGCGCTGTTGTCTTTTACACTACCTTCTTCCTGAACTCAATGTTTGATTTACCAATGTTCAAGAGCGATCTGACACCATTAGGTAATACATAAATAAACCATTAGAAACTTAACTATGGTTGTGGATGTATAGTTTTGAAATTATCAACGGAAAATATTTGATTTCAATTTATTGTGTTATTAATTGTTCAGCAAAGTAACTTTTTTTGAAATTAGTGAAGAAATTTTTGTTTTGTAGAAGTTAATATTACACTATTGTAGATTTAGTGCTAACATGTAAGCCAAAGAGAAAACACCCAAGTTGTTTGATAAGTGTATAGTTTTTCAGATTGCTTGAATTACTTTTTATGTGATAATTAAAAAAAAGTTGTAAATTTTATGTAGTAAAATAGTCATAATTATTTGAGTATTTTATCTCTGTATTGAATCTTACTTTTTCCTCTCTTTGATAAATTAAATGCTTACAAATCTTTAAAACCACTGTTTGTTCAAATTATCAACAAATCTTTACTTTTAAAACAATATTTTCATTTTGATCACTGTTTTTTTAGTCTTTTATTTTAATTTTTAAGATTTAGTTGCAGTATTGAAGCTCTCATTTCTTGTACTCATATGGTGTTATTCACACAGAGCGAATCCATGGCTCAACCACCACCTAACGTGAATTTTCCCTACAAATAACGATGATCCATGGATGAGCTATGGGTCAAATGTGTTGTGAATAACTGATCTTATTTAAGTAAGCACTTTATTGTGGATTATTTCTTCAGATTTTTTTCAGTAGTATAAGTAAAAATCAGGGATGTTATTTATACCAATATTAGCTGTATTTCAATACCTTCCTATTATAAAAAATGGTATAAATTCGCCGCTATCATGCAAATAGAAAAATGTATGGAATATATATGACAACACCCCTATCAAGTGATGTAATTTTCATACATTTTTTTCTATTTATGTGATGGAGAAATTTATGCAATTTTGTATGCTAAGGGTACTTACATATTTTTGGATTCTGGAAGCTACTACAAATATTACCATTTAAATAGAAAAGCCAAACCTGTGTTTCAAAAATTATCAATTTTGATAGCAAAAAATTAAGTTTTCTCAAATAAAATTTCAATTCAATTGTATATTCTTCCTTGTATTGATGTATAAGTATTCATATAAAATTATGACTACTCATTTTCTCCTTATTTCTTATCAATTGGTGCTAAACTAAAAAATAAATATTTTTCTTTATTATTATTAAATTTAATCCTTCTTTCTAATATTTTTATGTAAGTTGTTAATTTTTTTGTTGATAATTGTAAAAATCTAGAATTATTGAAAAGTGATAGTAATGATATATTTAATTTAAGTCTCATAAATTATCTTAAATTGAGGTAAATTTATTAACTATATATACCCCCTATAAAATAAAGGAAATATTCATATGTCCAATAATTACTCACAAAATATATTTGATTTAAAAGCCAAAGGATGGAGTCTGCACATTTAAAATATTTCTCTGCTATGTGACGTCACCCATAGTAAATAAAAAAGAAAACCTGAGAAGGGTTTTTTTTATTTACAGCTTTGTTAACTCTACTTCTATAACCTTGGTCCTAAATTAAATACAAAGCGCTTTAGTGTATTTTCAAAATATCAAAGTAATAAGGCCTAAAGCCCAACCAAGTGATGTCACATTTTTCTTCCGCTTTAAATGTGCAGAATCCATTTGGCATTCAAATTTTATCCAGTAAAATATGATAATATGGTTCCAAATTTCTGGGGTATTTTCTTATTAGAGTTCTGTTAGTGCAGTATTCAAAATATATTTGATTTAATTTTATTGATATATTTAATAATATTATTTAAGAGATTCTGATACACGAATAAAAAAATTAATCCAGTTAAATACTCCCTATCAGAAAATCTAAGATTTTTAAGCGTTCATTCGCTTTTGAATATTAATTTGTTTTGGGGTAAAGCCTATATTATACTCATACATTTATATTGTTTTTCAATCCTAAGGGTTCGTAAGTTTTTATTTTTTTGCGGGCTGCCTAGAACTTTAAATGTAAAAAATCCAGTCAAATATTATATACTTTAAATCCGGGTAATTATGAAAAATTAATCAACTCTTGTCTTGTTAAAAGGAAAAAAAAAAAATTGTGCAAATCAATTACTGGCGACGCAGTGTATAACTGTAAATCTGTCACCATTCCACTAGGGGTGGCTAGAGTCTCCATAAAGTGACCGTTTCAAAATCTAAAAGGCATAGTTATATTCAAAAGTTTGACTATTCTCTTAATTGGTTGTCTTCCCCTTGATTTTTCAGTTAACCACAATTTTTCATCCAATAAAAAATGTAAAAAAAAAACTTTTTGGGTTTTGCAAACTTGATTTGTTTAATTGCTTACTGAAAAATCACATGTGAATAAAAAAAAACAAATTTATATCAAAATATGTGTAAATGTACCTATAATTTATTTTTAATATTTAATAAATTTGAAAAAATCACAAATTAATGGTTTATTCTCTTGATAGATATTAATTTTATTCTAAAAATATTAAATCAATATTCTAATAACATAGCAACAAATGTTGATTGTATCCAATAAAATAATACTTGATTATATTATTGATCTAAATATACAGACATTATAAGTGGTTCCTAATGGAGAGTAATAGTGAAGCAGTGGATGTTGCCCGACACTGGGCAAGAGTAGTGTAGTGTCTGACACGAAGAAGAAGAAGTGGTTGATGTTTTAGGCTCCCATCATTTTCTTAACAATATATTTTGGCATAGCGACAACTGCCGACGCTATAATGACTCCCAGGATTAAGCTGATGAGAATCCAAACACAGACACGGCGACCTCTGTGTAAGACCATGTAGCGTAAACCTCGCCAAGGACTGGATAGCCAACTGAAGGCTGCGTCAGGACGCCTGAAGTAAACAAAATAATTATGTAGTCAAAGTTTGAATAGGAGTTTTAGGCTTACACTGCCACCGATTGATACTGGAGAGCTGCGTTCTTAGATCTATTGCCATGGTCTATTCCAGCTTGAGCTTTCGGATGTTTCACCCATATCTATGAAGGGCTTCATCAGCGTGATGATGATGATAATGATTAAACTGTTGCCAAGTAACTCAAGTGTAGTCTAAGATTTCCAAAATATTTTTTTTTAAACGAAGAGGTGTGTTCTGAAACCTTAAAGACATAATCTTATCTAATCTAAATTACAAAGATTCATATTAAATGCAATCCCACAAGCAGACACGCATAAGTTCACGCTTACACATGCCACATGTGGACTTACAACATAAAAACCCAATCTCAACTGAACATAAGCCCTGCAACTCTTGCCGACTTTCCCTGAAACAGGGCTGACATTGGCAAAGTGAACCATTTTTTTTACAGTATGGGTGGTTGGTAATATCTAATAATTAAAAAAAGATTAAAGACTTTTGTAGAGCAAACCAATATTCTTCAAGGTTTGACCCTCGGCTATCAACACATCACTGGCAGAATTTTTGTTCATTGTTTATAAGGTCCATGTAAGTTAAATCACAAAATTCTAAGAAGACCCCCTCATCACAGCTAGTTTTTCTTGATCAGGCAAACAGGAATGATTTGAAGAATCCAGATATGTATAGTCCTGATTATTATGGAATGGAAACATAGGTCAAAGGAGATATGTTGGAAAACCAGGGCTGAAATGAAGAGGAATGAAGCATAGCTTCTTCAGGTTGAGAAATGAAAGTCAACGATTGAGGACAGAAGTAGTTGGAAGCTTGTGCTTCTATGGGAGGCTATAGCTCACTTTGAGTACCCTGAGTACGAGTTGCAAAACTTTAGTAAAGTAAAGTTTACGGAAGGTATCAAAGAGTGGGTTTCCCCAAAATCTGCCGTTTTTGTTTGTTTGAACTTGATTTTCCTCATGACTGTAACTCTTTTGCTAAGACCATAAAGTGTAAGAAACAAAAACGGCAGATTTTGGGGAAAATCATTCTTTAATGGTTTCTGTAAAATTTACTTTACTCAAGTTTTGCAACTCGTACTAAGGGTACTGAAGACTCATTGGATAGAGAGAGCTATGGGTGTCAAAAGTAGTTACAAATACATACTCTGGCTTAGGAAGGGCTTCGGGTGGTTTTCTTCCTCGTCCAACTGGAAACTCCAGAGCTTCACCTTTTGTAAGAAGATGTAATTCTAGTTCCAATTTACCCTATAACAAACTAATATAGTTCAGCATTTGTCATATGATAAATAAACAAAAAAAGCATCTTACAATTCAGTTTGCGTCGATGATTCAGTCGGTAGAGTGCTTGCTTTTAATGCCAGAAGGTTAGAGTTTGATTCATAGAAAAAATTGACAGATATTTCCGTTTTGGTATTTATTTCAAGCTCATTATCTAAACACCGGCAAGATTCACTCACCTTTCTGGAGAAGTGAGAAACTCCAACTTTAAGTGATCTGTTTGTAAAAATAAATAGGATCTACTGGCACACGCGACTCTTTCGTGGACAACGCAGCAATAAGTGGCACTATATGTGCTTGGATGCGTTTTATTTCTATAAATTTAGAAAAAAAAATGTCTACATACGGTAAGTTTTTGTCCTTTAGAATCTTGTACGGGCCACCAAGCTTTGGTTTGACGTTTTTCAAACAGATTCTCAACAGGCCCTTCTAGAAGACTCAAAGAGCATTCGGAAGCCGTTTTACTGCCACGAGGGAACTGATGAAGATCCAAGACCAGAGATCCTGTAAAAAAAGCCAATTATAATTTTGCAACAAATATATAGCTGATATTTGGTTTATTGATTTGATATCTATAATATATAATCTAAGTTGCACAGGTATTTTGACATTTAAGGCTCATATTGAATGTATGCCCACAAGCAAGCAGATGTAAGATTGCGCTTACACATGCCGCATGTGTACATACTTTGCAACTCCTGCCGCCTTTTCCTAAAACCAGGGTGGCAATTTTATAAATATGTGTATATTAGTAAGTACTAAGTCTGAAAGTAAAAAATACATGAGTGTGATTAAAATGGGAGATGATATGGAAATCGTTTTTATTTCATAAATGAGTGAAACAGTAAAGGATAGAGAAGGTGAATAAAAAAATTACTGCCTAAGTATATCAAGAGTAATTATTCTTCTTTATGTGTCTTTAACAAGGACAGTAAAAAGTTGATTTATTTTCATACAACCTACCAAGAAAATCATCCTTTGATAATGTGTCATTGTCCAATACTTCTATGAAAAGTTTGGGTGGCTCTCTGGATTCATATTCTTGTGAAAAAATAAAATCTCTTCTCTTTTCAATAACCTAAAAGATATAAAATATGCTGATTGAGACATAAGTTTGGACCCTTGAGAGGTGACACATAAAAAAACGGCGCTCTTTTGTCATGTATAAAATTATCAAATAAACTGTCTTTATTAATATTTATTTTAGAAAAAGTTCATAGGTAATTTATTACAGTATGCTTCAGAATAGTTAGGTATTTAATTTATTAACTTCTTAGACTTAAAGGCTGGTATGAGACTGACCACCTACTGTAAAAAATGGTTAACTTTACCAATATTGCCCCCATTTCGAGGGCGGCAAGAATTGTAGTGTATTTTTATTTGAGATTTTTTACTTATATTTTGTAAGTACACATGCAGTATATGTAAGCGCAAACTTACTAATGGGCATGATTAAATATAAATCTTAGATGTAAAGATATTTGTAACTAAGACTACAGAAAGTTAATAGAACTATATTAATTAGTAATGTATTGAATGGACCTACCAACTTTCCTTGAATAAAAGGTTTGTATGAGGCTTACCACCCATACTGTACAAAATGGTTCACTTTCGCCAACATCTCCCTATTTTAATGAAGGGTGGCAGGAGTTGCAGTTCATTTAAATTAGTTTTTATTTTTTTATTTTTTTTATTTTAAATTTATTTATTCAATTAGTACCCATATATGCAGGATGTGTAAGCGCGAGTCTGCTTGTGGGCATGCATTAAATACGAAACATGTATTTTACAATTTAGATTATTGATATGCAAAAGCCACATAACTTATGCAACACAACTAAAACACAACTAAGCTACATATAGAGTGTAACTCATTGCCACGTTATCCTCGATGGGGTTGCATGTGGCGAGTTGAACCTATTAATTTTTACAGGTAAGGGGGTCGGCCTTACGCCAACCACTTCAGTTGAAGTGGGGGTTTCCCAGCTTCCGAGAGGCCTGGTACTCATTTCTTGTGAAGGCAGAGTAAACTTTGCCGGTATTTTATTTTGGGGAAGAAGTGGCGGCTAATCTGCAATGTTGATTTCTAATGTTGGTGTATTCATTTGCTACATTTTTTGCATAGGAAATTTTTGACTTTTTTTGTATAGATTTCTTTGTAAGGTTTTGTTCTTTTTTATATTTAAATGTAATTTATTATTCATATTCCTTGACTTATAGGTTGGTATGAGGCTGACCACCCATACTGTAAAAAATGGTTCACTTTGCCAATGTCACCCCTATTTCAAGAGGTCGGCAAAAGTTGTGGGGCTTATGTTCATTTGAGGTTTGGATTTTATTTGTAAGTACACATTCAGCATTTGTAAGCGCGAACTACACTTGTTGGTTTGTGGGCATACATCTGAGAGCTTTAAATGAATATATCCTTGCAACTTAGATTATAGATGTATAGTAATGGCTTTACAAATGTGGGGAGAGGATCTTAATGAGGATTATAGATTATTATAGGTCTGAAATAAACACCAAAAGGGGAAATCATTTCTGACACCCTCGGCGGGATTCGAACCCGGGCTTACGGCATGGAATGCAAGCACTCTACCAACTGAGCTATCGAATGGAACTAAGCTACCCTAATACTGTAACCTCTTGCCGCGTTATTCCCGAAGGGGTCTCATTTGGCTAGTAAACCTATAAGCCTACACCAACCACTATAGACTTAAAATGATTGGGATAAGCTCACTCACCTTATTCTCACATCGCAAGTATTTAAACTTGAATATCATTCTCCAATTGAAGTTTCCCTCACCAGTTATTGAGCGGTAGTGAACATCAGTCTTTTGTACTGCGTGACGATTAACTAACCATCTTTATAAGGAAAAAAACATCATTAAGTACACTTGACAACATGCCACTGTGCTGGTCGAAGGGATAAGGCGTTGGCGGTCGAATTTGCGTTATTGACACTAGCGCCGGTTCGAGTCCCGCCTGCACCGTGTCCAAACAAAAATAACTTTGACTCTGGTGCAACAGATGTCAGTGGGTATTCATTAAAAATATTCAATAATGAATTATGAATTGAAGCTATCAGGGCAATAGTGGTGTAATCCACAATTGAGGTTTAGTGGCGTTTTGGCGTAATTTTCATTCCTAATTATAGTAACTACCAAATCAGAAGTGGTGTAAGATAGTTTAGCTATTGAAAAAGAGCTTTTCACTTTTGATTTGGTAGATACTGTAATAAGGAATGAAAATTATGCCAGAACGCCACTAAACCTCAATTGTGGATTACACCACTATTGCCCTGATAGCCTCAATTCATAATGTTTATACCTGCTTCTGGCCAGGCAAAACAAGTTGTTGAACCTCTACACAAATCTAAAAAAACATAAGCCAATGCACTTACATTGTGAATGGAAGAAAATTCAAAATTGGAATTTTTCCCTACCGGAAAATGTCATAGACTTTTGGTACTAGGACCCCAAGTAACTAATAACAAAATCTAAGGTTGCCTTTTCCCTAGCAAGTCGGCCGTATGACGTCAAATTGTTTTGGCGGTGGGATTCGACCGGGAATGGTAGGTTGTGGGCTCGAATCCTGGCGGAGCATAGAAAATATATCATTTATATTTTCATATATTATGCTCTTCCCTGGGTTGAACAAATTGAAAAATTCATAGACCTTTGCCAGAGACCGGCCACCAAAGGACCATTCAGCCTTACAGCAACTGGGTCTTGCTTGAGAATTGCTTGAGGATCATGTGCTCGATTCCTAGCTGAGCACAACTAAATTATCATTTACTTTGATTTATCACGCTTAATAATAAAGAGCAATAACTAAAAAAATAAGAATGTTGGGAAATAACGTTTGAAGTTCAGATAACCAGTACAACTTGTATGGGATGAAAAAGGCGACCGATGTTTTATCTCGGTCATATTCGTCCAAATTGAACGGCTGTCGCATTCTACCTATTCTTCTCGCATTGTTCTTGCCTTTTATTACAAAATCTCGATTTTCCCAATTTTTGAGTTATTGCTCTTTATTATTAAACGTGCGATATGCCTTTACTAAAGAACGGTCAACAAAGGATATAGCTTTACAGAAATCAGATTTAGCGGGAGTGATTGGTGCTTTCTATAGCGACGACCAAGCTTGCAGAGGGCTCTTGAGGTGTGATACAGACAGTGGCGTGACTATCATACAAGCTAAAAAGCTAAGCATGCGTACCATCAGAAATGCAAATAATGAATATTTTTGGGTAGATTACAGACATTTAAAGTCATTCGTCTTTTTAAATTTCCCCCCATCAAAAGTCGTGCTGCTGCCATCTGTGTGTGGCAGTAGGTTATTATTATTAGGCATTGATGAAGTAAACTGTTACGCAACCGTTATTGAGAAATGTATCCCTGTCTTTGTTTAACGTATGAAAAAAGCTTGATCTCTGTAAGCTTGTATGAATATAGTCGGTTAAGCTCTTTTGTCATTATAAATGAACACAATATTATTACAGATTGTGCTTGGGAGTACACATGATAATAATATCACCATATGCTTAGCTTTTCGTCCATTCAATTTTACAATTCCAGACTGGAGCCATTTACAGTCGTATGAATGACCGATTGTATTTTCAATAAACTGTCGCGTCAGGTGCGTTTTATTCGAATATCAGAATAATTGACTTATTCCTTGTTTGCGATCGAACCCACTTTTTTGCAAAACAAAGATAATATTAATTTTGTTATTTTATAAAGATTGTTAATTTTGTTTTTTAATTAAAAATTAATAATCATTAGATTATTAATTTTGCTTTTTTATTTTTGTCTTTTTTTGTCCACCTTTTTTGATAGTATATAAAATTAATTCCGGTGAAAATATTGTTGTGCCTTGTGAGGATCTTAAGTGTGTGAAGGTTTTATAGTTTCAATCCAAAATCTAAGTCTGAAGAAATTAAGAAGCACTGGGGTGTATTATAAGATAATAACTAAGATGTATTATTTGTAATTTAGTGCAACCTTAATTATCCAGCATGCGTACGGCAGAAACTGTAGGCACGCCACTGGATACAGATAAAAGTAGCACTCACCAAATAAATCATCCTGATATTATTTACAGTATGCTGTTTTACAATTATTTATCATGATTTTATCAGCTTACGCTTTCACGTAGATATCAGACACTCTTGTTCCGGTGAATACATCGTATTCATCCAACTCAACATCCTCGATGTTCCACACAATCACTCTCAGCTCAAAGTCTTCAGGCTGACGAAGACTGATGTCCACCGCTGGCATGATGCGATGTCCATCCAAAGGGAATATGTCGACCCACATCTGGATTCTACCCTGAAAATTTATAATAATAAACTTTTTTACTTAATAGATGCAAAAGAACAAAATATGAGAACTTTGTATGATGGTTTTGTTCAATCTATAATAATCTAGGTTGCAAGGATATATTCATTTAAAGTTCTCAAATGCATGCCCCAAACAAGCACGTGTAGTTCGCGCTTACAAATGCTGAATGTGTACTTATTTCTTGTGAAGGCTGAGTAAAACTTGCCTGTATTTTATTTTGGGTTTAAAATAAACACCGAAACGGGAAATAATTTCTGATATTCTCGGTGGGATTTAAACCTGAGCTCTCAGCATGGAATGCAAGCACTCTACCAACTGAGCTATCGACCGGTCTCGATATAATATAATTAATGTAAGAATTACTTATCTTGCTTTAGTTATTAGAAATGTCTTGTTATTAATAGAGTTGCATTAACATATAATGTAAGTACACATTACTTTGTAAGTAAATCTAAATAATTGGAATTATTCAATACATAAAGCACAAAATGCATACAGGTCCCATGGTGTAATGGTTAGCACTCTGGACTTTGAATCCAGCGATCTGAGTTCAAATCTCGGTGGGACCTTCTGTTTCTTTTTTACTTTTATCAAGCTTGAATGAAATAAATGTAATAAGTGAAATAAAAGCAGGTATTTCAATGGGTTGAAAGATAAAAGTACCAACTTGTGATTGATTTCCTGTTTTTTTCTTATACAGATGTCTTGTTTCTACATGTTCTGGTACCATCTTGTATCCCAAACGTGGCATGTTTTCCCATTGTCTAACAATATTTAAGCACAAATTTTCTCTTACTTCTGAGTCGGTGCCTACTGTAAAATAAAACAGAAAATTCATAAGATGAGGTACCTACTTGAATCAATATTTTAACAGCAAATTTTTCAAGGTATGTTTTGTTTTGCAATTTATGAAAATTGAAAATTGTAATATGAAAATTTTAATACTGAATTAACAGATTTTGTTTTTAATAGATTTGTGAAGAGGAATGTAATTCACCAACCTATTCTGCCTGGCCAGGAACAGGTATTAACATTATCAATGAATAATTCATTAGTCATATTTGACTAATGAATTATTAATTAATAAGTATCCAACGACATCTGTTGAATCAGGGTTGAAGTTATTGTTGATAGGATAAGGTTCAGGCGGGGTTCGAACTTGTGCTTGGTTCAATAATGCAAATTCGAGGGCCAATGTCTTATCTGCTCGGCCATACGAGCAACTTATTTAAAAAAAAGTCCATCAAGATATTATGTACCCACAAATCCTGGAGAAAAAATTGGTGGAGACAGAGAAAATGCCCACATCAAGATGGTAAGTGTATGGAGGAAGGTGTTGAAAAGTCAGAGGTGGCTGACTTTGATCAAAGAGGCTAAGACCCACCAGGGGTGGTCGTGGAAGTAAAAATAATGGCGAGGATTCAGGAAGATGTGATCAAATGAATAAGTCCTAAAATGGGATTATCAACCATTCAAAATTATACGTATGGGGTTGAAGTCTGAAAAAAATCATTCAAATTCAAAGGGTAAGATTTCGAGTGTAAAAAGAGGCCATCTGCTAGAGAGTTTAAACTCTTCCTCTTGAATGCCTTGTTTTTTTGTAAAATTGTCATATCTTTAATGTCAATATGGGCCGATGTAATTTTGAATGTATACAAACATATATTATAAGTTCAATCAAAAGTTATTTACTGATTGGTTCTTTATATTCCACTCCATTAACAATAATAGATTCATTTCCAAAAAATTGAGGTCCATCTATGTAATTTCTCTTACACAACTCTTGTAGTATTTCAGATGGAAGCTTTGGGTGTCTCCAGACATTGAAACCAGATCTACGGAAATCAACAGCAATAAGAATAAATTTAAGCAAGTTAGAAAAATCAGTGATTGCAAACATACATAAAACTTTCTTAGGACTGAGACTCTAAATATATAATGGTAATGCAGGAGGGGAAGTCTCGACGACCGTTGATAGATTTTACCGTATCTATTTGAAGATAAGATGGAATAAAACATGGCAGCGTATCTATAGCTGATCCATTTTGTGTGGAACAACAATCAGCTGTTCAAGCACCATCATGTTTTATTCTGTTCTATCTTCAAATACACAGGTACGGTAAGATCCACAGACTGCCGTCGAGACTTCCCCCCCCAGTTTATAAATCTAGAAAGACTTTATCAATGTTAGAAAAAATAACCAGGGTTTCATGAATTTTCTACTGAATTCTTTTAAAGATAATTTAGGAAAACCGTTCAAAATAACATTACACTTTTATATTACTCACTTGCGAAAGAAAACTAAATAATAATATTTTTTAAGATTTTGTACCACATACATACTTGGTGTAAACTTTAGGCAAACCGCAACCAGCTCCATGCTTTGAGTAAAACCTATTTTCCAGATCAATTGCAGTGACGCCGATCAAATCATCTGAACTAGCAACGTCATGATCCCAAACAGAAACTTTCAGTTCATAGTCTAGTGGAAACCAGCATTTGATATCAAATACTCTGAAATAAAACAAGAAAAAATAATCAGTACCAGTCGAATTTGGTTATAAATGAGCACAAAGAGACCTACCTACTTTGCTTCTCACAGAGGTTACTCGCTTTAAATGTGAATAGGCTTAAAAATATATTTTTATGAAAGTGTCTGAGTATGAAAGCTTGCATTTAACAAAGAACTGTTTTTTTATGAAATAGGGAAAAGCAGATACAATTCAGGCATGCAGTAGTCAAATTAAACAATATTGTTTTATTAGAGATAACTCTCAGTGATCATAAGCTCTCCATTTACGAAAAATAAGTTAAGGCACTGTTTGATGTTCATAATACAAATTACAGAGATTGAAGATTATAGCATCATACAGTTAAGTTTTTTTATGCAGGTTCAGTAATTTATCTGTTCACTTTCGGTTCAGATACAGTCGCATTACACTTTTACAATACAATCGTCAGTTGTCTTCTGCCTGCAGAGAACTTTGGTTCTTATTTTATAGCAAAAATAAGGATCATTCTCAAATCATTGAGTATCGGTACATGCGAGATTTCACTAGAACATTCAACCAAACACTCAAGTAATCTCGAACAATACAAATTATATAGGTACCTAACATCTATTTATTTCTAGAGAGACTTCACAGACTTTATTATAAACTCACATAAACAAACACAGACAATCCACAACACACAACTACATATTCGTAACAATACCTTCCAAACACAGGGTCCAGGGTTTTTCTCTGGTAGTTTTTACAGTCGTCAATATAAGTAGAAGCTGTTTTGATTTTCAGGTATGGGTCTGCAAGTCCTGAGAAATCGGCGGCAGCAAGGTCGAAGCAACGAATAATGTACAAGCGCACGAGGAAGTGTTGAGGACTGTTGGACGGAAAATTATGAAAGAATCTGTAAAGCAATTTATGAGTGTTACTTTAATCACTGTATGATGCCAACAGGTGGGTCTTCAATTTTGTCTAATGGTGCCTGTGTTATTAGATCTTCGGGACTCAAAGATCTAACAACAAGCAGTAATTTATAAGTGGATGAGACTTGTGTACCTACTCAAACCTGGCTCGTAACCGTTAAGCACGAATCTGTCAGAAAGTCCCATAGTATGTAAATGCTTCTACAAAGCTATGTATTTGTGCTACATATTTAAAGCGGCAAGAAGCTTTCCGCAATACAAAAATGCAGCAATAAAAAAAGCTGCATGTATGGTGTAACTTTTTACTGTTTTGTCCCTGAACGAGTAGCATGTGGTCTTAAGCCAACCACTTCACGTGAAGTAGGGGTTTTCCAGCTCTCGAGCGGGCTAATTCTCATTTATTGAGAGCGCTGAGTAAGCCTTGGGAGTGTTTATTTTGGATTTGAAATGAACACCAAAATGGGAAATCATTTCTCACACCCTTGGTGAAGATGGGATCGATTGATGAAGTTAAAAGCAATGGCATTACAGCAACACATAAGGCAAAATCCACAAATACTGTCTGAGCTCTCAAAGACGCAAATAAGAGTCTTCACTTTTGCCAATGCCACCCCTGTTTTAGAGCAGGTCAGAAAAGTTGCAGGGTTTGTGTTTGTTTGAGGATTGGATTTTAATTTGTAAGTACATATTATGCAGCATTTGTATGCGAAAATTTACACCTCTTTACTTGCTTCGGCAGTAGGTACATATACTAAAAAAGTTTACATCTGTCTGTTTGTGGGCATGCATTTAAGGCTGAATTTTAAATGTTAATATATTTTTGAATCTTAGATATAAATTATAGAGTATGTCTATGGGAGGTATTTTACAAATAATAAAACATATCAAATCTATATGCACCCCTTTTCCAGTTTCAAGCCTTGATTTGTAGATGCATTTTTGTGAAATAATAATCCTTCATCAAACGAGCGATATACTTTCAGTCCAAGCTTGAGCTCCCCAGTCACACCGGACTCTGCATCTATATTTGATGTATCACTTTTAAAGCTGATAGTCTGACACCAGTCTTGAAAATTATCAAAACCTTCAACGTTTTCTAGCTCTTCATTAAATATCTAAAAAATGTTAAGTCAGATTATTAATAAGTTCATACTAAAGATTTCAATTGAGTGGATTTTTTTTTACCATCAAGGAATAGTCATCATCAAAGGGTTTTTCCTGAAAACACAATATATTATTAAATTAACAAATATGGTAAATAAATACAAACGTACCTATGTAGTTTTTAGTTGATTATTTTTTTTTACTTACCAATTTTTCATTACCGATTTAATTTTTAGTTAATTAGCTCTTCTACATTGACATTTTTAGATAAATTTCTCACCTCAAAAGATGAATAATATTTTGTCCACCAGTCTTTTGAAGGATGTGTCTCTTGATGAGAATCATTTTCCTCCTCTACAAAGTCTTCTTGTCTAACAATTTTATATCCTTGAGCCCCGTGACGACTTATGCAAGGCCAGATTATTTGTCGTAATCGTCCCATCGTTTTGGAAATGATATTCTCATTGTAGTTTATCGAGTAGCCAAAATCATCTGATGAAATATTTTCTTGTGATGAAACGTCAGTGATTTGTTTGATATTTTGACTTTCAATCGATGTACTGTCTCTGAAAAAATCTGAATAAAATTTTCAATTCCAAATTAGGTAAATTACTTTTTACTTCAGAAAATTTTGTTTAAATCATTAAAATCCAATATCAAATAAATTGCACAGCGGACTGCATATAACTTTAAAACCATAAAATAAGGTTGCATTCAGGTCATCTTCAATTTTCAAAACAAAATATTTATTACTAATGAAGGTGGATCTATTTAAGTAATTTTTACTTTGTAGAATGATCATTGCTCCCTTTTGTTTCAAAAGAAACACTTTCTGTGGTTGGTATATCACGTATATGTATACTTTTCATTAGTATTTTGGAACAAGTAATGATTGATTATTATGTGCATTTTATTAAATTTTAAGAATCGTTAAAGCGGCTAATCTGCAATGGTGATTTTTAATGTTGGTGTATTCATTTGCTACATTTTTTGCATAGGAAATTTCTGACTTTTTTTGTATAGATTTCTTTGTAAGGTTTTTGTTCTTTTATATATTTAAATGTAATTTTTTATTCATATTCCTTGACTTATAGGTTGGTATGAGGCTGACCACCCATACTGTAAAAAATGGTTCACTTTGCCAATGTTACCCCTGTTTCAGGGAAGGTCGGCAAAAGTTGTGGGGCTTATGTTCATTTGAGGTTTGGATTTTATTTGTAAGTACACATTCAGCATTTGTAAGCGCGAACTACACTTGTTGGTTTGTGGGCTTACATCTGAGAGCTTTAAATGAATATATCCTTGCAACTTAGATTATAGATTATAGATTATAGTATCCCAGTATTTTATATCAACCTTTTACTACTAGGGATTAGTAAGTATTAATCTGTTTTTTACCTTCATCAGTTATATCAGAAGTTAATAAAGAGTTTCTACATTCATAAAAGGATTGCCATTTGAAGATGTATGGCGTCAAATCTTTTATCACAAAATCCCCACAGCAGCTTTCCCTTCCGAAACTCTTGCAACATATCAATTTCACACAAATACTGGCTGAAGACATGTCTTCAGAATAGAAATTCATCCTCATTCTTCCCCCTTTGAAATTGCCACACTTGTGTTTGATTTTCAAAACAGACGAGTTGAGTTCACAGCCGTTGATTTCTATCTTCACTTTGATTCTGGTGATTTTCCTGGGATAAAATTTCACCCTCTCGAGTTTTCTTATACCCCAAATGTAAGCATCAAGTCTGAAATAGATGAGAACTAAACAAATTACAGCAATATCAAAGAAGAACAAAGCTCTGAAAGATTTGCATTTGTAACAAAATATAATCAAGAGGCAAAACAACAATACTACAGTCAAGTACCCGGAAGTAAGTACAGTACCCAGAATCAAGTAACAAGGCATTAAATTCTTGTTTTTATCTGTGCCTAAGATGAAGGCTTTAACAAAACTTTATATAGCTTTATATCCAAAGAGGATTTGTTGTTTGGAATGAATATTTTTTTTTTCATTAGAAGGCTAGACTTACGCATAACAATGTAAGAAGAGGGATTTTACTATCCCGTTATGAGCAGGTTCTTATCTATGATTTTTTATTAAGGGGACACTTGAAAAATTGAACTATTAGACTCATCATCATCATCAATGGCACGACTAGATGGGGTGGGTGTTGGCCTCCTTGATCAACCCCTGACACCGCTGCCTGTCTAACGCCTTCATACTCCAGCTCTACACTTCACAGCACACAAGCCTGCTACCACTCTGTCAGGCCATCTTGAAATGGTTCTTCTCATAATATTATACATTTTATGACTATGTATAAAATATTATATACTAAATAATTAGTAAAAATATTCATTTAATTCATAAACATAAGATGCAAATCTTAATTTATTGATAACACTGCAACATTTGTTTACATAACATTATGTTATAAATTAACTATATGAAAACAAAATTATGCTCCATATTTACTATGAAATCACTTTAATCTGAAAATCAAGCCAATTAATATACAGGTCCCATGGTGTAATGGTTAGCACTCTGGACTTTGAATCCAGCGATCCAAGTTCAAATCTCGGTGGGACTTTCTTTTTCTTTTAAGAACAGTTTTTTGCAAAGCATTTATTTTGAAATCTAAATCTAAATCTAAGCTGCAAAGATATGTATCATTTGAAATTGAATCAATTATTTGAAAATTAAATTATTGATATATCAGTCCCATGGTGTAATAGTAAGCACTATGGACTTTATATCCAGTGATCTGAGTTCAAATCTCGGTGGAACCTTCTTTTTACTTTAAAAAATTGGCACTTTCATTATTTTTTAAATAGCTTCAATGTTTTTTTTTGTGATTGGAAAGCTTCATAAAGAGATTTTTTTTACCTGTAACGATTATGTTTGGAATGATGACTGTGCAACTTAGATTCAGCCAATGATATTTTTTCAAATATTTTCAATCCTGCCAATTGCATCTTTGATATCTGAAACAAAAGTAATGAAATCAAAATATTTTGATAACAAAATCAACATAAAAATAAAATGAAAAAAGGGTAATTGCTCACTTCACTTCTTAGAGAATATGAGAATGAAAGTACAAAAAAGTACGATGAGATGGTTCAGACATCTCGAAAGAATGGATGATGAACGACTAACGAAGAAAGTGTACAAAGGAAATGTCAGAGGAAAGCGCGGAAGGGGAAGGCCGAGGAAAGAATGGTTAGACCAAATAGGTGAGATTGCGAAAAAATGGAACCTGCAGAGTGAGAATAAGAGAAGAGTATGTATGAAAAAGGTGATGAATATTGAGGAAATGAAAGTGGTTTGTAAGGACAGAAAGAAGTGGAGGCGCATCTGCGGAGGTACCGGCCACCCCTAGTGGAACGGCGGCAGGATACAGTAACAGTAACAGTAATTGCAGTTGTGGGGAACACGGTTGAAAATGATATGGTTGTGTAGAGTCTATTTCAAGGATCACAAACATGTATTTTTTAAGTAGTAAATACATCACATCCGCCTAAATAAGAAATGTCCTGTTTTACCGGAAATCGAAAATGTACAAATTTTAAAGAGCTATAATTTAGAAACAAAGCCAGAAATTAAACCGAGATACATTTAAAAAAATGTAGTTTATCATTTAATGAAATAAAAAAGTGAAATTACCCTATTTAAGTTGCATAAAAATATTCTTACCTCATGCATTTCAATTGATAGCAGTATTTTTCCTTTGTATTCTGAGAACTGTTTGTAGAATGAGCACCATTGCGGGTTCGATTCCTTGATTGTTTTATCATGTAGCTGAACAAGAGGTATGACACAAGATCTGCCAATCATATTTTCGCCATCCTATTCGAGTAGAATTTATACATAAAAGAAAGTAAAAATAGGACTTTTTGTACTTAATTGGGAAAATGCCCTTAGAGAATATTGGCAAATGGAGAGAAAATACCTACGTACGTCTCAAAATTGCAAGATTTTTTCAAATTGGATGATTTCTATAATTTCCAATTTTGGTAAGTTGTGCTTTTATTTACATTAAGATTTGCGAATAGGACAAAATCTGGACAGGACTAACCAATAGTTTACGATTAGGATAGGATAATATGTTGATAGAATAAAATTAGGGCATGCCAATAAGACATAAGGATAGGGCATGTTAATAGAATTATTCGGTAAAAGGTATGCCAATAGGATAGCACATATTGAACTAGGACAGGGGTCGGCAACCTGCGTCTCGCGAGCCACATGCGGCTCTTTGGGTGTGAAGTTGCGGCTCTTAAGTTCCATACGCAAAAATAAAAATTTATCAAAATAAAACACTTTTGATCGAAAAACACAAAAATCATTCTGAATCGATTAACGAGGATTAGACACCGATTCTATATCTCAGCCACTTTTACTCCCCCAACACCCCCGTCGATGCTATTTATTGTTGGCAAGAAAATACTTGTGGCTCTCCACACACTTTGAAATTTGTAAATAGTAATTTTTGGCTCTTCCGACTCAAAAGGTTGCCGACCCCTGGATTAGGACATACCGATAAAAAATAATTAGAACACAATGGATGGCCAGGATGAAAAGTCTTGACTTTTCTAGCGATCTTATTGGTAGATAGCAAGAAATAAAACATGGCTGTGCATGAACACGGTAAAATGTTTTTCATACAAACTGCATTTGACCGCAGATCAGCTGTTCATGCGTGGCCATGTTTTATTGCTTGCTACCTACTGATACGATCGTTAGATATGTAAGTTGAGACTCCAGGGACTGGTTAAATAACTTACTTCAGTGTCATAGTTATAAGCTTCCACAATGACAATGGGAGGTTCATCAAATATTTTGTCACGACTGCAGTACAAATAATCCAGAATCAGTGTCTCATTCCACACTGGGAAATTTGAACCTTTGACAACCTAAATTCAGATAATTTCGTATTAAAATTCACAAGGAATGTATCAGAAAAATGAAATGTTAGTGCATACTTTTGTGTCCCTTTGCAAATGCCCAAATATGATGCGCACAAAAGGTTTATCTAGTCCATCATCATAATTCTCAAGTGGGAAATGCCCTCTAGAGATATGAACTTTACATTGGAATGCCTGAAAAATTACTTCAACTGTAAGTAATGATACTATTATTTTATAAATACAAAAGATAAAAACAAAAACAAATACAGGATAATATTATTCATAAAATATTTAAAAATTCAATATTTCTACTCTAACAATATACCATGATTTTCAAAACTGAGAAAGATATTTATTTGAGCAGTCTTAGCATAGAGTCTTAGTCTAGTGGAATTTGGACTCAATGTTTTAGGATTGTTGGTTTGATTAAGACAGTTTGAAAAAAGAGGAGCACATTAACATCATGTTATTTTCAAAAATACTCTATGATAGAATGACAGTTTCTGGACCTTTTAAGGGGTAAAAAAATTAACCCAGATTTACAAAAAATAGGTACGTGTTCAAGGGTACAAACAAGGCTAAGCAAAAGGTTTGATTTGGTTCTATGACTGGTAGTGACGACTGAGCTTGTAGCTTAAGTGCTATTGAGATTACTGCTATAACAAAATGACGATATACAACAAAAAAGTGAAGTATACTTATAATTAAATGATTTAATAGCAGAGGATTTAATAAAGTAATACAAACTGATTTATTTAAGAGTTGAAATGTTTGCTCGCCGGCATTATTTTCATTTGAGCTTAAGGTAAACCATGATGGAAAATTGTCATAACATATTTGTCTTTCTTTGGACTCTCCGAGCCATAAAATGACTTCCATTTTTGCAACTATAGAAAAATCATCAAAGTTGATGTTATCAGAATTGCTCAATGCTTGAACAGGCTGAAAGAAGATGAAAATACAAAATTGGCGCTAAACAGAAAGAAACAAGAATTTTAATTGTCACAAGATTGATGACAAACATTGGTAAAATATTTCTCATAATAAATAAACGATTTACAGAAAATAATCAGTAATTCCTTGACTTATAGGTTGGTATGAGGCTGACCACCCATACTGTAAAAAATGGTTCACTTTGCCAATATCACCCCTGTTTCAGGGAATGTCGGCAAGAGTTGCAGGGCTTATGTTCATTTGAGGTTTGGATTTTATTTGTAAGTACACAATCAGCATTTGTAAGCGCGAACTACACGTGTTTGTTTGTGGGCATACATCTGAGAGCTTTGAATGAATATATCCTTGCAACCTAGGTTATAGATTATAGATCAGTGAAATTAAGGAACCAAAAAGAAAACAAAAAGTAGAAAGATATATTACCTTCATCAGAATGTTTTGTACTCGACCACAATATTTTCCGCACATTTCTTTGACGTCATTGTAAATTATATCCTCTGCTTTCATTGTAAAATACGCAGCTCTTGTTTTATTATTTAGTATCCATATTTTCAAATCTGGCCAAAGACTTTCAAGCTGTAGGAAATGTATGAAACAATTAAATAAAAAATTTAATTCACTAAATATATTACGTCAGCATGTATTAGACAGCTGAGCATCAGAGAAGAATAGGTCTTGGATGGGTAGCATATGGCAATCTCAAAAAGTTCTTCGACAGCAACATTCCACAAAGTTTGAAACGCAAAATGTACGACCAATGGGTATTGCCAGTATTGGCTTATGGAGCGGAAACACTAACTCTTACAAAAACGACGATAAGAAAACTCCGTATAGCACAAAAAAACATGAAAGAGCTACGCTACACGTGAGACTCTCTGACCGAATAAGGAACACAGAGCTACGAATAAGGTCGGGAGTAACCGATGTCATAGAGAGAGTGGCAAATCTAAAATGGTCTTTTGCGGGACATGTTGCTAGAACCACCGACCAGAGATGGACGAAGAGATGGGTAGAGTGGAGACCTCGGGAAGGTAAGAGAAGCAGAGGGAAACCTCCCACGAGATGGTCGGATGATATAAGAAGGCTTGCTGGAGACTGGATTCAAAAAGCGCAAGACAGAGAAGGATGGAGAGATATGGGGGAGGCCTATGTCCAGCAGTGGATGGAGATGGCTGTATAAGAAGAAGAAAAAGTATTTTTTATTAGTAATTAGCACTTCCCTTTCCCCTACTTCAAGTGAAGTGGTTAGCGTAAGGCTGGCTCCTTCCCTGTGAAAATAAATAGTTCCCACACGCTACATGCGACCTCTTTGGGCACAATGCAATAAGAAATCCCATTACGTATCCTTTATTATATTACTCCAGACCGTCGTCTTTCGCTTTGACATTCGATTTTCAAAATTAATGATAACACAGCAGATGAAATACGTTTGCGATAAAGAAAAATAATTTTTTGTATATATGCTGCAAAACAGTACCTTTCATGTATGTGTTTGAGAAACACACTCCAATACACTATAACTTCTTTCAATATTTACAAAAAAAAAATTTTTTTTCGAAAAACAGTAGTTTTTAGTAGAAGTAATAATAATTTCTGAAAAAAGTATTTTTTAAAAAGCCGCTTCATTTTTTTAACCCTCTTTTTGTTTTGTATGGAAATGTTAGAAAATGTATGCAAAATGTAAAAAGACTAAATAGACATCTAGCGGCAAAATTCGAAAGTCTTTTTTTTTTACGATATTTTTTTTTTATTTGATACAAATCAAAAAAACAACAAACAAAAAAAATTAAAATGGATTTAAATCTGTAATCTTAGTTGCAAAGATATATTACAGCATTCTCACAAGCAGACACTTATAAGTTCACACTTACGCATGTCTCATATGGACCATAAAAACCCAATCTAAGGATATTATGTCGGTTTACAGATACAATAATATAATCTATAATATATAATCTAAGTTGCAGTGATATATTCATTCACAGCTCTCAGATGCATACCCATAAACAAACACGTGTAGTTCGCGCTTACAAATGCTGAATGTGTACTTACAAATAAAATCCAAACCTCAAATGAACATAAGCCCTACAACTTTTGCCGACCTTCCCTGACACAGAGGTCTATAATCTAAGTTGCTAGGATATATATGGATTCAAAGCTCATATACAATGCATGCCCACAAACAAATTTTTGCCTGTAACTTTTGCCAACCTTCCCTGGAACAGGGGTCTAATCTAATTTAATCTAAGCTGCAAAGATACATATCATTTAAGATTTATATAAATGCATTCCCACAAGCAGACATGTATAATTTCGCGCTAACACATGCCGCATGTGGACCTACAATATAAAAACCCAATCTCAAATGAACATAAGCCCTGAAACTCTTGCCGTCGTTCCCTGAAACAGGGGTGACATTGGCAAAGTGAACCATTTTTACAGCATGGGTGGTCAGCCGCATACCAACCTATAATTCCAGGAACATACACGACAAATTACATTTTTTAAATCAACAAATAATAATATGGATGGACATGAAAACTAAAAACAAAACCAATTCCCATTTAATTTAAATGTTAAGTCTAATTTTACTTTATTTTAATCTGGATCTGTTATGTGTATAAGTAATTAAGAATTTTTGTACATCATTTATATTTTTTTGTGCTCCTTGATTGTTGGTGTGAGGCTGACCCCCTGTGCTGTAAAAATCGGTTCACTTTTGCCAATGCCACCCCGGTTCAGGGAACGGCGGCAGGAGTTGCAAGGTTTATGTTCACGTGAGGTTTTGTTTATTTGTATGCACACATGCAAAATGTGTAGGCGCGAACCTACATGTGCCTGTCTGTGGGCATGCATTTAATATGAGTCTTAAATGTTAACATATCTTTGCAGCTTAGATTATAGATTATAGATAGATAGCCGCCAACATTACAGACCAACCGCCATTTCTTTCTGTCCTTACATACTTCTTACATTTCCTCCAGAGTCATAACCTTCTTCATACAGGCTCTTCTTTTGTTGGGTGACATTGGCAAAGTGCAACATTGTTTAACAGTTTGGGTGGTCAGCCTCATACCAACATATAAGTCAAGGACTATAATGGAGCAAATTAAAACCGGTTTCTTTTTTTTATTTGCTTTTAGTTTTCTTTCTTTTGTTAAAAGACTTAAAAAAAATTGTTACAAAACTGCATTTTTTATTTTACATAATATTTTCTTATTTAACAATTAGTTTTAACCCAAGAAAACTATGAGCAATACATTGCCTAATGTTAAGGGGTTGGGCTGCGTAGCAGCCAGGGGCGGAGCCCCTAGTGCAGTTTAATTGCACTGTAATTAATTGTAAAATAATGTAGAATATGAAAAAAAAGCATTAGAAAAAATACAAAGATCTAATAATATTTTACCTTTGATTGAAGATCACTGAGATGATCATAAATACTTTGGACTATTTGAATTCCTTCTTCAATTATATCTCTAAGAGAAGAGCCATTCTCATTTCTTTCATCTCTCATGTCTTCAGAAGCTGACCAAATTTTGTAAAAATTAGAGATTTTTTTCTCTACAGTTTGCTGTAACAATCTCTGAAATCAGTTCACTATTATAGAACCTATACTCTCAGTATAAAACATCATGTAAATTCTCAAGCATCGCGTGAATATAATTATATTTAAGTAGAAAATACAACACACCCCAGTGGGTTTACTTTTGACCCCTTTTTTCACTTTCGTTTTATACTAGGGGTAAAGCAAGGATAGTGATATATTAAAAAAACACTCTATTGAAAAAACAGAACACTACTTAAGTAGAACCTTGACTATCCAAGTTCACTTAATCTGAGGGTTAATAAGCTTACAACTTGTCTTGTACGAGCCAAAGAAGAATAAAGATCCAATGAACAAAATATTTTGAAGAATATTTATCATTCTGAAGCTTTATCTGGTTTGCAACTGATCTAGCTTATGTGAAATAGCAAAATGAAGCAATGCAAGCAGATTTTTTTCTCAAACATAAAAGATATTGCAGGAGAATATCACGCTTCTTGATTATGTCAAACAATAATTTTGATTCTCATACTGTCAAATTACTGCAGCTGTACCTATGGTTTAGGTGGCTGGTTCTTTATTAAATAATTATAATATTAAAAATAACTTACAATATTGGTAATTAAAAAAACTATTTCTGTTTCGTAATGATTGTTTTTCAGAGTATCACAGCTTTCCTTTTCGCTTTCTAATATTTCTTGCAGTTTTGTAATATCCAAAATGAAGTCATCGAAAAACGTATTCAAAATTTCATTGATAGCAGGCAAGACCTGTCTGTTGACATCATTGTATTTGAGAAGGCAGAAATCCAGTGTGTGCTTCTATGGAAATCTTTAATTATTTATTACTGTATTTGTATATGACTATGAAATATTTGAAAAGAAGTAAAAAGATTACTAACAATGCCTTGCAATATTATGCCAATCATATTCTGGATGTAAATTATATTTTTTCCATCATTGAATTTGTATTTTAGTTCAATTATTGGAAAAAATGTTCCGCTTTCTATATAGTTGTAGTGTTGTCCTGCAGATGGCTGAATTTCAATAGCTAAAATTTTTAAATAATATTTTACACATCCCTGTTACATGTGTGTGTAGGTGCAAACCTTTACGTGTCAGTTTGTGGGCATACATTTAATATGAGTCTTAAATGTGAATATATCACTGCAACTAAGATTAAATGGACTCATAATAGGTTTGTACGAGGCTGCCCAACTAAACAGTAGAAATTGGTTCACTTTTGTCAATGTCACCCCTATTTCAGGGAAATGCAGTGAGGTTAGTTAGAGGTGAAGTTAGTGTTCCTTGACTTATAGGTTGTTATGCGGCTGACCACCCATACGGTAAAAAAAATTGGTTCACTTTGCCAATGTCACCCCTGTTTCAGGGAAGGACGGCAAGAGTTGCAAGGCTTATGTTCATTTGAGATTGGATTTTTATATTGTAGGTCCACATGCGTGTTAGCGCGAAATTATTCATATCTGCTTGTGGGAATGCATTTAATATAAATCTTAAATGATATATATCTTTGCAGCTTAGATTAGATTAGATTAGATTAGTTGGGTTGATGTTTATTTGAGGTTTGAGATTATATTTTGTGTTGGCGCTACCTTGTGGGCGTGCATTAAATATAAATCGTAAATTTCAGCACATCATTGCACATAAGATTAAACATTATTATACTCACAGCTCTTTGAGAAGGTTGAGTCTATTGAAATTGCAATATTTATTTTATTTTTGAAAATAGTTTGGTCCAGCATAGTTATATCAATAACGCTGCAGGATATCAAATATTCCATGGTAGCTTAGATTGAAAGCTTTAGTAAAATTAGATATTTAACTTTTAAAGGCTTTGAGCACAAAAATTAAATTTATTGAGAAAATAAATCAATTATTGTCTAACTCAATTATTCAAAACTGACAGTTCAAAAAATTGGAATAGGGTGACTATGGGATAAATAAAAATGTCAGATGTACCTACTTGGTAAAAAAAGGGTTAACTAGTGATTATTTTTTGTTGTTGTTTGAAACAACAAAATTTGATAACACTAAATAAAGTTGAATAGACAACAGTGGCGAAGGGTGCCATACAACTTGATTCCCATCGGTTTCCCTTTTAAAATGAGGCAAAAATGATAATAAAGTAGACTGCATGGTTTCAATGGGGAAAAAATATGTATTGTTTATTTGGTTTTAAATTATTTTTTTTTACTTTGTGCCTATATTTTTTAACTACTTTGTTGCCTCATTTTAAAAGGGAAGCCGATGGGAATCGAGTTGTATGACACCCTGCGCGCCTGATAGACAGGCATTTGTTTTAGTGGCTGTTCGCTAAATGGATAGATGAGCTGGTTGAGAAGTCTTGACGTATTTATTGAGCATATAGGTAGATACAAAGCGATAAAACATGTCTGCGCGTGAACAGCTGATTACGCATTAAAATTATCTCCCTATAATTTGAGTAATTATTTAATGGCAAACATTTGACAGCCTGATCAGCTGTTCATGTTTGTGTTTTACAGCTTATTATCTACTGCTATGTATATTGCTGGGGCTGCTCAATTCCACAAGGTTTGTTAGAATATACTCGTAGAAAACTCAAAAGTGAACAACAAGAGTGAGACTTGAATTAAATTAAATTTAAATAGTATTTTAATCATTTTCTCAAACATGAAATTATGAATGTGATTGCTTCAATATTTAAAATCATGGTTACCCAGTTTAGTGATTCTATTTTCAAAAATTAGGAATATAGTAAATGCATAAAATAATAGGTAGGTAAATAAAAACTTTGTTCTTGTTTAATTTCAAGTAACCATTTCATTTTGAGAGCAATACACCTAAAAAGGATGGCAGGTTTGAATAAATATGTAAAAATTAGTCAATGACAACAGAAAAATCAATGGAATCTGCAAACAAATACAAATTAGTATTTTTTTCGGATGGTAAATATCACAGGTCTATGTGACTACGGTTTTCAGCAACCAATAAGAAATAATAGTTTGTATTTTCCCTATCATTTTGGCTTGGTGAGGTCACGTTTTTTTGTTTATGAAATTTTTGAGGAGTCATTTCATAGGAGAAAAATATACAAGCTTATCTAATCTAATCTAAGTTGCAAATATATGTAACATTAAAGATTCACATTATATGAATTTTCACAAGCACACACGCATAAGTTCCAAGAAGTTATAAGAAGGTTAAAATATTGGAGGGAAAAAAGCAAAAGTGTACGTACTGCTCTTGTCTTGTCTCCCACTTTCTCGCCGTTTTTCAATCGCAATCGGTTTTTTCGTGGCCAAGTCAAATGGTCTCGTTGCTGGAGTGCTCCATTTTCTAGAAAAATATATGGAATGCGACAAGTGTGTACATGATTTTCTCTCATTAAGATCCTCTCCCCACATTTGTAAAGCCATTACTATACATCTATAATCTATAATCTAAGTTGCAAGGATATATTCATTTAATGCTCTCAGATGTATGCCCACAAAAAAACACGTGTAGTTCGCGCTTACAAATTTTATTTTATTTTATTTTATTTTATTTTATTTTCATAGGACAACAAACAGCGTTACATAAGAAATATAATAGTAGCAATTACAAAAAAACATGGCCAATTATATGTTGCCACGGATATAAAATTTAGGAAGTTGGAAATAATTACAAGATGTTAATTACAAGTAACTAATTACAAGAAAAAAAAAAAATACTGCTCTCAAAACAGAATATGATGTGAAAAAAAATGTAAATTTAAAAATAAAGAAAATCAGTTCTCCCTGAGTGAAGCACCCACCGCTTTGCGAAAGTGCGCCGTCTCTAAATGAAAAATATCAATGCTACTGAAACACTTGTTATAAGTTTCACAGACCCGGTAAATTGGCGCGCTCTGAGCATAGTTAGTGCGACACACAGGGAGATGAAAGAGTTGGTCTACCGTGTGCCTGGTTCTGCGAGTTGGAATGTTGAGGGATAACATACACAAGATATCAGGGTTATCAATTTTGTTGTGCAAAATGCCGTGGATTAACATCATGTCGCAAACAACACGCCTATCCTCTAGAGAGTCCAGCTTATGATAGTCAAGGGCTGACTTGTAATCAGGAAAAGATAAGTTAAACTTATAATTTATGTGTTTTATAAATCTTTTTTGTACTCTCTCGATACGTTTTATATGCACCGCATAAGAGGGGGACCAAACAGGGGACATGTACTCAAGAAGTGAGCGAACCATTGTTGTGTAGAGAACTTTTAATACCGTAACTTAATACCGTAACAAATGCTGAATGTGTACTTACAAAGTTACAAATAAAATCCAAACCTCAAATGAACATAAGCCCCACAACTTTTGCCGACCTTCCCTGACACAGGACATTGGCAAAGTGAACAATTTTTTAAAGTATGGGTGGTCAGCCTCATACCAACCTATAAGTCAAGGAATACGAATAATAAATTACATTTAAATATAACATCAAATTCAATAAAAATACAATGAGAGATTGTAATAATTTATTTAAAGCAAAATAGGTATCTACATGATACAAGTAAAAATATGAGAATAAGTGAATGTTTACTGTCTTTCCAACATAATCTCTCAAATTTTTTTTTAAGTGTGATTCTATTCTAGAAAAAAATACTAGATAATACTTACATAATAATTCCCAAAGATTCATACATTTTAATGGTAGACTTAAAAAATATTGTAAATAATTATTATTGGCACTAGAAAATCCAATCCAGCGTAAGCAGGATTCTGCATATGCGAGACTGGATTTACTAATTGTTACCTCATGTTTGTGCATTTATTTAATTTTCATGTTTGTGCATTTATTTTTTTAATGTGAAAATACATACAAAAAATATTTTTAAATAGAAATGTAAAAAAATAGTTGTAATTGAGTGAAGTAGAGTCTAGTTTGTAAGGCACTAAAATACTAAATAAATTCAGTAATCAAAGTTTCTATTAAATATTGTCCTTTATGTATTGTCATTTATGTAAGTTGCTTTATGTATTTACCTTTCAAATATAATTTCCATCAAATTAAATGCTCCAAATATCACATTACTTGAGTATTAGATACAAGAAATATGTGTGAATCATCGGACTTATTATAAAGTTGAATAGACAGATATGTCAGCACTCAGATGTGCACCAGAGAGCCTGAACACATATCAAAGTCAGAAAGGTGTTGTACTTAAAACGTGTGTTTAGATGGGAAAAGTGTAGACTGTTGCAGTTGATCATTGGACGAAATATTGAGGTACAAAGAGGTATCAGCAGGAAGCAGATCTCATGGCTATGTAAAAGATGAGATAGAGGGAGGGTGGACCTGTTTTAAGCTGGGAGATGCTCTCTCTAGTGATAGTCGAAGTTGAAAGGACCTGACACAACACTGGAAGACCAAGATAAAGAAGAGAATTTGTATAGAAAGATAAATAGTACAATAAATATTGATCAATTTTCTGGTACTCGGTTTTAGTAAAATAAATGCACTTCAAATTTCAAGAGATGTAAATGGTAGAGACAAAAACACTACAGTATTGTCACTTTGGTAATAAACCAAAACTCACAAGTATTTGGTAATGAGGAAAAACTACAAATACTTGATTATATTATGTATCCTAAAAGTAATATATTAAAGTACGTAATTTACAATATTATATATGAATAAGGCAAATATATTCTATGATGGTTAACACACTTAAGATAATATAATAATACTATAAATTTAATAGAATTAATAACTAAATAAAATTATTGCATTGCAGAACAAAATATGATATGATCAATGGTTAGATGGAAATACTTCAATGTGTTCTTTGCTTGGTTTAAATTTTATATTTACTTGTATACTTAGATATAATACTAAATTGATTTACATATATATGAGTATAATAAACCCAGAGATTATTATTTAACCACTGGACTAACAAAGCCCAAAATTATATAAAATAATGATAGGCTTTCATGAAGACCAAATTTATTTTTGAGACTAAATGCAGTTAATATATCTTTGCAACTTAGATTTTAGATTGTATTTAGTTTTCTGGATGGATCCAAAATTTAAGGTTGTGGGAAGACTAAAGAACAAGGTGGCTAAAGAAAGAGTGGAGTGGCAGTGAGTTTTTGTGCAGTTAACGTGTGAAATCGAAGAAAGCCCGTTGATAGACACTTATGATGATGATAAAGATTGTAAAAAAAAGAACAAGAAAAAATATCAGCAATCTACTTCGATTTTAATTATAGCGTACATAGTTCTCATTTTCTCTCTTGGCTTAAAAATCAAAATTAAAAGAATTATAATTATGTTACACACAAGGGGTGAACACCTCATACAGGCAAATGAACCTACAAGGTAGGCAATTTATAGTAAAAATTGTATTGAAACCTTGATATTAAAATATAAATAGACAGTAAATACCGAGATTTGGGCTTCAAGTGAGATGCACAAAAAGTTACTCTGTTAATTTTTGTATAACAATCTGATAATTATATCTTCTCATACACTTTATTTTCTCTCTCTATTGACCACTACCATACTTAGTGTCTTCTTTCAACCCTTTATTTTCATTAAAATAGATTGGAAGCATTTTTATTGTATAAAACAAAAAGTTGGCAAAAGTATATTTATGGTCTAAAAAACAGTATCAATTCAATATAAACTATATGGTTATTACAGTACTTTATTACTACTTAATATTTATGAGAGAAATACAAAAAAAAAACATTTGTGTATCAGAGATTTCCTACCACTATTTTGAATAAAAAATAAATGCACCTTCAATATACATACTTCTCTCAGTATACAATCTTAAAAAAAATATTCTAACATATTTGCAACTTTGGTATTTTTTAAATAGACATTCAAATGTCCTCACTATGGCCGAGGAGACAACGACAGGGTAGTTTGATTGGAGAATGTTTAAAATAAAACAGCGCCTATTCCATTCTTATCGGGCCCTCTCAACAAAAGTCTTGTTAACAGATGAATTATTATTTAATAATGACATTGATTCAATTATTAATTAATTATGTAAATACCAGTTTCTGGCCATGCATAAATAGGTTATTGAATTGCATTCCTCTTCACGATTTGTAAAAAAAATCTGCACTATGTATGCAACTTCACACTATTAAATTTCTGAAGGGTAACAATACTTATAGCATGATTTGCTTGATAGAAAAGTATTTTCAAAATATATATGTTTATGTAATTCAAGTCTTTTCACAAACTGGGGCAAGAATAACATTCGCCAGGAAGAATATATTCGTTTTTGGAGTCAGGCGTGCAATCTTAGATGTCCGAAATGATATTAAATGTTTTAACCATCATTTTACTAATCAAAGTCATAGTTCTTTTAAAGCTTTTGGACGGATATTTCGTTTAATTACATTATACTTAAATTGTAAATTTCAATAAAAGAATATAAAAAATGTATATGTTACAACACCAATCAAAATTTACGCAAGGTAAACTGAACACACATTACTTTACCCTGTTTCATGATTATCATCCGTAATTTACATTTTTTTTCTTATAACAATAACCAATTAACACTTTAAAACTAATATATTGTCTATAATTCTTACAAGAATGACATGATAATGCAGATTCAATTGCTATAAAAAATGAACTGAGAAAGTTTCTTTCAATTTCAAAACTATGCATATATAGATCAAAATAAATTTGAGTCACATAGAACCAAAGGCGGCAATTTGATCGGTCTGTAGTATAGTTGTTAACACTTCGGACTCGTAAATGGAAGGTCGTAGGTTCAAATCCCGGCGGAGCACAAAAAGAAACCATTCATATTTTCAAATATGCTCTTGCTGGGTTGAAAAATTCATAAAACTTTTACCAAAGACCGGTCAATAAAGGTCCATCCAGCTTTTCAGCAACTGGGTATTGCTTGAGTATTGACACTTTGTAGCGACGACCAAGCTCGTAAACAAAACCTCTGCGGCACTACTACAATTAGTGTCATATGTAGACCCCTAGAGTCTCTGAAATCTAGGGAGTCCAGTGGGTCCTTACTCCAGTTGCCACTGGACTACAGACAGGTCATTTAAAAAAAAAAAAAACGCAACTTAGCTACACATATAGTGTAACTTCTTGCCGCGTTATCCCCGAAGGGGTCGCATGTGGCGAGTTGAACCTATTTATTTTTACAGGTAAGGGGGCCGGCCTTACGCCAACCACTTCAGTTGAAGTGGGGGTTTCCCAGCTCCGATGGGGCTGGTACTCATTTCTTGTGAAGGCTGAGTAAGCCTTGCCGGTATTTTTATTATGGGGTTTGAAATAAACACCGAAATAGGAAATCATTTCTGACACCCTCCTCGGTGGGATTCGAACCTGGGCTCACGGGGTAGAATGCAAGCACTCTACCAACTGAGCTATTGACCGGACACTTTGACTGTATTTATCTCATTTTTGTAAAACATCCTATTTTGCCACCTTTCATTCTATCCGACTCATTTGAAGTAAGTAATTATAATATTTAAATTGTGTTTTACTAGAGACACTTTTTTCACTGCTGACGGCAACCGTGCCCACTTTTTTGCCTCCCATCCCCCCGCACATTTTTCCCCTCATGCTTCCCTGTTGTTTGACGTTTCTCCACAAATTGTGCAGGGTTCTCCATTTGGTCTTCGGCCTGCCTCAGGAGAGAACCTTGCCCCATGTGCTGACCACTATTGAAAACCCTCCGGTCTATTTCTTCCGGATAATTCTGTGAATGACCTCTGGAGCTACCTGAAAAGGTCATAATGACAATATACTATTTTATAAATATAATCCAATGAAGAACATATCTTGATTTTTATATTTTTCACCCCATAAACATCTAATTATGAGTCGGTAGTGTTCACTACTAGACTACGGATAAAGTAATGGTTACAGGGGGCTTGCTAATAACATGCGTCCATGCAGTAAGCTGCCTAATCTAATCTAATCTAATCTAAGTTGATATAGACAAAGATATGTTAAATTGGAGATTCACATTACATGCATTCTCACAACCAGACACGTACAAGTTCGCGCTTGCACATGCCTCATGTGAACCTACAACATAAAAAACCAAATCTCAAATGGACATACACCCTGCAACTCTTGCCGTCCTTCCCTGAGACAGGGGTGACATTGGCAAAGTGAACCATTTTTACAGGCCTAGGTTTTCAATAATTTTAATGCAAAAATGAGACCTAATTTTTAAGAAAAATTTGTATTAAAATTGTTAAAACTATTAGGTATATAAATTTAATCTATAGAGACATGGAGGAAGTATTAAATGGAGGGGTCGTACATGTGATTTAGTACCAATCAACATGATTCACCGTCTTTGACACCATACACTGTTTATAATGCTGTCTCGCTCACGACATATGAAATACTTTTCTCATTTTCTATGTAAGCAACGTGTCTATAACTCCGTCTTCAATCTATTTACAAATCACCAAGGAAACACATGAAATCACTATGGTAACGGATTTGTTAGTAGTGTTGTTGCAAGTATGAAGATATCTGATAAATTCCGAATTAAAAAATGTTCCCACCTCATTGTGTACGGGATGATTTCCACAAGTATCTATTACCGCGAGCATAGAAGTTACATACTTGAAGAAGCAAGTACCTATATATTTGAACATCACTAGTTCTAGAAATGGCTGTCACTTTCGCGAACAAAATATTTCGACAAACGAAAAATAAATTTTATCAATGTAATCATATAGAATAGTGATGAAATAATAAATATTATTCCATGTTCTATAACAAATTTACTCTCATTTGTTGGCAAGTTTAGAAAATACCCAGTTTGGCATTTCCCTATATGTATTTTTTTTCCAATTAGGTAACACACCTGTTGACAGTTGGAAGGTTACCGAAAGACTGAATTTGGATTTTTGTGTGATGAGTGGGGTAGCGTATTTCTAATTCTCAAAGGATTGATTTCTTAGCCCATCCAGTTCTATATATCCATGTATAGAGATATATAATACCTATCAGAAATAATCAGCAGCTTTGACCAAATTTTTGCTGTAAATTGTATTGTAACTATGTATTCTTACAGTGACACTGTTATGTGTAGTAAGTGAATAAATAAATAAGTTTTGCACTGTAAAAGAGATTTTTCCTAACAATTAAATCTCATAATCCAACAAAAACTGATAGCTGTAGTCAATAATCAATGTCCATATACAGGTACAACACTACATGAATGAAAGTTAAAAACTAGGCACAACGATATAAAGCCAAGACACAATTATTCATGATAAATTATTGATATGAACTATTTTTATCTGATGAACAAAACATAAATTTTTAAGAGGTTTTGAATGATTCTTTTTTAAGGATAATAAGCTTTATAACAAAATACTTACGACTGGCTGTATTGTTGGGATCATCTGGTTCAGCAAGTCTGCAATATAAATTAATTTCTTATAAGGACAAGACTAGACAAATACAAACAAAGACAAGTAGGGGAGACGCAAGACAAGTGAGAAATAAAGATAGAGAAAAAATATACAAGAATACATTCATATTGTTACGTTTCTTCCGAGGGTCCTTAATTAAAACACAAGTTCAACACAAGTTAGCCATACAGTTTATTTACACAGACTTTCTTACAATAGATTTATTTTAACACACTTATTTATTTCGTACAGATTACAGTTATTTTAAACCATATTGGTCGCCCTAGTAACTAGATCTTGCTCTGTGTGCGTGCTTTTCAAGACTGCTCGCGCCAGCCTATCGTTACCCCCTCCAGCCTGGCCTTGTGCTCAGGCGTGTCCTTCTTTTATATAATTGTTACAATATTTTAAAATGAAAGAAGCTAGTGCTTTTAAAATAAAAAAAAAGACAAATTTGTGAGTATCGCGCAAACATATTTTAAGTTAGCTTTTTAGTCTGTAATCTATAATCTAAGTTGCAAAGATATATTACATTTGATATTCATATTAAATGCATTCCCACAAGCAGACACATTTAAGTTCTTGCTTAAACATGCCACATGTGGACTTTCAATATAAAAACCTAAGCCCTGCATCTCTTGCTGACCTTCCCTGACACATGGGTGACAATGGCAAATTGAACCATTTTTTACAGTATGGGTGGTCAGCCTCATACCAACCTATAAGTCAAGGAATACAAACAATTAATTACATCCAGCTATATAAAACAAACAAACACTTAGCAAAAAGTCACTTAAACTATTTCAGACACTCGATTAAATATACTTTCTTAGCAACATCTTTGAAGTAAAAATCTTGGGATGAGGAATAAGAGATTGTTCAAGACTTTCATACTTCCAGGATTTGAAGGATTTGGAGCTTATGAGGATGGCAACCAACAGAGATAAATGGCTAGCACAACAAGGCACTGCCTTTACAAGATTATGACAATAATTAAACAACATAATTTACTGATGTAAGTTGATGTAAATTCATGTATCTTTTTTACAAGGTTGTAATTTTCAATGTTTTGTAAGCTGACGCATGCAAGAGAGAATGTGATGCAATAAGCAATACTGCTATGCTTCTACTGTTTTTTTGTTTATTTAAAAGATGCAAAACACAGAACAATGGACTTGGGCAAGTAATGTAATATTGCATGGATGATATTGTCAAGAACTTGAAATATGTATGTGCGCCTGTACACGTATACATAATGTGACAAACTATGAAATCAAAGTGCCTACGCCACCTATACATGTACGGTGTAGAACCATCTGGAAGTAGTCCGTGATTGTGTTAGTGCATAAGGTTCTGGTGGTAGAATGATCTAGAGGTTACGAGAAAGACCCCTCTGGTACCCAATATAAGGGACTGAAATGGTACGGAGAGTCAGTCGCATAGAGCAATTTACCTTTGAAAGATCATTAAACAGTGATTGTCCAGTAATGTAAAATTGTGAACTAAATTAAGCAAAATAAATTCTGGAAAATTGATTATGCATTTTAATTAAAAAGAGAACCCAGCAAAAACTTAACATGAAAATATTTTTTAAGAATTGACGCTACAACAAATAATCTACACGCTATACAAAATGGACATGTTTAGCAAAATAAGTAGTGATCTCATGATACAGATTTATAAGTATCAGATAGAAGAGATATCCCTTTTATCTTTTAGATAGAACTATAGCTAGAATGAGCTAAAAAATTACTTTTCATAGCAAAAATTGTTAGAAAGAATTATTAGAATTGTTGGAGAGATGTTTTCCGGGATCTGTTGCCGTGGTCTATGGGAGCTGGAGCTTCCGGACGTTTAGTCCATGCTTACGATGGGCATCTTCAGCGTAAAGATGATGAACATGATCTTGATGAAAACTGTGGAAACTCCAGCTCCCATAGACCACAGCAACAGATCCCGGAAAAATCTCTCCAGCATCATCAGCCAGCCATGTAAGCCTAAAACTCTTATTAAAGAATTATTCATTTTGAATATTCGCCTGCAAACCAAGTAATGCAAAAAAATGCAATTAAATACAAAAAAACGCAATGCAACTAAGCTACACATATAGTACACAATAAAGTAATTTACCATAAAAGCTTAAAAATCTAACTAAAGGACAAATTTGATCGCCTGCCAGCGCTATGCTTAAAGGTAGATCCAGAGTTCTATGGCAACTAAAATGCTGCAAATGCAAGAAAGCCTTCAGAGGAGAGGTCTGCAGATAAATTCCATAAAGCATTTTTAGGTGAGGAATTGGAAGTCGTATGAAGTTCGAGGCACAATATATGGAAGGGCTAAGTGGAATTTGATTGAAGCACCGTGAAAGAGAAGTTGAATGGTACAATGTATGCACTTTGTTTAATATAAGAACCATGAGTATAATTAATTATACATAAGTATCATGAATTATAACAAAACAGGCAAACGAAAGAAGTTGAATGAAAAGTAATATTAGGTTACCTAGGTCGGCAAGTTAGGCGTGGTGGCATGGGTGGAGCTCTCAGTCCTCTTCTCTCTTCAGGCAGCTCGGAGTAGTGATCATCACGGTTCTGGAAGGGCTCCATGTAATAAGGATCAGTGTCTTCTTGTGGCAGGGGTGCTGGTTCTTTCATTTTTGGCTTGCCGTGTTCTGAAGACTTCCTGGGCTCTGAAAACAAAACCAAAATATTGTTACGTTTTTACTGGATTCTTATTTTAGATTTTAACAGAATTTATTTTACACAATTTGGTTCAAAATTTACAACAATTGATTTCTAAGAGTTTTTTATGCTTACACGGCCGGCTGATGATGCTGAACGATGTTTTCCGGGATCTGTTGCCGTGGTCTGTGGGAGCTGGAGCTTCCGGACGTTTCACCCATTTCTACGATGGGCTTCTTCAGCGTGAAGTATGATGATGATCTTGATGAGAACTGTGATCATCACAGTTCTCATCAAGATCATCATCATCATCATACTTCACGCTGAAGAAGCCCATCGTAGAAATGGGCGAAACGTCCAGAAGCTCCAGCTCCCACAGACCACGGCAAAAGATCCCAGAAAACATCACTCCAGCATCAATTGATTTCTAGCTCTGGCTTTCGAACTTCACGGCTCAATGTTTTATTGCCACTCTGGCTGCTGCCCTCTTGCAGTCCTCTTATATAGGTGCAACAGAGATCTTTCTTGCATATTACAGATCATTCTTCGATCTCTCGCTCACACCAGAATGTCATTCTACGCACTACCACCATCATGGATTACTCCCAGATGGTTCTACCCACACTATCGTATATGTATAGGTGCGCGTAGGTATTTTTATTTAGTAGTTCGTAACAATATGTTTCCAATGAGCAATAGAGTTGAAATATTCCAAATTTTCACTGATAGCGCTAAATCACAGCAAACTGACAGCTGATAATAGATTGATATTCTGATTCTGCTAACGTTCACAAGATTCTAAAACATAAGAAATGTAAAATGAAAATAAAATACATATTGTTATATGATTTGACTTGGGGTTCTTTTAATTAAATTGCAATTTAAATTTATTTCACTATATTTATTTTTCCCAAAATCCTTTACAATATACTGTTCACTCTTTATTCTCTGCTTACAGGTCTTTGCGTCACAATGGTCAGGGAGACTCTTTCCCACAGAATTTTCGTTCGTATATATATGTGCGGCAGAGACGATTCTTGCATGTTTAAGAACATGGTAGATACTTCCATAATGGATTATACTAGAGCACACTGTACCAGAGCATGGGTAGGCTCACGCCCACATGGATTCATATGTTCAAATGCTAAGTTTAATATTATTAAGCTCTGTGAAGGAAATCAAGATGGCGGACAGTTTACCTGGTATAAAATCACAAGGTTGGCTGTAGGTGTCATTGACCTGGATACCGCCTTCATTATTAGCATTTTGTTGGGCAGCTTGCTTCCGACTGCGATGCTTTTCTTTCATTTTCCTGAACCGCTCCAACTCCTGAAGTAAAAGAAAAATATATAGTTTTAGGGATTTTGAAAAGTAGGTAGAGGTGCTTTGGCTAAAAAATCTAAAGTCCGGTCTGATCAAAAGGATGATTCAACTAACATAGTTGGATCAAGCCCCTAGGCTGGCTAGATGAAGACAATTCTCAAGTTTTGAGATGTTTACTTCTTAACATTCCATTCCTAGGTTGGTATGAGGCTGACCACCCATACTGTAAAAAATGGTACACTTTGCCAATGTCACCACTGTTTCAGGGAAGGTCGGCAGTTGCAGGGCTTATGTTCATTTGAGATTGGGTTTAATATTGTAGGTTCACATGCGGCTTGTTTAAGTGCGAACTTAAACGTGTCTGCTTGTGTGAATACATTTAATATAAATATTAAATGATATATATCTTTGCAACTTAGATTATAGATGTTACTCTACTTTCCTTACTACTGAGTACTGTAATGATATAATTTGCAAAGAAAAGAACATCAATAAAAGTAGACTACTTTTACAGTATGGGTGGTCAGCTTCAATCATACTCGTACTTATGAGTTCTTAAATCGGGTCTTCAGTAATGAAATTAATAACTTAAATAGTAAGTTACAAGTACAATTTTCATCCAAGGTGCTGTTTTTCGATTGTAGCTCAAAGCTTACATAAAAAAAATGGTGAACTGTATTTTACTCTATACTTTCATTGATTTAACTATTTCATAAAATAATCATTGTAAAAAACAGCATATTGTCATAAATTGTCTCTAAAAAAGAAAAGATGATACTAAATATTTGGTCTCCTTGTTACCTAAAAACACTAGTTTCATGGAATTACAAAGTTTTTTGAAAAAAATGAGTACATACACGATTTTGAAGCAGTCTGGCTAATTCTCCATCACGCACTTCAGTGGGATCTTCTTTGGTACCAAGTTTTCTAGCCATTTCCTGAAATAATATAAACCTTGAAAAGATGATCTGACACGGCTCATTTACATTATGTGACAAGAAATGGATATAAAATGGATTGAATGTTAACCACAAATATTAATTTAAGGATAGCAGTAGAATTTTGTTTTTATCATTAGCATGGTCTGCATATAGGCAAAATTGCGTCAATTTAACCAGTTTATTTTTGTGGAAAGTGACTAATTTCAAATAGATTGATGCCCCAATAATTCTTTACATCAAGTCATTCACTACATCTCAAGGGGTATATTGTGAAAACCCAGCCTCGTACCCGTTCCGTTTATACACTTCTATCCGGGGTGCGTAAGTTAAAGGTTGGTATGCGGCTGACCACCCATGCTGTAGAAAATGATTCACTTTGCCGATGTCACCCCTGTTTCAGGGAAGGTCGGCAGAAATTGCAGGGTGTATGTCCATTTGAGCTTTGGTTTTAATGTTGTAGGTTCACATGCCGCATGCGCAAGCGCGAACTTGTACGTATCTGTTTGTGAGAATGCATGTAATGTGAATCCCCAATGTTATCTTTGCAACTTAGATTAGATTACTGTGTATCACAGAACGCTGTGATTTTTTTTGTGGTGGAAGGCCTTCCCGATGGTCGTGACCCGACCCAGCAGTGACTCTACATTTACCTGTTGGTCCACTAGAGAAAATAGCAAAAACGTAAAGCTGGGATAATATAACAAATGAAACAAAAAAGAAAGTGTGCAGATGATTACAGCATCAAGTTCCTCCTGCAGAAGCCTGTTTTGCTCGAGCTGGAGGTCTTCTAGGGCGACTCCCAGAGCTTGCTCTATCTCTTGCAGACTGCCCGACCTTCCAGCGGCGAGTGATCGGCCTGGATGCATCTCGCTGGTGCTCTCTGTGGGACAGGTGTTGTTTCTGTGGTAGACTGGGCGGGCGTTGCCATTGGTATCCAGCCCGGCAAAGTGAGAGCTGGCAGTGTGCTCAGATAGAGGGCGCGACACCTCCTGCAATGATTTAATAACTACATGATAACATAATATAAGATAACATCCTACAACAATAATTATTATTACAAATGCACTTCATTAAATATTTATTTTACCATCATTAAAATATCAACAGAACACAACAATACATAATAACCAAATTTCACACAAGACTGTGGCTGCCAGCCAGCCATTCACCTTCTCCTTTTGATGCTGGGCAAACCGATCTTCACCCCCTGTCGGTCCTCTTTTGGTTTCACGTCAATATTAAAAATTTACCCATATTATTTATATTCCCTACATACTTAGTAATAAATCCTTTCATTACAACATATAGAGGACATACGCCTATGCTTAGAGTTCCTATAAGACATTTTTTTACAGGTATAAGATGTTCTTTCTACAATGTAGGATGGCTTTGGATTAGGAGGAATCATAGAGTTATAATATACATAGAGAGAGCCTTTCCAAGTGCGAACAGTAAGCACTTTTTGCTTCGAAGTGCGAACAAGTCTCATTGGTCCAAACCCGATCACGTGATCGCAAACTGACAGGCGCGCGGGGGGGGGGGCGGTCCCATTTTTTGACAGTTGACTTGTATTTCAATTATGTTAGTAAAAATGATGAATTATTGTGTTAAAACTTGTAAAAATGACACAAGGAAGCAAAGAAAGCAGAATAGCAACATTACATTCCACCGGTGAGTACAAAATTTGGCCAAGTCGAACGATTTAAAATGTTTAGTTGCGGGGGTGAAGAGGGAGAGTTACCGCCTCGCCTCTACCCGCCTGGCGTACACCGCTCAGCTAGTGATGCGGTGTGCGAAGCGCATATCGATATTTGTGTTATCGATATGCGCTTCACATTTCGTTCATATTACTACAATTCAATGAGAATGATAACAATTTTGCTAAATTTTACAATTATATGGAATTTCGCCCCCTCAGTATTTTCAAAACGTGGAATTTTATTTTACTATTTGGGCTCTATGACTGAAACCGGTCACAGTTTTTTTACAAACTGAAAACAGTCACACACCGGGCACCAAATATTCAAAGCCGCGTATGTTTTGTTTATAATTGTTTTGTACTGAAATGTCTTTTACAGATTTGTGTGTTTTTTATAATAATAATAATATTAGAATGATTTATTTGGTGAGCGCTGTTTTTGTGTGTATCACACCTCAAGAGCCCTCTGCAAGCTTGGTTGTCGCTGTAGAAAGCGGCAATTCTCAAGCAAGACCAAGTTGTTGTAAGGTTGGATGGACCTTTCAGTGACCGGTCTTTGGTAAAGGTTTATGAATTTTTCAACTCAACGAAGAGCACATTCGAAATATAAATGGTGTATTTTTGTGCTCCGCCGGGATCCGAATCCACAACCTTCCATTTACGAGTCCAAGTGATGCCACTGGACTACGGACCGGTCCAAGTTATATTATTGTATTGTTTCAATTTATAATTTTTGGATGAAATTTTTCAAGCAAAACACTGTTTATTTTCACTAAAGACTTTATTTAAAAGATTAAAATCTTTAAAACAAAATTACGAACGTTTTCGACCTAGAAGGTCATCATCAGGTATGATTTGATTCAACAAAATATTACAAAATATTTTTGTATTGTGTTTATATTGTATTGAAATGTGTTAAAATCTTTCACAAATAATGAACATGTAAATATGGTACACAGGAGACTTTTGTTAGATGCATTAAAACCAATTTACCTCAAATATAAGGAAAAACAAAAATGGTCGTGTAGTAGTCAATCTACGAAACAAAGTTTTTCTACTACTTCAAATTTCAGTAAAACCTTAATCCCCATACAAATGATTCGTATAAACCTAAATGTAAGGCTTTTATTAAAACTTTTGTTTATTTTACGATACTAGATTAAAATTTTGGAATTTAAAGTATCGATAACACATTTTGTTGCGCGTACATCACTACAGCTGCATATATCTATAATGAAGTAGCTATAGAACATCTGCTTACACCGGGCGCTATGGAATACGTCACACACTCGCTCTCTATAGTAATTATTACTCTATGGGAGGAATGGATAAAAAGGTAGTTGAACATTCCTACACACCAATCCTGGGATTGAAACAGAAGTTTATGATATCATGGAATAATGATACTTAAAGAACAATAATCTATTTCATTAATGCTCATTCCTTGACTTATAGGTTGGAATGAGGCTGATCACCCATACTGTAAAGAATGGTTTACTTTGCCAATGCCACCCCTGTGTCAGGGAAAGTTGTAGGGATTTTGTTCATTTGCGGTTTGGATTTTATTTGTAAGTACACATTCAGCATTTGTAAGCGCGAACAACACGTGTTTGTTTGTGGGCATGCATTTGAGAGCTTTAAATTTTAATATATCCTTGCAACTTAGATTATAGATTATAGACTTCAATGATGATTGGATGAATCATAATTAAGATCTCTGGTGTACTGTGGAAACATTGGAACTACAAGATACAATTAGATATATATTTTTAAGGTGGCTTCATTACCACAATATTTACTTCAAAGAAAGAAAGTCATGGATTTGGTATTGTATGTTTTGTTTGGCATTAAATATAAATATTTTGTTGATTCAAGTGCAAGTTTCTTGATTTCCCTCTTCTGAATCCATTGTCATACTTTTCCAGAATTTAACGTAAATCTTCAAGTAAATTTGGTGTGAATTAATAAAAAAAACTAAAAGAAAAAATCTTTTCTGATTGACAGAACCAAAAAAAGAATACATTTTTATAAATGCATCCTCGGATCAATGGAGAGATCACTATATTAAAGATAAAACAAAATGAATTACCTGAAGATATCTACGTTCTTGAAGAATAATATCTTGAGGCGTGACGTGGGCAGATTTGGTCTTCTGTATTTCCATTTGTTGAAGAGTGTGCAGTTCTCTGGCCACTTGGGCATCTTCTTCAGCTCTAAGAAAAAAGACAATGTTTGGTTTGTATACTATCGATCTTGAGGAATATAAATGATTAAGCTAGTCTACTGGGGAATGACTATACAGCTATAAAGTAAAATATATTTTAAAATTAAAAAAAATGAAAATAACCCTTGTTGTATTCTACTATTTTTAAATATATTGAAAACAAAACTGCAACTGAGATGCTTGACTTATACGTTGGTATGAGGCTGACAACCAACACTGATTGGTTCACTTTGCCAATATCGCAAGTCCGGTCGATAGCTCAGGTGGTAGAGTGCTTGCATTCCATGCCGAAAGCTCGGGTTCGAATCCCACCGAGGGTGTCAGAAATGATTTCCCGTTTCCGTGTTTATTTCAAACCCCAAAATAAAATACCGGCAAGGTTTACTCAGCCTTCACAAGAAATGAGTACCAGCACTCTCGGGAGCTGGGAAACCCCCATTTCAACTGAAGTGGTTGGCATAAGGCCGGCCCCCTTACCTGTAAAAATAAATAGGTTCAACTCGCCACATGCGACCCCTTCGGGGATAACGCGGCAAGAAGTTACACTATATGTGTAGCTTAGTTGCGTTGCAAACTTACAGATGTTTATTATATTTTTAAGTGTATATTGTTCCTTGACTTATAGGTTGTTATGCGGCTGACCACCCATACTGTAAAAAATGGTTCACTTTGCCAATGTCACCCCTGTTTCAGGGAAGGACGGCAAGAGTTGCAAGGCTTATGTTCATTTGAGATTGGGTTTTTATATTGTAGGTCATCATGCTTATGTGTTAGCGCGAAATTATACATATCTGCTTGTGGGAATGCATTTAATATAAATCTTAAATGATATATATCTTTGCAGCTTAGATTAGATTAGATATATCTATTCACACAGTGAAAGTCCATTGTATTTTTAAAAAAATCAATTGGAAAAACAGTATTTTAATTCACTTTTCTATTTTTTCTTCAAATGTTTTCACCTAGTAAGGCATCTTCAGGAGCATAATTGTTAGAAATATTTTTATAAAATAAATTTCCCTTTGAGCAAAAAATAAAATAAAAGTGAAGTAAAATTTGGTTGTTCCAATTGAATTTAAAAAAAATTACAGATGTTTGTTTGTGGACATGTATTTAATACAATTTTTAAATGTTAATATCTCTTTGCAACTTAAATTATATTATAGACACAATCAAGCAGAGTTAACGCAATATTTTCTACAAGTCTTTATCTTTCAAAAAGAATACTAGGATGAAAAAGCATGTGTTGATTTATTTGTAGACTCACTGTCTGCGTAAAAGCCGGAGTCGTCTCTTAGCACTTTCCTCCACTTTTTTTTGTGCTGCTGCCGCCGCTGGAAAATCCTCTCGAATCTGTTCATTCCTGCTGCGATTGCCAACAAGGTGAGCTGAAACTTTAAAACAAACAACACTTCATTATACTGCTAACCCTGTCTCGAATGAGAATGGAGTTTTTTATCGTACTACCAGAAAAACATGTTAAAGTTTGTAGCAAAAGGTGATTTCTTTTATTTAAAATGGATATTGTCATCCAAACATTCATATCTTATGGAACAATGATAAAATTATGGTGTCAGTGAACTTGAAGAAATATATATGAACGTTAACAAATAAATTCAATTTCAGGGCTATTTTCATTAGAACTTGATTTGTACTTAATTTATTTCCATGAGACTTTTTCCTGCTGATGCGAAATCTTGTGATATTTTGACAATATTCACAATAATTTGCCAACAATAAAAGAGGCGAGTAGGTTTAATTATAAATTTTTAATTGGATGCCCTATAAAACAAAGTGTACATAAAAAACTTACTTTCTTCATCTTGAAGTCGATGGGCCAACTCTTCATCTGTCCTGACAAGCCATTCTCTTGTCACTAAAATAACAAATAATAAATTAAGTTTTATGAAAAACATTTGTAATGTAGAAACTAGCAATAAAAATAAGTAAGTGATTTAGCAAAGTGCAATTTTAAAATTAACTGGCATTTGAGGAGGCTCTCCAAAGAATCGAAGGAGGAAGGCATCTGCTTAGGTCCTTGTCGGAAAGGCGTGCAAGATGGATCGGCCATGTAATACGACAAGAAGGCCTCTTGCATGCCATAATGGAGGGGATGACCATAGGGACCGACTCTAGGGGACGCCCACACCAAGAATACCTGGAGGACCTGTTGGTGGACGTGCGCTGCTCATCATACGCAGACCTTAAAAGAGCCGCACAAGACAGGGAAGAATGGAGGAGAAGAGTGAAAGAAATTGCTGCAAGCCAATCCCAGGATTGAAAATAGAGAAGAGAAATTATTTCTAAATGGATTCAATTTTCAGAAAAATGATGTGCACTTTGCAATCAGCTAAAAATTTAACAGAAAAATTGAATCAAAGTGAATTCCCTACAACAAATCCCCAGTCTTCGGAGACCAAGCGCTTGCAGTAAGAAGCCCTAGTACCTGGAATGGGCTGCTACCAGACGTTTCTGGATCAATATCAGTTTAGGAGATGAAGACACATGTTTGAGTGACAAGTTGTCATGAAATGACGCTTGACAGTAAATCACGATCATGACTTATTTATTGCCATACAACATTCAACCATTTTTTTTATTAGATCAACTGTCGATAATGTGAAAATCGCTGAAGTATCTCCAATAATTATAAAATAATATGTAAAAGGACAAGCTCTTCCTTGTTGATGAAAAGACACATCTCTTGCCTGGATACGGCTTTGGCAAAATGTTGAGAAACCCATTTTTGTCTTTGTTTTTTTGTTTAAAATCCGTTTTTCAATCCTATATGAATATAAGATTCTTTTATGCGGGAATTGATTCTCTTTAAGTTAATTTTGACAAACTTTAAGATGATGTGCACACATATTTCTGTCTTATTAATTTTACTACAAAAAATTAACTTGGTACAATCAAATAATCCGTGCAAATAAAAAGACCAACGAAGTGAAATCTTAGAATCCAAAAGTATAAGTGCATCTAAGTAGGTATGACATAGGTCAAATAGGTAAAATCAAATATAAATTAAGGATATCTAGACTTCTTTCTTCATTATTGAGTATATTTCCCATGTCACTCTTCCATGAAATTCACATATCATGAGTCACTTTCGGTTCCAATGAAATTTCCAAGCTTCGTGGTTAAATAAATAAGAATCACAACTTATATCTGGATGATTAAACAAGCGTTCAATTACAGTTTCCTCTTCAAATACAACGAAATGAACAAATAATTCAACAACCTGAGCATTAAGGTCGGTGAAAGTTAGCCGATTTCGTTTGGTTATGCAAGGAGAAATTTTAACTTTATAAACAAAAATGACAGGTCAAGTAAGTTGAGATTGTTCAATAAATTATGTATGCGTATTTCACACTCACCTTCCTTCACACGGCCCGGAGCCGGCAGCGCGCCCTCCTCGCTTGAAATGCTCATTGTGAATATTGTAAACAAAATATCTGCGATAAGGTCCTAATTAGAAATTGAATCAGTGATTAAATATAATGACGCAAAGCGGAGATAATGAACCAGCCAAACTTCATGACGAAACGAAAACAAAACTTAGCGAATTGAAACTCGCAAACTCTTTGTCTTAAATGCTGTAAACGATAAATCCCCGATGTAGGGGAAAATAGAGAAATTCCCTGATTAGTAAAAAAACGTGAATTTTTCAAAAATACATTTTACTGTTGTATGTACCCATAGTTGTGTTTATAACTTCACACACATATAAATAAACAAAAAAAAATTTCCTCACACGGCCGGGTTGCTTTAGCAAAGCTTAATTTGTCCTTATGTTAAAAAAAAACTTTGGACATTCCGTTCTGACAACGTTCCAAGTATAATATATTTTCAAAATGATTTCTTACATCAAATAATGACATTAATGTTTCATTTTGATTGAGGTGAAACTTTGGTTTCCATTGAAAAATGCAAAAAAATATATATAAATCATCGTTATTTCATCATGACGCATAAATAATCAATCCTCACAAAAAAAGCTCGTAAATACACACAAAAAACTTTTATCATTGTTTGTTCTTTCGTATTTTATTTATTTTCTTTCGTATCAATGCGTATTTTATTGTTTCTTTGTCATTCACTACGTACAGGAAGAAATTGAATTTCCCGGTTTTTATCCAACCTGCCTTGAGTCGTTTTTGGGGCCATCTTCACAGCGCCGAGTAAAACATTCTATGGCGGCACAATAGACAATATTCTACCAGCCATTAAAACAAATGTAAAACTAGCCAACTTCTTGCATGTAGGTAAATTAAAAAAAATAATCTTAGGGAAACGCAGACGTCATCATATAAAATGGACTAAGGGCCGTTCTTATAAACGTTGGACTAAATATCCGTAAGTAAATACTCATTTAACTAACGGATGGACGTTAACGGACTGATCTTACCGATGGTCGTCTTAGGGCCGGTCTTATAAACGAGAGACCAAATATCCGTAAGTATCTCGACAACAAACTAACGGATGGACGTTTACGGATTGATCTTACCGATGGTCGTCCTATAAAGCTTTTTTTACCGTCCGTTAGTTCTCAAAGATGCACTCGTATTTTTCTATGACTTTTAAGTGCATTCATGAACATACGTCACCCGCTTGCTGTCAGATACGAAACATAACCTAAAATTTATTGTGCGCGTCATATTCCCTGGTTAAAGTTTATCAATAAAATGAATGTAAGTACAGTTATTTACTTGTGATAACTTATGTATTATTATTTATATATAAAATGACTTATGTGCAATGGTTATATCTTGATAAAAAGTTAATTTTATCATGAAAAACAATGACGCTTCTCTTGCATCCTTCTAATGTGATTTTTATAATTTCAGACAAAAGGCAGGAGCAAACAATTCTCGGCAGAGGAGGTGACAAAATTAATTGAGTTATTAGAGGATAACAACGTACTTTTGTCGAAGAAGACGGATGTGGCATCAAACGCCACTAAAGAACAAGCGTGGCAGTGCTTGGCGATGAGCTTTAATGCCACCAACAGGGTGCCAAGGGATGTGGCCCAGTTAAAACTCAAGTGGGACAATTTGAAGAAGGCCGCAAGGAAAAGAGCAGCACTTAGCAACAGCAATTACAGGTATTCTTTATTGTTTATCAATATTGTAGATTCCAAAATGTTCATAATCATTTCACAGTCATGCCAAATATCATCATTGATAGAACGGCGGCAGGAGTTGCAAGGTTTTTCTTATTTGTATGCACACATGCAGAATGTGTAGGCGCGAACCTACATGTGCCTGTCTGTGGGCATGCACTTAATATGAACCTTAAATGTTAACATATCTTTGCAGCTTAGATTATAGATAGATAGATTGTCATTTGCCATGTGAAGCTTATTTTAAAAATGGCAAAATGCATTTCGCTGTACAAATATTATATTTTCATAACACTAGCCGGCCGCTCGATAGCTCGGTTGGTAGAGTGCTTGCATCTTATCCCGTGAGCTCGGGTTCGAATCCCGCTGAGGGTGTCAGAAATGATTTCCCGTTTTGTTGTTTATTTCAAACCTCATAATAAAGAACCGACAAGGTTTACTCAGCCTTCACAAGAAATGAGTACCAGCCCCCTCGGGAGCTGGGAAACCTCCCACTTCACTGAAGTGGTTGGCGTAAGGCTGGCCCCCTTACCTGTAAAAACAAATAGGTTCACTCGCCATATGCAACCCTAACACGGCAAAGAGTTACACTATATGTGTAGCTTAGTTGCGTTGCATTTAGCCAGACACATTTCTGCCCTAAATTCTGTTTGTTAATAGTGCATAAAATAAAACATAATACGTTTGTTTACAGGGCAACTGGTGGAGGTCCAATGCTACCAGTAAGCGAGGATGCTACCCTGGATAAAGTGACATCACTGATCAAACTGAGTTGCTATGGCCTAGAAAATCAGTTTGATAGTGACGCCATACAAATTGAGTACGTCTCACAGCCAACAACCAGCCAGCCAGTTTTGGAGTTTGTAATAGACGTGCCACCAAATGATAATTTTCCTCCAGAAGAGCCTGTGAGCAATGTCGAAAGTAAATGGCAGACGTGGACCCCGGCATCATTAAAAACACCTGTTGATTCAAGATTGACAGTGAGAAATGAAAAAAAAGAAGCAATCGACAAAAATAAGCTAACAAAATCAAAAATTCGTCGAAACAATGCTATAGCTAGCTACTACGAGTATAAATTTGAATTATTAAAAGAAAGTAAGAAAATTTAATTTCAATTTAATAGAGGAAAAGATGCTAATTTGGAAAACTAAATTTGTTTTTGTGATCATTGAGGCATTAGCGAGGCGTAATAATGTATTGTTCTGTGCCATTTAGATATTATTTGCTGCTCTTCAGTTAGATTGCCTTGTCTTGTATCCTGCCTCCATTCTTTTAGGGGTGGCCGGTACCTCCACTTGACTCTGTCCTTGCATACTTCTTTCATCTCATCTAGTTTCATCACTCTTTTCATGCACGCTCTTCTCTTATTTCCATTCTGTAAATTCCATTTGTTCGCAATCTCACATATCTGATCAATTCATTCTTTCCTAGGTCTTCCCCTTTCACGCTTACCTATTACATTCCCTTCATACACTTTTTTGTCAGTCGGTCTTCATTCATCCTTTCAATATGTCCAAACCATTGCATCACATTGCTGTAAACTTTCACTTTCACGCTTTCTTTTACTCCGCATTCATTCAGAACCCATTCGTTTCACAATTTATTTTTCAGTGTTTTTTTCTGTCATACTTCTCAAATGAACCGTTTCTACGGTGCTTACCTTATTTGCTTCTCTTTCATTCACGGTCCACAACTCACTTCCATACATCAGGGTCGGCAGCAATATACAATTGTGTACCGCCATTTTAATTTTTTGTAGATTCTTTTATTCTTCGCTATTCTACCGAACGCTCCCATCACGCATCTTCTTTGCTGGCACTCTTTCTAATTCTCTCGCCATCTTACAATTTGCCTCAAACTTACTTCTACTTCAACTTTTGTTCCATTCAAATTAATTATAAGTTCCTCACATAGTTATGATTTATTTAATAGTGGTATTCCAAATATGCATAACTTACTCTATAACTTTTAAGATAAGCACTTCCTACATTTTTTAATTAATTAAAATTATTATGTATAATTATGATTTATGTTGAAAATCTTGAGGTTTATAAACTCTGTACATTATCTTGTTCACTTTTTAAATAAATAATTAGTAATAAACTATACTTTATCCTTAACTGTGTTCAATAAAGAAAATGGATATAAAACCTTAGAAATTATTTTGAGTTGGAACAATGGCTCTAATTGGTTTATTTCAATGTTAAATGCATTTCTTATTAAATATGTTGCCTACCTTATACTTACATGTGCCTTTATTGGATGCACGCCAGTGGCAAAGGGTGCCATACAAGCCGATTCCCATCGGTTTCCCGTTTAAAATGAGGCAAAAATGATAATAAAGCAGACTGCATGGTTTCAATGGGGGGAAAATATGTATTGTTTCTTTGGTTTTAAATGTATTTTTTTACTTTGTGCCTATATTTTTAAACTACTTAGTTACATCATTTTAAAAGGGAAGCCGATGGGAACCGGCTTGTATGGCACGCTTCACCACTGATGCACGCCCCTGCTCATATAATATGAATAAGTAATGTAATATTGATACTTGTAGAGGAGTGTCCCCAATAATAAGACAAAAGGTTTTAAGATTTCAGAAATATATTAAAAAATGGACAAAAAAACATTTCAAAATACAACAAAAGTAATATTTACATAAAAGAAACATCAATATTCAATCTCATAAAATATATTTACCTATCATCTAATTTGCAAAGATATACTAACATTTAAGATTCCTATACCTTGCATGCACACAAGCAGACAAGTGCTTACACATGCTGCATGTGAACATTACAAAATAAAAACTCAAATCGCAAATGAAAATAAGCCCTGCAACTCTTGCCACCATTGCCTAAAATAGAGGTGACATTTGCAAAGTGAACCAATTTTTACAGAGTAGGTGACCATCCTCATACCAACCTTATAAGTCGACGAACAAAAATTATAAAATGCAATATTTAATATAGGTACATAAAAAAAAAAACAGAAAAATCATTTACCTACATGGAGCTGCAAAGTACATTATAATACAGGTATGTATATATTTTTAAAAAAGTCTTAACCACCAACATTGTCGATTAACTGCCATTTATTCGGCCCTTGCATACTTCTTTCATTTCATCCAGAGTCATAACCTTCTTCATACAAGCTCTCCTTTTATTATGACCCCATTAAATCAGAATGTACAAAAAATAAAACCAAAGTTAGGAGTATCTAAGAAAAATATAAATCAAACATCAAAATATACAAAAATAAAAATCAAAGATATCGGAAAGAAATACAAATCAAAAATCAAATTTAATATACAATCAAGAGAAACAAAACTACAAGTCATCGTCATAATTTCTTACATTAAAATTTAATTACACCAAATTTTTAAAATAATTATCTATTAAATCTCTTCTGTAATAATCTTGTGTGCCAGGACCCGATGCAACACTTTCTGCTGATGGCAAATCGTTATCCTGAGGTGACTCTTCTTGGACATCTGGGGGTAGGATGTCTTCACTGTTCAATCGGCAAATGTTGTGTAAGACAGCTGTTGCCACAATGACAGACTGAGCTCTATTCACAGCTATTCTCAATGGCATGAAAAGAACTGGAAACCGCCGCTTCCATACGCCAAAACAACGTTCAATAGAATTCCTCGTTCGAATTTGGGATTCGTTGTAGAGAATCTCTTCTGATGTCTGGGGATTGGAAAGAGGAGTCATGAGGTACCGTTTTACAGCATATCCGCTGTCTCCAACCAACATAGAGTCTCCAAATTCTCCACTCTCAAAACGGGACTTCAACATGGATGAATTGAAAATATGAGAGTCATGTGAAGCTCCCGGCCATTTCACAACAATGTCTGTGATGCATAAATTGGCATCACAAACACACTGCACATTCAGTGAAAAATAGCCCTTCCTATTTCTGAAGGCCTCAGCATCCCGTCCTCCAGGCGACTGAATCCTGATGTGCGTACCGTCGATTGCTCCTATCACACAAGGAAATCTGGCCAAGTTATAAAACAATTCTTTGGTAGAATTATCATTGGTTATTTTTATATAGCGAGCTCTTATGCCACATATTTTCTTGGATACTTCCCAGACAATATTGCTTGCACTTTGCTTCGATACTCCCACAAAATCCGCAGAGGCTAATAATATTGACCCTAACGCATACAACCTCAATGCAACAAGTAGTTGGGTTGATGGTGTCAATGCATTATTTCGGGCTGTAGGTCGGGTCAACGTGCTCCCAATCATGTTTAATACATTTTGTGCACTGCTCTTTGTCAATCGAAAGCGACACACAAAATCTAAATCATCTAGGATGTTGAAATAGTCCACGCGACATCTGAACACTCTTTTTCTTCGTCTTCCTGCATCCTCGTCAGAAGACGACGAATACAGCACATTCTCAATTAATTCACTATCACTGTCGGAAAACATTTTAGAGTCAGCACAAAACACTTCAATAGGACAGAGCGTAGAAGTCCGATATGGATTACACTGGATGACACAAAACTCACCGCAAAGAAACAATGCTTTGACAGATAACCTAACCTCAAACCTTAAGTTACCGGCCGGTATCTGCGATTAATCGCTGCCTCGGCTGTCGGTTAGTTCTGTCGGTAACTTTTTACGGAAATTAAACGAACGGATCGTTATAAGACGAAAAATGTGACGTTTGTATTATTTTTCGGTTAATTTGGTACGACATTTAACTAACGGACGTTTATAAGACCGGCCCTTATAAAGCTTTTTTAACCGTCCGTTAGTTCTCAATAATGCACTCGTATTTTTGATGATTTTTTGCGTGCATTCATGAACATATGTCATCCGTTTGCCGTCAGACAAGAAACATAACCTAAAGTTGCGTATGACAAACACGAAAACGACTGATACAGCCCTATTTTAATGAATTCTCTATCACTGTCTGAAGAAATTATCTTCAACAGGATAGAGCATAGAAGTCCAATGGCACGCCAAACTCACCGCAAAAAAATAATGCTTTGACAGCTGACCTAACCTCAAACCTTAACAAACCGACCGGTATCTACCTGGAAACCGGGGGTCGGCTGTCGGTTAGATCCGCCGGTAAAATTAAACCGAAAATTTACGAACGAATTGTTATAATACAGAAAAACGAAATTTGTACTATAATACCTCCTCCCCAAACCTTCCTCCCCAAAACACAAGCTATGCTTACTTTGGGGAGTATTTATTGTAATTAGATTTTTAAAATTTATTTTTATTGTAATACTTTGTACATATTGATAAAAAACAATAAAGACCTTATGATTATGATTATGATTAATACAGAAAAACGAAATTTGTACCAAGTTTCGGTTTATTAGATTTGACATTTAACAAACGGATGTTTATAAGAACGGCCCTAAACAGGACTAAACTTTTAAAGTGTCATGTTTTTCTCGGCGGATAAACGTTACACGTCTCTGTGACTAGAGTTCTTAGCAATCAATAACAGAAAAAAAGTTTTCTTTTCCCTAGCTACTTGACGTGTATGTTTTGTTGTTTATGAAATTTGTGCCGAGTCCCCTTTACTATTTACATTTTAATTTTAATGAAATTCCTGAAACAGAGGTGTAATTGACAAAAGTAAACCAATTTGTAATTTACTCGATACAAAACGTCTAGCGTTCTCACAATACCATACATTTCTACAGCCCGTTGCATAGTGGCCAATACTCGACGACTAACCCGTGTTAAAATGGACATAATTTTGAATTTGGAACAAGCCTCATAACTTGGACCGGTCCGTAGTCTAGTGGCAGCACTTCGGACTCGTAAATGGAAGGTTGTGGATTCGGATCCCGGCGGAGCACAAAAATATACCATTTATATTTCGAATGTGCTCTTCGCTGAGTAGAAAAATTCATAAACTTTTACCAAAGACCGGTCACTGCATCCAACCTTACAACAAGTGGGTCTTGCTTGAGAATTGGCACTTTCTACAGTGACGACCAAGCTCGCAGAGGGCTCTTGAGGTGTAATACACACAAAAACAGCGCTCACCAAATAAATCATCCTAACATTATTATTATTATTAGGTCCTTACATATGAAATTGGTGTTTGGCCGTACTGGCCACTTTGATCTCAAATATCTCCTCTTTGCAACAAGCACTCGTGTTACAATGGCTCTCCTTACTTGGTAATGGCATAAATAACTAATTTTATTTAAGAAGGTTAATCTAAGCTTTAGCTATACCAACGTACATGCAAAGAGATGAAAAAAAATGTGGAAGAACTAATTTAAAAAAAATACACCTTAGTAAAAGACATTTATTTCCTTTGATATTTTTGTTTTATTCAGTAAGTATACAAATCACCCTCTTTATTTACTTTTCTTTATAAAATACTTTCAAATATTAAGTTAAGTGAAGGTATAAATTAATCAAAAACATATCTGATTTTTCACAGTTGAATAATGAATCATGTAGTATATGAGTCGTATAGAATCAAAAGCGTACTTAGGAATAAAAAAAAGAAAAGAGATTTCGTGTTCTGGATTAAAATAAAATATATTTTATCAAATCCTTGGCAGAAAGATTAGATTGCCGTCGCGTCGTTGATTACGAACCACTCATATAAAATAATAATTCATACCTAACAATCCTCAGATTAATGATTCTAATCGCATCTTAGAGACTCTGTTCCTTAAAAATATAAAGATGCATGCACCACTACCTACTTGGTTTAAAAAAAATAAAAATAATGAGGTACCTACTTGATGTATAACAAATCGTTCTCAGTTATTACAATTTTAATGCATTACATTAATCCCTGCCCATATTGATAAGAAAATATTATATGCTTTAGATCACTTACATAACAAAAATAGTATTTACACTGGAGTTGGAACGTTTTAAAGTTTCCTCGGCGCGGCGTGGTGATGACTGTTAAAGGAATTTGGGCAGATATGGGTAAGATGGTCAAATAGAGCATGCCAAGTCTCTCCATTGTGCGTGTTTGAGAGATCGCAGCATTCTGACATCAGTCCAAAATAAGCCAAAATATTGGTTAGCAACCCGGCGGTGCCTTAAAAGACGACGTGTACTCAAGTGGTAATAAATAAAGTTGTAATTTTCAATTTTTAAAAATAGTTTTCATTACTTTTTAAAATAAATCTTTAAAAGACGAAGTGTCGAAAGGGAGGATTTGATTTCAGCAGCCAGGCGACAAAAATTATAATACATTTTTTGAGTAAGTTTTTTGTGCATTTCCAAATACCACTATTCGAACCATTTTTTTTTATTGTCGTTAAATAAAAATTGTGATGTGGGAATCTTTATAAAATTGAATTGAAACAGATCGTAAAAATAATTCAAAATATTAAGGAAAAAAAGTTGCAGTCAGTTTTAATTCAATTTTATTAGAAGTTTCTCCTATCACACAGAAGACTTTTAATGGTTTACTCGTAGGTATAAATTGGAAATGTGCATACAATTTTTTTTACCAAAAATTTAGGTAATATTTTGTCACGGCAGCTCGTTTTAAAACGCATCCCAGAGTGGTGACGCCACATTTTTGCCGTTTCTTAGTTCCAACTCCGTTAAGAATACTACGAAAAAGATCTATCACAATTATTTTATTTTTTCTTCTGTATTTTTAACTGCACGCGTTTTGCGCGCTATATCCTTGTGTAGGTTCTCAATTCCAAAGATGTTTTCAGGATCCACCTGCTGTTTGAGAGCTTGGAGTAGGCCCACTCCTGTATTGGAAACGGCATCTTCGTAAAACTGGCGACGCGCCTTTCCGATCCCGTGATGATGAGAGGCAGAACCTGGGGTGAAAAAGTTATTCCATGAACAAAAGTTATACCATTAAAAATACTTATTGGAATATTCGTCGAAAACAGTGCGTGAAAATTTCAGCTTATGGCAATGTGATGCTTCAAAAGACTTCTAGACAAATTTTAATTCAGGCAAACTTTACAGATGTATACAAAAAAAAATCTTTCATAAATAGGTATTAACAATCATTAAGATAGCATTTTCCAAAGATAGTCGGTCGTTTTTTTGCCTATGTCAATTTTGCCTATTTTATACTAAGTTCCTTGACTCACAGGTTGGTGTGAGGCTGACTAAAAACTTGGTTCCCTTTTACGACTGTCATTCAGTTTCAGGGAAAGGCGGCAGGAGTTGTTACTGTTCCAAGGTTTATGTTCGCGTGAGGTTGGGTTTATTTTGTACGTACTAGTACACATGCATAATGTATAAGCGCAAACTTACACGTGTCTGCTTGTGGCGGTGCCTTAAATATAAGTTTTAAATCTCAATATATCTTTGCAACTGAAATTATAAATTTTATATACATACCATTTCCTGAAAAAAATGTTCTAAAGACTAAAAAAAGTAGCAAAAGATAAATAGTATCTTCTTTATTTGAAAAGATCTTAGGGTAAGTTTACATTAGGAATAAATGTTTTGTAATATAAGCGGATGTCAAATGCTCACAGGCACATTCAGGCATAGCAAATATCCGGCTGCCGGATGTCGAAAAAAAATATTACAACCAATGTGTGCAATTCGAGTCACTTCAATCTTTGTCAAAATTTAAAAGAGCAACACTAGGATGAATATCAACATAAGAAAGCAAGACTTATCGGATTTTTAAAAACGGTCTTAATAACTGTGAAATAATTGATATTTCGGACGAGTAAGAGTAAGAGAACAAACTAAGGTACGGTTAAATTAATTTTTAGAAACTAAAAGTCGTCTGAAAAAAATAATTATAGGTGTACGGTGTCATTGAAACACTCTATTATTTTACAATCAAATCTAATCTAAGTTGCAAATATATGTAACATTACAAAGATTCAGATTGTATGCATTTTCACATGCAGACACGTATAAGTTCGCGCTTAAACATGCCGCACGTGAACTTACAATATAAAAACCCAAATCTCAAATGAACATACACCCTCCAACTCTTGCCAACCTTCCCTGAAACAGGAGTGACAGTGGCAAAAAACCATCTTCTACAGCAGGGGTCGGCAACCTTTTGTTGTAAAAGGGCCAAATATTTTACGTGGGATTTAGTGTTGGCCGCACTTGGTCAGTGGCGGATCTAACGGTCAGCATTTCAGCACATGCTGACTCCCCCCCCCCCCGCCGCGTCATGTATCGTAAACATTAATAAATTGACGTACGAACTACAAATGAAATTCAATATTGATACTACCCCCCATAATAAATCTCATATTGTAGAATCCTCGCCAATTCAATTTGGGAATCCCGCAATTCAGGGAACTCCACGCGAATCGACACCGGCCTACATAGGGAAATCTACCCACAAATTCTACTCCCCCCTTTGGATAAGTTTGACCACCTTTCGAGTCTAAGATCCGCCCCTACGTTTGGAGCACAAGTCATTGCCTAAAATATTTGTCTACAAATATTTTAATGTATAAAAATATTTTTGTTAAAAAAATAAAACGCTTTTTGTCCATTTTTATGACATTTCGCACGTTTAATAATAAAGAGCAATAACTCAAAAAACAAAAATGTTGGGAAATCACGTTTGTAGTTCAGATAACCAGTACAACTTGTATGGGATGAAAAAAGCGTCCGATGTTTTATCTCGGTCATATTCGTCCAAATTGAACGGCTGTCGCATTCTACCTATTCTTCTCGCATTGTTCTTGCGTTTTATTACAAAATCTCGATTTTCCGAATTTTCGAGTTATTGCTCTTTATTATTAAGCGTGCGATTTGTTGTATTTTTTTTCACTGCATCGTGTATGTGTATCCGGCACATGCGTTGCAGCGAATATCTTGCGGGCCGCACCAAGACGCCTCAAGGGCCGCATGCGGCCCGCGGGCCGCAGGTTGCCGACCCATGTTCTACAGCATGGGTGGTCAGCCGCATGCCAACTTATAAGTCAATAATTAGTAAAAAATACGTTTTTTGTAATTTTACCTCAAATTGAGATGATTGTAATTTTTTTTTTAAGATATAATTACAGAAATGCTTTTTATTTGATAATTATTTTAAAAAGAAATAACCATTACTTTTCCAAAAAAGATTGTACAAATAATTGTAATTTGCTAATTTTGTCTCTCTTTCTTTTATGGCTCCAAACATACGTTAATCGCTAAAATTTCGCTGTAATTATTTTCGTATTTAGCAGCCACAACGCTAATGTTAGTGGCCAGTACCTGTGTAAATGCGTCTCCACTTAAAGAAAAGATTTGTGAAGAAGAATGCAATTCACCAACCCATTTTTCTGTACAGAAATAGGTATTTACATTATCAATTAATAATTAATTATTTGATATTTAAATGAATTATTAATTAATAAATAGCCCATGATATCTGTTGAACCAGGGTCGATGTTATTGTCGATAGGATTCAAGGCAGGCGGGGCTCGAATAGGCGCTAGTGTCAATAACCAATGAAACTTTGTTCTATCCTTGTACTTATATTTCAATCCCTTGGCATTCATCACTCTCTTCATTCCTTTTTTTTCTCACTAATAATTGTCAAATCATTTGCAGTCTCACGTATTAATCAATCCATTCTTTCTCCTGTCTTCCTTTCTCATATTCAATACCGTTTATATTTGCTTCGTAAACTTTTTTCTTCATTTGTTCATAGCCCAGTCTTTCCAGATGCTTCAATTTAGATTGGTTTTTAGTTCTTTTTTTCTCATTTTCTCGCTTACACTCCATTCACAACCAAGTTTTTAGTTCATTTATAACCCAGTCAGCAAGGTTTCCTCAGCCTTCAAAAAATGAGAGTTCGTGTTTCCCATTTCAAAGTAAACCGGCCCCCTTTCATTAAAAAAAAGGTTATACTTGCCACATGCAGGACAACGCGGCTAAATGTAACACTATATGTTTAGCTTAGTAACGTATGAGTTCAACATTATTGTTTTTTCACGGCTTAGAAAACCTATAATTTAGTTCCTTGACTTAAAGGTTGGCATTAGGCTGACCACTCATACTGTAAAAAATCGTTCACTTTTCCAATGCCACCCTTGTTGTAAGGTAGCTTGGCAATATTAATATGACTCAATTAATTTGAGATTTGTGTTTTTTATTTAGTAAGTATACAAGCGGCATGTGCAGCGCGTACCTATCTTCTGGTGAGTATATATTAAATATTAATCCTAAAATTGAATTTATTCTTGCAACTTAGATTATAGATTACGAGGGCCTGTTGCACCAACCTTCAATAATATATGATTGACACATCAAATTTTATTGCTTTATTCTGGTAAGGACCGCGGTTTAAATATTTCTTGGATGTGGGTAATAAAATTGTTACGAACTATGAATTCGAAGTACCTAGCTACATACGTGCGGAATTTGAACAGGAAAGATTATGTACATCAGCTAATCTAATCTAATCTAATCTAAGCTGCAAAGATATATATCATTTAAGATTTATACTAAATGCATTCCCACAAGCAGATATGTATAATTTCGCGCTAACACATGCCGCATGTGGACCTACAATATAAAAACCCAATCTCAAATGAACATAAGCCTTGCAACTCTTGCCGTCCTTCCCTGAAACAGGGGTGACATTGGCAAAGTGAACCAATTTTTATATTATGGGTGGTCAGCCGCATAACAACCTATAAGTCAAGGAACATACATGACAAATTACATTTTTTTAAATCAAAGAATAAAAATAACAATATATACATGGACATAAAATGCTGATTTACGTATATGCAACCAAATTTTTTATTTGTTGGGAGAAATCACACTTAATTTTGATTTTTGTCTGATTGGAGTTTGTTGCAACAGGCTCTATGCCCCTATGGCTCATTTATTAAAACAGTAAACCAACCTCCATGTTTGAGGATCTCGTCTCTTATGATGTCTTCCATAATGTGGATGCACTGGACCTTGGTCACACAGACGGGAGCGAATAGTCCATAGTACAAGTACACGCAGCAACCTGTCTCGTAGACTTGGGAGATTCTGACGACCAGGTTGCAGTAGATAACTCCCAGATTATAGCACTCCTTGTGGAATCTCTGTTTGACGTCACTGCACATTTCTACTACAGATGGCCAAGGTACGCACGTCTCCAAAGATTCTGATATTAGATTGCATTCAAGCATAATGTCCTGAAAGTAAAAAGAACAATCGTGATATTAGGATGATGATATTAAGTGAGCGCCGTTTTCGTGTGAATCACACCTCAAGAACCTTCTGAAGCTTGGTAGTCGCTGTAAGCAAATGTAACAAACATTTGATAATCCAATCTTTGTTGTTTCTTGGTCTAGTGTCTGATTGATAGCATGTATTGACAATGAATCTAAATGTTAATATTATAGAATATTATATGTTCCTTGACTTATAGGTTGGTATTCGGCTGACCAAACATGCTGTAAAAAATGGTTCACTTTGTCAATGTCACCCCTTTTACAGGGAAGGATGGCAAGAGTTGCAGGGTGTATGTCCATTTGAGATTCTGTTTTTATGTTGTAGGTTCACTGAGGCATGTGCAAGCGCGAACTTGTACGTGTCTGATTGTGGGAATGCATGTAATGTGAATCTCCAATGTAACATATCTTTGCAACTTAGATTAGATTAGATGAGATTAGATATCTTTGCTACTGAGATTATATACAGTTTGATATTGTTCTTATTTTTAGGGTTAAACTGATGAGTTTGTCTGACCTCCCATCTGTGAAAATACACTTTTGTTCCAGAAAAAGGTGAAAAGATTTATACATCTTATATCGATGTTTTTTTGTATTTATGTAAGCCAGGAGATTTATATAATAACTATGCTATTAATAAATTAATTTTTAGTTACTGAAAAATCTTTAGTTTAAATGTGACTTTCATTTACATAGTTCGGTTTTATTCGAGTTTTATTTTGTACGCAAGTAGTATGTGTATTGTGAGTTCCACGTGTCTGATTTTAATCGTTATGTGCAGCTTCGAATAGACTATGGATAGACTTACCCGAATATATGCGATAACAAATGTTAATAAGTAACCAGATTTGCTGTTCTCAGATCCTGCATGGATGCCTTTATATTTTTTAATGATCTCATTAACACTTCTCTCCTTTTCTGCTACTTCGTCTTCATCGCCCTCATACAATATGGTCATGGCACATATTTTACTTTTCTCAAATCCCAAAACATTGAATAGAACCGCCATTTTCAGTTTCTCGAGGAACCCGTAAGTGTAAGACGGTGGAGGTGGCTTGAGGGCTCTACTGAATTCAAACATTTGATTGTCAAGCAATCTGATGTTGGTCGGTTCTAACTTTTTTTGGGTTATTGTTCGCAGGCATTCAACTGCTACCTCAAAATTCTGGAAAACCACGGAATCATAGCGCTGCACCTGAGGTACGGGTCTTATCTTTAAACAAACTTCAGTAATTACACCGAAGTTTCCTTCAGATCCCAATACAATATTGTCAAAATCTGGTCCCGCTGAATTTCTAGGTGCTCTGGAGCCCTTCTCGAGAACACCAGTTGGTGTCACGATTCTGGTGTGTAGTACCAAGTCTTCAATATTTCCGTATGTGTTTTTTTTCATCCCACTTGCTCTGGTGGCAACCCAACCTCCCAAAGTGGAAAACTCTACAGAGTCTGGTTCATGGCCGACCGTGTATCCGATATTTTTCAATGATCTCTCCAAGTCTAGGCCTGAGATTCCAGCTTCAACACAAATGGTTAAACTCTCCCTGTTGAGCCACAGGATTTCGTTCATCTGTCCCATGTCGAGGGAGATGATCGGTCTGCTCTCATGCTTTGGTAAGAGTAACGCGCCTGAGACTGCTGTACCCCCTCCATATGGAACAAGCACCCAATTATTTTCTGATGCTATGCTAACAACATGCACAACATCTTCGTGGCAGTTGGGCCAAACCACGGCATCTGGGAGTCGAATTTGGAGAGGTCGTTGATTGATCAGAAATAAATCCTCAGTACCTTTCCCAGCCGCGTGGACCAGTCGATCAATGCCGACAGTTGTTGCTTCAATCTTAAATGTTCGAAAGACATCCAAATCTTTTTCAAGTAATCTTGATGGCTCGTATTCGTTGTCATTTGGAGGTACAAATTCAGTAAGCGTTAGATTTTCTGGTATATGTAAGTGAAATTTGGTTTTAAAATAATTTGAAAACTCTGGAAATCCACCGTGAGACGAGCCGTATCTGAAACAATATTTTATTTATTAAAAAAAGTCCATAGTACCAAAAATAAGTTTTTTAATAGTATATTTTGTATTTTTTTTTTAATTTGTATTTTTTTATGGTCATTTCACCTTTCCGTTGACAGGAATCCTCTGCCATCTTTCATGAAAGCTGATGTATCTTTGAATCCCCATCCGTTGATTTTGAGAACGTCCTGTCTAAAATAGAAAAAAAAAACAAAAAGCACCGTCATTTGTAAACGCATGGCTAAAAATATTTTGAAAAGCGCACACTGTTTTTATTTCGAACCTGAAAATATTGCCTTACACTACATGGTCATAGCACAGACAAAGATATACTTAAAAATATGAATGACATTTTATAAAATCGAAAAATTATGCGCAACAAATTAGATTCTGTTCTTGAGGAAAAAGAAGATCACATCTTGAATTTGGCGTTAGGCCTACATAAATTACGAAAACAGATAGCACTAATGGCTGGTTCGGACAAGGCGAGTAATTTAGCCAAGTAACGAGTAATTTAGTGGCTAAACGTGTGCGAACCCCAACAATTTAGTCCAGTAGTTAAGTCAATGGTTTAGTCAAGCCGATCCATTTCATTCTATTTTTTCGGGCAAGTAGCGGCCCCGCCCACCGTCCGTGGGCGAGTGTTGCCGAGAAGCCACGGAAAAGTCCGAGTCCGAAGAGCCACGGAAAAGCCCGAGTCTGAGTCGAGTTTATTAGCGGCCGCGCCATTGGCCGCTCACTCTTGGCGGGGAAACGGAAATGCAAGAATAGCGGCAATTTAAATTGGCTGCAGTTTGAAAAGATAATGCCCGTTTTCAGCAAGAATATTTAAAGATAAAGTGCTGTTTAAAAATATTTAAGTACTTAAGAACTTCTTATATTTGCGAGCCCGATGTTCCGCTCCCTAAACTTAGCGACCTGTCAGTGAGGTTATGTCATGTTTAAACTGTAAATAAGTGGATATGCACACCGATATCCTTGGTTTTTTAGAAACTCTTGAGAATATATATGAGAAGTTGCTAGGACTTATCTACGTCCAAAAAGTTTTGAGAAAGGTAATTTTTTTTCGATAAGAATAGTATGACATCGATTTTTGGTGCGGATATCAGCTGTCAAAAATACAATCATGTAGCTCCTTGCTGACAATAGAGCTGTATATACAAATATAGTTTTGGTAAAGATGTTGTGGAAATAACTATTATCGTCCATGAATTTATTACGCATTTAAAAACATCGATCTTTTACATTGATCGATGTTTATAGGTACCTACCATAAATTTGTCATATCACAGGCCTTATGATATCCTTCAGATGGATTGTTACTTATTGTTTTGTACAGAAACAATTCAGTGACACACGGGGATAACTAATTAGAGGCATTACAATTTTATGCCACTGTAAGCCATCAGCTGGTATCTGTGACAGACGTGAGAGGCGTATGTAGCAGGATTGAACAAGTTTCTCGCGGTCAGCCTCTGAAAAGTTGAACCATGTTTCTTCTTTAACTTGATAATTGATTGGTGACCGCCGTGTATTTGAAAATGCCGATTTTACATGTCGAATATTGATGTTAATTGTCAACAACGAAAAACGCAACAGAGAAATGCATCTGAATGCAGCTGCAGACTACGAGCCGTATTATAGTGTGTGCATACAAAATATACTTTGTACACATCATTGAAAAGATAAAAATTCAATTAAAAAATAATGTTTGCAGCGTAAATGGTAGATATTATTATAAACATCAAATAGTCATGTGTTGTTTTTATTTTAAATGTGTATATTATTTTATAAACCATAAAATACATTTCGAATTTACAAAAGTCGAGTTTCGAAGTTGTTTGCTAAACAGGCTCCTAGCTAGGTGGCCGGGCATAAATCAGTTAATATTACCAAACCATAGCCAATTTAAAGGGCTTTATAATAACATGATTTTAATACTCAATTAATATTTTCAAACTGCAGCCAATTCAAATTTTCCGCCATTATAGAAAGGGCTTTCTGCAGCCAACTTCGCACTTGTGTACTGTACTGGACCGTAATGCGAACGCTTCACGGGCGAGTAGCGCCCCGCCCACTACTAAATTACTCGTTACTTGACTAAATCAGTGGCCTTGTGCGAACCAGCCTTAATTGCCAATAATTTTTTTTTTTGTACATTATAACTTTCAACATGAATTAGAGAAAGGTGTTATAAAAATAAAAGTGCAATAAAAGTTGACATTCTTTATTTCTTATTCATAAAAAATAATAACACCTCTTAATAATGGCTTTTCACAACGTTTCACAAAAATCTTTCGAAAATTTAATAATTATTTACTCGTTTCAAATAAAACGAAAAGAATGTATATTGTTAATTTGCATTTAAACTTATGCCTATAAGAGCTGTAAATCATAAACATATCTTGTATTTTTTCCTTCAGAAGTATTTTTGGTCACTAACCAAATACATATAGGTAAGTATTGATTTACGATACAAGTCGACGAGGTGTTTTTTTTACATAGATTATGTATTCACATTTTTACAATTGATAGTAATATTTTGAAACAAAATTGAATGTCAGGTCTTTTTTGCCATTTCGAACAATAGTTTTCAACAAAGTATGTAGGTACCTACCTACCTACAATTTATAAAAAAATGATGGTGCAGAAGAGAAAAATAAATCCCATTATCTATCAGACTTATGTAACAAAAATACCAAAAGATAAATTAATATTTTAAAAGGAAAGAATGCAAAAGGTTTATTTAAAATATATGCAAATGTAATATATTACAAAACTGAATTCATGTATTTATGCAAAATTAAAGGTTGACTTTTATATTGCATAAAATGTTTTATTATTTGTATAATGATCAATTTACAATTAATTATTTTAAACAAAAACACAGTTTTTGTTCACTTTTTAAAATATCGTGAAAAACTATGTGTTTTTATTTGAAGTCTATAATCTATAATCTATAATAAAGTAATTAATTATAAATTGATTATTATTCAAATATACGATGGACTTTCACTATGTGAATAACCAAACCCAAATTTTTATTTTTATTATTCGTGTTCTTTGACTTTGGTATATGGCTGTATCTAATCTAATATAATCTAAGTTGCAAAGATATGTTACATTGAAGATTCAAATTACATGCATTTTCACAATCAGACACGTACAAGTTCGCGCTTGCACATGCCGCATGTGAACCTACAACATAAAAACCAAATCTCAAATGGACATACACCCTGCAACTCTTGCCGTCCTTCCCTGAGACAGAGGTGACATTGGCAAAGTGAAACATATTTACAGCATGGGTGGTCAGCCGCATACCAACCTATAAATCAAGGAACATACACGACAAATTAGATTTTTAAAATCAATAAATAATAATATCTATGGACATCAAAACTAAAACAGAAAAGAAATTCCAATTTAATAAACCCTAGCCGCCAACATTACTGATCAACCGCCTTTTCTGTATACTCATACTTTAAAGTGTTTGTTTTCGAGGTTGTGATTTCATTTTTCGAGTACATATCCAGCATGTTTAATTGTCATCTTACTAGTGTTTGTTTATGGTCATGCATAAAATACGAATCTTAAATGAGTATATATCTTTGCAAGCCAGGTTATACATTATAGATTATCATAAAATGTTTCTTGATAAATAGGGTTGGTATGAGGCTGACCGCTCATGCTGTAAAAACATTGTTCACTGTTTCCAAAACCCCCCAGGTTTAAGAGAAAGGCGGCATGAGTTACAAAGTTTATGTTCATATAAGGTTTGGTTTATTTTGTATGTACACATGCAGCATGCGTAAGCGCCAACTTGCATGCTCCTGCTTGTGGGCACGTTTTTAATATGATCCTTAAATGCCAATAAAATTATGCAACTTTGATTATAGATAATAATAATTGCTAGATTTTTTAAATCAATAAAACGATACCGGTTGTGATCGAGAATGCATGTTATGTGAATCACCAATGTTACATATCTTTGCAACTTAGATAAGATTAGATTTGAACTTCGTAGCTTAAATTACTGATAAACAAATATCAGATATATCTAAAGTAATGGAGTTCACACATTTATTTCAACCTTATTTGAAACTAAAAATAGGTTAATAAATTAATTGGTCTATGTTTTTATTTCATACAAGCACGTTTACATTAATTATTACACCAGTTTCGTTTTTTTGAAGAATACTTTTGGTTCATCGCCTTATACCTCTTGACCATAGTACCGAAAAACATAACATATTAAAATTAAACAATAAAAAAATAGCAATGCAGTAAAATTCACACACTTTAGCAAAGAAAATAACTATGCAAAATGATTAAAGTTGTATCTTGAAAAAAATGATAGAAACAAAGATACTTATCTCCTTAAAATTCAAAATATATTTTTTTATATCTAAAATTCAAAATATATTTTTTTATATCTTCTTGTAAAAAGAATTGCTTAAAATAAAGTCACGTCTTAGTAAAAAATATCCAAGGTTGCCAATAAATTAAAAAAAAAAACGATTAAATAATTTAAAAAGATGAAAGAGATTTAGGAAAAATACGATTTACCATGGAAAAAGTATTGGAAAAAGGAAAAAGTATGCTTGAAAAAAGTATGTATGGAAAAAGTATTTTTAGAAAAGTATTTTTTTCGCTTCTGATGATGCTTTTTTAGGCAAAAACGTTCAAGCATATAAAATAAAAAATAAAAAGTGAATTGAAACTGGGTTTTTTTATAAAAATAAATATTTTTAAAAATTCTACGTGTTCGAAAAACTTAGACCATAAATATTTTGGATGATTGGTGCATTAACACTGTGAAAATTCATCTTTATTTAGTTATTAAAAATCTTTATAAAAAAATAATAATAATAAAAGTGAAAATAAAACAGATTTTTAATAACTAAATAAATTAAGTACATTATTACTTTTTCAATTAAATTCATACTACAAGGGTGAAAAACTACGAACACTTGACTTTGATCGCTACAAAAAAAAAACATGGTAATATAGTTATATGGTTATATAGTTATAAAAAGACAATATTCTTCTTTTTTAGTTACCCACCTGAATTCAAACACCTCGACACTGATCTTAAATTAAACAAGGGGATAGCTTAATTTATATTTTTACACGTTTATTGTTTATAAAATACAATAGCGCAATGAAAATTATTGTTTTTTTGGGTGTTGTGGTATGCAAGAAGTATGCAAGGACAGGAAGAAGTGGCGGCTAATCTGCAATGCTGATTTGTAATGGTGGTTTTTTAGTGTGCTACATTTTTTGCATAAGAAATTTTTGACTTTTTTTGTATAGATTTATTTTTAAGGTTTTGTTGTTTTTTTTTGTAAACTTAAATGTCATTTATTACTCGTATTCCTTGACTTATAGGTTGGTATGAGGCTGACCACCCATACTGTAAAAAATGGTTCACTTTGCCAATGTCACCCCTGTTTCAGGGAAGGTCGGCAGGAGTTGCAGGGCTTATGTTCATTTGAGTTTGGATTTTATTTGTAAGTACACAATCAGCATTTGTAAGCGCGAACTACACGTGTTTGTTTGTGGGCATACATCTGAGAGCTTTAAATGAATATATCCTTGCAACTTAGATTATAGATTATAGTGGTTCACACAGGGAAAGTCAATTATATATAATACAAATTAATAATCAATTAAAAATAAATCGATTTGTTGAAAACAAAGCTTCAATTTAGATTAAAATATTTTTTTTAAGCTCAAATGTTTTCGCGTAAGAAGGCATGCTCAGGAGCAGTGAGCAGTGTTTTTTTTTTTAATCGATTACCAATTCATATTTTTTATGGTTTGTGTATTAGCACTGTGAAAAATCATTGTTAATTCCTTCTTAATAATACTTTAAAAATCAAGTAATATTTTTTATTAGAAACACATGATTTTAATGGTCAATATATGTGACCGAAAACGTTTGTAAATATAAAATAAAATAAACCAGTGGAAAAAAACAGTGTTTCAAATAAAAAATATTACTTAATTTTTAAAGCATTATTAAGAAGGATTACTAATATTTTGTATTTGATGGCTATTGTGTTTACCTTCGTCTTGGAACGGTCGCCTCCACAATTATGTTCCCAGGACCTCTGGACTGTTTCCGCTTGTAATCAGAGTTGGACATTTTCTGTGCTGTTCAGGTGCTCGTCCAAATGATAATGGCCTGCGGTCGGGAGATGAACTCAAGTTAACAGCAACACTAGAGGATGTTATGCCATACCTGTGCATACATTAATTCTTCGATGGCTGTGCTTGTAGGTCAGTTCTCAGAACACTTGCGTTAAAGTTGATGAATTATTAATTGATGCTGTAAATACCTGTTTCTTTTTTTTTCACAATAGGATAATGATTTGCATTGCCCTTCACAAATTTTCCTATTTTTAAAAAATAACGAAAGGACAAGGGTGTCAGAAATTGTATCCCGTGTCGGTGTTTATTCAAAACCTAAAGTTAAAGTACCTGCAAGGCTTACTCAGCCTTTATAGAAATGTAATGTGAGCATGCATTACATATGACTCTTAAATCTTTGCAAGTTATATTATAGATTATGGATGTGATTGGTTAAATTTCGATTGAATTTGATTTTGATGGATTCAAAGACGCCTACGACGCCTTGATTCAAAACTACAAATAGCCATAATGATAATCGTTCTTCCGTTCGATTGGCAATGAAAGAAGAAAAAAGTTAAATTAAACCAGCTGACATTTTTACAAAACCTAGATCTAAATTTGATATTTTTTAATGATTCAATTACAAATTGTTACTCCCACTTCAACTAAAGAGGTTGGCGTAAAGTCGGCCCCCTCAAAATTAGTTTCCACCCAAAACGCGGTAAAAAGTTGAACCGTATGTGTAGCTTAGTTACTTACGCAGTGAAATAACCAAAGTAAACACATCAAGTAAATAATGATGAGTGTCAGATTTTTATCATTATGGAGGTAACACGATTATGTTAATTAAAAAAATATTTACAAACTTACTTTTATTTCTTGCATTTTAATATTTGTGTGTAGAAATTATGTCAAATGATTAATAGCCCAACAGTGTTTCTCAATCCTCCTTGTACATAATTTTGTGATGTCCCAGATGCCTACTAAAACACATATTCTTGTGTCGCAGGTCTAGATGCGGAATAGATAACATAGCAATTATTTGCCATTTGCGTGAAACGATACGAAAAAACGCCCGATTTTATCTCTTTGAATTGGATATTATGCTACGATAATTCGCAAGCGCACACTTCATAGCTTGGCCTTCTGCATTTTTTTCAACCCTAAAAGTCTTTGGTAAAGGTTTATGAATTTTCCAACTCAGCGAAGAGCACATTCGAAATATAAATGGTATATTTTTGTGCTCCACCGGGATCCGAATCCACAACCTTCCATTATGTTCATTTCAGGTTTGGATTTTAATTTGTAAGCGCGGATTTACACGTTTCTGTTTGTGAGCATGCATGTAATATGCCTTTTAAATTTTAACATATTTTTGCAACTTAGAAAATAGATGAAAGCATCTAGAATTATATTTTAAAAGCAATGTTTTCTTAGGATAATATTGTTTTGGAACATCCATACATATGTTTGAACATCTTGAATTATTTGTGTGTTTTCGAAACACTCATACCATTGTAATATAATCAATTCATTATTATCATAGGGCACACAGATTTTTTCTGCATACCAATTGACTTGTGAAATAATGTTTTATATCATATAATTTACTCGCATAACATTTAAAAAGAAAAAATAATTTAAGCATGAACCGGTCTAAACGTATTTTTCCTCAGAAGAATAAAATTTATCACTTGTGACATCAAAATTGTTTTTAAAATGCTGTATTTTAAGATATCATAAAGCATGCCAAAATAGTACTTTCACTGTAATTTTTAAATTTAAAATGAAGAAAGAGAGGATCTCTTGGCGTGATCAGGTCACCAATAAAGAAGTCCTCCGACGTATGCGCACCACAAAGGAACTTGTAACAACCTTTATGTAGAAAAGAAAAACTGACGCACTTCGGTCATGTTTTGAGACATGAGAGATACCGCCTTCTCCATTTTATCATTCAGGATAACAAAGAACTAAGGGTCGCTGAAAGACATCGTGGCTGAAAAATCCACTCACCTGTCTTAGTTTAAGTTTAATTTTAGTCATAATTTGTTACCCAAGATGCAGTTTCTCCGAAAACGTTTGTAACGACTGGAATGATAACAATAAAAGTGGAATAAAACAATGTAAATTTTTTTTATCTAATTTATTTAAAAAATAATTACACCTTTGCGACAATGTTTCAACAAAAACACTGTTATAACTGGATTGGTCGAGTGGTTTTAATTTAATGAAAAACGATGATTAATTGAAGTTAAATGATTATTAAAAAATTCAATTTAGGATAAAAAATAATTTTTATTCACTTTTTAGACCGGTCGATAGCTCAGGTGGTAGAGTGCTTGCATTCCATGCCGAAAGCTCGGGTTCGAATCCCACCGAGGGTGTCAGAAATGATTTCCCGTTTCGGTGTTTATTTCAAACCCCAAAATAAAATACCGGCAAGGTTTACTCAGCCTTTACAAGAAATGAGTACCAGCTCTCTCGGGAGCTGGGAAACCTCCACTTCAACTGAAGTGGTTGGCGTAAGGCCGGCCCCCTTACCTGTAAAAATAAATAGGTTCAACTCGCCACATGCGACCCCTTCGGGGATAACGCGGCAACAAATTACACTATATGTGTAGCTTAGTTGCGTTTTTTTTTGCGTTAGGCGAAAACGTTTGAGCAAAAAAATGAAATAAAAAGTGAATTACAACTCTGTTTTATCCTATGAGTTTTTAAATAATACAATTGAATTTTACTGTGTGAATAGATTTACACTTAAAAATGCCTTTCTTGACAAGAGTTTCGACCTTGAATCTGGATAATCTACGGACAGAAGGTGCTGAAGGCAAGATGGTAAAGGTTCAACTGTGGCCTTCCTTCCCTCGTGGGGTCTATTTATCCACTTTTGGGTGACGCCAATATCGATTTAAATACAGGATCCTCATTGGTTGGATCCTGCGTGAGGGTGACTTGGCTAGCCAGATATAAAAAATAGGAGCGTACGATTCTCGGCCCTGCATATGGTAAATCTCATGTCACACCTCATGTGACAGGGTGTTCGAAGCGTAACAAACACAAAGTCCCTTTTCGGGGTGAAACTAGCCATAATGATCGCCGATCTTCGATAGAAGTGGCACCAAAAGAAGAAAGAGAAAAAGCGAAAGGACCGGGATAAAACTTGTTCAATGTTTTGTCTTTTTATGTTGTTAAAATGCCAGTGACTATAATTTTTGGAAGTGAAGCATGGACGGTGAGCGATAGTGCAATAAAAAAAGGTATGCTCTGTGAAAATCAAGCATAATTTAAGAATTAATGATATGAAAAACTTTGAGGGATAGAATCAAGAATGTGTGGGTAAAGAAATATAAGTTAGAGGATGTGACAATGAAGATGCAACATTATGTGGTTTGGATACGTGAAAAGAATCGACGTTGGAAAACTTACAAACTGTACGTACAGACAAAATGTAAAAAGTAACAGAGGAAAGGAAAAACTAATAAAAGTTCGACTTTATCAGATTGGTTCAATTTAAAGAGGTATTCAGAGTGAATTTTAAAAGCAATATTTATATGAAATTAGTAATGGATAAAAAAATATTGAAATAAATATTATTCTGGGGTACATAAAGTGGAGACAGCTCTGCAGAAGCTCTGGCCACTATAATCTATAATCTAAGTTGCAAAGATACATTGACATTTTAAATTCATATTAAATGCATGCCCACAAGAAGACACGACTAGGTTTGCATTTACAAAATAATGCTGCATGTGACCTTCCCTGAAACCGGGGTGACATTGGCAAAGCGAAATATTTCTTACAGTATGAATGGTCAGCCTCATACCAACCTACAAGCCAAGGAATTAACCACGCTTAGCGGGAAAGCGACAAAATTACAGCTACGTAGAGCTTTGAAGTAGCAGAAATGGAAAAGAATTGACTCTTAGAGATGCAGTACTGGGGACGCATGCTTCAAATTCAAGAGAGCGCTAGGATATATATTATTAATTCTTCAGTTCCTCAGTCACGTTGCACAAGGCTATGAGAAACATTAGATTTCACTCCCAGATGCACATACCCTACCAGACAAGTCTTTTACTTATACCTACATACTGCAAATGTAAAAACAAATAATTGAATATTCAAAAATGCTTTGTTTAATAGTGAAAAATAAAGTTACATTATAATAATTAATTACACTCTTTGGATACATGACAAACCGTTATAGGAGTACAAACATTACCTAGTCTCGCGGTTTCATTGGCGTAGTAGCCAACGTCTTCAGGAAGCACCCTTGCTGCGTGACGATTAAAGAAACGTTGAGCATATTGTTATCCTGTTACGGTCTAACTAACGGTACTCACAAAATAAAGTAAAAGTTTAGAAGAAAAGTAAGTTTTTTTAAATCAATTGGAAAAACAAAGCTTTAATTCACTTTAATTTTATTATTTGCTCAAACGGTTTTCGCCTAATAAAGCATCTACTTGAAAATTAAGAAAAGTAAGTTTCTTAAGGTTAGCCGTTTTTTATAGTATGGGTAATCAAACTCATAATAACCTATTAAAGGGTCTTTATTTGCGAAAATATAATTTGCCGTTTGCATAGCGCGGTCTATGTGGTTTATAGTTACATAGTTATCGTTGAATGTGGAGTCTGCGGACTCCAGAAGCGGCCATCGCCCAATGTAAAGTGCTCGGTGGATACTTAAAAACCAACACAGGAGTTTCGCTGCATGGCCCAGCGTCACCGCACAATTCAACTTCCTAGCTTAAATGTTCTCTTATGATTATTACTGTAAGAATGGTGTTACGAATATGAGTAGTTGTGTTTGTCTGTGTGTAACAATAAGTCTCTCTAGAAATAAATAGAGTTAGGTAGATAGTTTGTATTTGTTCGAGGTTGGTTGAATCGAATGTTCTGGTAAAATTTAAGTGTTCAGGTAAAAAAGCTTGTATGATTCTCCATGCTTCGATAATGATCCTTTATATAGTATAAATTGTGTATCAAAATTCTGTGTAGCTTCAAAAATATCTCAGCCGTTGAACTCTACTGTGCAAATTTAGCTCTGAACTGAAAGTGATAAAATAAATTATGTGAAATAAATAAAATCGCAGTTTTAAATAATTAGATCGTGTAAAAACAAAACAACAGTTTGATGTCATATCATAATTATGTAGAAATAATATTACATGATTATGAGTTGACAAATAGGTTAGTAATAAAAATAAGTACCTAATAATAAGACGAGGGTAGCAAATGTACTGAAACAAGAAAGAAGGTTCCCAATACTACTCGAATGATCTGAAACACGCGAAATCGATCTTTCTGGTAGTTTACAGCACCTATATAAAGATATGCGTTTTGTGTGACAAAGAGAGAGCAGGGGAGTCAGTGAACCAATCAATTAGTGAGTGATAAAATATTTATAGTAAAAACCATTTTTGTGAAATATAGTAGCTAAATTCAATCTTTTATTTTCTTTTTTCTTTTAAAAAGATCCCCAACACAGTCAAAATAAAGTAAACTTTTATGATTATTATTTTTAAGGTAATGTAAGGTATTGGTAAGGTAATGAGTATAGTTTCAGAGTGTATGGAGGTGAGAATGAGTTTTTGGAATGAGCTGAATGCGGTTGTGCATGAAAGGAAGAAGAATGAAAACATTGTAATTTTAGGTGATATGAATGGATGGATAGGTGCGCAGAGGGATGAATGTTTGAAAATTATTGGTCCTGGTGGGAGAGGTGTAGTCAATGATAATGGGCGACATCTGATTGCTTTGTGTGCGGAGCACAGTCTTTTTGCATCGAATACTTGGTTTCGGCATAAGGATGTGCATCTGTACACGAGGCAGATTGTGGGAAGTCGCACAATCATTGACTACATCTGTGTGGATGAAAGACTGAGAGGAGCCGTAAGAGATAGCCGTGTCTACCGCGGGCCTGAAATAGGCAGTGATCACTATCTCTTATGTGCTAAAATAATGCTTGGTGAAGTAAGAAAGAAGAAACGCAAGAAGCAAGTAAGAATGACTAGAATAAAAGTAGAAAGGCTGAATGAAGAAAATGGGAAAGAGAAGTATGTATCAGAGCTCCACAAAATTTTAAGTGTAAATGAACTTGAGAAGAATGTGTGTGGAAAAGATATTGAAAGCATGTGGAAAGATCTGAAGGAAGGAATGATTGAATGTGCTAAAAAAGTATGTGGGGTAACGAAAGGTGGAAAATTGAAAGGAGATGCCTGGTGGAATGATAGAGTGAAAGAAGCTGTGAAAGTTAAGAAAAAGTGTTATGAAAATTGGCTGAATGATAGAAATGATAGAAAGCTAGAAGACGAATATAAGATAGCTAAGAAAATGGCAAAGACTATAATTTATGAAAGCAAGATGAATGAACAAAGAAAGATTGATGAAAGGATTAACAAAAGTTTCACCGACAGTAAGAAGGAATTTTGGAGGTGGATCAATGCGGATAGAAATAAATCTTCTGCATTGACCACTCCGGAAGTCAAAAGTGCTGCCGGTGAGATGGTATGGGAGAATGAAGAAGTATGCAAGAGATGGAAGAACTATTTTCAAGAAATTTTTGGCCAGGGTGAAAGAAGAATTTATGAACAGACAGATGAAGAGAATGAATTGAAAATTTTGAAAGAAGAAATGAAAGTGTCTATTTCACGTCTGAAGAATGGGAAGTCTGCTGGGTTTGATGGTATAAATGGTGAAATGTTGAAAGCAGGAGGTGAATGTGTGATAGATTGGATGTTTGAATTATGTAAGCTTTGTATGAATGCAGGAGTAGAACCGATGGATTGGAGGAAGGCAGTCATTGTTCCCATTTACAAAGGTAAAGGGGACAAAAAAGACTGTCAGAACTTCAGACCAATCAGTCTACTCAGTATACCAGGAAAAGTCTTCTGTAAGGTGATTATAAAAAATGTGATTCTGACTACTAGCAAAAGGGTTTCCGATATACAGTCCGGCTTTATGGCCGGTAGAGGCTGTGTTGATCAGATTTTCACTCTACGACAACTTGTTGAAAAACAATTGTCGGTGAGGGGGAAACTATTCACGGCCTTTGTGGATCTGGAAAAGGCTTTTGACTCAGTGGACAGAGGTATGTTGTGGGATGTTTTGAAAGCATACGGAGTGAATGGAGCTCTACTCAATGCGGTGCATGCGAACTATGAGAATAGTATGGCTTGCATTCGTATTGATGGTGAGTATAGTGAATGGTTTGAAGTTTTTAAGGGTGTAAGGCAAGGATGTGTGATGAGCCCATGGCTATTTAACATAGTCATGGACAAGTGTGTTCGAGATGCTAGACTTGATGATTGTGGATTAATGATAGGAGAGAGCAAAGTAAGCGTTCTACTGTATGCGGATGATGCAGTCCTTGTATCTGATTCACCAGTGGAATTGCAAATGATGCTCTCTAGATTGAACGAAGCTTTGAAAGGTAATAATTTGAAGTTGAATGCAAGAAAGACGAAAGTTTTGATTTTGGAAAGAGATGATGAAAATATGAATTATGAATTTAAAATTAATGGAATGAATGTTGATGTTGTAAATGAGTTTGTATATTTGGGAAGTAAGTTTGAAAAAGATGGAAGAATGGCCGGTGAATTTCAAAGAAGAATAATGAAAGGCAGGTGTGTACTGGGTGCGACCGCTTGCATCGCCAGGAACCAAAATCTCTCAAAAAATGTTAGATTGGCGGTGCACAGTGGTATACTAGTGCCAACCTTGATGTATGGAAGTGAAGCCTGGACGGTGAGTGAAAGGGAAATTAGTAAAGTTCATACAGTAGAAATGGACTATCTAAGAAGTATGATTGGGAAAAAACGAAGTGACAGGGTGAGGAATGATTTTGTAAGAGAAGAATGTGGTGTAAGGGAAAGTGTGAAAGTGAAGATTAAAAGAAGTATGTTAAGATGGTTCGGGCATTTGGAGAGAATGAGTGATGAAAGATTGACGAAGAAAGTATATGTTGCTAGAATAGATGGATGTCGTGGTAGAGGAAGACCGAGAAAAGTATGGAAGGATCAAATCTCTGAAATAGCGAATGACTGGGATATCCAGAGTCATAATAAAAGGAGGACTTGTATGAAAAAGGTTATGACTCTGGATGAAATGAAAGAAGTATGCAAGGACAGGAAGAAGTGGCGGCTAATCTGCAATGTTGATTTCTAATGTTGGTGTATTCATTTGCTACATTTCTTGCATAGGAAATTTTTGACTTTTTTTGTATAGATTTCTTTGTAAGGTTTTGTTCTTTTTTATATTTTAACTAGCAGTACCCGGCGTGTTTCACTACGCCATTTGGGCATATGGTATCAATTTTTTTCTACAGATAAAAGAGGAAACAACAGGATCAAAAAAAAAAGTGTGCTAATCGGAATCAAGCTTCACACAATTTATCTCTAGGTTAATCTTCACGTTTTCTAAAAAAAAAGGTCTAGGTACAACTGTTAAGCAGCAGAGCCAAGCATAGGGAAAATCGATTGCGGTGCTCCATTTATATTTAAGATAAAAAAATCGGCTATGTAACGTCACTCATCTAATCTATTCTAAGTTGCATGGATATAATTGTTACATTTGGAATTCACATTAAGTGCATGCCCACAAGCAGACACGTATAAGTTCACACTTGCACATTCTGCGTGTGAACCTACAACATAAAAACCCAAATCTCAAATGAACATACACCCTGCAACTCTTTGCTGACCTTCCCTGAAACAGGGGTGACATTGGCAGAGTGAACCATTTTCTATTTATAGTTGGTCAGATGCATATTGACCTATACAAGAAAAGAATATAAACAATAAATTAAATTTTATAATCATACAATTAAAGAACTAATCTATAAAATTCACTATACTCTTTGAGCAAAGTGAAGAAATAAATGTATTCCAAACAATCAGGAATATTTTTCAATGTAACCGCACTGTGAAACGTATGCAGTTGGGGAAAATGCTTCATACAATATGATGCACTTAAGTGTTTTTTCAACTATCTCCATAAAAGTGTTTAATTTATGTTGAATTTTTGACTCCCTGTCCTGTCTTTATCCCGGCCAAGTGAATTCACATTTTTTCCCCACATTTAAAATGTGCTCTATCCATTATTTCAATAAGTGAAAGTTTTAGGTAGTGCACACGGAACATTTTCTATTGATAACAAAATTGTAAGTCGCACGGCCGGGTTAGGTAAAAGGCAAACATTTTGTTTATCTTGGTTGCTTTGGACCATTGTCACATAGAAGAAAGACGTTTAACCGCCGAGAAAAAAACGATCTTTAAATTTGTGGTGAGTATATAATTTTACAGAAATGCGTTTTTTGAAAAAACAACAGCTATATTATGTATATTTTAATTAAAAGTATGTTTCAATAAAAGGTTTTAATAATAATAATATATTTCAATATGGTCTTCTAGTTGTGACCTACGAACTTTCGTTTATCGTATTTTTTATAAGTGCGGGATATAAAAGCTTCTTACATTTCTAAAATTCAACTTGGAATACTTGAATAACATTTTTTAATTTGGAACTTTTGTCTAGGCCAGGGATCGGCAACCTTTTGAGTCGGAAGAGCCAAAAATTACAAATTTCAAAGTTTTTCCTTGACTTATAGGTTGGTATGAGGCTGACCACCCATACTGTAAAAAATGGTTCACTTTGCCAATATCGCCCCTGTTTCAGGGAAGGTCGGCAAGAGTTGCAGGGCTTATGTTCATTTAAGATTGGGTTTTTATATTGTAGTTCCACATGCGGTATGTTCCATTATGCGTGTCTGCTTATGGGAATGCATTTGATGTGAATCTCAAATGATACATATCTTATTTTGGATTTGGATTTGTAAAGAGCCACAAATGTTTTCTTGCCAACAATAAATAGCGTCGATGGGGCGGGGGGAGGGTGGGGGTGAAAAGCGAGTACAAGTAGCGGAGAGATCGTTAATCGATTTAGAACGATTTAGTTTTTTTCGATCAGAAGTATAATTCTGTGTTTTTTTTATATTTGCGTATGAAGCTAAAGAGCCGTAACTTCACACCCAAAGAGCCGCATGTGGCTGGTGAGCTGCAGGTTGCTTACCCCTAACCAAACCGATATCGATCCACCATATTTGTAAAAAGTCCGGTCTATAGCTTAGTTGGTAGAGTAACTGCATTCCATGCCGAGATCTCGAGTAAGAATCCCACTGAAGTTGTCAGAAATTATTTCTCGTTTCAGTGTTTATTTCTAACCCAAAATAAAATACCGGCAAGGCTTACTCAGCCTTCATAAGAAATGAGTGTCAAGCCACTCAGGAGCTGAATAACATCTATTTCAAGTTGGCGTAAAGTAAAAGTTACTGGGTTGTTCATTTTAGATTTGGATTTTAAATTGTGAGTAGGTACACATGCAGCATTTGTAAGCGTGAACTTACATGTGTCTACTTGTGAGCATGCATTTTATATGAATCTTTAATGTAAATGTATATTTGCAACTAAGATTATGTATTGTAGTTGAATATAATGGTCTTCTTCTATTGGGTGGTTTCAAAATTTACCGACCTCGTTGCTGAAATATTGAGAATTGAGAACCATTGTTTATTTGATCACCATCAAACTTCACAGGATTCATTCTAAAAATATGTTACATGTTTCCTGAAAATTTCGTCAAAATCGGATAAGCGGTTTATGAGTATAGGAACATACATACATACATACATACATACATACATACATACATACATACATACATACATACATACATACATACATACATACATACATACATACATACATACATACATACATACATACATACATACATACATACATACATACATACATACATACATACATACATACACACATCCTTCTTTATAGATATAGATAGATAGATTGCATTCCATGCCGAGATCTCGAGTTAGAATCCCACCGAAGTTGACAGAAATTATTTCCCGTTTCAGTGTTTATTTTAAACCCAAAATAAAATACCGGCAAGGCTTACTCAGCCTTCATAAGAAATGAGTTTCAAGCCACTCAGGAGCTGAATAACATCTATTTCAAGTTGGCGTACAGTAAAAGTTACTGGGTTGTTCATTTTAGATTTGGATTTTAAATTATGAGTGGGTACACATGCAGCATTTGTAAGCGTGAACTTACATGTGTCTACTTGTGAGCATGCATTTTATATGAATCTTAATGTATATTTGCAACTAAGATTATGTATTGTAGTTGAATATAATGGTCTTCTTCTATTGGGTGGTTTCAAAATTTACCGACCTCGTTGCTGAAATATCGAGAATTGAGAACCACTGTTTATTTGATCACCATCAAACTTCACAGGATTCGTTCTAAGAATATGTTACATGTTTCCTGAAAATTTCGTCAAAATCGGATGAGCGGTTTATGAGTCTATAGGGGACATACATACATACATACATACATACATACATACATACTTACATACATACATACACACATCCTTCTTTATAGATATAGATATATATGTTACATGTTTCCTGAAAATTTCGTCAAAATCGGATGAGCGGTTTATGAGTATAGGGAACATACATACATACATACATACACATACATACATACATACATACATACATACATACATACATACATACATACATACATACATACATACATACATACATACATACATACATACATACATACATACATACATACATACATACATACATACATACATACATACATACATACATACATACATACATACATACATACATACATACATACACACATCCTTCTTTATAGATATAGATAGATAGATTGCATTCCATGCCGAGATCTCGAGTTAGAATCCCACCGAAGTTGTCAGAAATTATTTCCCGTTTCAGTGTTTATTTTAAACCCAAAATAAAATACCGGCAAGGCTTACTCAGCCTTCATAAGAAATGAGTGTCAAGCCACTTAGGAGCTGAATAACATCCATTTCAAGTTGGCGTAAAGTAAAAGTTACTGGGTTGTTCATTTTAGATTTGGATTTTAAATTATGAGTGGGTACACATGCAGCATTTGTAAGCGTGAACTTACATGTGTCTACTTGTGAGCATGCATTTTATATGAATCTTTAATGTAAATGTATATTTGCAACTAAGATTATGTAATGTAGTTGAATATAATGGTCTTCTTCTATTGGGTGGTTTCAAAATTTACCGACCTCGTTGCTGAAATATCGAGAATTGAGAACCACTGTTTATTTGATCACCATCAAACTTCACAGGATTCGTTCTAAGAATATGTTACATGTTTCCTGAAAATTTCGTCAAAATCGGATGAGCGGTTTATGAGTCTATAGGGGACATACATACATACATACATACATACATACATACATACATACATACATACATACATACATACATACATACATACATACACACATACATACATACATACATACATACATACACACATCCTTCTTTATAGATATAGATTTTATTCACTCCAAATACAACCTTATTTTCTATGTAAAAAAAACAACCAAATGGTTTTGAAGATGTTTTTTTAAACTATAATAAATCTTAAATTGTGAGCTTAATTAATGCTACTGTAACCGTAGCTGTAACTTTATCACCATTCCGATAGGGGTGGTCAGAGCTTTTGTAGAGCTGCCACCATTTCTTCCTATCCTTACATATCTCTTTCAATTCATTTACCTTTTATTTGCCTTTTCGAAATTCTTTTTTATTAAATCACTAGCAGTACCCGGCGTGTTTCACTACGCCATTTGGGCATGTGGTATCAATTTTTTTCTACAGATAAAAGAGGAAACAACAGGATCAAAAAAAAAAGTGTGCTAATCGGAATCAAGCTTCACACAATTTATCTCTAGGTTAATCTTCACGTTTTCTAAAAAAAAAGGTCTAGGTACAACTGTTAAGCAGCAGAGCCAAGCATAGGGAAAATCGATTGCGGTGCTCCATTTATATTTAAGATAAAAAAATCGGCTATGTAACGTCACTCATCTAATCTATTCTAAGTTGCATGGATATAATTGTTACATTTGGAATTCACATTAAGTGCATGCCCACAAGCAGACACGTATAAGTTCACACTTGCACATTCTGCGTGTGAACCTACAACATAAAAACCCAAATCTCAAATGAACATACACCCTGCAACTCTTTGCTGACCTTCCCTGAAACAGGGGTGACATTGGCAGAGTGAACCATTTTCTATTTATAGTTGGTCAGATGCATATTGACCTATACTAATCTAATCTAATCTAATCTAAGCTGCAAAGATATATATCATTTAAGATTTATACTAAATGCATTCCCACAAGCAGATATGTATAATTTCGCGCTAACACATGCCGCATGTGGACCTACAATATAAAAACCCAATCTCAAATGAACATAAGCCTTGCAACTCTTGCCGTCCTTCCCTGAAACAGGGGTGACATTGGCAAAGTGAACCAATTTTTATATTATGGGTGGTCAGCCGCATAACAACCTATAAGTCAAGGAACGAGAAAAGAATATAAAGAAAAGAATATAAACAATACATTAAATTTTATAATCATACAATTAAAGAACTTATCTATAAAATTCACTATACTCTTTGAGCAAAGTGAAGAAATAAATGTATTCCAAACAATCAGGAATATTTTTCAATGTAACCGCACTGTGAAACGTATGCAGTTGGGGAAAATGCTTCATACAATATGATGCACTTAAGTGTTTTTTCAACTATCTCCATGAAAGTGTTTAATTTATGTTGAATTTTTGACTCCCTGTCCTGTCTTTATCCCGGCCAAGTGAATTCACATTTTTTCCCCACATTTAAAATGTGCTCTATCCATTATTTCAATAAGTGAAAGTTTTAGGTAGTGCACACGGAACATTTTCTATTGACAACAAAATTGTAAGTCGCACGGCCGGGTTAGGTAAAAGGCAAACATTTTGTTTATCTTGGTTGCTTTGGACCATTGTCACATAGAAGAAAGACGTTTAACCGCCGAGAAAAAAACGATCTTTAAATTTGTGGTGAGTATATAATTTTACAGAAATGCGTTTTTTGAAAAAACAACTATATTATGTATATTTTAATTAAAAGTATGTTTCAATAAAAGGTTTTCATAATAATAATATATTTCAATATGGTCTTCTAGTTGTGACCTACGAACTTTTGTTTATCGTATTTTTTATAAGTGCGGGATATAAAAGCTTTCTTACATTTCTAAAATTCAACTTGGAATACTTGAATAACATTTTTTAATTTGGAACTTTTGTCTAGGCCAGGGGTCGGCAACCTTTTGAGTCGGAAGAGCCAAAAATTACAATTTACAAATTTCAAAGTTTTTCCTTGACTTATAGGTTGGTATGAGGCTGACCACCCATACTGTAAAAAATGGTTCACTTTGCCAATGTCACCCCTGTTTCAGGGAAGGTCGGCAAGAGTTGCAGGGCTTATGTTCATTGAAGATTGGGTTTTTATATTGTAGTTGGGGGGAGGGTGGGGGGTGAAAAGCGAGTACAAGTAGCGGAGAGATCGTTAATCGATTCAGAACGATTTAGTTTTTTTCGATCAGAAGTATAATTCTGTGTTTTTTTTATATTTGCGTATGAAGCTAAAGAGCCGTAACTTCACACCCAAAGAGCCGCATGTGGCTGGTGAGCCGCAGGTTGCTTACCCCTAACCAAACCGATATCGATCCACCATATTTGTAAAAAGTCCGGTCTATAGCTTAGTTGGTAGAGTAACTGCATTCCATGCCGAGATCTCGAGTTAGAATCCCACTGAAGTTGTCAGAAATTATTTCTCGTTTCAGTGTTTATTTCTAACCCAAAATAAAATACCGGCAAGGCTTACTCAGCCTTCATAAGAAATGAGTGTCAAGCCACTCAGGAGCTGAATAACATCCATTTCAAGTTGGCGTAAAGTAAAAGTTACTGGGTTGTTCATTTTAGATTTGGATTTTAAATTATGAGTAGGTACACATGCAGCATTTGTAAGCGTGAACTTACATGTGTCTACTTGTGAGCATGCATTTTATATGAATCTTTAATGTAAATGTATATTTGCAACTAAGATTATGTATTGTAGTTGAATATAATGGTCTTCTTCTATTGGGTGGTTTCAAAATTTACCGACCTCGTTGCTGAAATATTGAGAATTGAGAACCATTGTTTATTTGATCACCATCAAACTTCACACGATTCATTCTAAAAATATGTTACATGTTTCCTGAAAATTTCGTCAAAATCGGATGAGCGGTTTATGAGTATAGGGAACATACATACATACATACATACATACATACATACATACATACATACATACATACATACATACATACATACATACATACATACATACATACATACATACACACATCCTTCTTTATAGATTGCATTCCATGCCGAGATCTCGAGTTAGAATCCCACCGAAGTTGTCAGAAATTAATTCCCGTTTCAGTGTTTATTTTAAACCCAAAATAAAATACCGGCAAGGCTTACTCAGCCTTCATAAGAAATGAGTGTCAAGCCACTCAGGAGCTGAATAACATCCATTTCAAGTTAAGTAAAGTGGGTAAAGTTAAGTAAAATTTTCCCAACTTTTTTTTTTTCCCCATTTTTAGGTTAGGTTAGGTTTTTCCCGACTTTTGGGGAAAAAAAATTTTCCCAACTTTTTTTTTTTTTTCCCAGATTTGAAAGCACGGGAACCATGCGCAGGGGGATAAGTGGGAACAATGCGCAGGGGGAAATTTCCCAACTTTTTTTTTTTTTCCCATTTTTAGGTTAGGTTAGGTTAGGTTAGGTTTTTCCCGACTTTTGGGGAAAAAAAAATTTCCCCACTTTTGGGGAAATTTCCCAACTTTTTTTTTTTTTTCCCATTTTTAGGTTAGGTTAGGTTAGGTTTTTCCCGACTTTTGGGGAAAAAATAATTTCCCCACTTTTGGGGAAATTTCCCAACTTTTTTTTTTTTTTCCCATTTTTAGGTTAGGTTAGGTTTTTCCCGACTTTTGGGGAAAAAAAATTTTCCCCACTTTTGGGGAAATTTTCCCAACTTTTTTTTTTTCCCCATTTTTAGGTTAGGTTAGGTTTTTCCCGACTTTTGGGGAAAAAAAAATTTCCCAACTTTTTTTTTTTTTTCCCAGATTTGAAAGTGGGAACCATGCGCAGGGGGATAAGTGGGAACAATGCGCAGGGGGAAATTTCCCAACTTTTTTTTTTTTTTCCCATTTTTAGGTTTGGTTAGGTTAGGTTAGGTTTTTCCCGACTTTTGGGGAAAAAAAAAATTCCCCACTTTTGGGGAAATTTCCCAACTTTTTTTTTTTTTTCCCATTTTAGGCGTAAAGTAAAAGTTACTGGGTTGTTCATTTTAGATTTGGATTTTAAATTATGAGTGGGTACACATGCAGCATTTGTAAGCGTGAACTTACATGTGTCTACTTGTGAGCATGCATTTTATATGAATCTTTAATGTAAATGTATATTTGCAACTAAGATTATGTATTGTAGTTGAATATAATGGTCTTCTTCTATTGGGTGGTTTCAAAATTTACCGACCTCGTTGCTGAAATATCGAGAATTGAGAACCACTGTTTATTTGATCACCATCAAACTTCACAGGATTCGTTCTAAGAATATGTTACATGTTTCCTGAAAATTTCGTCAAAATCGGATGAGCGGTTTATGAGTCTATAGGGGACATACATACATACATACATACATACATACATACATACATACATACATACATACATACATACATACATACATACATACACACATCCTTCTTTATAGATATAGATGTAATTTATTATTCATTCATATTCCTTGACTTATAGGTTGGTATGAGGCTGACCACCCATACTGTAAAAAATGGTTCACTTTGCCAATGTCACCCCTGTTTCAGGGAAGGTCGGCAAAAGTTGTGGGGCTTATGTTCATTTGAGGTTTGGATTTTATTTGTAAGTACACAATCAGCATTTGTAAGCGCGAACTACACTTGTTGGTTTGTGGGCATACATCTGAGAGCTTTAAATGAATATATCCTTGCAACTTAGATTATAGATTATAGATTATAGTACTTCTTTCCTCCAAAGGAAATTCAGTTGTTAATTTTTACAATTTTTTGAGTTTTTAAAGCACCTTAAGACTCCATGGAGGAGCCATGATGTCGCATCGCTCGAACTTGAATCCAGAAGCGCTATTCTGCTAAATTCCTTCCGCTTTGGATATCAATCCCAATCGGCGCTTGCTAGCGCTTGCGAAAGAACTCCATTGATAAAAATCACAGTACACCTTATTTTTGGACAAGAATCTCTATCTCGTCGCCTTAAGGTCGTAAGAAATTTAGCACCAATAGGTTTCATAACTGGCGGTACTTCAACAAGTGTCGTAGTCTTCCAAATGATACGAAATATAAGGAATTTCCCGCGCAGGATTTTGAAAAAAAAGCGATGATTTGGGAAGTGGAATTGTCCTGTGGTGCGTAGGCCCTTGTCATCGAGCGGCTGGCCCGAAGCCAACTACTGGCTATCTACAGCTATTATAACAAAGTACTTATCTGCCGTTTTTATTACACAACTATCTAGGGCTATTACTACACTAACATTCACCGCCAATAGTGGCGACCGCGCTAATAATTTCAATATTGCCTCTAAATTACACTAAATGTGGTTCGGGGGCTATCGCTTCAAACATAGCACACGCACACAGGCGCGTGCACTGTGTCGAAGCAAAAACATCCCGCGATAACAAAAAATGCTACAATACTTATAAAATAAACTGTAGAATATAGTGCAAGGAGCGAATTATAATTTATAATCTACTAGCTATATTATCTATAGAGGAAGACCGAAAAAGTTATGGATGTACCAAATTTCCAAAATTGCGAATAAATGGAATATCCAGAGTCATAATAAAAGGAGAGCTTGTTTCAAGAAGGTTTTTACCCAGGGTGAAATGAAAGAAATTTATAAGTATAGAAAGAAATGACGATTGATATGTAATGTTGGCGGCTAAGGCTAGGGTTTTTTAAAAGAGTTACAATTTTTGTGTTTGTGAATTTACAAAGTCTCGAGGGCAAAATTGTAATTTTTGTAGTTTGATCAATGTTCAAATTCCTACTGCTTCATATTTGTTATTACCTAATTTTACCTCTTTGTCGTAAATTATCCTTCTCATTTCTTTATGGTTTTTGTCACAGATTGATCTGTGGTTTTTGTCAGTTTTCTCTTAAAAAAGACGCAATCAAGTCGAAAGTACTCGACGTGAAATAACTACTTAATTTGTGAAAATAAAACTCTGTGTTTCTAAAAAAAATGTTATTCTTATACTTTTTTTGTAGGGTTTGTGTATTCACACAGTGAAAATTCATTTTCTTTTTCTAAAACGTAGTTTAATTTTTACAATAATATTTTATATCTCGAGCACTTTCAACCTTCAATATTCAGGTCATTATCAAGAGTCTTAATAATGACCTGAGTATTGAAGGTCGAAAGTGCTCGAGATATAAAATATTATTGTGAAAATTAAACTACGTTTTAGAATTTTTTTTACGTTGAAGGAACTTTTTTTTTGTGCACATACCTTCTTCTGCAATAAAGATAGCTCATAATTAGGGTGATTTTCATTTAACAATAAAAAATGTCTTTAATATATAGAAGGAGATACTAGCAAAATCCACTAGTTTTTTTTTCTTTCCTTTTTAATTTAAGCCTATCATTGCTGATGAAGTGCAAAAATCCAGATAGGTAATATTTAGAGTAAAAATGAGAAATGTAGTTATTATTATCAAAAGACGAAGAAGGTATATCTTAAATATTTCTGTGTTTTTATGACTTAAGGCCAAGTCTTGATGAAATGATATACATTAAGTAGTTTTTTTTGGTAATCTTTTCATGCCTTTGAGTACGCATATAATATGAGACCGTTCATATTCTGAAAGCTTAGGTGGGTGCATCACGAGAAACTTGCGATGCACATGACATTAGAACTGGCAGGAGCAGTGATTTACTTCGAACACTTTCAAACCTTATTATTTGTTTAGCGCCAAGTTCGGCGCCCACGACTGCTAAACGCGGGAAACTACCTTGGAATCCTTCACTGCAGTTCTAATATAAAATTACTCGGAAATTTTGTAACTGCAACGCTATGAAATGAAATGATTATCAAGTGAATGTTCATTTTATAGCTAGTGACATAAATTATTGTTCAGAATTAAAAATAAAATAAAAACGTATTTGACGAAACTGGAATTTCTCAAAGTTTCGTCGGAATTGTATTCGAAATCATCAAAATACTCAATAATTCATGCCCTCAGTTATCGAATACACAGGTACCAACAATCTTCGATTTAAAGCGGATTTTTTTTCCAGCAGTCTATTTGGCGTAGAATACATGCTTCTCTTAAAAACATCGTATGCATTGAAAAATCCAGAATTACACCACGTTCCGTAAAACTTGTTTTTGATTCTATTTAAAATGTTTTCCTCTTCTTTTGGTGCCACTTCTAATGGCTTTTAAATAAGAAGATGTTTTTTTCACTTTGGATGCTGCCTTTCAAATTAAACGGACTTGTGGCTTTTTCCAAACCACTGTCGCATGTTTTTCAGCCACGAGGTCATTCGGCTTTCTTGAGTTCATTATTTTTTTTGTACTCATGAGAATATTCCAAATATAATATCTTGGTAAAATCTCGCATGTCACAGTTACCAATGTTTCAAGAACCATCTTTATGCTATGCTATAAAAAAGATCCAGCGCTGTCTGTAGTGTTAGACTTGTATAGGAGCTGTCGAGCTAATAAGTAGTCAAGCGACCGTGGTGTGAAGTTAACTTTGTGAATGAACCGAATGTGAAAACAATTTTAAAATAAATTGTGTGAAATAAATTAACAAAAGTTTGTATCAAATTGAACCCGCAAACCATAACATTATAGATATGCTAGTCAAGATTAACGACTTGATCATCTCATCAATAATGCCGACAAATATTTTACTTTTTAACCATTTTGACACAGTATCACTTATTGACCGGTCCGTAGTCCAGGTGGTAACACTTCGGACTCGTAACTGGAAGGTTGTGGGTTCAAATCCCGGTGGAGCACAAAAAATATACCATTTATATTTACAATTTGCTCTTCGCAAAGACCGGTCATCAATGGGTCTTGCTTGAGAAATGACGCTTCCTACAGCGACGACCAAGCTCGCAGAGGGCTGTTGAGGTGTGATACACATAAAACCAGCGCTCACCAAATAAATCAGCCTAATTTTTTTTTTAATCACTTGAAAATGATTTGGATCAAGTGAAAGTCTTATTTTTATTTTGTAGGATACACACACATGAGAAGCAATTCTTTGAGAGGAAAATTCTTTTTCCGCAAAACGCAACTAGACATGCTGAAAATCTGGAATAAATTTATGTTTAGCAAGTATTGGAAACAAAACATTAGTTTCGTATGCTGGGGTCTCGCCAGCGTTGCAGTAATGAGTGTGGCTTCGACAAAACAGACCATAGCGGGCAAGAAAGGGTGACAAGGTAGAACGGCACAGTGGCAAAACGACACATGATGTAACAACACATGATAGAATGACACATGATTATAATAATAATACTAATAAGGTCTTTATTGGGTTTTTACCTAAATGTACATAATATTACAATTAAAAAATCTAATTACAATAAATGCTCCATAAAGTAAGCATAGCTTGTTTCGGGGAGGAGATGATAAAACAACACATAACAGATCATCACAATCACAGTCCATCACATGACAGAACGACACATGACATAATAACACATGACAGAATGATACATGACATTACATCACATGACAAAATACCACTTTGACAAAGCAACGCAGAAAAAAAACACTGACAAAACAATGCAAGGACAAAACATCGCATGACTAAACATCACAAACCTAAAACATAACATACGATACACGGCACATGAAAAAACGCCATATGCGACTCATTCGGGGATAACGCGTTGAGAATTTGGTTTTTATGAGCTGCTTAGTTTATTTTCATCTAATAATGATAATCCAGGGCGTTAATTTTTTTAGTATCTGTACTATATAGGTAATATATGCATGAGTTCCATTTTCTCATGCTTCTCTTGTATCACTTTTTTGTCGTGCCGTTTATAGTGTTTTCTGTTTTGTGATGTTTTATCATGTGATGTTTTTCATGTGCCGTTTATGATATGTGATGTTTTGTCATGTGATGTTTTATCTTGTGATGCTTTGTCATTAGGTATGATGTACTTTCTTGTTACGTTTTGTCATAGTGATGTTTTGCCATGTGATATCCTGTCATAGTGAGTTTTGTCATGTGTCATTATGTCATGTGTGGTTTTGTCACTGCGTCGTTCTAACATGGAACCCAAGAAAGTAGGCGCTGGTCGGAACTGCTACGATTATATTAAAACTTTGGGACCGGACGGAGAATGTGAGATTGGAAAAATCATAAAAAACTTGAACGCTCTCGGAGAGAATTTAATTGAAGTCGTGTTTCTAATTATAAACATCTTGAAAACTTTTTATTATACTGTGTGAAAAAAAACGAAGGATAGCACTAACCTATGTGTTTATTGGGATGAGGCTGACCTATATTCTATAATTTAAGTTGCAAAGATATATTAACATTCAAAACTCAATATCTAGTGCATGCTCACAAACAGACACGAGCAAATTTGCGCTTGCACATGCCGCATCTGAATCTACAGCATAAATCCCAAATCTCGAATGAACATATGCCCTGCAACTCTTACCGACCTTCCCCGAAACAGGTATAATATTGGCAAAGTGAACCATTTTCTACAGCATGGGTGGCCAGCCGCATACCAACCTATAAATCAAGGAACATACTTAACAAGTTACATTTTTTAAACTTTCTTCGTCGTGTCAGACACTACACTACTCTTGCCCAGTGTCGGACAACATCCACTGCTTCACTATTACTCTCCATTAGGTCGGCCAGTGAGCAGCTTGTTGGGCAAGCCGGGCAGATCCGAAGATGATCCATTGACTGTTGGGCTCCGCATTCACAGAGCGTGGTGTCATCTTGATGAAGGATTCCCCAGGCCCTCATGTTACAGCGAGCTCTGCCAACACCCTTTCTTACTTTTTTCTCTCAACATTTTTGAAATGAATAAATAATAATATATATTAACATTAAAAACCAATAAAAAATACAAAATTCTAATTTAAAAAATCATACCCCTAGCCGCCAAAATGACAGATCAACCACCAATTCTTTCAGTCCTTATATACTCCTTTCATTTCATCCAGACTCTGAATATCCAGAGTCATAACCTTCTTCATATAAGTTCTCCTTTTATTATGACTATATTTCAATTGGAATATTTTGCAAAATTATAATTTATTGCCATGAATATTGTTACTTGATTTGTAGGTTGAAATAAGGTGGACCACCCATACTGTCACAGGGAAAGGCGGCAAGAGTTGCAGGGCTAATGTTCATTTATGATATGATTTTTGTTTACTTTGTAAGTACACATGCAGTATGTGTGAGCGCAAACTTTCACGTGTCTGCTATGTCGCTGGTATGGTGAATGGGATAAGGCGAATTTGAGATTTAAAAGAAATCACAAGTTTGAACCTCACCTGCACCGTGTCCCATAGACAATAATTTTGACCCTGTTTTAACAGATGTCATTAGGTTATTGTTAATTAATAGTTCATTAACATATCAAATAATGAATTATTGATGATAAACATAATTTAAATACCTGTTCCTGGCCAGGCAAAATAGGTTGGTGGATTGCAGTCCTCTTTTACTGTAGTCAAATTACCACAGCCATTTTTGCTCAGCCATAACTCTGCCAATATATGTAAGGTTTTTTTTCAATTAAGTATTTAATTTATATCGAAATAAGTCCAGTATTTCATCCAGCTGCCATTCTGCTAAAGGAGGCCAGAACCTCTACTTTGTTCTGTCCTTGCCAACTTTCATCTCCTTGACATTCATAACTCTCTTCGTTTAGACCGGTCCGTAGTCCAGGTGGTAACACTTCGGACTCGTAACTGGAAGGTCGTGGGTTCAAATCCCGGCGGAGCACAAAAAATATACCATTTATATTTTCAAATTCGCTCTTCGCTGGGTTGAAAAATTCATAAGCCTTTACCAAAGACCGGACATCAAAAGGTCCATCCAGCCTTACAACAACTGGGTCTTGCTTGAGAATTGGCGCTTTCTACAGCGACGACCAAGCTCGCAGAGGGCTCTTGAGGTGTGATACACACAAAAACAGCGCTCACCAAATAAATCAGCCTAATTTAAAAAAAAATGCACTTTACATATTTGTAGATTCCAATAATAATAAAAACAATAATTTTTTTCTAAGGTGACATTGGTGGCATAATGAATAAATTTCAAGACGCTAGGCTGGTTGATAAATGACTTTGACCCTATTAGACTTAATTGTGCAATTGATTATTATTTATCGATTTAATTAATATGGAATTATTCATTAATGTTACAAAAAATGTTAAGTTTTAACCTGTTGTGTGAGTTCTTTAGAATATTATATTTGGTTCTAAATGTATTGTCCATCACGAAACTTTAGAATGGACTCGGAATATTTTTGAATTTGGAACTTGTTTCTCGGCGAGCAAACGCCAGTCTTGTAGGAGACTGCCGTCCTTATATATTGGTTTGCCTTCTCCCTAGCAACCCGGCATTTCCGTACATTTTAGATCGGTGGAAGTTTATGAAAATGTTTTAAAAAAAATAGACTGCGACCAGTTTCAAGTCAGAAGTAAAGTATTTTCAAGTGTATTTTAGTTAACACAGTCAAAGTCCATTGTACATTTTTTATAAATTAAATAGGAAAAACATAGTTTTCATCCATTTTTTTTTTTTTTTTTGCAATTATGCTTCTGAGGATGCCTTATTAGGCGAAAACATTTGAGCAAAAAAAAATATATTTTTTTTTAGTGTTAATCTATTTATACAGTGAAAGTCCATTTTTAATTATTTAAAAATTTAAATGCTTAAAACATAGTTTTAATTTTTTTTTTTTTTTTGTGCTCGAACATTTTCGCCTAATGCGGCATCTTCCGGAGCAGAATGGTTACAAATATTTTTATATAATTTTTTTTTCAAAAAAACAAACCTAAGTTTTTTTAATGCAAAGATATATTACATTTAAGATTTATATTAAACGTATTCCCACAAGCAGACAGATTTAAGTTCGCGCTTAAACATGTCGCATGTGAGCCTACAATATAAAACCCAATCTCAAATGAATATTAGCCCTGCAACTCTTGCTGACCTTCCCTGAAACAGGGGTGACATTGGCCAAGCGAACCATTTTTACAGTATGTGTGGTCAGCCTCATAAAGTCATACCAACCTATAAGTCAAGGAATCGTAATCGTTTAATTTTTATTACAGCCCAATATGGTGAAGGGAGAAAGTTGTTACCAGTGTGAAACAGTAATTAACACCGAATGATAATTTTGTGATACAATTTCCAGTGCGGGATTTATGCAGAGAGAGAGACCTTTTCATGTTTTGCCATTATTAATGCCTGCTTCAGCCGTAAATATGCGCTATCTCTCGTCGGCGGCGACACTGAAAGGCAATTTAAAACATTACCACCCACAGAACCAATAGACGCAACCGCATCTCTACTGTTTCAGCCAGAAGCTGACTTACACGGCGGCATTTAAAGGAAACTACTTGAAAGATTATCATAAGAATGAAGCATTTCCTGTATAAACCATTCAACAAAAAAAAGTTTAAGGGTTTGTGTATTGACATTTTGAAATTTCATTTTGAGTCAGACTTTTTAAATTTAATATTTTTTTTGAGATCTTAAGCGATACTACCCCTCCTCCTCCCTCAACAGTGGATGTGTTAAAGGATGAATATGATTTAAACATGTACGACCGGTCCGGTCGATAGCTCACTTGGTAGAGGGCTTGCATTCCATGCCGAGAGCTCGGGTTTGAATCTCACCGAGGGTGTAATAGTTTCCCGTTTCGGTGTTTATTTCAAACCCAAAATAAAATACCAGCAAGATTAAGTACTCAGCCTTCGCAACAAATGAGTGCCCCCTCGAGAGCAGGGAAACCCCCACTTCAACTGAAATGGTTGGCGTAAGGTCGGTCCCGTTAACTGTAAAATTAAATAGATTCAATCGCCACATGCGAACCCTTCGGGGTAAACACGGTAGAAAGTTATACTACAGAGTGGCTTAGTTGCTTTTTTTTTTACTTCTCATGAACAAAACTTCACGTCAAAAATACATAAATAAAATGATTTTTCGAATTGTACTCATCCTGTTATCACACAAACTTATATAAAAAAATGTAAATATAAAACACAAAGTTTTCCTTCAGTAGTTGATTTATTTCCTCGAGCGCTTTCGATGTTACCACCTCATTTGGATTGTGTTTTATTTTTACAACACAGAGGATGTGTTTTATTTTTACATTACAACATTTAAAAATGATGGCGGGCCGAAACTCATGTATTAGAGGGCCGCGTGTTTTACATGCATTATGTATATGGTATATTTATGATTGAAAGTCTATTTCACGTCATCTTACTATTAAAATTTTGCAGCCAGAAATAAAAACAGCTTCTTGTAAGGCTCAAACCCAACATTTTTCAACTAAAATATTTTCATAGTTTGCAAACGTTTCGGCAAAAAAAAACTAAGTCCATTAGTAGAGTTTTCTAATCGGCTGTGCCTTGTTGCTAGCCATTGTCACTAGCCCTTCTACTAGCGCACCCACTAGTCTCCACTAGGGGCCAAATGAAATTTCGCAATGGTGTTTTTTCATTACGTGCACTTGGGCAATTAGTTGCAAACTATGGACCGAGGCGGCGACTTCCAAAACGCTGCTGTTTCTCGCAGCTTCCACAAAAGTTGAACGGGGTCGTATACAGCGCGACCATTGTGGTGACGGATATCAGAATTGTGCAAAAATGTAAGCCGCACACTTTTAGAGTAAGACCAATGTTAGAAAACGAAACAAACCAGTAAAAAGATAAAAAAAACTCTACATAGTTTTTTTTTAACTCCTAAGTTTCAAAAATAAAGTTATAGATTCCACTATTCTTGTAACACAACTCACATATTCTTATTGTTACAAACGTATGTGTTCGTGGGAACGTGAGCCTGAACACGTAGCTTTCTGGTGTGTGACTTCTCTGGTATAGTGTGCAACAATGCTCTAGTATCATCCATTATGGGAGTATCTCGAACATGCAAGAATCGTCTGTGCAAATAAATACGAGCAAAGATTCTGCGGAGAGACAAGGTCGCTTTGATCATTGCAACGCAAACACTTGTAAGCAGAGAGTGAAGAGTGAACAGTACATTGTAACCTATATTGTGAAAAATAAATCTTGTGAAATAAATTTAAATGGCAATTTTATTAAAAGAACCCCAAGTCAAATCATAACATTATACATAGAGTGAACTAATAATTTTCATTGCAGTTTCATCAACATCACCCTTTCGCATTTTCGCTGAAGAGCCCCATCGCAGACATGGGCAAAACATTCGGAAGCTCCAGCTCCTATAGACCACGGTAACAGATCCTGAGAAAGCAGCTCTCCAGTGTCAACAGCCGGCCGCGTAAGCTCAAACCTCTTATTCTAAATACTCTGGTATGAAAGTGATCAAAAAAGTACAAAAAAAAAATCCAAAAAATAAGTAGCGTCTTGTATAATTTATGAAACTTAAATCTATTTACACGAACGTTACAGATCGTTTAAAGTTAAATTCCGATATACGTCTCTCAAGCCACCGCGCTTTATTCGACCCTGCTCAAATATTGTAGAAGCTGTAAAGCCCAATTCTGTAACGACATCAGTTTGGCTCGGCGTACGCAGAAACGAGATACGCTGCCATACCAGTAACCCAAGTACAATCTTTCCCGTTGAGACTCTGCCACAGCGTTCACCAATAAAAGTATAGGATTTAAAGTAGCACTTGTGCATGAGAGTTTTAGTTTCGATGTGTTTTTGGTGAAACGCAATAGTTGAGTTTCAAAGAATATATTTGGGCTACAGATACGAGTAGAGTTGGTCGGTCTAATCGCCGGCTGGAAGAGGAAATTTCTGGCGATTTTTGCGACTAGCCGGTGCGGTGGTCGGACGGGAGGCGATGCACAGGCTGATGCTTTTAAGTTTAATGCTTTTAATCTGGTATAATCAAAGTTGCAAAAGTACATTAGAAACTCATCTCTCATACAAACGTAAAAGCTCAGTCTAAGAATGACAATTCGAAACCAAATTCAATTAGTCCTATTCACACTCAACACATTTTTGGCTCATCCTCCACCCAAGCCCTATTTCTACACAAAAAAACGATGATCAATGAATACGCTATGGTTTTGTAAATAACACTGTAAAAATAATGGATATAAATGTAAGTCAAATCACTCAATATTACACAGCTAATTGTTAATAAAAGTGTAAGAAAATCCTCTATGTCTATAATTTGATTACAAAGCTGAAAATATATAATTAACAAGTACAGGTCCGTAGTCAAGTGGTTAACACTTCGGATTCGTAATCAGAAGGTCGTGAGTTAGATTTCCAGCGAGTACAAAAAATGTATGTATCATATCTATTTTCAAGTAGGTATGCTCTTCGATGGATTGAAAATAAATTCATATGCCTTTACCAGAGACCGGTCACCAAAGGTTCATCCAGCCTTACAGCAACTGGATCTTGCTTGAGAATTGACGCTTTCTATTGCTTTTTTCCGTAGTTTCGTCCTTTTCCCCTCTGGATCCTCTTGTTGGTTTTTATATAATTCAATTAATGTTTCACTTTTTGTTCGTTGACTAATAGGTTGGTATGAGGCTGACTCTCCATACTGTGATTGGTTCACTTTTGCTAATGTCACCCTCGTTTCAGGGGAAATGGTAAGTTGTGCAAGATTTATGTTAACTTGAGATCTAAGTTTTTATTTTGTAAGTGCACATGTAAGCGCGAACTTTTTCGATGTAACTTCTTAAAAATGGGACGCTTCAGAAAGGTATCATTTCCTGTATCTTTTGCACTCAACAAATAATAAAAGACATACGAGATGTGAAGTCGCATGTCAAAATACAATGCAAGAAATATTTTCAGAAAAGCACATGTAACTTTGTTAAAAGGACAAATAAAACTAAAATACTTGCGCGATACAGTTGCGGCATCATATTATAGCATATCGCCACTGAAGAAGTCATGGCGTAATTGGGAAAAACGGTTCAAACTAAGTCATATGAAAGCTTCAATAGACAACTCTACAAAAAGTAAATTAACTATTGCAATAATTAGGTCAGTTTTCGACCTTGTAAAAGAGCATAAAATAAACATTTCAGGTTATTTTTCAATCTAAATAAGTAAGAAAATAAATTTTAATTCTCTTCTATTCAATCCATTATAATCTATTTTTCCTCAGCCTTTCTTCTTATCAGAGTTTGTTTAAGTTGTCAATAGCACCAGTTGCTGAATGGCCAGTTTTTGATAATGTTTCACGAATATTTACATGACTCAAAGATCCTTTGAGTCACGCGTGCTTCTAGTATCCACCTCTGTCTTAGAAACAAAAGGGCTCACGCAGTACAGCGCCAACATACTGAGTACGTGCCAAAGAGCCATTGAAAGGAGGATGCTCAGAGGCAGGGTTCTGAACCAGGAGATCCGTAGACGCACTGATGTCGTACAGCAAGTGATCGACTTTAAGTGGCGTTGGGCAGGTCACGTTATAAAGCACCATGACATGTGCCCGAAAAGTATCGTCCAGTGGTGGCCCAGAATGTCCAAGCAGGGAGTGGGGAGACCGCAACTGCGGTGGCTGGACGACATCAAGAGAACTGCAGGTAGGGGATGGCTAAACACATATTAAGCCGATATTCAAACATGGAGAAGATTGGAGGAGGCCTACGTCTTGGAGTGGGTTGAGAAAGGCTGAGAAAAAAGAAAGATACTTGCTTAGCCTTGTTAGCAACTAGGCCTGGTGACGACACAATTTTGCGTATGTCAATTCACGTAAAAACTAAGCTACAAACAAAGTGTAACTTCCCGAAGAGTTTCGTATGTGGCGAGTGGAACCTATTTTTTTACAGGTAAGGGGGTCAGCCTTACGCCAGACACTTCAGTTTAAGTGTGGACTTCCTAGCTACGAAGGGGGCTGGTACTCATTTCTTGGGAAGGCTGAGTAAACCTTGCTGGTATTTTATTTTGGGGCTTAAAATAAACACCAAAACGCGAGATCATTTCTGACACCCTCGGTGGGATTCGAACCCGAGCTCACGGCATGGAATGCAAGCACTCTACCAACTGAGTTATCGACCGGACTACGCGTGCGGACCTCATTTTGCTATGAGCATTTAAGTATATCGCTTTGTATTGAAAAGCGTTGACATTAGGCTGCACTTGCCGCTATGTTGTGTGTTATGTAGTATGGGTACATCAGCGTGACGGTGGTTGGTGCGCAGGGTCGATAGGTTGATGGCAAAGCGCCAGACGGCGTGATTGCAAGCTTGTTATCACCATGAAAATATGGAACTGCCTGCGCTTGCATGCATAAGGCGACATCCCAGCGATTATGTACGTGGCGAACCTCAGTAATGAACTTGCAGAATTTAACGGCGTCTTCATGCAAAAATACCATGACTGATGGTAGGCATACAAAAAATGTCTCGTGGCAAATTTTATACTATTCCTTGACTTATAAGTTACCACCCATACTGTAAAAAAACGGTTCACATTGACATTGCCAATGTCACCCCTGTTTCAGAGAAGGTCGGATAAAGTTTTTTTTTGTTTAAATAGATTTGTGAAGAGGAATGCAATCATCTACTTCTACAGGTATTATTATCATCAATTCATAATTTATTATTGCATATTTTAATAAATTAATAATTTATAATCACCCAATAACATCTGTTGAACCAGGATCAAAGTTATGGTCAAATGCCCAAGGCAGGAATTGAACCAGCGTTATTCTATTCCAAATACGCTAGAAAGATCGGCCACTTGAACCGCTCGGCCATTACACCGATAATGTTGCAGGGTATATTATGTTCATTTGAGGTTTGAATTTTAATTTGTCTTGTTAGCGCGAACTGCTTGTGGGCAGTGACGTTTTTAGCACTACCAGCGCCCTGGGCGAGGTTTCAAAGGCGCCCCCTATCCACCATTGAAATCCATACGAAAAACATATAAAGGGGTGTCTGCAGCGCCCTATTATACCTGGTGCCCTGGGCGGTTATTATTTATTATTATTTTGATAAGTTCAGATTGATACGACTTGGTTTAGTTTTTGATATTTCTTATTTCATTACGAAGAATACAATTTCAGACGACTCAAGCCAATAGGTCGACTATCAAAGCAGAACAAATACCAGCTTTTCTTCAGTTTAAATTTGTCAAATCTTGCAACTACATAAATCTGGTTCGCCCGGTACATTGCCGAACGTGGAGACATTTTGGGCCTTTGTTACTATGGATGACGTCTTATAGACGAGGGGCATTGTGAAGGTGCGGACTCTACTCTTCTAGGTATGTACGAGACCATGGAAAACAACTATTAAGAATTAATGTTTTTTTTGTAAAAAGTTATTTAGGAATAAATTTAACGAAAGAATAACAAGTTTGTGATGCAACAAAGATTCCTCACTATTGAAAGTCAAATAGTTAAACATATCTTAATTTATGCATTACTTAAGTTGTTATTGGGTAATAATAAGTATTAGGATGATTTAATTGGTGAGCTCTGTTTTTGTGTGAATTTGTGCAAGCTTGTTCGTCGCTATACAGAGCGCTAATTCTCAAGCAAGACCCAATTGCTGTAAGACTGGATGGATTTACCGGTCTTTGGTAAAGTCATATGAATTTTTCAAACCCAGCGAAGAGCATATTTGAAAAAATAAATGGTAGGTATATTATTTGTGCTTCGCTGGGGTTCGAACCCATAACCTTCCATTTACGAGTCCGAAGCGTTACTGCTTTGATTACGAACCGGTCAAATTAGTTGTTATTTGATCACCTAAAGGGCCGGTATAGACTAAGCGCAAATTGAATTTGTTACTTTTTTTTCAAAAGGCAAACGTCTCACTTGCATGTGACCATTTTCTGTCTTTGGCATCCCATAAAAAAATATCTAATGCCTTTTTCCTTGCAACCCGACCGCTTGACGACACAATTTCATATTATACATTACGGCTTGAATTAATGAATGTTGTAGAAATCGTAACTAACGTTGCTATCTTGTAAATCATGGCTTTTGATAGTTCAATGTTTTGTTCATGGAAATGCCAAAATTTGAGAAGTATTTTTTGAAGAAAAACAAAAAAAGAAACATTGATTGCATCAGTTTGAGACCCTAAAGTCGAAACAGCGCCTTTTTTAGCTGCCATCGTATAATGTTAGATTGGCGGTGCACGGTGGTATACTAGTGCCCACCTTGATGTATGGAAGTGAAGCCTGGACGGTGAGTGAAAGGGAAATTAGTAAAATCTATACAGTAGAAATGGACTATTTAAGAAGTATGATTGGAAAAAAAAACGAAGTGACAGGGTGAGGAATGATTTTGTAAGAGAAGAATATGGTGTAAGGGAAAGTGTGAAAGTGAAGATTAAAAGAAGTATGTTAAGATGGTTCGGGCACATGGAGAGAATGAGTGATGAAAGATTGACGAAGAAAGTATATGTTGCTAGAATAGATGGATGTCGTGGTAGAGGAAGACCGGGAAAAATATGGAAGGATCAAATTTCTGAAATAGCGAATGAATGGGATATCCAGAGTCATTATAAAAGGAGGATTTGTATGAAAAAGGTTATGACTCTGGATGAAATGAAAGAAGTATGCAAGGACAGGAAGAAGTGGCGGCTAATCTGCAATGTAGATTTCTAATGTTGGTGCATTAATTTGCTACATTTTGTGCATAGGAAATTTTTTACTTTTTTTGTATAGATTTCTTTTTAAGGTTTTGTTCTTTTTTATATTTAAATGTAATTTATTATTCATATTCCTTGACTTATAGGTTGGTATGAGGCTGACCCCCCATACTGTAAAAAACGGTTCACTTTGCCAATGTCACCCCTGTTTCAGGGAAGGTCGGCAAAAGTTGTGGGGCTTATGTTCATTTAAGGTTTGGATTTTATTTGTAAGTACGCATTCAGCATTTGTAAGCGCGAACTACACGTGATACATCTGGAGCTTTTAATGAATATATCCTTGCAACTTAGATTATAGATCGTACATGTGTGAACGCCAGTTGAATTTTTTTTTTTTTTTTTTTTTTTTTTTTTTTTTTATAATTCTGACTCAACGTCCCCCCAGTGCTTATTTGGCTTATATAAAATCTGATATAAAGATGACCTTTCAATGAAATTGTCTTAAGAATCATAATCTGAACTTACAAATTAACGTGGAAAACAAAAATGCGAAAGTTCTTTTAAATGGCAACATATAATAGGCCGTGGCAACATATAATTGGCCATGTTTTTTTGTAATTGCTACTATTATATTTCTTATGTAACGCTGTTTGTTGTCCTATGAAAATAAAATAAAAAAAATAAAATAAATAAATATTTAAAAAAATTCATAATACACATTCGTCCATTACGGAGCGGAGGGTATTACCGTACAGCGGTTAATACCGTACATCAGATTCTGAATGAAACGCAACTAGTTTCATACGTCTGTGATCGTCTTACCCGAAGCTTTAGCGATCTACAGACCTCAATCGGAGCGGCTCGTCAGTCGGCCCACAAACGGCGACATAAACGGTAGTGGAGTGATTTTGCGCTCCATCATAGTGATTCCGGGAATCGAGAAATGAGCTGTGAGTAAATATTTTGACGTATTTCGTTACTGATTTATATGTATTTCTTTTGTTAGATATTTTTATTAACAATTCAGGTTTGTAGTACAACTTAATAGTGCATGGTTTTGTGACACAAAGGCAAAAATATCTTAAGTTGCATTTCGGGTAATACCGTACAATGTACGGTATTACCCGAAGTCATTGCTGGTGCTACATGAATTATTTTCATATTATTTCAGATGGCTCCGAGGACTAAATGTTCGTGGTCACCACGAAAGATGAAGTGCGCTACCAGGGCCATACGCAGTGGGGCTAAATTAAGGGCAACAGCTGCGTTGTACGGCATTCCAGTGATGACACTTTCAGATTATGCAAGAAAAGATGATTTGAACTTCATCACTCACATGGGAAGAGCCCCGGTGTTTACAGCTGCTCACGAAGACAGTATAAAGGAGCACATAATTATTCTGGCGAAGGAGTTTTATGGTATAACCCCAAATATTTTGCGACGTTCTGTTTATGAGTACGCAGAAAAAAACAAAATAAAGCATCCCTTCAACAAAACCAAAAAGCAAGCTGGCAAAGATTGGCTGTATGGGTTTCTCAAGAGGAACCCTGAAATAAGCATAAGGCGCCCTGAATCAACAAGCATTAATAGGATTCTCGCATTTAATGTTACTGAAGTCAAACTGTTCTTTGAGAATTTGAAGTTTTCTTTGACGAAGCATAACTTTGCCCCATGCAGAATCGTTAACGTCGACGAGACAGGGATAAACACTGTGCATAAGCCTGGGAAGATAATGGCTCCTGCAGGAGTGAAACAAATCGGAGCAGCTACAAGCTGGGAACGAGGAAAAAATTTAACAGTTTGTTGTTGTGTGAGTGCTACAGGACAGTACATCCCTCCCATGATAATATATCCTTGGATTCTTCTGAAGTAGACGATAATTATCTGTGCGATGATGAAGAAGATTGCGACGAGTATTCCTATAATGAAGGCGAAATAGGAATTGAAGACATATGTGTCACATGTGGAGAATTTGGAAAAAGCAGAGAGATGTGGTTCAGATGCGTTGCATGTGGAAAATGGACACATGCGCTATGTAGTGGCGTAGACTCTCCTGACAATTATTTATGTATCTACTGTGTGTTTGAAGAATAAGCCAAACTAAAAAATAATTTGTTGTATTTGATATTGCATTCTTATTTGTATTAATCATTGTATTCCAATAAAAAAATCACGACAACATTTTTTAATTATTTGTAAAATAACACAAAATATTATATACAGCGTAGTCTAGGAAAAGTGTACGGTATTACACGACTGGTTCGGGTAATACCGTACAAACAATTTTCAAAAATAAAATCGATTACTCTTTACCTATCCGTTCAATTTTTATAAAATTCAAAAGATTAAAACTAGACTAATTTCGAAATGATTTGGGGTATAAAGCTTTAGTTTGAGTGAACAAATAAATTTATTACAGCTGCTTAAAGTTAAGTGTACGGCAATACCCTCCGCTCCCCTACACATACAAACATTGCTCATGTGAAATTACCTCTGATGGATATTTTACAAACAAGCACTAAGGGGACGTAAAGATTATTAGGGTTATTCACAACAATTTTTATGCACAACTGATACATGGATTATTGATTTTTCTATGGAAAATTTATGTTAGTTGACGGTTGAGCCATGAATGTGTGTGTGACACTAACACCGTATAACTTACTATAATAATAACTACACAGTTAAAACTTTTTAACTCGGATATTTAACAAACTGTTATAAAAGAGAACTTACATTATTCTCCATTAATTTTAGCTGTGTAGTTATTATAATTGTAAATATGTCAAACGACTGTCCTTCCAAATTAAACCTAATAACACCTGTGTTGAATAAGAGTTTTAGGCTTACACGGCCGGCTGATGATGCTGAACGATGTTTTCCGGGATCTGTGGCCGTGGTCTGTGGGAGCTGGAGCTTCCGGACGTTTCGCCCATTTCTACGATGGGCTTCTTCAGCGTGAAGTATGATGATGATGATGATCTTGATGAGAACTGTGACCAGTTCTCCAGTTCTCATCAAGATCATCATCATCATCATACTTCACGCTGAAAAAGCCCATCGCAGAAATGGGCGAAACGTCCGGAAGCTCCAGCTCCCACAGACCACGGCAACAGATCCCGGAAAACATCACTCCAGCAACACTGTGTTATTGGTGTTATGGCTGAGGGGTTCAAGAAGCTGATCGTTCTAGCGTATTTGGAATAGAACTACGCCGGTTCGATCCCCGCTTGGGTCATTTGATCATAAATTTGATCCTGGTTCAACAGATATCAGTGGTTATCATTAACTCAATAAAATATACAACAATGAATAAGTAATTGATGATATTAATACCTGTTTCTGACCAGGCAGCATACAAAGGTGAATTGCATTCCTCTTCACAATCAATAAAAAAAAAAACACCTTAAAAGTCTTTTTTTTTTGTTAAAGCTAGGTTTTCGTGTGAACGAAAAGTTTTATACATAAAGTACTAGATGCGCACTTATTTGTAGCGACGTACATAGTATGTAAAGATATTTTTCTACTCCCATTTGGTAATTTACTAATTACAAAACGGCTAACGCATACACAATGCTATACATTTCCACACCCGTTGCGTAATGTTACATTACGCAACTGATAACGGTGTTGAAATGAAAATGTGCGCATGCGCATTGTCAGAAATGGAACCATTTTTGAATTTCGAGTATCAACCTTGTATGAGGCTATCCTTCTAAGCGACCGATAACAAACTATTATTGGCCGTTTTCATAGCAACCACGTTTAAACGTCAGCCATTACATGAATATTTTCAATTTATTGATAGTTCTTCCCCACTATTTTCAATCTTTGTTCAAATGAAAATGAATATATTTTATGCGTAGAGTCAAATAAAATTTGTTAATAGTGTAGTAGTTCATCAATGTTATTTATCAAAATACTCCAAATTGTAGCTTTTCTCTTTTCGAACAGAAGGCTTGAAAGGAAAATAATTCAAGATATTTTCACCGCAAAAAAAAAACAAACTTAAACAGTTACTTGGCTAATAGGTCGGTATGAGGTTGACCATCTATACTGTACAAACTTAGTTCACTTTGCCAATGACACCCCTGCTTCAGTGGTTGCAGGGCTTATGTTTATTTGAGTGTTGGGTTTGAATGTTAAATCTTATATGTGGCATGTATAAGCGCAACCTTATATGTGTCTGCTTGTGGGCATAAATTTAAAATGAATTCCAAATGTAATATATCTTTGCAGATTAGATTAGATAATCGAGGGGAATGATAAATTTCACGGTTTGACAGAGGTGGGGCTTTAATTACTTCAAATGGACGAGTACAGTGTAATGACTATTATTTACTATTTTGTTATTTATTTCATGGTCGTAGAAAAAGTATTGTATGCCACTGCACGTAATTAGTCTTTGTAACACTCTTGCTGTCTATTGTGCCATTCGACTGCACCTCATGGCACAAACTAGCACTCGTGTTACAAAGACTATCATTACTAGGCAGTGGCATAAATAACTATTCCTGGACACTTTCACATTATTTTGATGCGTTGTGTGCTTTGCAAACATTCAGAGGGGCACTCTCGAGCTAACAGTTCTCGGATGCAGTTGTACTGAGTGCTGCTCGCGAAATAGGAAGAGCAAATAAATTATATAGCGGACTGCACTCTACTCTTTTATTATACAATGTTTGTCATACTCAGGGTATGAACATTGTGCTAAAAATAAAGCGATTGATAATAATAATATAATGATAATTTATTTGTTTGTGTGTGTAAATCACACAGGCCAGGATTAAGGACGGTTCGAGCGGTGCGACCGAACAAGGGCCCCCGCACCCAAGCGGCCCGCAAATCTATTATCTTTAATTAAAGTTGCCAATTTTTTTTTTTTTTTTAAAAATGGTTCACTTTGCCGATGTCACCCCTGTTTCAGGGAATGTCGGCAAGAGTTGCAGGGCTTATGTTCATTTGAGGTTTGGATTTTATTTGTAAGTACACAATCAGCATTTGTAAGCGCGAACTACACGTGTTTGTTTGTGGGCATTGGTGGGCATACATCTGAGAGCTTTTAATGAATATATCCTTGCAACTTAGATTATAGATAGATTATAGATAGATAAGTTGCAAATACATATACATGTTATAATTTGTTGATATTAAAAATGTAATTTGTTGTGTATGTTCCTTGACTTATACGTTGGTATGCGGCTGACCCCTCATGCTGTAAAAAATGGTTCACTTTGCCAATGTCACCCCTGTTTCAGGGAAGGTAGGCAGGAGTTGCAGGGTGTATGTTCATTTGAGATTCGGGAAACGGCGCTATAAAAATCATCATCATCATCATCATTGGGTTTTTATTATGTAAGACCACATGTGGTGTGTTTAAGCACGAACTTATAGGTGTCTGTTTTGTGAAAATGCATATAATGTGAATCTTTAATGTTACATATATTTTGCCACTTAGATTAGATTAGATAAGATTAGATCGACTGCAAGACAATTTCGCTGCTTAGTCTTAATTGCACTAATGCTGAAAATCCGGCTACACATAAGTAAGTCGAAGAAAATGGCAGAAGTATTCGCAAGGCAAGAGTGGCAACTTTTGGATTAAGGAGAAAGCGTTTATTCCAAATTTCTCAGTTGATTCGAGCCGTGGCCTATTTTCATTTTATACATAGTTTTTTTCATGTATGTTTTATATTGACATTAAATTTATAAAAATTCTACAACGGCTCGTTCTTTTTATTTATTTTGCTTGTTGTTATTTTAAATGAAAACTCTCATGAAGATTTCTTGGCATTCAATATTATATACTTTATAATCTTTCCATTAAAGAGGCTTCTAAGCGTACTAAGAGCAAACATATGAATGAGATTATTTTTCATTTCATACTGAAAATACGTCTGAAATAAATTGCACAGAATCTGTACTCGACTTTCTTGCAAAAATTTACCCACTGTATGACGTATGTAAAGCTAGAATCATCTACCAGCTTATGCCGTTTCAATAAAAATGTAATATATCAATAATAAATCAATTTTATTCCACCGCGGTGTGTACCTGCATACTCGTACAATATGGATATAGGCATATAAATACTTAAATGAATATAAATATTTTGTTGATTTATTTGAAAAAGTACCAATTACACAAGAAAGATCCTCGACTCATAGGTTGGTATGAAGCTGACCTCAGTACTGTACTGTACTGTATCCTGCCACCGTTTCATTAGGGGTGGCCGGTACCTCCGCAGATGCGCCTCCACTTTTTGCTGTCATCACCTTTTTCATACATACTCTTCTCTTATTCTCACTCTGCAGAATCCATTATTTCGCAATCTCACCTATTTGGTCTAACCATTCTTTCCTCAGCCTTCCCCTTCTGCGCTTTCCTCTGACATTTCCTTTGTACACTTTCTTCGTTAGTTGTTCATCATCCTTTCTTTCAAGATGTCTGAACCATCTCATCGTACTTTTTTGTACTTTCATTCTCATATTCTCTTTTATACCACACTCGTTCATCACTCAAGCATTACGTACTCTATCACTCAGTGTCTTTCCAGCCATTGCTCTCAGGTAAGCCATTTCAACCGTACTTACATACTTTACTCAGCTCACATTCATTAAGCCTCACTTCCACCAACCAATATGCCATTGTGGACCGCCGATCTCATATTCTTCGTAAGTTTCCTATTTCTTGCAATTCTTCCAATCGTTTCCATTACACTTCTTCCTCTACTAGCGCGCTTTTCCAATTATTTCGTCAATTTCGCATTCGACTCAAATTTGCTTCCCAGATAATCAAATTCTTTCACGACCTCCATTCCTTGACTTATAGGTTGGTATGAGGCTGACCACCCATACTGTAAAAAATGGTTCACTTTGCCAATGTCACCCCTGTTTCAGGGAAGGTCGGCAAAAGTTGTGGGGCTTATGTTCATTTGAGGTTTGGATTTTATTTGTAAGTACACTTTCAGCATTTGTAAGCGCGAACTACACTTGTTGGTTTGTGGGCATACATCTGAGAGCTTTAAATGAATATATCCTTGCAACTTAGATTATAGATTATAGATTATTATAGACCTCCACTCTTTTTTCATTCAGTCTTTATCTCAATTTTCTCGCATTTCTCAGTCCTCCCAAAGTGTAAAAAATAATTCACTTTGTCAATGTCACCCCTGTTTCAAGGAAGGTCGGCAAGAGTTGCAAGTTTTATGTTTAATTTGTAAGTACAAATTCAGCATTCGTTAGCGCGAACTTACACATACCTGTTTGTGGGCATGCATTTCATATTAGTTTTGAATGTTTATATTTCATTGCAACTTATATTCTAGATTATTATAGATGGTCATTGAACCCTTTTGTATGCAAACTAGTACTTTGTATGGTGGGTAAACTTTTTAGTTATATTTTGAAAAAGTAACGACTGATTATTATTGGTATTTATAAAATTTTAAGAATCGCAGCCATTTATCTATTTTTAACCCTTTGACTACCAAGAAAATTGCTAATACATTTTGTATGGAAAATTTTCACTCTGTATGGCGGCTATACTTTTGATTCACTTTTTGGAAAAAATAATGATGGCAATATATAGGTTATTATTATTATTTTACATTTGTACTACATTATTTTTTTATTAACCCTCTAACTGCCGAGAATTTTTCCATTATTTTTTTCTTTTATATGGCAACTCCCTAAATCGAGATTATGATGAAGAAATGATTATAATTATTAGATAGCACTATTATATAAATGGATTCACAAAAAATTTCAGAAAAATCGTCGGAGCCGTTTTTGAGAAAATCGCATTTTAAATTTTCAGCTCTTCGGAAGCCATCTTGAATTTTCAAAAAAGTAAAAAAAAAATGATTACGAATTAAAGTGATAAGCTTGTTCTTTCTATCAAATCTAAAACAAATTCAAATATCTTGCATTTTAATAGGTTTTTGTAATATTTTCGATTTAAAATTTCAGGTCGTGTAAACGGTGCTTTATATTTATTTTTTCAAAAAATTTTTTTTGTAAATTTGTAGAAATTTATGTTGTCCGTAATATTGTAGAACATTATATTTTTGTTGACCCCTTAACTGTCGAGAAAATCACAATCGTTTGTTTTTTTCATATGGCAGCCCATAGACACAGATTAGTAAGAGTATTGCCATAACTAATTTATTAAGTTAAAAACTAATAAATGGCAACTCTGAAAATTTAAAAAAAATTCTTGGAGCCGTTTTTGAGAAAAGTGCAATTTTATGTTTTTTTTGTATGGCAGCCATCTTGAATTTTCAAGTTGGTGTAATGTCATGTTATTCATACTTAATACATGTCCAAAAAAGTTGATGTAGCCAAAATTTGGTATCTCTAGGTCTTATACTTTGGAAAGTGACACACACACATACATACATACATACATACATACATACATACATACATACATACATACAGACGGACGTTTTTGAAAGATAGTGTTTTTTGGCATGTCCTGCACCAGGACAACTCATTTCCGTGAAAACCTCGAAATTTTTTTTTTACACCAAATCATAACTTTCTTTATAGCCTTCGGCTATAGCAAGAAAGTAAAAAAGTGAAAAAAAATTCCAGATTTTCATATACATATTTTGTCTCAGTTGGTAGAGTGTTTAAATCCCATGCCGAGAGTTGGGGTTCGAATCTCAAAAAATGTGTTAGAAATGTTTCGGTATTTATTTCAAACCTAAAATGAAATTCCGGTAAGTTTTTCTCAGACTTCACAATAAATGAGTACCGAATACCCCACTTAAGGCCGGCCTCGTTAACTATAAAAATAAATAATTTCCGATCGTCACATGCAACTGTTTCGGGGAGAATGCGGTAAGTAGCTACACTATGCATGTAGCTTAGAAGCGTTTTTATATCCCTGTAATATTTTTATTTCTTGCTTTGGGGAGTGCAAAATCTGCTTTTAAAGAAAAGTTGATTTCAGCATACCACTTAGATCAGGGGTGCCCATAAGACAGTTGTTAGTGAGCTCAATCATACTTACATAATATACATCGTTGACACTTACATAATATGTGCACAACTTTTCTTAAAGCATTTCCTAAAAAATGTAAAATGTAACAATCATTTCTGTTAATATAAGATGAATTCGTAAAGAGGAATGCAATTCATTATCAATAAGATTGTACTAATCTCATGAATTATGCATTATATTATTGTTAAAGTTGTGCTTAACGTGCCAACAGGGAATCAAACTGGCACTGTTTTAGTCCAAACATACGCTAGTAATCTGTGTACGTGGTATTCTGCGAGCATACCCAGCCCACCTTACTCTTTGCAGTCTTGTAAATGTTGAGATGCCGGGTGTTCGGTATATGTTGGACAATTCATTATTTTACTTATACTTCTACGCCATTCTTCTTTATCCTTTTTTCACTTTATGCCACTCTCCTCTATCCTATACTGACTTCTTTGCCACTCTTCTCCATCCTATACTGACTTCTACGCCACTCTCCTCTATCCTATACGGACTTCTTTGCCACTCTTCTCCGTCCTCTACTGACTTCTACGCCACTCTTCTTCATCCTATACTGACTTCTACGCCACTCTTCTCAATCCCAGACAGACTTCTACGCCACTTTTCTCCATCCTTTACTGACTTCTACGCCACCTACTGACTTCTACGCCACTCTTCTTTATCCTTTACTGACTTCTACGCCACGTTTTTCCCATCCTATACTGACTTCTACGCCACGTTTTTCCCATCCTTTACTGACTTCTACGCCACTCTACTCCATTCTCTACTTACTTCTACGCCACTCTTCTCCATCCTTTACTTACTTCTACGCAACTCTTCTTCATCCTTTCCTGACTTCTACGCCACTCTTCTCCATCCTTAACTGGACCACATATGCGTCGAAGTGAAAAGACGAACTGATATATTTTATGTGTTCTTAAGGTTTTCTAGAATTGAAACACAGTTGGGATTTTTTATTTATAGTTGATATTAATTTTAATGAATTTATTTTACATGGTTAAATTTACATTTACTCACTGTACTCCAATACACACTGACTTGTATCATCTGGCACATTGACTTTTTCTCTCTCTTCTCTCTCACGCAAAATTTGTCTTCGTATAGGTCTACGTGTTCTACCAGAAAGGTCCATTTTACTTGGGCTTTTACATTGGTAGAAGGCTCGAGATTATTCCAGTGCATTATTATTTCTACCTTAATTACATTATTATCTTGACTTACAGGTTGGTATGAGGCTGACTACCTGTTAAAAAATGTTTCATTTGGCCAATATAACTCCTGTTTCAAAGAAGGTCAGTAAAAGTTGAAGGGATTATGTTCATATGAGGTTTATTTTTAGAATTGTAAGTATGTACATATGCAGCGTTTGTAAGCACGAACTTACACGTGTCTGTTTGTGGGCATGCATTAAATAAGAACTTTAAATGTTAAAAAGTGTTACGAACTATGAAATCAAAGTACCTATGCGCACCCTATACATGCACGATTTTGGGTAGAACAATCTGGGAGTAGTCCATGATAGTGGTAGTGCATAGAACGGCGTTCTGATGTGATCGAGAAATCTAAGAATGATCTGGAATATGCTGGAAAGATCTCTTTTGTACCTATATGGGGCTGCAATGGTGCACGGAGCGATTAGTCGCTCCAAGCATTTCGCCGTGAAGAACAATAAGCAGAGATTGTCAATTGTTTTAAATTATGAACCAAACCGTGTAAAATAAATTCTGATAAAATGAATAATTGCAGTTTTATTTAAAAAGAAACCCAACTTAAATTATAACAAATCTTTGCAACTTAGATCATAGATTAAAGATCTAAAGTTGATCATTATAGTACTATTGTTTTCTTATGAACTAAATAATTTCAACAGTACTTCCAAAAACTTCGAGTGCTTCAGCTGATTCAGTTGTCATGTGTTAGTGTGTCACATCCATAGGCACCAATACAATTGTGACACTGCTCTTATATAAAGTGTGTTTTAGTATATAATGCTTACTTTTTTGTTTCACAGCATTGACAAAGTAACACTTCCACATCCGTTACTCAGACGGCCAGACGGATATTGTTCTTTTTGTGGTGTCTTTGCTCGTGCACACAGCACACAGCCCACAACTCGTCCTGCCGCAAGAAAATATCTGAAACTTTGCCTGCATTTCACCACCACAAATCTCCACCAACACCCTGAGTGTAAAACCTTTCTCTTAAATGCAACCATAGCGCTTAAACAGAAACGTACGAAAGCCAAGGCAGCACTTCAAGTGAGTGTATCACATTCTCTACAGTCTTGCTAAACTTCGTTTTATACTCGGAGCAGAGGGGTCAGGAAACTTTAGACATCCTGCAAGAAACAAACTTTAAAGTGAACACGTGTATTGTAGCGGGAGTAAAGAAACTGACATAGTTTTGACCCGCGGGAAGTTTGCTTTGATTTGCATTTGATTTTTTTTTGTTCTTACTCTTGTTTTAGTGTATTGTTACGACCGTATGAGTTCGTGTGGACGTGAGCCTAGGCACACTGATTGGTGTGTGTAATGACTCTGGTATAGTGTCGAACAATCCTAGTGGAAGTATCTATCATGTTCTCGAAGTGACACAGGTAAAACTGAATAAGTTCTTTATCACTGATTTGAAAAATCGTGGATAAAACATTTTATAGAGGGGTAATTGTTCATGGTAAGTTATCTAATTATATATAAAGAAGTGCTCATAAACAACTTCTAAGCTACATGATTTTCATACTTTTTTAGTGTTCTCTCATGGTGCATTTATCTGAGAAACCGATATAAGCTTAATACGTCACTCATTCACTTTATCTTTGAGGTCTCGATATGTTGCTATGGAAGTATTTTTCTCGTATAATGCTGAGGTCCAGCTTTATCTTCATCTTTTTGGTGGTCTTTCTCATGAACCCAAAGTAGCTGATCTTTTTCAGCTATGTGAATGATCTTGTCATCAGCCTTTAGTGGACAGTCTAAAATAAGTGAATCAATAATATGGGTGTTTTATTATCTTATTCCAAAATAAATGAAACTGGCGAGATTCAAAATATTTATGAGAGATAGTTTGAATGTATGCTGGAGTGATTAAAAATTAAATTAGGCTGATTTATTTGGTGAGCGCTGTTTTTGTCTGTATCACACCTCAAGAGCTTTCTGCGAGCTTAGTCGTCGCTGTAGAAAGCGCCAATTCTCAAGCAAGACCCAGTTGTTGTAAGGCTGGATGGACCTTTTGATAACCGGTCTTTGGTAAAGGTTTATGAATTTTTCAACCCAGCGAAGAGCAAATTTGAAAATATAAATGGTATACTCGTATTTTTTGTGCTCCGCCGGGATTCGAACCCACGACCTTCCAGTTACGAGTCCGAAGTGTTACCACCTGGACTGCGGACCGGTCAAAGTGATATTTTCCGGGATCTGTTGCCGTGGTCTGTGGGAGCTGGAGCTTCCGGACGTTTCGCCCATTTCTACGATGGGCTTCTTTAGCGTGAAGTATGATGATGATGATGATCTTGATGAGAACTGTGATGTGAGTTCATCACAGTTCTTATCAAGATCATCATCATCCTTCACGCTGAAGAAGCCCATCGTAGAAATGGGCGAAACGTCCGGAAGCTCCAGCTCCCACAGACCACGGCAATAGATCCCAGAAAACATCACTCCAGCATCATCAGCCGGCCGTGTAAGCCTAAAACTCTTATTCAGCTTGGATTTAGTTTTTTTAGAAGGATTTTGCTTGAAAAGTTAGAGTTCGCCTATGTCAGCTAGCCATGCAGGGCTGGTAGTTTTATCACAACGGTATTTCTTACCTACTTACTAATTGGGTGTTGCTTGAGAATTAGAGCTTGCTACAGCGACGTTCCCAGCTCGTAGAGAGAGAGTGTGTGATTCACATAAAAAAGCGCTCAAAAATAAATAATCCGATTATAATTTTAAGTGTAAATCTGTTCAAACAGTGAAAGTCCATTGAATTTAAAAAAAATCATCCTATTATTATTTTTCTTGTATTAACGTTAAAGATTTTAGTTGTTCTAAAGATATAAGCAAATATTACATATTAGTAGAATAAAACAGTGTTTTGTATATTTTATTTATTTTAAATATCATTCAACAGTAGGTAAGTATATTTATAAAACTCTTGTTCTATTTATGCAACACATTAAGACTGATTTATGGGGTAAAATATGAATTAATCTGGATCCATCGATGAAAGTTATTCCAAGCGCTGATGTCCAAACTCACTTCTTGAATAACAAATACCACAAGAATTGCGTTTGGACAATCATAGCCGAGAATCGTCTTATCTTCTTTCTTCAAACGTTTCCAAGTGCAGATATCTTCACTTCTTTGTATCTTGAATCGAATTATGATTGATCGTCACCTTAGTGCTTGTTTGTCTTACCTCCAACAGAGGTTATTTCGCATGAGCAATGCTTTATGTGCACTGAACCATCGTGTCTTTTGAATGCTAGAAATTGATTTTGAAAATATTAAGAAAAACTCGTAAAGGTCATCTTTACAAATAATCGTAGATAAGCCAAACCAGCACTGGGGTGAACATGATGTCTATCGATTAATGTAATTATATGAGTTATATTATTCATTGTGTAATTAATATAATTTGGTACTATCGTATAATTTTTGCTCCTTGATTTATAGGTTGGTATGACGCTGACCACCCATTCTGCAAAAATGTTTAACTTTGCCAATGTCACCTCTGTTCCAGGAAAGGCCGGCAAGAGTTGCAAGGTTATGTTCTTTTGAGATTCGGTTTTTATGTTGTAAGCCCGCATGCGGCTCATGCTTTTTAAATGCTTTCAGCCCTTAATAGGGATTTTGTGCTTTTTCTAAAAAATAAGCGAAATTGGAGACGCATCTGCGGAGGTACCGGCCACCCCTAGTGGAACGGTGGCAGGGTACAGTACAGTAGAGTACAGTGAAAGAATGGGATATGCAAAGCGAATATAAAATAAGGAAATCTATTACAAATGTGATTGATATGAATGAATTGAAAGTGGTATGCTATGATAGGAAAAAATGGAGGCAAATTTTCAGAGGCTATGGCTACCCCTAGTGGAATGGCAACAGAGTTACATTTACAGGGACAGTAAGCATAACTTTTCTAAACAAAATATCTTTCTACACCCTTCATTATTTTACCCTTAATCTTTCCATGTATGATAAGCTGGAGTAAGCGTTTTGTATCATGTATATATCCACTTCGTAACTCAGATTGTACCTAGTTACAATGTATTATTCTGCAATGCCACTTATTATGCATTGATATCTTGGTGATTATCCAGTCCAACGAGTCCTCCTTTGTAGCCTCTGTAAATTAGGTAATAGCTGTTGCCGCCTATTGGAGCGGAAAAGTGACTAGAGACGTAAGTAAGTGAGTATTGTTATGGGTAAGTGAGGTTGACAATTATTCAAGTCCTGTGCCCCTAGTATAAAGCATTGTGTAAACTCACCTCGATTGCGTAAATCGGAAAAATGTATGAAAACACAATCACTCTCTGGGAGTGCCGTCGTATATTCCATAGATTTTTATTTTATTTTCGCAATCGAGGTGAGATTTACGTATTGATTTATACTCAGTGAACTTAGAACTGGATTCCTACCTGTCCTTAGTTATGCTGCAGAAGCATGGACACTCATTAGGGTTGATAAACTAAAGTTGGTAGTGTTCGAGAGGAAGATTCTGAGATGTATCTATAGGCCTATGAACGAAAACAGAATCTAGCGAAGTAGATACAATCACTCCCGGATGTAGGTCTCCTCCAATCCTCTCCATCTTTGTTTATGCGTTGCTGTGTTCAGCCATCTGTTAGTATAATCATTACGAATCATACCAGAATGTGTATATCACAAATCATATCAAAATTTATCGACTCCGATGGTTGAAACACGCCGAAAGAATGAACTGTATGCCAACAATAAAAAACCAACTCCACAAAACCCAGTGGCATTAGAAGTGTTGATAGGCCAAAACTGAGATAGTGCGATGGGATGGAAATGGACTTTACTTTGGACGTGACCTCAATTGGCAACGAGAGTTAATAAAGTGAGAAAAGTGAAGGCAGCTTTTCCAAGGACTCACACTTGATTGGCCAATAATGTTGACGTCCGATTGATATGAATTTACGTACATGCTGGGTTGATTGTAGAGGCATTATTATTAAGATAACAATAAAAACAATTTTGCTTTCGATTACAGCGAGTATATTATTATTCCACGACCGGTTTTGAAAACAATCCGTTTTCACTTTCAGTGAAATTCACTTTCAATCTTCTTTTGTGAGTATCCTGTCAGATCTCTTTGACGTCGGCAATCATTGTGGCAAAGATGTCATGGTCCTACACTCTCTGGAACAACTTTTCTTTAAAAAATAAGCCATTTTCCTTCTACGTGTAATTCAAAACATCCGTTAACAGAAAGTGTACGTTGCAAGGATGAAGAGGAAATGAAGGCTAATATTAACATAAAAAAATACGGAATGAAATATTCAGTCAAAATAACAAATAAATATGAGTGAAAAAGGTTTTGATTCAGACTGAAATTAAAGGAGTATGCAAGGACTGAAAATAAATGATGGTTGTTTTTTGGTGTAGATATATAAGGTTTAATTTTTTTTAATGATTTTAATTATGTAAAGATTACTTCAAATATTTGTTTTTGCATGGCATAATCATCCTGTTTTTTTGTTGCAAAGGTACTTGACCATCTGTGACGCCACTCCACCGAAGGTACTTTTGAATGTTTCGACTCTAATGACGATCATCCATGAAGTTAAAGAGAAGATCTTCTTTCAAAAAGCGTTGACAGGAATAACACTTTTTCATCTGAAAAAAGAAAAAAAAAACATTTTATTAGCTGATATGTTATGTGGTAGAAAAAAGTACCAACTAACTAGTAGGTAAGTGTTGGGAAACCCTATACCTGTTAACTATTCTCCCTATACCTGTTAACTATTCTCCCTATACCTGTTAACTATTCTCCCTATACCTGTTAACTATTCTCCCTATACCTGTTAACTATTCTCCCTATACCTGTTAACTATTCTCCCTATACCTGTTAACCGCACTCTATACCTGTTATAATCTCAAATAAGAATACACCCTGAAACACCTGCCAACCTTTCCTGAAAGAGGGGTGACATTGGCAAAGTGAACCATTCTCTAAAGCATGGGTGATCAGCCGCATACCAACCTATAAGTTAAGGAACGTACACAACAAATTACATTTGTAAAATCAATAAATAATAACATGTGTGGATATCAAAAACTAAAACAGAAAACAAATTCTAATTTAAATAACCCTAGCCGCCAACATTACAGGTCAACCATTTCTTTCTGTCCTTACATACTTCTTTCATTTCCTCCAGAATCATAACCTTCTTTATACAAGCTCTCCTTTTGTTATGACTCTGGATATTCCATTCATTCGCAATTTCGGAAATTTGGTCCATCCATACCTTTCTCGGTCTTCCTCTTAAGCTAGTAAGTATAGCTAGTAGATTATAAATTATAGATCGCTCCTTGCATTATATGTCTTTACCGGTCCGTAGCTCAGTGGTAACACTGCGGACTCTGAATGGGAAGGTTGTGGGTTTGAATCCCGGCGGAGCACAAAAAAATACCATTTATATTTTCAAATTTACTCTTCGCTGGGTTGAAAAATTCATAAAATCTTTACCATTGAGCGGGCACCAAAGGTCCATCCAGCCTTACAGCAACTGGATCTTGCTCGAGTATTGGCGCTTTGTAGCGACGACCAAGCTCGTACACCTTTGCGGCACTACAAAAAGTGTCATAGACCCCTAGAGTCTCTAGAATTTAGGGAGTCTCCCGCACAGGATTTCTTAAAAACTATATGTAAATTTTTAAGATAAATAGGTGGACATTCTTACGATCACACGCGGTAAGTGATAAATAAAATCGTTCGCGTAAAGTATCGTGAAATCTGCCCAATGCAGATAATTTCCATAAAGGGCGGTTATATCATAAATTTTTATAGTTGAAATACAACCGTGCGGTAATAAAATACTTCAAGATATCTCGGCGATAAATCGAGGCTGCTTTTTATCCGCGGTACAAGCCGGTGTTATATATGCATTAAACGGATTCCAGCTTTGTATTTATCGGTGCACTTGATATTATACTGCCCTGGTGGGAATGCAGATTGCGTTTTGCAACATTTCGCTTTTGTACAAATTAAAAATCATCCGCGTTAATTGAGTTCACACGAAGACAGAGGTAAAGTTCAAAAGATACATATACATCTTTCCGAGATTTAAAAAAAATCTTTTCGAGCGATTCTAACCAAGCTGTCTATGTATTTGTAATCTATAATAATCTTTAATCAATGTTGTAAGAACATATTCACATTTAAAATTCATTTTGAATGCATGCCCACAAACAGACATGTGTATGTCGCGTTTACAAATGCTGCATGCTGCATGTGTACTTACAAATTAAAATCCAAAGAATTTAGCAACTTTTGCCAACTTTCCCTGAAACAGAGGTGACATCGGCAAAGTGAACCATTTTTAAAAGTATGGGTGGTTAGCCTCACACCAATTCTATCAGAAACAGAGAATCTATAGTCATGTATAATCTAAGATATATTAACATTTTGAATTCACATATAAAGCGAATACACAAGCTAACAAGTGCAATATCACGTGCTACATCTTTTACTCACAATATAAACCCAACTAAGCTACACATATAGTGCAACTTCTTGTGGCGTTCTTTTCGAAGGGATATAATGTGGCGTGTGGATAAGATTTTTTTTTACAGGCAAGGGCACCGGCATTACGCCAACCACTTCAGTTGCAGTTGGGGTTTCCCACTTCCCGAGTGGGCTGGTTCTCTATTATTGTGAAGGTGGATTTTTTTTTAAATATTGAATCCAAATGATAAAAATCTTTCCTAGATTATAAACATTCCTAAACTCCTATTACGAAGTTTTATTGATATTTGAATGCACATATAATGCGTGCACACAAGCTAACACGTGCAAGTTCACGCTTGCACATGCTGCATGTGTGCACCTTAAAAAAAACGCATACTTAAAATGAACATAATTTTGCCAAAAACATGCCTCCTTTCCATGAAACCGGGGTTGGCATTTGAAAATTGTGGACATTTTTAAACTATATGTGGTACCTACGTCTCAAATCAACTTTTTCTTCAAGCGAAACTTTTTATGATGTGAAATACCTAGTTATATTTGACGAATGACAGTTAAACGCTAAATGCGTGTTTTTTTTGTAAATACATGTGAGCATAAAAAGTATGAAAATTAAAAGACGTGATAAGGAAAGAAAAAAAAATGATGAAAGGAAAACATGCCCATATTTTGTTTGATATAAATACATGTTCAACGTTTAGTATTTATAATGGAAAATGGAAATATTTAAATTTGTAACACGTGCTGATATGAATTCTACCCTTATACTAAGTAACATTAACTTACCATTTGTCTATGAAAAATATTGTAGGCTAATAAAAATAACATGTAGGAATAATTTTGACGTCTTTTAAAAAAGAAAAACATCTTAAAAAATGTTATGAAAATTGATTATCAATTATTTTGCGAAATGTTTTTGATGCACAAAAGTCAAACAATGTTTTTTTTATCTCATGGAATCTGTTTCAGGAAAAGGCGGTTAGATTTGCAAAGACAAAGTAATTGATTCAATTAACGCAAATAAGCTTCACAGTGCAAAAACTTACACGAGTTTTGAATGTTTATATATCTTTGCAACTTAAATTATTGATTATAACTTAGGTTACATACTATAAAGGACAACTTTTCAAGTTGGAATATTTTTAAAATGAGGGAAGGCCGGCAAGAGTTGCAGGGCTTACGTTAATTTGAGATTGGGTTATTATATTGTAGGTCCACATGCGGCATGTGTGAGCGCGAAATTATGCGTGTCTGATTTTGGGAATTCATTTAATATGTATCTCAAATGATACATATCTTTGCAACTTAGATTTAGATTGGATTTGGATCCGACAGCGTTGTCGAGATTTTCTAAAACAAACCCTAGAACTTGTACGGTCTTCTTCATTTATCTATTATCTACGGAGGTGGCAGTTGTTTTTTTTAAGCAGACGGGTGTCAGGTGTTTGGGAACACTTCAATCCCGCCAATATAAACGGGTAGACTCGTAACACCTCCAGCATTTACATATCGCAATGCTGCTCCCGCTTTTTCTAGAAATGCCAGTTTTTTTTTACTCCACACCAAGACGCTGAATTTTTATCATTCGCAGAATTCTCCACATGAAACACCTGGGAGAAATATTGCCAAACTATGAAGTGTTTTTTTTTTTGGCTTGCGTGCAACTTTTTCAGAAAATACCTACGAGAGAAGAGTAACTGAAAAACGGTGATGACAAACAAAGAAGTTTCATTATGATTTAACTGTTTTTGTTTGAAATAAAACAAATCATAATAATATTTCTTAAGGATAAAAGAAAAACAGCTTTGTTTTCGATAACTTGAGTATACTCTACATAATATACTCAAGTAATCGAAAACAAAGCTGTTTTTCCTTTATCCTTAATGATGAACGATTACAAAGTTAATGCCTCTACAATCAAACAATTTTTCTTCCTTAACTACGGGACTGAATTTGAATTTAAATTTTTTTTCCGCAGGCAAACGTCACACGTCTCTGGTAATATATTCCTTAGCAACCTATCTATCTATAATCCAAGTTGCAAAGATATATTTAACATTTTAAATTCATATTAAATGCCAAGCCCTCAACCAGACATGTGAAAGTTCACGATTTCAAATGCTGCATGTGTACTTAAAAATTAAAATCCAAACCTCAATTGAACATAAACAAAGCAACTATTGCCGCCCTTCTTGGAACAGGGGTGACATTGCCAAAGTCAACTATTTTTTGTCGTATGGGTGGACATTGGTCAGCCTCATACCAACCTATAAGTCAGGTAAATATTTAAATAATATTATGATAATTTATTTGATGAGCGCTGTTTTTGTGTGTATCACCCCTCAAGAGCCCTCTACAAGCTTGGTCGTCGCTGTAGAAAGCGCCAATTGCTGTAAGGTTCGATGGACTTTTAGTGACCGGTCTTTGGTAAAGGTATATGAATTTTTCACCAAGCGAAGAGCATATTTGAAAATAGAAAATGGTATATTTTTAGTGCTCCGCCGAGATTCGAACTAACAACCTTCCATTTACTAGTCAGACGTGTTAACCAAACTACAGACCGGTCGGTATAATAAGTTTTAGATTTTTCAAAGAAAACTCTAGCATCCAAAACCCAAATTTTTTAAATGCAATTTAAATATTCTTAAAAAATAGCGCGGAATACATCGACCCTCCAGATAGGCTACTTGAGTGTTCGTGATTTCCTTGATAAGCGGATGCCACAATGAATTATGCAAGGAAGTGAGCCATTAGGGTGGGGCGGGGGCAGACATCCGCCACCCTATCGAGAGATGCGAAGCCAGAACACTTTTTTTTACATCTTTTTCACCCCACCCGTCCGAGAAACAACTCTATACAAAGTCCTGAAATTTTCAAATTTGAAAAACAAAATTCAGCACTGTCGGGGCGGAACGACTGGCGTGTACAAATACATAATAATTATAATTTTGTTATGTTGTTAAATGGCAGACAGAGAGAGAGAGAGAGAGGGCGCTAAGTGGAATGCGTTGAAAGGAAGTCGAGAAAAAGAAACGCTCGGATAAGCCAAAGTCACGCTGAGAATTATTATGCCTATTGGCTGGAATATATTATATAAAAAATACTTACAAACTTCATAATAAAAGTACTCTCATTCCGTCTCTTATTTAGCTATAAGAAAAAAAATATTGCGATGATTTAAAAATTAGGACGATGAGCGCTTTTTTGTGTGTATCACCCCTTAAGAGCCCTCTGCGAGCTTGGTCGTCGCTCTAGAAAGCGTAAATTCTCAATCAAGATCCAGTTGCTGTAAGACTGGATGGACCTTTAATGACCGGTCTTTGGGGTGAAAGTCTATAAATTTTTTACCCAGTGAAGAGCATATTTGAAAATATAAATGGTATTTTTTTTTGCTCCGCTGGAATTCGAACCTAAAACCTTCTATTTACGAATCAAAAGTGTTATCCACTAGACTGCGGACCGGTTATATGATTTTATTTGTTTTTGTGTGAATTACAGCTCAAGAGCTCTCTGCGAGATTGCATAATGCTTTAGAAACACCAAACAAAAGACCCATTAATTGCAACAAGACTGGATGGACCTTTGTTGACAGGTATTTACTCGTATTACAGGCAGAAGATTTTTACAACCCAGCGAAGATCGAATTGAACCCATTATCTTCCAATTACAAGTCGAAAGCGTTCAAAATTGGACTATGGAGTGGACTATATTTTAAGCTGTTAAATAAATTAACATTAAGTTAAATGATCTCTGTTATTTTTTTATTTCGTGTAATATATTGTTTTATAAGCGGGCAGAAATAACTGTATGAGTACCAACAATTCTTCTTCCCAAATTCATTTTATTGCTAAATGGAAGAAGAGACATACCCACATTCGTCGACAGACTGCCGTCGGTCGGTTTGAAAGACTGCCATTTCTTAAAAGGTTTTTATTCGGAGAAGTTAAAATAAGCATGTTATTCGTTTATGGTTGCTTTAAGTTGGTAGTAGAGTGCACTGAGTTGGGCTAACCGAGCATCTATTACCCGTACATCCACCCTCTCCCCTCGGCTCTTATTATTTTTTCAAAAAGCCACTCACAGTTTTGGCTTCGCTCGTAAATACGAATATTACGAGCAGTATTATAAAATGTAATACGGCGATAAAGAGTATTAGCATTCTTACTGGGGCAGACTCGAGATGAAATCGTAATCCAGAATTTTTTGTTGGGGCTCGTTTTCGGCGATTTTGCACTTTTTAACATAAGAACTTCTTCTATGAAAGCGGATTCTTTATTAAAGGCAATATGGTCCAAGAAATATATTCCGCTCTTCTAACAATCGTTTTATGATTTGTCAGGGCTAGATTTCAATCCTAGACAGTAAAAAAACGGTTTTCATTTTTATTTTTGCACATCTTTTGTTAATACCGGAGTACAATCATATTTGTTCGAATGAGTAATGTTATTTTTCAAGCGTCTGACTTCTGATAAATTATTTAAATTCAATATCAGTCTCACACTTTTTGGTATTACAACTTTCTCTCCATGAGTTTCCACATATAACGAAAAATATTATAGATGGTAAAAATCACAGGAAACTCCAAGAAAAGTGTTTTTAAAAGTAAACAATTTATTTAAAAAATGTTGGACTTATATCCCCGTTAGATGTCTAATTTAAAATTTATTCCATTGTACCATGTTTTATACTGTTTTTTTTTATAATAATAACCACAATTTAAAAGCGTTGGACGTGATTTAATTATTTATAGGTTCGCGATTTCGTCCTTCCGTAACTTTCCAAATTTCCTTAACAAGGACATCGATTAGGATCATCTCATTAGCGATACATTATCTATACATCGGCTTCGGTTGTCTTCGTCGCCTTGCGATCGCCCCGCCTAGTGTAGCTGATATTTTTGCTTTACTTTTTCGTCTCCGCGGCCGTGATTGATGGGCGCCGGCGATGATTTATGACCGGCAGGCATTAGCTCGGCCCCAAACGTTATTGCGCACTTTGCCATAAATTAAATATTGGAAGTTCACCATGTACGGCTGCGTGGTTGGGCGGGGTTCGAGAGACTGGTGCATTGCGATCCCAACAATTGATAACAAAGCATCAAAATAAAGCGCTTCCCGAAATCCATCACTAGGATAAATCGTTGCTATTGCAGGATACCTGCACTGTGGAAAACGAACGGGTTTGAGTTTATTTATTATTTTTGGCGGTGAACATATTATATTAGTCTATTGTAATGCCGTTGTAATAAAAAAATGGAATCACAAGAAAAAATGTTACTACAAATAAAAAATCTCTCCCAATTCTCTAATGGCCTTGCCTTTGCTATTTTATGTCCTTGAATACCATTCTAATGTTTTTTTTTCATTCAATGAATAAATTTTTATCTTTCACAATTTTACAAACATGATCTAATCATTTTTTTAGCTTCAATTGATACCATTTGCTTTTCTCTCCATCCAAGGATATAAATCATCTCGTCACGTTTTCATACACCTTTACATTCACATCTACTTTTAGCTTGCATCTATTTTTTGTTAATCGATTTTTAAACTCTATTCCCTTAGGCCCGGTATATTGAACTGTAGTAATATTTTAGTTCACTATTACTTGAACTTGTATTCAAAATACTCAATCTCGAGTTAACTAAAACCGAACATTACCGAAGTATGAGGCCACGCCCCTAAATCTTGGAAATAATTAAAATGCCATTCAAAAGCTTTAAAACAAACAACTATTCATAAAAATCATATGCCTAACCTTCATTAAGCTAGAAAACAACACAAAAAATGTTCAGTTTGCAGCAATTTTGATATATCCTTACATTAAAAAAGAACAGCTGCTGTCAGTGAAGCGCCGCCATCTTGAAAATCGAAAGTTAAAGTTACTAAATATTTACTGCCGAAATTCGGTGAGTGAAATATTATGATGATTTAACTAAAATTGCATTTTAGTTAACTTTACGATACTTCAAAATACCGGGCCTTAATGTTTGTGAATAACTTACTTCCATTAGTTGGATATTTATTTGCTTCAACAGACCACCTACGCAACTACGCAACTAAAAAAACGCAACTAAGCTACACATATAGTGTAACTTCTTGCCGCGTTATCCCCGAAGGGGTCGCATGTGGCGAGTTGAACCTATTTATTTTTACAGGTAAGGGGGCCGGCCTTACGCCAACCACTTCAATTGAAGTGGGGGTTTCCCAGCTCCCGAGGGGGCTGGTACTCATTTCTTGTGAAGGCTGAGTAAACCTTGCCGGTATTTTTATTATGGGGTTTGAAATAAACACCGAAATAGGAAATCATTTCTGACACCCTCCTCGGTGGGATTCGAACCCGAGCTCACGGGGTAGAATGCGAGCACTCTACCAACTGAGCTATCGACCGGACTAACACCTACATTCAATAAAATAATAAAATCTCCCTGAGATTCGATGTATTTATTTTGTGGTGGGTTTGTTAGTCTATCATGAAAGTGTTAATATATAAGGAGCAGCAGCTGCAATCATATGTAAACAAGAAACCCAAATACCACCTTGTGTATAAACGTATTTGATGGAGTTTCCTCTATATATTTATTAAGCAATATATAAAGAGAACAGAGCTTATCGATAAAGGAGTAGTGTGAGTAGGGAACTGGTATGAAGAGCGCTTCTGCAATAGCTTTATCGCCATAGGAACTCAAAGCCGAAAACAGCACTACATCAAAATAATACATGTACTAAATTCCATTGCCGGCAAAATCACTATGGCGGCAGTTTACCTGGGATAAGACATTTGAACGAAGGTTGATTGAGTGCACACAAGATTCGTGTGCAGCTGTGAACTTAAATCTCAGCTCTTTACTCATTTTCTATTTATACTCCGGCATGAACAAAGACATGTAATGGTGCTTTAATAATACTATGCCCCAAATTGATTGACAGAGAAGATCCTGGGAACAGAAGAGAAGAAAAACGTGAAGAGAGAGTTTCTCAGGGTAGATTCAACTGGTAGAAAATGAGAAAGCTTAATGATCAGCAATAAGAAGGCGAGGAAAATGAAGCAGAAGAATTCCTTTTCAAGTCATTGGAAGATCCACAAATAGTTGCACATTTAGTGCTTACCACGTTGCCCCTGAACGGTTTGCATATTTTTTTTCACAGGTAGAAGGGTCTTACGGAAAACGCTTCACTTAAAAGGGGGATTTTCCTGCTTCCGACGCGGCAGGTTCTAATTTCTTGTAACGACTGAATTAACCCAGAATGAACTATCATTTCTGACACTCTTGGTGGAATCAAACCGAAAACGACTGGTTTTGAACAAAAGCGTTGTACCAACTGGGCCGTAAAACCGGACGTTTGTAAGTTATTTAGACACATATGTATCTACATTTTAGGGATACTGGATCTTTTTTCTTACAGCTCTTTTTCTTGCTTGAGCATCTTACTTGTGACCACATTGTCTGAAAAATAGCCACACTTTTTGTACTTCCTTTTAGTTTTACACTGAAGAACTTATTGCCACACATGTTGTCTGGACATCTGGTGACATATCCTTAAATATCACATGGAAGTCAGGATCCATAAAAATATAAATCAAAGTTTGCTCATAACCAAAGATAAAACTTTAGCAGAACGTAGCTTTCAAGATACTGCTGCCTTATAATGAAATTTTTTTTTTTAATTCAAGCAAGATTAAAAATGAATCTTCTTTTTAGATTCTAGAACTTCCTGATATCATGTAGTCAATTTCTGAGATCGTTTAAAGCTCGCTGAAATTTTAACGTTAAAAATTAATAAAACGTGAGTAAAAAAGTATTCACTTAAATCTAATTTAAATCAATTATCAAAAATTATTTGAAACGGTGCTATGATTTAGGATTGAAACAATCACCGAATCGGGAAATCATTTCTGACATCCGCGGAGTTTGAACCCATGCCCTTTACATTTGAACTTAGCATTCTACCAACAAAATTGCTTAATATTGTTGCAATAAATTTTAAAGAGATTCAAATAAAAGACAAAATATTTTTTACTCGTAACACTGTATATTTTTACTTTTTTATGTAAATAATTTCCTTTGTTCATATCATAGTCAGGAATATTTTTTTTACGTAAAAAACAGAAATTAAACAGTGTTTATGCAGTGTATGCTAACTGTTTAAATCATAAATTTGCAGTGTGAATACATAAACCGCTACGACTATAAAAAAGTAAGATTTAGGATTTTTCCTTTTATCTGATTCGTTGATCAACATGAACCGCGAAATCAAAACTCCCGCATTCTCGCCCCGCTTTCAAATTTTTCAATATTTTATAATATTTCCGTGTTTACACTTCGGCTGCCGAAACTTGGCGTTTGCGAATCTCCTTGTGACGCCATCAATCTGACATTCTACCGCCGGCGACGTTTGTCTTCATTTGTTAGTGTCGTGTTACCGGGGGTAGGCGGTAATTGGTCCGCCCAGCCGCCTCCGCCCGCCCACCGAGATGTGACGAATCTGGGTAGGCTTTTATATCGCGCCGGGTGAAAAAAGTCAAGCTGAACTTTGGGCTTATTTGATCGCTTTCACTTTGGATCAGAGCCTATATTTTTTGCGATGAAATAGTTAGAAGAAAAATATAAATATTATTATTTATTTATTTTCCTGATTTTGTGTCAACCACACCTCAAAAGAGCTTTGCAAACTTGATCGTCGCTATAGTAAATGCCAATTTTCAAGCGGGAACCAAATGCTGTAAGGCTGAGTGGACCTTTGGCCTTTGGTAAAGGCATTTTCAATCGCGTGCAGATCACATTTTGAAAAGTTAATGATAGTTTTTTTGTGATCCACCAGGAGTCAAAGCCTTTACCTTTTGATAACGAGTCCATAGCGACAATAACTAGACGACAAACCGGTACTAAGTATTATTATTGGTATTTGTAGTTTTTTTTATCTCCTTCTTCTATGATTGTGATTTCAAGCAATTTGTACTCAAGATTTTGGGTACTTATATTTTTTTGTTTGTTTAACTATCGGTGAAGTTTCTTCAGTCATGACGTAAGGGAGATGTATGCAATGGAGATAGCTTAAAGGAGAAATAAAATGAAAGCAAGTACATTGGTAAAATATATATGTACTCTTTAATCTAAAACTTTACTTTTTCAATCATAAATTGAAATCTATTTGTGAACGTGTGCGCTTTATTTTTATAATTTTTTTGCATTTGTCTACTTAAATCGAGAGTTGCTTAAAGTACTAAGCATGAATTAATTTGACTTTCATCATGTTGTGATTATATTATGAGATACATTATTTCCATAAAATTATGCACGAGATAGTTTCGTTTGTGCTTTTGAATCAGGTCTATTGAACGTCATGCTCTATGCCTAAATAACTTAAATTTCAGATGAGCCTAATTTTGTAAGATACATTTAAGTTCCTATTCATTAATTTGTGCGATGCTAAGTTGATTTGCTTGGAAATTTATCACGAGAGAAGCTTTTAGTGGCGTGCGACATCAAAAGATCTACGTGATTACATTACTTCAATGCTCTGTGAATACTCGCAATTTTTATGCAAATAATACTAAATTGGAAGATGATGGCTTTGTAATACGTTTTGGAATATGATGTAGATGGTTATTTTTGTCATAAAAACAATACATGGTTGATCTAAGGCTTTTTTTAATAAAATATAAAAAAAATTTTTTTATCGTAAGCAGAGTTTTAAAATTTTATTGATTGTAGAGGCATTAACTTTGTAATCGTTCATCATTAAGGATATAAGAAAAACAGCTTTGTTTTCGATTACTTGAGTATATTAAATCTCGAGCTCGTCGGTCATGCTGCCTTTTTCATTTTTAAGAGAATAACAAACCTTAAAATATTTTTGAGCGCAGTTTTTGTGGGAATCACAACTACGCGAGCTTGGTTGTCGCTGTACAAAGCGCCGATTCTCAAGTAAAACTCAGTTGCTGTGAGGCTGAATGGACCTATGGTGACCAGTATTATCGTTAAAGGCAGATAAAATAATCGACACAGCGAGTAGCATATTTAAAGATAAAATGTTTTATTTGCTCCACCAGGATTCAAACCCTTTTTCTTCCAATCACGAATCACGAAAACTTAATGAAATTAAAATTAAAATTCTATCCCTAGTCGCCAACATTCTAAATCAACCGCCATTTCTAAAGAAGTATGCAAGGAGAACCGCAGTTTCTCCTTGCATACTTCTTTCTAATCTAATCTAATCTAAGTTGCAAAGATATGTTACATTGGAGATTCACATTACATGCATTCCCACAACCAGACATGTACAAGTTCGCGCTTGCACATGCCTCACGTGAGCCTACAACATAAAAACCAAATCTCAAATGGGCACACACCCTACAACTCTTGCCGTCCTTACCTGAAACAGGGGTGACATTGGAAAAGTGAACCATGTTTACAGCATGGGTGGTCATTCGCATACCAACCTATAAGTCAAGGAACATTCACGACAAATTACATTTACTGGCATACTGCATACTTCTTTAATTTGAGGTAAAGATTCTAAAAAGGTATTCAAATGTTTTGATTGTCACTAGTTACACATGGTAGCGTAGTTTCAATACGCAATGCCAACTTCCATGTGCGCAAACAGACCATACAAGTTTATAACGTGGCTTGATACAAATATGATACCAGCGCGCCGGTATACAAACCAATTATTATAAAGTTGAAAATTATATAGTATACGTATGTAAATAGAAATGTGCTCGAGAGAACAGTAGTTGGGATCTAACCTCAAATGAAATTAGCCCGGGTTCTGGGGTGCGCTTTAGCTGCTTCAAACAAGCAAAGTTTACCTCGACATTGTTACGACTTTCAAAGGTGCATCCATTTCAGTAAATTCCACATGCAACTTTCATGTATTTCTTTTGTAACAGTGGTGTTAATTATTTTTAATTCAGATGCAATTGTAACTCGGTCGTAATTGATTTTTAATTTATATTAACGAAAAAAGTGTACAGTACTCCTTTCCTCGTTTGCGTAAACAGAAAAGTGTGTGGAAATTTTATCAACACCAGTTGAAATAATATATCTACGTGTGGGACTGAGGATTTCATGATAGAACAGAACGACACAAGGCATAACATCACATCTCATGACAAAACAACATAAGGCAAAACATCACATGACAAAACATCACATACATGAAACAGAACATACCGTAACCGGCACATGAAAAAACATCGCAGATTTATGCTCCTGAAGAATCCTTATTATGTGAAAACGTTTAAGCAAAACAATAAATCCAAATGAATTAAAAAAAAAAATCTATTAAATTAAAAAAAAAAAAACACTACTTTTGTTGGCATAAAAACTCTTTCTTTTATAAAATGGTAGTTATTTACAAAAGGAAAAAATGAAATAGTTAATGAATTGAATGTAAAGGAATGTATGAATTTTTACGTTTATAGTACATATGCGGTTTACTATGATGTCATGATACTGTTTAATATGCTGCATTTTTCATTAAATATATTTCTTACTTTGTATCCCTTTGGGGACGCAATAAATTATTCCACTCTGTAGTTAGAAAAACAAAACAAAAATTGAAGCAATGTAAGTATTCCTCATTTTCTATTTTCTCTCTGGGGACGCGTGTGTAATGTCCAGTAGATACATAGTAGAGAATCACAAGTCTCCAGCATTCATCTCTTTCCAGCAAGGATTAAATGCATTCTGTAAGGGTAGAGGGAAAGGGATGAAATGTTGTTTTAAGCGAAACGCTGTTATTAAGTGCTGTGAATAATAATACACTGCAGTCTGGGATCAGAATGCCTTATGTTTGTTAAACAGATGTTATGCAATTTTATACGTTGTGGTTGGAGCCAACAGTGTCTAAATTAGAGTGAGTCTCTGGCGGATTTGATGTCGGATACAGATGCAATTATTGCTGAAATAAAAACAAAACAACGATTTGATTGCTGGCTGCTCTTACGTTTTAAATGTTTTAACGATTTGATTTTAACTCGTCTACAAAGTAAAGCATTACCTCTAGTGGATACAATAAAATAAATAGTATGCCTAAAGATACTTTCCCAAAAATGTGTGTAAACGGTATTTAATAAAAACGAATTCTCAATATAAAATCAGTTTTCTGTCATGAATGACCATAAATGCTTTATAGTAAAGTATTCTTTCTCAATTTATACAGCGCCTTTTTATGTACGAATAGTTATTATAAAGGACCTCAAATGACTAAAGAAAAGTTCTGCAATATAAAATGAACATATATATTTTTAAGGGTTTGGTGGTTTACACAGTGAATGTCCATTGTATATTAATTAAATAAAACGCATTTTAAATTCACTTTTATATTCTTTAACTTAGTCAAACGTTTTCGCCTAAAAAGGTCCTGATGATGCCTTTTTAGGCGAAAACGTTTGACTAAGTTTAAGAATATAAAAGTGAATTTAAACTGCGTTTTATTTAATTAATATTAAATGAATATGATTATTTATAATTTACAAGCAAAGTGCACTCATTTATTGTTGAATGAGAGCCTACTGCTTAAGAAATAGGGGAAACTCTCATTCAATTTAAGTTGTTGGTTTGACCGTTTACCTACTCATGAAAAAACGTTCACAATAGTTTACAATTTAATTTTCAACAACAAAATGATGACAATTAAAACCTACCCACAATAAGAAACATTTCTATAAATACGTCTTACACTGACATATAATTTCGCATAATTAAAAAAAAAAATCATACTACTCAACCTTTTCACAATCAACATAAATATTTCGTTACAAATTTAAATTAATTTTTATATTCTGAGATTGATCGAATCACTTTTAGATGACTTATTTTATTATCGATTCAATTCATCCTTGTTCACCGTACCACAAAGGTGTGTCCTAGGGACGTTTGTAACGATATCAACCAAAAGTTGAAAATAAAACAAATCTAAAAAATGGATTATCAAATTATATAATTTTAAATTAATTTGTATTTGTTAACGTGCTAAACGACCATGATTAAAATTTAATTTTAACATCTTCTCTTCTTTATGTGCTACGTCTCCCTTTAACGTTTATAATAATAATAATATTAGGCTGATTTATTTGGTTAGCGCTGTTTTTGCGTCTATTACACCTTAAGAGCCCTCTGCGAGCTTGGTCGTTGCTGTAGAAAGCTCCAATTCTCAAGCAAGAGCCAGTTGCTGTAAGGCTGGATAAATCTTTTGTTGAACGGTCTTTGTTAAAGGTTTATGAATTTTTCAACCAAGCGAATAGCAAATTTGAAAATATAAATGGCATAGTTTTTGTGCTCCGCCGGGATTCGAACCCAAAACCTTCCATTTCCGAGTCTGAAGTGTTACCACTGGACTACGGACCGGATATATGTATATTAACTGCACAAAATTAATTCACACACATTGTATACATGTTCTCAATTTAAATATTTTGTGATCTTGAAAATGTCTCGTGGGGGTGCGACATTCGTCTGAACAAGTCGTTTCCTGAGACATACGCAGGCTGGGATTCAGTTGTGGTTTTGGTAAATCAATACCTCCGCCAAAACACTCACGTACTACACTCAAACTTACACGCCCCTAGAGTGTTTTCACGTGTTGGAGAATCTACCCACCGCCCCTCGTAAGCCGCCACTTGAGAGACCGCAATTTTATCAAATTTCAAATTGTTAAATTTGAGGCCTTTCCTGCAATTATTTTCTAATAAATACAGGACCTGTATGCTTGATGAAAACAAAGAGCCAGCCAAAAAAAGATTAGTTTTTTACATTGAATTTTTTAAGTGAAACAATGTTGTTCATGGCAATCCTATACAGCAGATGCGCCTAATAGGTAGGAAATTAATGGTAAAAAAACATTTAAGCTTGATATTCAGATTTAAAATTCTAAATTTACGTTTGATTAGAGCCAATTTTTAGAACTTTGGTCAATTTCAAATGAGTTATTTTTAAAGGAATAGGAGAAAATATTTTTTCTGAAATGTATTTGCCTATACCCTATGCACGCGCCTGGTACATGGGCACTGCTGTACATTATTTCAAAACCACGAAAATATTGTGAATTAAAATAAATATTTGTCACAACTGTATAGGTATAGTCATAAGTTTTTATTAAACTTTTTTAAAATAAAAAACGAAACAAATACCAACACAAGAAATTGTGACGCCACACGGACGGGCTACAAGCGAAAAGGAAAACCATTTTTGCTATTGTTTGTTAAGGACCTTAGTCTTATAGAAGTGTGACATTTGCCCGCCGAGAAAATATCTAAATTCTGTTTTGTGCTGAGTCAACTCATCACTCAAATAATCAGTTAGTTTAATTTAATTTTAAATTAAAAAGTACAACACGGTTGTAATTTATATCTATAATCTATCTATCTATAATCTAAGTTGCAAGGATATATTCATTCAAAGCTCTCAGATGTATGCCCACAAACAAACACGTGTAGTTCGCGCTTACAAATGCTGATTGTGTACTTACAAATAAAATCCAAACCTCAAATGAACATAAGCCCTGCAACTCTTGCCGACATTCCCTGAAACAGGGGTGACATTGGCAAAGTGAACCATTTTTTACAGTATGGGTGGTCAGCCTCATACCAACCTATAAGTCAAGGAATACGAGTAAAAAATAATCGTTTGAATAATTGCAGATGAGACTTACTATAGTGTACAAATAACATGTTATGCCTCAAATATGTTTCAATATTCAATAGCTACTTGTCTGAAAATACGTTGCCATTTTTCAGTATGTTGAAAGTCGGAATACACCTTTTACTTGAGATTTCTACTTTAATAAAAGAAGGGATCTTTGAAAATGGAATAATCTTTTTTGAACAGTTTACCTAGGAATAACAGTCACGGATTTTACAAAACTACAGATTGGTCTTTTAATTCTGATACAAACATGATATTTTTGAAAAAAAGTTTTAAACTTTCAGTAAAACTTTCATGGTTGTTTTTGAATTGTTTTTCGTGAAGGCGAAACGTCGGCAGATAAAAAAGCTGCATATAAAACATGGTAAACCTTTATAAACCATTATATATTTTTTATTCGATTCTCAATAGATGAGTGGTTGCTTTCTAAGCAAATTGCTTAGTTTTTGATACGACCGGTATCAGAATTGCTTTCTCATTTTGGGTTGTCCAAGAGTTAATATTATATTATATTTAAAAATAATCAGATAATTTAACCATCTTTACTGTAAAATATCAAAACTGCATATTCTGTTTAAGCTGCTAGAGTTAAAACAATGCATTACCTACTGATTGTATGAGATACAAATATGCAAAGTAAATTAAGAAATTACACTGTAACTGTAAAACTGTTAGCTCCGACACCATTCCGCTAGGGGTGGCTGGAGCCTATGCAGAGTTGCCTCCATTTTTTCCCTATCTTTGCATACCTCTTTCAGTTCATTCATATCCATCACGTTTTTCATTAAGTGGAGTACAAAGTTTATGTTCATGTGAGTTTTGGCTTATTTTGTATGCACACTTGCAGCATATGTAACCGCGAAATTAAATTTGTCTGCTTGTGGGCGTGCATTAAATATGAATCTTCAATGTCAATATGCAACTTGGATGAAAGATTATGCGTGCTTTAATAGTGATAAATCTGAGCATTTGTTTTCGAATCTTAGACATAGGCGGGTGGTATGACGGCATTGCTCCTCGTCGATTTACATTGAAATTATTTAGTAGTAAATATCGACACATTTACCTCATTATTCTCCGGGCGGAATTCGTATTTAATTAATTACTATGCGATTGTCACCATTGAGAATCGCTCTCAGCCCCGCGTCTGGGCGGCTTATATTGTATGTCGTAGATAATGCGGTATTACTTGAGCCAGCCTCTACGATCGCTACGAGTGCCGGCTCTACCAAACACTACAGACGAATGTACGCGCTGCTTTTCAGTTTCCTGCCTTTCGTGAGATCACGAACTGATGCTCGTATAAATAGACACAATAATATTAATTGATAAAAGTTGCAATCATTATTCTTGGCTGCTGATTACGATAAACACCTACACACCTATTTTCAAATTTCATGAAACTTCGTATAAGCTTAGTTTTATAGTTCATTCATTGGATTTCATTTCATACGTTTTATTGCTCTGTTTTTTTTTCATCTTGGTATTTAATTTTTATTTGATTTGTTTGTCCTGCATTGGGATTTGATATTATTTCTTGTTTAAATTTTAATTTTCTTCAATTTGTATTTAAGTATTGTTTCGTGTTCAACTTGTAATTTTATATTTTTTAATCATCAAACAAAATGATATATAAAAAACAATGATGATGTAAGTGCCCTTGAGGTAATTTTTCACAGAACGGCGTTAAAGAAAATAATATCCAATGAATAAATGAACCAGGCTCCTTAACAAAATTTGTCTACTTCTAATGATTTCAAAGTACGATGTTAAATGGTTTTATATTCCTCCTCCTTTGAGTATCTATAATATATTATTTGAGTTCAATAGATACATTGGCATGTTCATTTTCGTTTTCAATAATTAGATTAATTCATTAGTTTCAGTTTTTTCATATTATCTCGAAAACTGTTCACATTACGTGAAATATTATTTATAGACTTTCTAGACATTGTATCATTCTATCATTATAAAGAAAAAAATATTTCTAAAATATGAAACAACAAAATTAGAACAAAGAAATGTGAAAAAAAGAGTTTTTGTAAAAAAAAAAAATTGTGGCGTCATTTTTTAAGTGATATAAAAAAACTAACTTTGCAATTTAGCTACAAAATGAGTTAACATGCGTGATTTTTTTCCATTAATGTCTCTTATTTACTAAGGCCATAAAGTATAAGAAACATATTTTTAAAAACAACTTACAGTCAATTTTTTGTAACCTGCCTCTTGTAAGCTTCATACCAACCTATTAGTCAAAGAACTCACAAGATTATTTTGCTGCATGATTGAGATAAGTCTACCTATTTATTTGCATAATTAATACAAAGTTTTCAGACTAACTTCTATTATAATTAATATTGTTTTTAAAATTTCAATTGACTATTTACTTGGCCCATTTTTTTATCATTTTGTTAGGTACTTTGATAGGAAATGGCTTAATCTCATTCTCTGCTTTGTACTGGCTTGCAAGTCTGGAAAAAGCGGCTTAACCTAATGTTAAAAATAGCAACGTATCTTTCTTTGTTACAAATCCTGTTGGAGGTATTGATTCAGATTAAGATTGTAGAGAGCATGGAGGCTAAGGGCTAACACCCACACCCTGCGAGTGTAATGTAAGTAACAGTAACTATAAGCGCGCTGTGGATTTACGTTTCGTTGGCTCCGAATAGCACAAAGAAGCAAAACTCCAAGAACAGGGTTGCGAGTCAACCACCAACACCGAAAAACCAAGTTTTATTTTATCATTGTTTACTTTTCAGATCTATCTATCCAATCCATAATCTAAGCTGCAAAGATACAAAGTACACACACGTGTCTGTTTGTAAGCATACATTTGATCATCAGTTTTGAGTTTTTATGTATCTTTGCAACTAATATCTACACCACGAATGAACATAATCTCGTCTATTTACATGGAGATCTAGATACTTGTACAAAAATATTTGTTTGTTTAATAATGAAGTGTCATAAGATTTGTAAAATATGTTACTGTTTTCAAAACAACAACAACAAAAAATTGTAATCCCTTGTTTTTATGTAAAATAAAGTATCGTAAAAATATTATTAAATTATGGTTTTTATTACAAAATGCATCAATCGAAAATTTTAAAATTTGACCGGTCATAGATTGTACATCAATATTCCTTCGGAAAAGCTACTTTAAAATGCAGCCTTTCAGACCTAACAATTATGAATGCAAAATATTATAATAAATATTCCTGGGATATTCGCGAATCCGAAATTCAAATTCGCCTTGGTTCCGTGGCCCTGCAGTGTGTTTTCTTTATGTGAACGTAGTGCGTTCAGTAGTTTGACTCGCTCGCTGTACGGGACAAGTGAAAATAGATTACACAAATGAAAATGCCTTTAGCAGGCGAGACTAAGGAACCTATAGCACTCGCTCTTAGGACTAAGTTGTGTTTCCTTTATAAATATTTACACTAATTTGAATAGTGTCTGTTGTTTTTCCTGTTTTCTTGTACCTACCATGTGAGAAATTAAATTAAATTTAAGTGGAATAAGCAACTTTATGTGATTTGATCTAAATAAATTAAAGTTAAAAAGAGAATTGGATTACACATAGACAAGAGCCTAGTTTTAAAATATACAGTTAAGGGAAATATTTAGCCTATGAATGATGCAAGGACCAATTGTTTTTTATGTTTTTTTTTCTTAAGTTAGTACATCTACTGAGTAAAAATTCATTTTTAACATTGATTAAAAATAACTTTTTATATCCCATATAGTTTTATTTTTACATATTTTCAGTTAAATTGCCTAAGTGCTATCGGCCTTTATATGCCCATTTTTTTTAGTTAGCCTCTGAAGATGAACGGATAAAAGCCGAAATCGCTTAAGCAATGTAACTAAAAAATACTATGTGTTGTATAAAAAGGATTAGTAATTAATATTAAAATTATTTTAATTATTGTACGGGAGAATAAATGTTCACAGCTATATAACGGGTGATTTGTAAAATTAATGAAATAAAGAGTACCACATTTTACTTACGTATAATTTTGTAGACAATCAAAAAGTGGGCACTGTATTAATATAGAATCAATATTGTCGAAAACATAATACAAACACCAAGGCATTGAAAACTACTAGTTTGTTTTATCCTCCAATCCAGCAAAAGAGAATGTTTTAGGAATTTTTTCGTGAAAATGTGAGAATAATGTAACCAGAGATAAAAAGAAAAAACACTTTGTATTCGATTACTAACGCTTAAGATGAACGATTACAAAGTTAATGCCTCTACAATCAATAAAAAAAAAAACCTGATGATGACCTACTAGGTCGAAAACGCGTTTGTAATTTATTTTAAAGATTTTCATCTTTGTAATTATATTTGAGTGAAAATAAACAGTGTTTTCTTTGAATTCCTTCAAAAAAATTGTAAACTAAACATTATGAATTTTCACAGTGTTAATATACAAATATATATACAAAATTTTCTTTTCTATGTTTGCAAATGTATTTCATCTGCTGTGATGGCATTAGTTTTGAAAATCGAAACTCAAAGCGAGTGACGACGAAAGACGACGATAAAGGGTAATATAATAAAGGATTTACCTGTTAGAAATTTACGTTAGTAATTGGATGTATTTTTTTTTTTTTTTTTAAGAGATCCTGTGCGGGAGACTCCCTAGATTCTAAGGACTCTAGGGGTCTATGACACTTGTTGTAGTGCCGCAGAGGTGTACGAGCTTGGTCGTCGCTACAAAGCGCCAATACTCAAGCAAGACCCAGTTGCTGTAAGGCTGGATGGACCTTTGGTGACCGGTCATTGGTAAAGGTTTATGAATTTTTCAACCCAGCGAAGAGCACATTCGAAATATAAATGGTATATTTTTGTGCTCCGCCGGGATCCGAATCCACAACCTTCCATTTACGAGTCCGAAGTGTTGCCACTACGGACTACGGACCGGTCCAAGATGCCAACGACACGCGGTGTACCTGAGCGGTTACCCATCCAAGCACTGACCACGCCCAATGTTGCTTAACTTCGGTGATCTATGGGAACCGGTGCTTTCAACATGGCTAACGTCGTTGTCAATAAATAATACATCATCTTAAATTATTATCATGCTCACGCTAACAGCAGTTTGGATTAAGTTCAAAAACTTGCCGAGCAGAAGCTTCTCTATGCAAAACTTGAGATAAACTTTCATCGAGAGAAGGATCAATTTCAGCTTTCATAATAAAGATGAAATAATAAAAATGCATTTCTGATACATCAACGTGGGGGGAATGAGAGAGAAAAAACTTTACGAGAAATTACAAGATAATGTGCGTGTTTTTCCTAGTGTAGTGTGTAGGTACTGGCGGTTTATGAATAAAAGATGTAGCGAGCCCCCTTTCTAGGGAGCCGAGAGATGCGGCGGTGCGGCGCGTGACAAAGCCGCCCCCCGACAAAACCGCGTGAAAATATTGCGATGCGACAAAGCCGCGGGATCATAACTTACGTCACGCTGCACAAATAATGCAAAATAGTTGAGTAAAATTTAAATAAACTTTATCAAAACTACAGATTAAAAACATGAATAAAAGGTTTTTTTTGAAAGAATGGAAAGAAAGAAACAGCTGTTCAAATAAACAGTTTTGTGCATTTAAATAGCTTTATCTGTGACCGATCGGAACAATGGAATAATACAAAAATTATAAATCTAAATATTTTTCAGTTTCATACTGTTATTTGCAGTGTTTTATGAACAAAAAACAAATCCACGAGTTTCCTTTAATTCAAGTTAGAAAAGGTTTTCACTTGAAATGCTTTCAATATACTGTTTGTTAAACGTGGCACTGTGGTTATGTCAGCATGGTTTTGTCAGGGTAGAAGTGTTGGCAAAGATTTTCTATGCCATGGTGGCTATTTGTATGCAACTAAGTTTTCACCGCAATGTTATAATGGTCAAATAATCGTGTTCCAAATATGGCAGTGCAAACATTTTACTATTGATAAGTCAGCCCTGTTCTACATATGTGTGGATTTTGTCTACAAAGTGTTATTTTTTTTTTCTTTCAGCTCATTTTTTGTTTACATATAAAAATACATGATTTTTTATCCTTTTGAAAAATATACTTTGTGTATGGTTCATACTTTCGAAATATTAAATTTGAAGAATTTTCTTATTAGCTTAAGCATCTTTGTATAATTATTTATCGGGTCAGTTTCTGTATTGTATGTGGTGTTGAGTTTCTAAGAACGCTATGTTTTCGTGACTTTCAGCCAGGCTATGTCAGGACAGACATATCAACCATACATTTCATGCATTCATCAGTCTTACATTTGGGTGGATATTCCAGGACACCACTGTTGTCGCGGCTTTGTCTCCGCGGCAATGTCTTCGCGGGATTTTTTTCGCGGTATTGCTTTCGCGGGATTGTCTCCGCGGGATTTTCCTCGCGGAAATGTCTTCGCGGGAATGTCTTCGCGGCGATGTCTTCGCGGGAATGTCAGAGCGGATGTATCAGCGTGGCTTCCTCACTCTTTTAGCGTCATGCACGTCTCGGGGGCTGCACCCTGAGGTAAATGAATAACAATGTTCCCGCTCCGCAGTAACGGTACGTTAATGCTGTTATTCGCAAGTTTAAGATTTCAGAGAGACTCATTTGCATACGGCGTCTGAAAGACGGAGAAGAAACCCGAAGCTAATGTTGCCCTTTTAAGGCTTGGTGATATTATGCATATATTATTTTGATGTAAATTTTTATGGTATAAGTGATGACTTATAACAATACAACATACATGGAATACGTACCCTTGCACAGTGTATCAATGTCAATAACCTACATTAAAAAAAAACTTAGGTAGTTGTGACGTTATCTGGCCAGGTCATGCAACTTCGCAACTAAGCTACACATCACCACCTTAAAGGTAAAACTAAATAAGTGCTGATTCACTGATTTGGATATCGTGAATAAAACATCCTAATGGGTGAAACTTTTCATAGTAAGTGAACTAATTATAACGAAGTTCTCGTGGAAAACTTCTACAATACAGGATTTTCATCCTTTTGTTGTGTTTTTTCTCGTAGAAAAAAGTAAAAAAGGTGCATTTATCTGAAAACCCCACTATTGCTTAATTTGTCACTTATTCAGTTTTACTTTTAAGGTATCGACAAACAATGTAACTTCTTGTTGTGTTCTTTCGATCATTTCTGACATCCTCGGTGGAAATTAAGCTCTAGTCCTCGGGCATGTAATGCAAGGATTCTACCAACTGAGCCATTGACCAGATCAATTAATGATGTACAAATTCATAAAAATCAAAATACGTTAATGGGAATTAATTAGACTTTTGGGTTGCTATCTATGAACAAAGCATTCATCACCTGAATATTTGACTCCCATTATTGTGACGCCGAGTAGATGGGGATGATTGTATACAGTGCTCGTTATAGCCGTACAGGCGTTCAAATCCAATATACACACATTCGTGTGGTCGGAGCTTGATTGAATTCCGTGTTAAAGCATTATTTGTGACTGAATCAAAGCGATCTCCGTTCAAACGCAATAATTATTTGGCACAACAAATTTTACATCTGAATACAGTGGAATATTTGATCAATATTCATTGTAAATGTTTTTAAACCCAGAAAAACAATATCAAACAGAAAATATTCATTATAATATAAACTACAATCAGTGAAACAACTGTTTTCTATCAGCAAATGAATGAGATATCAAGAGTCATAATAAAGTGAGAGCTTGTTTGAAACAAGTTACGACTCGAGATGCAATGAAACAAAAAATTGAAGGGTTGTGTTTTCAAATTTACATTATGAAGATTCATTTTAAATTAATAATGTAACAATAAAACATAGAGTTTTTCTTAACGAATTGATGGACCGAAACAAACAAGGACTGAAAAAAATGTAAGTACATTCATATTTTTAATACCATTGTTGTTTTCTTAAGTTAAATCGTTAATCGTTTTGAAAAAAAAAGTGATTTTGATCATTTAACTAATATTTTTTTAAATCTGCTACAGAATACTAATCCATAAGTAATATAACGTTCAAAGGAGGTTAAATGTACCTACTGCTCTCCAAGTAGGTAGAAAATTGTAGGTTTAAGTTCAAGCACAGCGTTTAAGCAAAAATGGATAGAAATGATTGAAAAATTGTTCCTTGACTTATAGGTTGTTATGCGGCTGACCACCCATGATATAAAAATTGGTTCACTTTGCCAATGTCACCCCTGTTTCAGGGAAGGACGGCAAGAGTTGCAAGGCTTATGTTCATTTGAGATTGGGTTTTTATATTGTAGGTCCACATGCGGCATGTGTTAGCGCGAAATTATACATATCTGCTTGTGGGAATGCATTTAGTGTAAATCTTAAATGATATATATCTTTGCAGCTTGGATTAGATAAGATTAGATTAGAATGAAAACGCTCGCTTGATTTGTTATTTTTGTGTTTATACTCTTTATGGTAAACGTTATCTTTGAGTTTAAGCGTAAAGTTGTACACTGACTACTGGTCCTTGTTATGTACATGTAAATGCTAGAGTAATGGGGTTTACTATTTTGGGGCGGTCTCTCAACTTGTAATTTATTTCTATCTATTGACGAATATTCAATGAAGCTCAAAGAGTTTGGGAGCGGGCAGTGATGGCTAACATTCAACAAAACCTTTGCATTATGTTTATTGTTGTATCCTTAAGAAATATACTCACCAAAGTAATGTGTCAGCTTTTTATTATTAGATAGACGAAATTGACAGTTTTTCCTATAAATTTTTCATGGTTAAAACAATGTTGTCGCTGTGGTCGAGTGGATAAGGCGATGGAACTCGAATTCGCGTTATTGAAATAATCGCAAGTTTGAACTCCGCTTGTGTCGTTATCTATCGAGAATAACTTTGACCCTGGTGCAATACATGTTATTGGGTAATTACTAATTAGTAATTCATTAAAATAATTTAACTCTATATCTAATCCATAATCTATAATCTTAGCTGCAAAGATATGATAACATTTAAGGCTCATATTAAATGCATGCCCAGAGACAGGCACATGTATGTAGGTTCGCGACTACACATTCTGCATGCGTGCATACAAATAAACAAAACCTCACTTGAATAGAAACCTTGCAACTCTTGCCGCTTTTCCCTGAAACCGGGGGGGCATTGGCAAAAGTGAACCGATTTTTACAGCACGGAGGGTCAGCCTCATACCAACCTATCAGTCAAGTGATAATACTTGTTTCTTGACAGACAAATAGGTAGGTGAATTGCCTTCCTTTTCACAAATATATATTATGTTTACTTTTTATATTCTGTATCTATGTGTTGCGTGTGCGTTAATAGGCTAGAGAAAAATTAATACATTTCACAATTTTGTACAGCCGGCCCCCTTACCTGTAATAATAATAGGTTCACTCGCCACATGCGACTCCTTCGGGGATAATGCGATAAGGAGTTGCACTATATGTGTAGCTTATTTGCGATTAAATTGTGTATGGTTGAATGTGACTGTCAGCCGGGACTTAGGTTCGGGCGGTCCGGGTGGACGTCGGCAATTGAAATGCAATGAGAGGTCGTTAGATAAGTTTTCAGCGCTTAAGTACGGTCGGGTCTGCCCAAGTGTGCCCGAGAATGCTCACTGATTGTACATGATATCGACGGATCTGACAGTTATTTAGCCTTATTCGCGCTGCCGTTGTGCTGTGCAACGATTTTGGCATTTTGACAATCTATTGCTCAATTTAAAAATAAACAAAATGGTCAACTAGTATTTATTCTCTTTATGACTTCTTGCGTTTCTTCAAATATAAAAAATAGTATATCTATAATAATAATAATATAATCTATAATCTAAGTTGCAAGGATATATTCATTTAAAGCTCTCAGATGTATGCCCACAAATCAACAAGTGTAGTTCGCGCTTACAAATGCTGAATGTGTACTTACAAATAAAATCCAAACCTCAAATGAACATAAGCCCCACAACTTTTGCCGACCTTCCCTGAAACAGGGGTGACATTGGCAAAGTGAACCATTTTTTACAGTATGGGTGGTCAGCCTCATACCAACCTATAAGTCAAGGAATATGAATGAATAATAAATTACATTTAAATATAAAAAAGAACAAAACCTTACAAAGAAATCTATACAAAAAAAGTCAAAAATTTCCTATGCAAAAAATGTAGCAAATGAATACACCAACATTAGAAATCAACATTGCAGATTAGCCGCCACTTCTTCCTGTCCTTGCATACTTCTTTCATTTCATCCAGAGTCATAACCTTTTTCATACAAGTCCTCCTTTTATTATGACTCTGGATATCCCAGTCATTCGCTATTTCAGAGATTTGATCCTTCCATACTTTTCTCGGTCTTCCTCTACCACGACATCCATCTATTCTAGCAACATATACTATATATATCAAAACTTAAAATATCATAATAGGTATGTAGTCTGGTGGTTACCAATGTGAACTCGTATTCGGAGGGTCTTGGTTCAATTATTCTCGGCGAAGCACAAAAAACATTGTTTAGTTTTCTTTTCGAGATTACATTTAAAAAATAACCTGACGGGGACAAATAGGTGTTGTATACCAAACATATACTTGCCAAAATATAACCTGATAGCTTGGCTACAGTTTAGAATTCGATAGTATTTGTGTAAATAAGCTTTATTTTATTTTACTGAACTAAATTGTAATCACACTTAAATAAGGTAATTCTAGGATGCATTTCAAACTCGCAAACATATTTTTTTATTTAATGTAAAAAGAATCAAGAAAAAAACATTTCGTGTGATGAAAAAACTCAACAATATTTTTTTAAACGCTCACGGTAAAAGCATCTTCTTTGATAAAGCAAATGTTATTATTGCCTTGATGAAAACGTAAGAGCTCCGTAATTTAATGCAATTGGCCTGAAAAAAATCCACCATGAAATGCTGCGCCCCACAACGGAGTATTTGCATTAAAAAAACGGCCAAAAGTCTGATTTCCACTATGATCCATAATAATTAATCTAACTTGTAAAAATTTATTAACATTTAAAATAAATATTAAATACATGCCCACAAACATACACGTGCAAGTTTGCGCCTGCAAATAGTGAATGTGTATTTACAAATAAAAATCAAAACCTCAAATATACATAAACTCTGCAACTTTTGCCGAACTTCAATGAAACAGGGGCATGCGCAAAGTGTAACTTTTTTGTAGTATAGGTGGTCAGCCTCATGCCAACCTACAAGTCAATAAGTTATACCGCATAAAGTTAAAATTCATTCAAATGTGTTATTATGTAAATGACACATTTATCAGCAGCCAACCTTAATCTTTTCGTTCATGCATCTTACTGCAAGTCAGTCGGAACCCTGATGTAGGTATGTATTTAGTTGGGAACGTATGTATTTGTTCGAACGTTTTTGTTTATAAGATTTGCTTCATTTTTATTATCAAGTTTAGACAAAAAACACCGCTTGACTATGATACGAGTAATGTAACGAATTTAAATTATACAACAATATTTTTTTTGTTTTCGTTTCAGATTTAAATTCTATCAGTATTTATTTTTTATCGTTATATGTGTCAATATTTTTGATTACCTGTCTGGACTTATCGAGCATTATATCTAATCTAATTAAACATAAATTATAACTTAAATAGGACCAATAAAATAGTTGGATACAAAAACTGACGTTTTGTATTTTATCCATTTAAAATTAAATATCTTAAACTATGAATAAACTAAAATGAGTTTTTAGTTGTGCCATAAGGAATAAGGTCAAAATTCGTCTTCGTACATTTTCGTAATTTAGTAATTTAACATCCAATTTAGTGAATAAAAATAAATATTATCTGATAAAATTGCAAAAACAATAAATAAATAAAATTTTGGCCGGCGTTTTAGAGAAAATACTCCATTGTACGCCCTGGCGGTCAAATCTGATTTCAACTTGTTAGCACAACACATTTCACGTTTTGTCCGCCCTCGGTGAAAATTATTACCGGCATAGTTTTATCTTCCCGTTTCAACAAAAAACTCTTTGCACCTCTTCGCTACCTGAGTTTTTATTTCGTCACTTAAAAGTGCTGTTAAAATAAACTACGTGGCTCGTATTTTGCTGAAAATGTGTTTTCAAGTTAGAAAATAATACAAACTTTTTAAATATAGGTACTTTAATAAAAATCGGTTTATTGCAACAATTGACCGTTCCGTAGCTTAGTAGCCGCAGTAACACTGCGGACTCTAAATGGGAAGGTTATGGGTTCGAATCCCGGCGGAGCACTAAAAGTATACCATTTATATTTTCAAATTTGCTCTTCGCTGGGATGAAAAATTCATAAACCTTTACCAATGACCGGTCTGTACTGTACCTACTGTACAATCAAATAAATATGAAAAATGCCTTTATTTCTTAAGCATACTAGAAACGTTTTTTTGAAAAAACATTTCTTTGTTATCTTGTTATTAAACATTTTAAAATTTTTCAATGAACGTGTTTGTACCTAAATAATTATGGTGTATAATATTCCAAAAAATAAAAGTTATTGTTTAATGTTTATTCCTTAATTTTACAGAAAGTGTGGAGTTAAGAAACTTTTCTAATATCTACTTGTCTTACGGTACAATCACTTCAAATCAATTTGTATTTGCCACAAAGCTCTAAGCTTTTTCTGGTTTATTTTTTTTCCACAAATCAAAAAACGAACTCTCGTTTTATGCGCTGCAAAAATCCAATCTAAGAACGAAGGAACTGATTAAAAAAATCTGCGGACTTTAGTCCTTAAAAGAATTAAAAATGTTTGTGTATTTTTCCTCAGAGGGGTTTCCCAACTATCCCAGGTAACTCGCTAACAACAACTTACAGAATAAACTCAATATAGAGAAGAGGGACTTTTTCAAGCAAGGGAAGTTTCCCGCCAACTCCGACATCCAATAAACAGCAAGTTTCGCCCACTGGCTTCTTTACTCTGGTAGGTGAGAAATAAATGTGAATGATCAGAAAAGGAAAAAAAAATGTTGACGCGGTATGTAAAAGCTGTTGTGCCATTAGTTTGTTGGCCAAGTAACTGTCAAAAACATGAGTTTTAGAAATTTAAATTTAAATATTTTCTTGTTATAACTGAAATGTTTGTATAACGCTTAAATATCTTCGTAACAAAAAAAAAATTACTCGAAAGATTATGTTTTGTTAAATTTTTTGTTGGCTTAAAAAGTAAGTATGACGTTTTTATTCCTATGTAACGAATATCTTTTGTTATTATTTTTTGCTTTTTTCAAACACTATATTTCTAATTGAACATTTAAAGCCTTTATTTATAATTTGATATTATTACATTTTCCGGAAGTTCGAAGCTTCAAAATGGTACTTCTCAATCTCCATAACATTTCTTAACTTAATTTGTCTTATTCTATGAATTATCCTATCTTCATTATTTGGCTACTTAATTCCTTATTTTCTTTCCTATCATTCTCCTTTCCATCTTCTTATCTTCCCTCCACTTCTTCAATTCTTAAATTTTTAACTTACTATGAATAAATGTATAGATACTATAATTGGCGGTGTAAAACTAAATTATCAAAATCACTTATAATATGTAAAAATGAAAAATTCTGTAGTATCTAATAAAGAAAAAAAAAAAAAAAAAAAAAAAAAAAAACATTTAAATGTAATAAATCCATCATAAACTACTTAGAGAACATTTGAAACTTCTTTTTTACTTCTTTCAAAATCGGTAAAATTGAAAAGGAAAAAATCAGGTTAGGATTTTTCTAAAGATGAAAATTTTTCAATTGGTGTGTTTTTTGGGAGATTATATAAATCATTGATTATATATATTGAAAACAAACACTCAGAAGAAGCTACGCGAAATGTCTTGTAAAACAAATATCAATAACCTAGCCTTTGTCCACACATAGCATGGCATGTAACAAATCAAGGGGAAACATATTATCTGTCTTGTATGTGTTTCGACAGGAAACGAAATAACATCTGTGAATATCCTGTCGCTACAGCGGTATGTAACATATAAAATATGTGGAGTCTCTGACAATTCGCGTCCAAACAGTTATCATTTCAAAGAAAAAAGGCATTCACGATTCATTCGTGATAACTTTTCGCAATGTTTTGACTTTTTTTATTTCTTCATAGATAAATACCATGAAACCAATGTTGCTTGTGAATAGAATTTTTTAATTAAAATAAAATGTTCTGTGTTTTAATTCACATGAGTTTTATTTAAATATTAAAAAAAATGAAATGGTAAAACATGGTTTTAATTCACTTTATTCTTTTTGTTTTTGCTCGAACATTTTCGCTTAATGAACAAATTCGCCTCATACCAACCTACAAGTCAAGGAACAAATATTTTTTTTATATGACCACAAATGATCGAAAACTGTTAAGAAATTTCCTTGACTTAGATGTTGGTATGAAGCTGGCCACTTATGCTGTAAAAAATGGTTCACTTTGCCAATGTCTCCCATGGTTGCAGGGAAGGATGGAAAATTTTGCTAGGCTTATGTTCATTTTAGGTTTGGTTTTTGAATCGCAAGTTTACATGCAGCATTTGTAAGCGTGGACTTACACGTGTCTGTTTGTGGGCATGCAATAAATATGAATTTTAAATGTTAACATATCTTTGAAACTTAGATTATAGATGGATGATCACTGATCAGCATCATACAAACCTACAAGTCAAGGAGCTAATAGTTTTTATATTACCACAAATGATTGAACTCTTATGAAATTGTCGGTGTTATGGCCAAGGGGGCCAAATGGGCTGATCTTTCTAGCGTGTTTGGAATAGAAAAACGTTGGTCCGATCCCCACCTGGGCCATTTGACCATAACTTTGAACCTGGTTCCTGGTTATTGGGTATTTATTAATTAATAATTCATTGAAATAAACTGTAACTGTAACTGTAACTCTGTCGCCATTCCGCTAGGGCTGGCCAGAGCCTCTGTAGAGCTGCCTCCATTTTTTCCTATCCTTACACACCTCTTTCAATTCATTCATATCCATCACCTTTTTCATGCATTTTCTTCTTTTACGCTCACTTTGTATATCCCATTCTTTCACAATCTTCTCAATCTGATCACTCCATACTTTTCTCGGTCGTCCCTTCCCTCTTTTTCTATTCACACTTTCTTTGAACAATAATGAATAGTTAATTGATGATATTAATACCTGTTTCTGGCCAGGTAGAATAGGTTGGGGAATTGCATTCCTCTTCACAAATCTATTTAAAAAAACATCTAATAAGAAAAGTCTATAGTCTGCTTCTTTTATTTTTGTTATGTTATAGGTATGAAATTTATTCAAAGGACCTTTTTTGTTCATCACATTATTTTCGTATCACAACATTACTACCGTGGGCGCATTGTATGGCCAGCGAGCTTTGACGGAGACTCGTCGTTGCGGGCATGCCTATACGTTGATGAAAAAATGCTTTTCCGCTCACAAAGAAAACGAGGGGATGGATAAAGGCTGGAAAATGAGAGGGCAAAACAAATACGAGCGAAAGAAAAGATTGACGGTATACTTATATGGGGTACCTCCTCATCCAACAATTATTATTAGCAATTTTTGAAAAGTTTTAGCGGAAACATTGTAGAACTAACAAAGTTTGTTATCAAATTAAAATTAATTATTATTAGAAATAAACTTTGCTCTAATTCATATTTACAAAAAAAAGAATCTATTCCTTGACTTATAGGTTGGTATGAGGCTGACCACCCATACTGTAAAAAATGGTTCACTTTGCCAATGTCACCCCTGTTTCAGGGAAGGTCAGCAAGAGTTGCAGGGCTTTTGTTCATTTGAGATTGGGTTTTTTATACTGTAGGTCCACATGCTTGTGAGAAAGCGTTTAATATGAATCTCAAATGATACATATCTTTGCAGTTTAGATTTAGATTTTTATGACCGGTCTGTATTTCAGTGGTACCACTTCGGACTCTGAATGGAAGGTTGTGGGTTCGAATCCCGGCGGAGCACAAAAAATATACTGTTATGTAAATATAAATATTGAAATAAGTATGGATAATTATAGTTATAAGAATCCTCAAAAGTATTGGTAGGTAAGATCGATAATTATGTATAAGTGTAGAATTCTCTAGGCTAAGTAGGTATTTGTTATAATTATAGGAATACTGTATTGCATTGGTAGGTAGGATTTTGGTTGTGTCTAGGTAGTACGTGAAACATCGAGAAGTAATAATTACTCTGGAACCTTCTAGCAACTATAGGTCTAGATTATACTGCTCTAAAGAGTATAAAGGGTGCAAATGGCCTGCAGAGCGGCCAGTATCATAGCGACTATAAAACACATCGAAGCCATCTGATCAGTGAACCGAAACCAAGTAGAATAATCGAGAAAGTAGTGTGAAAATAAATTTTGTAACTGTGTAAAATAAATAACTATTGAAGAAGACCTGTGTATTTTTAATTTGGAAAGACAATTGAACCCTAATTTCGTAACAATTGGCGTCAGGTGCGGAATTGTCAAGAAAAATTAAGATCTTCTGTCTAAAAATAAATAAAATAAATTAAATAAGTGTTAAAATGAACTTTATTCAAATTGAACTTTGTGTGAACTGACTTTTGTGAAAACAAGTGTTTAAATAAATTTTTGTTAAAAGAAAAGACGCAAAAGCAAGTTGCTTATAAATTCTGGAACATCATATGGAACATAATATGGAACATAATTCTGGACATAACATAATGACTATTTTACCGCATTGAGAAAGTCATCAAATTGGACCATAGTTTTTTTATTATTGTGTGTGATTAAAAAAATAAAATAAATAAATAAAAATCTTGAAAAAAAAAATATTACAAAAGAACGTTCCAGATTCATCGAGAAAAAGTTTTTGAATAACTGTGCTTCGTTTACAAGTGTATGAATGTACATTAAGTACCTACCTGTGTGTTGGAGAGACTTGAGACGAAATAAATAATTATGTACTATCAGACATTATTATGTTAAAAATATTGGTGATTTAAAAATAAATATTAAAAGACAGTACCTACCAATCAGTGTAATCAGATAAATTATTATTTTGCTAAAGTACGTATTCAAAACAGCTATATATATAAAACTCAAAACTTGTATTAAATAAATTTAAAAATATTTTCGTTTTGAAGTAAATTTTGAAAAAAATGGCAACCAAAGTGAACATCAAGGACCTCAAAGTCACTGAGCTTAAAAATGAGCTTCTGGAGAGGGACCTGGAGACCTCAGGAGGGAAGGCGGCCTTACAGGCACGCCTCATGGAGGCCTTAGAACAGTCAGGCGAAGACCCGGCATATTTTGTCATGGCGTCTGGAGGGGACCGCGCCTTGGACGAGCTAAATATCAGCATCAACAGTAACCTGACAGGACTGAAGACTGAGATGGCTGACAACGCCAAGACCCTGAAGGAGGACCTGACCGGGCTGGAGGAGAAGATGGCTGACAACGCCAGGACCCTGGAGGAGAAAATGGCTGACAATTCCAAGACCCTGAGGGAAGACCTGAAGGCGGAGATGGCTGACAACGCCAGGACCCTGAAGGCGGAGATAGCGGATAGTCTCACAACCCTGAAAGGAGAAATAGAGGAGAAGATGACAACCAACCTCTCGGCCCTGAAGGGGGAAATGGAGACTCGGATGTCAAACCTGGAAGACCGTCTGCGTGCCGAGCTGGCTGACAAGTGCCAGATGGAGTCCACCAGAATCTCCCCCAAAGGCGGCTTTCACGACGAGACCGACCAGGGATGCTCAACTCCAACCAGGAACACAAGAGGGGATGATGACCCTTCCCTAGCCAAGCACAACCTCCCAACCTTCGACGGGAAGACGTCGTGGGAGGAATACTCGACCCTCTTTGAGACGGCTGCCATGATGGGAGCCTGGAGCCAGCAGAAGAAGGCTTCGGTTCTCAGCCTGTCGCTCCGAGGAGACGCTCTCAGGGTTCTGCAGGCCATACCCCTGGACAACCGTGGTGACTTTGGGCAGCTGAAGCAGCGCTTGGATATGCGCTATGGCCACAAGTGCCTGGAGCAGCTGTACAAGTCGCAGCTGAACACAAGGGTGCAGAAGCCCAACGAGAGCCTCCAGGAGTTTGAAATGGACATCGCCCGCCTGGTACGAGACGCTTACCCGACAGCCTCCGACGACATCTGTGAGAGCTTGGCAGTGGACAAGTTCCTAAATGGATTGCGGGAATGGGAGACGCAACAAGCCGTAAAACTGGCCCATCCCAAGGCTTTGAACGAGGCGCTCAGCCAAGCTCTCGAGTTTGAGGCTGTCAAACAGTCCATCAGGGGCCACGCCAGGGTTCGTGCAGTCGAGGCAGAGGAGGTCAAGCTACCTACAACCGAGGAGCTAATTGAAAAAGTGCTGGAACGTCTGAGACCTCGAAGACGAGACCCACGCTGCTGGAACTGCGGACAGCTGGGCCACCTTAGCACCAAGTGTCCCAAGCCTCAGAAACCCAGAAAACAGGCTGCGGAAAACTAGAAAGGGTTAATGGGAAGGGGCAACCGTTGACCCGCGCTGGAGAGGCCCTGAAATCTGCTGCTACTGTCGCAACTGTGAGAGGAAAAGCCAGCAGCATTTTTATCAATGGCATAATAGATGGAGTAACCCGTGAACTACTGGTGGACACGGGAGCAACCAGGACAATTCTGAGACGCGACATAGTGGCACGAGGTAAGCAGATTGCACCAACAAAGTGGTCTCTGCACACCGCCACGGGAGAGTCAGCACAGGTGTATGGGGAGACGATTGCCACCTTCCAAATTGGCAGCACCACTTTTGATCATCGGACGTTGGTGGCCAACATTGAAGAAGACGTTATATTGGGAATGGACATACTGGACAGATTTGGGTGCAGCTTAAATTTAAAAAAAGGTGCCATTAAAATTGAAAATGAAGAAGTCATCCTGCAAAGACGGAAAGAACTGGCTGCACGTGTGATCCTAGCCAAGAATACCGAAGTGAAGGGGCGATCCGAGATGATAGTGAGTGCCCGCCTGGATTCCAGTAGTACAAATGACCAAATCTGTATGATAGAACCGGAGAACATGGACAATGTTAACAAAGGAGTCATGGTGGCAAGAACAGTGATTCGCGCGCAGGAGACCATTCCTGTCAAGATCATGAATGTGAACAGCTACCCAGTTAAAATGAATGAAGGTTTTGTTTTGGGCAGATGTGAGAGGATAACTTCCATTGTGCAACAGATGACAAACATGACATGCGAGGGAAGAAAATTATCGACACAATTGGAAACCCTGGTCCACGACGCTTCCCAAGGTCTAACCGAGGAAAACAGACTTAGAGTGAGGAGTTTGATCTGCCGCTACCAGAACATTTTCGAGGACTCTAATGGCCGTCTGGGAAGAACCAAGGTAGTGCGACATAGCATAGACACCGGAGAAGCAAGACCAATCAAACAGGCTCCAAGAAGACTACCCTTTGCAAAGCGGGAAGAAGCCGACAAGATCATCAAAGACATGAGCAAGGATGGCATCATAGAACCATCAAGTAGCCCTTGGACATCCCCGGTGGTACTGGTGAAAAAGAAGGATGGTACCACGAGATTTTGTGTGGACTACAGACTGCTCAACGATGTTACGAAAAAGGATAGTTACCCTCTGCCAAGGATTGACGACACCTTGGACACATTGGCAGGATGCACCATTTTTTCCACATTGGACCTGAAAAGTGGCTACTGGCAAGTTGAATTGGATGCCAAAGATAAGGAGAAAACGGCATTCTCGACTGGATCTGGACTTTGGCAGTTCACCGTGATGCCATTTGGCTTATGCAATGCCCCCGCCACGTTTGAAAGGCTGATGGAGAATGTGCTGCGAGGACTGTCATGGGAAACCTGCCTTGTATACTTGGATGACATAATCATCCTGGGAAAGGACTTCAACCATCAGTTGAGAAATCTGGAGCAAGTTTTCGGGCGACTACAAGACGCTGGACTGAAGCTCAACCCGAAAAAGTGTAACCTGTTCAAGAAACAAGTAAATTACCTGGGACACATAGTTTCTCAACGTGGAGTTGAAGTTGACCCTGCCAAAATCAAGGCAGTAAGAGACTGGCCCGTGCTGAAGGACAAACATGAAACTAGGAGCTTCCTGGGGCTGTGCACTTATTACAGGAGGTTTGTGCCAAGATTTGCGGACATTGCAAAACCGCTCACCAAGCTTACGGAAGAAAACACTCGCTTCCATTGGAGTGATTCCTGCGCACAAGCATTTGAAGAGCTTAAGGGAAGATTAACAAGTGCCCCCATCTTGAGCTACCCACGAAAAGATGGAAAGTTCATCCTGGATACCGACGCTAGTAATGTGGGGATAGGAGGTGTCCTTTCCCAAATACAGGATGGGCATGAGACTGTTCTGGGTTACTTCAGTAAAGTGCTTTCCAAGCCAGAACGAAATTATTGCGTGACCAGACGAGAGCTTCTTGCCGTGATAAAATCAGTGGAACACTTCCGCAAATACTTGTACGGGAGAAAATTCACACTACGGACTGATCATGCTGCACTGGTTTGGCTTCTGAAATTCAAAAACCCAGAAGGGCAAGTGGCTAGATGGATTGAAAGGCTCCAGGAGTATGATTATGACTCCGAACATAGACCTGGAACGCTTCATCGAAATGCGGATGCATTATCCAGACGACCATGCGCCAGTGACTGCAAACATTGCAGCAGGATGGAGGACAAGGTAGCAATTGTCCAAAGGACGACCACCGAAGATGAGGACTGGCAAGATGACAAATTGGCGCAAGACCAACTGAATGATCCGGACTTGAAGTATGTGATGGAATGGGCGCGAGAAAGAGAAAGGCCAACCTGGGAAAAACTCGCCCCCTTATCACCAACTGTCAAGGCTTATTGGGCTCAATGGGGATCCATAGTGATAGAAGGAGGGCTTCTGAAACGAAAGATCGAGAAGGAAGACGGCACACTTAGAAGAAAGCAAACCCTCGTTCCGAGGAGCCGAGTACCGGAAATCCTTGGACTGCTGCATGGAGGAACTTCTGGAGGACATCTAGGCGTTAAGAAGACGCTGGAGAAAGTGAAAGAGCGATTTTACTGGATCAACTGCAGCGAAGACGTCAAAGATTGGTGTCGAAAATGTGTAACCTGTGCAACGGCCAATGGACCGCAAAGGAAAAGGCGAGCACCAATGCGTCAGTACAATGTTGGCAGCCCCTTTGAAAGAATTGCCATCGACATAGCCGGCCCATTTCCTACAACTGAGAAGGGTAACAAGTACATCATGGTGGTGATGGATTACTTCAGCAAGTGGGTGGAAGCTTACTCAATCCCTAACCAAGAGGCCGTAACCGTGACTGAAGTTCTAGTTACCGAATTTATCAGCAGGTTTGGCGTACCCCTGGAATTACATTCTGATCAGGGAAGGAACTTTGAAGCTGCTATCTTCCAGCAAATGTGTGAGCGGCTAGGGATCTACAAGACCAGGACCACTGCGCTACATCCACAGTCTGATGGAATGGTGGAAAGGATGAACCGTACCGTGGGGAGGTACTTAGCCAAAGTAGTGTCCAGCCATCAGCGGGACTGGGACCGACATCTGCCTTTGTTCTTATTGGCTTACCGGTCGGCTGTTCAGGAAACGACGAAGAAGACTCCCAGCAGCATACTGTTTGGGCGAGAAATGCGACTTCCTTGTGATCTCAAATTTGGCTGCAAACCAGGTGAAGACCTAGCCGGAGAAGACTATGTGACAGACCTTCGCAGGAGGCTGGATGACATCCATGATCAGGTCCGCATGAACATCGGGGAAGCCAGCGATCAAATGAAGGAGCGCTATGACACCAGAGCTGACAGCATGGGGTACAAAGCTGGTGACTGGGTGTGGCTTTTTGACCCCAAGAGGCGCCAAGGATACTGTCCGAAACTTCAGCGTTCCTGGGACGGGCCGTACGAGATCTTGGAGCGCATCAACGATGTGGTCTACCGCATAAAAAAGAGACCAAACGGAAAACCAAGGGTCGTGCACTACAATCGCCTCTCACCATACCTAGGCGATAATGATGACCAACCAGCCCAAAAAGTACGACAGTGCGTCGCATCCGAAAGATCACCAGCCTTTGAGACGTTTTGGGAGAACGCGAAGGCAGGGCAGAAGTTTCGCCATGGAGTGACCACAGAAGTCCACAAGGACTTATTTGAGGTCACTAGGGACCACACACTGGCATGCAGTGTACCGGAAGATCTAGATATGTCTAGAGGAATTGCACGGGTCTTCCGATACAAATTCGGAGAACCGCAACCCTCGAGCAGCCCGCAAGGAAGAGCTCTGAGACTACCGAAGGGGCGTCAACAAGCATACTGCCTGGTTGTCCCGGATTCCAGCAACCTGGAAGAGGACTACAAGGCATTGTGGGACGGCCTTGTTGAGCTGCGTGACTACATGTTGGAGGATCAGCAGGCGCGTCTGGCAATACCGAAGATGGGTGGCGGCCGCGCTAATCGAGACTGGCGGATAATCCGGAGTATGATTGAAGCAGTGTTCTCGGGAGTCGGCATCAGCGTCATGGTGTGCTGCGAGCAAGCGCAGCCGAGAGCCAGTGGGGAGAAATCCGTGGACTGCCACTTCTTCCTGACCACAGGGTGTCGACGTGGATCAGCATGCCCCTACCTACACAGAGTCAAGACTGTTCCGGGACGAAACAGTCTAGGTGGGGGGTAGTGTTATGTAAATATAAATATTGAAATAAGTATGGATAATTATAGTTATAAGAATCCTCAAAAGTATTGGTAGGTAAGATCGATAATTATGTATAAGTGTAGAATTCTCTAGGCTAAGTAGGTATTTGTTATAATTATAGGAATACTGTATTGCATTGGTAGGTAGGATTTTGGTTGTGTCTAGGTAGTACGTGAAACATCGAGAAGTAATAATTACTCTGGAACCTTCTAGCAACTATAGGTCTAGATTATACTGCTCTAAAGAGTATAAAGGGTGCAAATGGCCTGCAGAGCGGCCAGTATCATAGCGACTATAAAACACATCGAAGCCATCTGATCAGTGAACCGAAACCAAGTAGAATAATCGAGAAAGTAGTGTGAAAATAAATTTTGTAACTGTGTAAAATAAATAACTATTGAAGAAGACCTGTGTATTTTTAATTTGGAAAGACAATTGAACCCTAATTTCGTAACAATACCATTTATATTTTCAAATTTGCTCTTCGCTGGGTTGAAAAATTAAAAACCTTTACCAATGACCGGTCACCAAAGGTCCATCCAACCTTACAGCAACTGGGTCTTGCTTGAGAATTGGCGCTTTGTAGCGACGACGACCAAGCTTGTAAAAAAAGGACGATAGCTCAATTGGTAGAATGCTGTTTATTATGTACTTCCTCTTTCACGATGGATGTCGTGGTAGAGGAAGACCGAGAAAGGTATGGATGGACCAAATTCCTGAAATGGTGAATGAATGAGATATCCAGAGTCATAATAAAAGAAGAGCTTGTATTAAAAAGTTTTGGTATGACTCTGGATGAAATGAAAGAAGTATGCAAGGATCGAAAAAAATGGCGATTGACCTGTATGCTGGCGGTTAAGGCTAAGGCTTTCAAAAAAATTTTTTTTATAGAATATGTTTTGTAGATATTAATTTTTATTGTTTTATTGTATAGTGATTGCTTGTTTTGTATACTTAACTGTAATACATTTTAGTGTATTCCTTGACTTAAAGGTTGGTATGAAGATGACCACCTATACTGTAAAAAATGGTCGCTCACCAAAAGTTTATGCAGCCTTCTAGCAATTGGGTTGTGTTTGAGAATTTACGCTTTTTATAGCAACAATCAGACTCGAAGTGGGCTATTGAGGTGGAATTCACACAAAATAGCGCTTACTGAACGAATCATCCCAATTTAAACTTATTTCTTTACAAGTGTTTGCAGGTAGGTGTGCAGTACATATGAAACTTAAATGTTATTTAATCTCTTATAACAACGTAGATTATTATACATTTTATTATGAAAATGTCGTGACACCGATATTCAAATTACAATCCTGTTTTAAAATTTCTTCATTCAAGAATTAAACATCGATAAAATGTATTAAAAATGCATTTATCGAATTAAATAAAAAGGCATATTTTCTGTATTCACGTTCTTACCGTCGCTCCTTACCTGTATCCCGATTATAAAACATTACGTAAGCTCACCTGGATTGAGTAAATAAAGAAATATATGTAACCTAAATCACTCTGTAGGAGTGCCGTAGTATATTTTATACATTTTTTATTTACACAATCGAGGTGAGTTTACGCCACGTTTCATTCTGTAAACACGGGTAATTCATTCAAAGGCCGGGAATACATCCATTAATGTTGGTTACTTGTACGAATCCGCCTCGGGCGAAAAATTCCCTTTGGAAAAACGTCCCTGTAACGTATTTGCAAAGTAATTAATTAGATTCCATAAAGTGCGAAGTGCGCAAAGAGCTGGGATTAAAGAAGAAGGCGGAGGACCGGCGAACAAAAATCCTAGCTCTATCGTAATTAGGTCCATCCATTTCACCAACTTTCCAACGGCTTGCATAACTTAATTGGACCTGGTCATTAACTGTACTCTCCGGGTCGTCCTTTCTGCTCGCATTACACGTATAAAGTCATGCTATGTACCTAAGCTTATATCATTAGAGGTTTGTATGCACACCGCTACATTGAGAAAATTTTACATGAGCAATGTTTGCATGCGTACTGGACCAATTTGTCTAATGAAAACAAGAAATTTATTTCAAAAATATTTTAAAAAACTCTCGCATTATCGAGTTTTACGGTTTTTCTTAGCTCAGATTGTGTAGAATTTGATTCATAAGACAACTGCATGAAAAAGTCAAATTTGACAAGATTGGCGTAAACGACAAACAAGAACTGGGGGAGCGATACGTTGTCTACAATCTAAATCTAAGCTGCAAATATATACATCACTTAAGATTCATATTCAACGCATTCTCACAAGCAGACATGTGTAAGTTCGCGCTTACAAATACTGCATGCGTGCTTACAAATTAAAAATCCAAACCTCAAATGAACATACACCCTGCAACTTTTGCCAACCTTCCCTGAAACAGGGGGGACATTGGCAAAGTGAACTATTTTTTATAGCATGGAGGGTCAGCTTTATACCAACCTATTAGTCAAGGAATACAAATAATAAATAACCTTTAGATATGTCTTTGCAACTCATATTAAAGATTATAGATATGTACACGAAGCCTCCAAAATTAAGTGGGTAAAGACTTTTGCCTAAATAAAATGTTTGTAATATTGTTGTGTATTTTTTTTCCACAATACAGTTGTATATTATATTTTATAATTTAATCAGTAAATGAGTATGATGAAAATACTGCGGTTTAAGTTACCACGAGAGGGATTAAAACTTAACTCTCAGCGTCTGTAAAGTTTTGTAAAAGAAATATGCTTAACATTAATACCCTTCGTTAGAAAAAAGGAATATGTACGTAGGGACTTGGTAAGACGTAGCGAAGTAATGCCTAAAAGAGTTTTAATTAATTTTATTAAAACAGTATAAGTAAGCAAAATCGCTTTTAATATCTGAATAATTGATTTTAAATGCGCTAAATACCATAGTGGACAAACTATGAAAATGAGGAAAACGAAATATTAGAAATATTTTTCAGATATAATACAAAAGTTAAAAGAGTTTCATAAGTTACATAAAAAAATAAAAATAATAAAGAGCTACATACGGATCCAGTGCCATTTACCGTGTATGGCATTTATTATATTTGATAAAATTTCAACTTCAAGTTGTTCAGAGCTCGTGAAGTTTGATTCACACAATAGCCAATTAAGTATCTTTTCATACATTTTCTACTTTCATAATTTCATCAAATCTTTATTTTTTTTGTTCGTTATTTTCCATAATTTTGTTTTAAAAGTTGAAGGTTTCCTTGTGAAAAAAAAACGAAGATCTCACCAACGGAAATTTCTATTGACAGTAAAATTGTGACTTCATACGGCTTACTTGCAAGTGAAAAGGCAGATAAATATTTTTTTCTGTTGTTAAGGACGAATGTCACATAGAGGTATGAAGTTTTCCCGCCAGGAAAAATATGGATATTTAATATATTTATTAAAAATATTTTTTTGAACAAAATGATTGCAATAAAAATGACAACATTTGCTGTAAAATCCAGACAGACTTTATTTGTTTGAAAAATATATTCTTGTGCTTAGGAATTCCAATGAATGAAATGATTTTTTCTTAAATAAATTACATCACAACGAAGCTGCGTCTCTAAATCGGCGACATAATATGTATTTAATAAGATCCACCATATTTCCTGGGAAACTCATAGCAATGTGAAGGGGCTCCTATCCTCGGTCACATGTTATTGAATTCATTTCGTAATACAGTAGGGCTCTGTGTTTTTCGACGTATTCGAATTATTTCAGGGAAAGTTCGAAAAACTATTCGAAATTGTTGTAAATTTTTGGTTTTCACATTTAGGGCCTGTTGCACCAACCCCCAATCAATATTTGATTTTATAATCTATAATCTAAGTTGCAAAGATATATATTTCATTTAAGATTTATATTAAACGTATTCCTATAAGCAGACACATTAAAGGTCGCGCTAAAGCATGCCGCATGTGAACCTACAATATAAAACCCAATCTCAAATGCACGTATTCGTAAGCCCTGCAACTCTTACCGACTTTCCCTGAAACAGGGGTGACACTGGTAAAGTGAATCATTTTTTACAGTATGGGTGATCAGCTTCATACTAACCTATACGTCAAGGAATACAAACAATTAATTACATTTAAGTATATCACTAATTGATACATCAAATTTGATTGCTTAGTTCTGGTAAGGACCTCGGTTAAATATTTCTTGGGAGTGGGTAATAATAAGATGGAATTTGAACAAGAAAGGTGATGTACATCAGCTGGTTTATGTAAATGCCATCAAATTTTTGATGGGAGAAATCACACTTTATTTTGATTTTTGTGTGATTGGAGTTTGGTGCAACAGGAAATAAGTAATAATTCAGTTGGAGAACATTAGCCATCGAAGTCTACATAGTACAGGTAGGTATGAATCGATACACAGAGAATTGTGACTTCACTCGGACTGGTTGCTAAGGAAAATGCAATAAAATATTATGTGTTTGGTCGCTAACAACCGTTTACCAATACAAGTTTTTGCTCGACGAGAAACAGTTAAAAATTCAAATATGTGCTGAGTTCATTGTTCCACATCAAATTAAAATTTAGGGCTGTTTAGGTGAAAATAACAATGATAAAAATTTTACAGTAGCCCTTGTGATTTTTGTCAAAATGGTGAAATGTGAAAATGGTTTCCTCGACTTATAGGTTGATATGAGGCTGACTACCCATACTAAAAAAAATGGTTCACTTTGCCAATGCCACCCATGTTTCAGGAGAGGTCCATTTAAGTTGCTGGGTTTATGTTCATTTGAGGTTTGGATTTTAATTTGTAAGTGCAGAATTTGTAAGCGCGAACTTTCACGTGTCTGTTTGTGGGCATGCACTTTATATGAATCTTAAATGTTAACACACCTTCGAAACTTAGATTATAGGTTATAGATATATAGTGACAACAAAAAGTAAAAAGATAATTGACAGTTAAGAGAATATAGTTCAATCTACCGATTTCTTCAGAGCATTTAACTGTGGATTTATAACATAATCTTCACGCATAAAATCTTTATAAGCCTTGCTGGTAATAGGACTTGGGTAATGAAATGGCACTGCAAAGGAAAACGGAAACAATCGTCATTAAAGCCGGGACTTCCAGCTCAGAAACTGAGACTGTCAATTAAGACACCGACAGTATATGATCAAGAGTGCAATTAAAAATAATTATCTTTTAAAAAAAAAGGCAAACATTATTACTTGGTGTCTTAGACTTTATGGTTTTTATCTACCATTTTGGTCAGGAAATTCAGTACCTTTCCAGATTTGTGTATCCTTTATTTTATCCTAACAAACTTCTTTCAACTCGTCAATATCCGTCACTCTCTCTTCATAGGCTCTTCTCTTTTTCTCACTCTTCAGCTATTCCAGTAAGTATATTGAAATTTGTTGATACCTTTGTGTCATTAGGTAAGTATAGTATTAAGAAAAAACCTTCAATTTTGCGTGATACAAGTCCGTTCGATAATTTAGTTTGAATCGTTGTGTTCAAAATCAGGGAGCTGGCGTTTGATTGCCACTTATTTTAAAACATTGAATTTACTATTTATTTTCTGTCTGAAAACTCTTAATATAATCAACCCACCTTTACTTACATTTTTTTTGGTAAGAAAATACATGAAGTAATGAAGATCGCAAAGAATTCGATTTTTTCGTATCTCAACGCCTTCTTTTGTGATATTATAAGGCAGCGAAGGAGTAGGTTTCGAGTACCCCAAGAATAAAAATTTACGTGTTAACTCAAGCATAGCGTTTCACCAAATAATTTAAAGAAAGTCAAACGCTTTTTAGATGTGCTGCTTTAGTTTTTATACATTTTTGGGGAAATGCCGTGGCTGTCTCTAAAAACGGAGGGCGCTTACTTGGGGTACAGACACATGTAGGTGGTCCGAAGTTGTGTTATTGTATTTTTGCTCGGAATCCGTGGGGGGATTAGGGGCTGTTCATCTATGGCCTTATTTTCAATCAAGCGAACACCGGAAAAATGATATCTTTTATCACGATAGATTATTGAACTGTAATAATACACAGCGTAACATAGAAATCTTACGCACACGTATGTAATAATCAGGTTTTTTTCTACCATATGTTTTTGTGTTATATTTTTATGAACTGAGTTTTTGTTATAATTATCTTTTTGTTTTTTTTAGGAAACCAACAGCAACTTAATCAACTCTTCATAACAAGAAACAGCCATGTTAAAAAGAAGAAAATTGCCTGTAGGTATGAAATTTTAAATAAAAAAAATCAGTATTTATTTTTTCGACAGAACAAGACGTAGAAATCATTTGAATCAATGATTCCCCTTGATTTATAGGTTGGTCTTTTTACCAATGTTACCCCTGATTTAAGGAAAGTAGGAAATACTTTCAGGGTTCATATAATAGATTATATAGAATACTTATACCCGCAGACTTATTTTATTTAAGGTTTTTCGTCACCTAACTGCGTGTTTTTTTAAATCTCCTACAGAGATAATTTCACATAAGCAATATTGTATGTGAACTGAACCAATGTGTCTTATGAATGCTGGAATTGGTTACAAAAATAAACTCGAAAATTATCGTGGGTTACGTTCTTTGCTTCGATTTTGCAGAATGTGATTCTTAACACAATTCCATGCAAAGGTGATCTTTGAAGATAATTAACATCAGATTCTACATTTAAAAGAAATAAAAGAAATATGTTTTGTAAACAGTTCTTTGCCAAAACTATTGTAATTTTGTGATAGACATCTGTCATTGGAGCATTGGAGAGCTTATGTTTTTGTATCATGCATATTGTCTTGTCTTGTATCCTGCCGCCATTCCTCTAGGGGTGGCCGATACCTCCACACAAGTGCCTCCACTTGTTCTTGCATACCTCTTCTAATTTCATCACTCTTTTCATGCAAGCTCTTCTCTTGCTTCCACTCTGTAAATTCCATTCATTCGCAATCTTATTTATCTGATCAATCCATTCTTTCCTAGGTGTTTCCCTTCCACGCTTACCTATGACATTCCCTTTGTACCTACACTTTTTTGTCAGTCGGTCTTCATTCATCCTTTCAATATGTCCAAACCATCGCATCACACTTCTTTGAACTTACAATTTCACGCTTTCTTTTACTCCGCATTAATTCAGAACCCATTCGTTTCTCACTCTATTTTTCAGTGGTTTTTCTGTCATACTTCTAAAATGAGCCATTTCTACGGTACATACCTTATTTACTTCTCTTTTATTCACCGTTGTATTGCATGAATTCATTTCAGTGTTCCGTTGATGGGTCTACAAATAAATATATAAATAAAGGTAGATAAGCCAAACAAGCACTGGGGGGAGGGTTTTGTTAATGCTTTAATTTCAGGTATAATAATTTTCTTTAGCTGTCGTCTATCTGTCTCGCATGGTAATAATATTATGTAAAGACCTCACAACCCTCGTCTGTCTTGTTTGGATAGATCCAAGTTTTGGCAGTTGGTTTACTTTGCCTGCTTTTGTTTGTTCTGATAGGTGTAAGGATGCCATGTAGAAAAAGGTTCACCTGCGGGAATCATACCGACAACTTATTTCAAAATTAGCGCGGATCTCTTGCTAAACATGACTTTCAACATATAAATTATGTGAGTCAATAAACAACACAGCTGGGGTAAAATATTTATTTTAAAAAGTACCAAATAAAACACACGCTTAAAATATATGATTTAAGCCTATGAAACAAATATAATAATGTTTTGAATTCGTCCTGAAAATACCTTTTTGTGGGAAACACGTTCATAGATTTGTATTCTTAAATTCATTATTTATTCAAAAAGTACAAAATAAAACAAACTTTTAAAATGTATAGTTTAAGTCTAAGCCACAAATATAACAAAGTTTGTATTCCTCCTGAAGATGCTTTTTTGGGGAAAAAACGTTCATTCTTGACTTTTATTCTTGTATCCAATATTTATTTAAGGAAGTACCAAATAAAATAAAATTTCAAATATTTAATGTAAATATATGAATTTAATTTACCTAAGTTTGTATTCCTCTTTAAGATTCATTTTCGGGAAAAAACGTTCATGGACTTTTTGAACAGAAAAAAATGTTTCTGTTCTCGCAACACTCTTTATTTTCACTATTTTTTTGGGCAATAATTTCATTTGTTTTTCTTAATTAATATGATTTGATATAGAACAATGCTAATATGTGTTGTACGAGCATCCATGAGCTGTGAGTCCTTCTGACACATACGCACAGGATGGGTGCAAGAAGAGTTTTAGAATACTGGGAATCAGAAATAAATAGGTTGTAAACATAAATGCTTAGATTGTTTGAGTTTTTTTATTAAGCAATTATGTAATATACAACCCTTGTAATATCACCACCCTTCCGATTTCCCAGCCCCCTTCTAATTCCACTTGACAGAAAAGCTACCCCGCTATCAAAAAGTTTAGTACCTCAAGCGCTCTCAAGTCATTTCAACCCTTCTGACGCACACTTTTGTAGCTGTTTGGGGTGGAAAATTGCTTGCGAATATTTGTTATGTAGTTTTGTATTGTATAAGTGGCTGCTATCCACGAGTACAACAACAGATGACCATTGAAACTAATTATTGGAAGAGCTCTTAAATTTGTCAGTCTTACGAAAAACATTGAACGTGTTTTGGAATCGATTAATACGCAATACTTCCTAAAAGATGACTTAAAAATAAACACCGAAGTTGTTTGAATGTCAATTAAATCTCTTAAATTTTTAATTACAATCTTTTTAAAGTTTTGTTATTTTTATATACCTAAATGTAAGTTTTTATTTGTATTCCTTGATTTCTAGGTTTGTATGAGGCTGACCACCAATACTGTAAAAATGGTTCACTTTGCCGATGTCACCTCTGTTCCAGTGAATTTATGTTCATATGAGGTTTGGATTTTAATTTGTAGGTACACATTCAGCATATGTAAGCGTGAACTTACACGTGTCTGTTTTAGGGCATGCATTTGATGTGAGCTTTGAATATTAATATATCTTTGCAACATGGATGATTAGATTATAGATTATATGGATATTATTAGTTATAATAAATTATTCTCATTGCTTATAATATTTCGTAATATTTATTGTACCAAACAATAAATTTATTATTATATATTTTTTTTCAATTCGTCAAGAGGAATGCAATTCACCTAACTACTCGTATTTTTACCTGGGCAGAATCAGGTATGAACATTATGAAGAAATATTCATCATTTTATTTTTATCGAATTTGAAAACAATCACTCAATGACATATTTTCTCAAAAGGTTTTCACAATATAAAAAATCGGCTTCTTGCGAGACTATAATCTATAATCTAAGTTGCAAGGATATATTCATTCAAAGCTCTTAGATGTATGCCCACAAACAAACACGTGTAGTTCGCGCTTAGAAATGCTGATTGTGTACTTACAAATAAAATCCAAACCTCAAATGAACATAAGCCCTGCAACTCTTGCCGACATTCCCTGAAACAGGGGTGACATTGGCAAAGTGAACCATTTTTTACAGTATGGGTGGGCAGCCTCATACCAACCTATAAGTCAAGGAATACGAGTAATATATAACATTTAAGTATAAAAAAAAACAACAAAATCTTAAAAATAAATCTATACAAAAAAAGTCAAAAATTTCTTATGCAAAAAATGTAGCAAACTAATAAACCAACATTACAAATCAGCATTGCAGATTAGCTTAAATAATGTAAAATCCTGTATTTAAAAAGAAAAAAAATATAAAGCACATAAAAAATACGCAAACAACGTGTTTTTTAAAAATATTTTTTGTGGTGACACTTTTGAAATGATACACTTTTTAACCCTTATAATTAGGATAAATTATTTATACAGACGCCTGATTTTTTTCACGACTGTCATTCTTTGACTAAGACCATAAAGTTCAAGCAACAAAAACAACAGGTTTAGGGAATAAAATGCTCTTAACTCCACCTAAAAAATTATAACAGAAAACACATGCAAGTATTATTTTTTTATAATATTGTTACGAATGTACAGGTTCATGCCTGCGCGTTTTTGAGCTTGTGTGCCTAGTTCTTACTTGCTGTGTATGTGTGTGTGTAGACTTAAGTGTTTGAACTGTTGGTACTTCTGGGTACTCTCTAGAAACATCCATTCTAGAGGCGTCTCGTATGGTCAGGAGTCCGCGAGAATAGGCCTGGGTCACATATAAATATAGTCTGCGGATCTGTGAAGCATCAGTAATCCTTTGGTACCTGAGTCGCGAAGACGCCAATACAGAAGTTAAACAGTGAACCATACGTAATTAATTTGTAAAAAAAATATAATCAACTGAAATTTTATTAAAAGTAGCCCGAAATACATCATAATGTAATGTTTTAGGGTTCGGAAAGTCTCTAAATCAAAACATACAGGTCTTTTTTCAGGTTCTTTATTTTTAATTAATTTATTTTTTATAATTTATATTTATTTTTAACACTTTTAGCAAGTTAAATTTATTTTCACAGTTGAGCACCGCTTACACTCTTCAATCAAAGGCAACTATCTCACTGACTAGGTGCACTCAACATTACGCCTTATATACTTCACAGACAGAAGTCTCTTGTGACTAATTTGCCATCAAAACTCTGGAACATTCTACCAACTTCAAGAGTACAAAAGGATCATTTAATTTCTAGATTTGTTAAGCCTATAATTATTGCTACCTACGGTGTACACCTATATTAATCTACTTTTGACATAAAACTATAATAACTATCACTACCTTCGATGTACACCTATATTAATCTACTATTTACATAAAAAATAACAATATTTTAAGCCTGCGCTTGTGTGTGTGTGTGTGTGTCATCTTCATGTAAAGTACATCTCGCGCTCCAAGCGGAATCCTGTCCATTAGGTGGAAAATAAATCTAGAGTTGTCAAACTGCGAACGTCTTCAATTTAAACTTATTGCGTACGTTTATGCTCGCGCCCCGCACACCCGCATTAAAAAGTTTTCTTTGGGTAAAAATAATTCAAATGCGCCCCTTTTGAAATTTCCATTTCATTTATTTAGCTACATATGCCTGCTATCTATCTACATATTTTTTATTTTTTTTTATCTATAATCTATCTATAATCTAAGTTGCAAGGATATATTCATTTAAAGCTCTCAGATGTATGCCCACAAACCAACAAGTGTAGTTCGCGCTTACAAATGCTGAATGTTTACTTACAAATAAAATCCAAACCTCAAATGAACATAAGCCCCACAACTTTTGCCGACCTTCCCTGAAACAGGGGTGACATTGGCAAAGTGAACCATTTTTTTCAGTATGGGTGGTCAGCCTCATACCAACCTATAAGTCTATTTTATTATTGTTGATAATTTGTTCTTTTCTCTTCAATATTGTTGATAATTGTTCTTTTCTCTTCATTCACCTGATTTTTGTATTATTGTTGATAATTTGTTCTTTTCTCTTCAATATTGTTGATAATTATAAATATTTAAAAATATTAATGGTAAAACATTGTTTTAATTCACTTTATTCTTTTATTTTTTTGCTCGAATATTTTCGCCTAATGAGGCATCTTCAAGAGCAGAATGGTTAAAAAAAAGAATGAAGTGAATTAAAACAATGTTTTACCATTTATATTTTTAAATATTTATAAAAATGGACTTTCACTGTGTTAACAGATCAACACTAAAAAATATATTGTAACCATTCTGCTCTTGAAGATGCCTCATTAGGCGAAAATATTCGAGCATAAACAAATAAAATAAAGTGAATTAAAACAATGTTTTACCATTTATATTTTTAAATATTTACTAAAAAATATTGTTGATAATTGTTCTTTTTTCTTCAGTCACCTGATTTCTTTATTATTGTTGATAATTTGTTTTTTTCTCCTGAGTATTGTTGATAGTTGTTCTTTTCTCTTCATTTATCTGATTGTCTTTTTTTAGCTGGGGGTAAGCTCTCGGTAAAATTGTGTCGCACTATGTAATTTTTGCAAACGTTGCTGGTTTTTGAATTGTATTAATTATGTTTTTGTTCCAATATAAAGCATGTATGAACTGTTTAACTTGCTTGCTTGATAAAAAAAAATAGTAATCTAATTTGGAAAGATATGTCAACATTAAAGGCTCACATTAAATGCATGTCCACAGACAGGCACATAAAGGTTCTCACCTAAACATTCTGCATGTGTGCATGCAAATAAACAAAACTTCATTTGAACATAAACTTTGAAACCCCTGCCGGAGTGGCATTGGCAAAAGTGAACCAATTATTATACCACTGGGATGTCAGCTTCATATCAACCTCAGTTGGTCTTCAGTCCAGGAGATATACCCCTGATTGTACGAGAAAAATGCTTTAATTTACAGAAAACCATGTGTAGATTTTAAAGTTAATGTTTATAATAATTGGAAAGCTTGGCTTTGGTTTCAGAAAAATAATTAATAATTAAAAAAAACTAAGCCCCTAAAGGAGTCGAATGTGGCGAGTGGAACCAATCTATTTGTAAAGGTAAGATGCACCCCTTTTACGACAACCTGTTTAGCTGTTTTCGAGCTCCAGAGGAGGTTGATACTCATTCCTTGTGAAGGCTGAGTAAAGTAAACCTTGCCGGTATTTTATTTTAGGTTTGAAATAAACACCGAAACGGGAAATCATTTTTGACACCCTGGATGGGATTTGAATCCGTGCTTTCGGCATGGGATGCGATACAACTTGATAAAATATAAGAAAGTCAATCCTCAATTGCCGTGAAGAGAGGGTGTCTCCTGAAGACGATGGCTATGTCGCCAACGAAGCGTCGAGAGTAATGTCGAGAAGTCTCCCATAAAGGTTCGTCTAATACATGAAAAGTGTAATTATCCTTCCTTGACTGATAGGTTGGTATGCGGCTGACCACTCATACTGTAAAAAATGGTACACTTTGCCAATGTCACCCCTGCTTCAGGGAAGGACGGCAAGAGCTGCAGGGCTTATGTTCATTTGAGATTGGTTTTTTTTTATTGTAGATCCACATACGGCATGACTCGCACGTTTAATAATAAAGAGCAATAACTCAAAAAACAAGAATGTTGGGAAATCACGTTTAAAGTTCAGGCACCCAGTACAACTTGTATGGGATGAAAAAGGCGGCCGATGTTTTATCTTGGTCATATTCGTCCAAATTGAACGGCTGTCGCATTCTACCTATTCTTCTCGCATTGTTCTTGCGTTTTATAACAAAATCTCGATTTTCCCAATTTTCGAGTTATTTCTCTTTATTATTAAGCGTGCGATGTGTAAGCGCGAAATTATGCGTGTCTGCTTGTCGGAATGCATTTAATATGAATCTCAAATGATACATATCTTTGCCGCTTATATTTAGATTAAGATCCTAAAAGTGTAATAATGATGTGTAAATATGTCAACCAACCGTTACTCCAGTTTAAATTTGAGCGTAGGAAGTTTATTTAGAACCAGTCGACATATTTAAGAATTTTGAGAGAAAGAAATCGCATAAGCCAAAATGTGGAGCATGAAGTTGGAAATGGTCTTGGAAAGGAAAAATAAGACATCGCCGTCAAAAATAACAAAAGTTTCGGTCCACATTTTGATATGATCCATTTTTGCACTCTAACTGATTCAAATTTTTAGCTGAAATTTTCTTTTAAAATATATTATTAAAATAGGAACTACATATCTATGTATATAGTTATATACTATATGTACTTGACCAGTTAGTAGTCCAGTGGTAACGCTTCTCTTCGTACTCGTAAATGAAGGGTTAAAAGGGCTTGAATCACGGCGGAGCACAAAAAAATACCATTTATGTATTCAAATATCCTCTTTATTGGGTTCAAAAATTCATGTACCTTTACCAAATAGCGGTCACTAAGAACCATCCAGCCTTACAGCAAATGGGTCTTGCTTGAGAATTGGCGCTTTCTAAAGCGACAATCAAGCTCACAGAAGCCTTTTGAGGTATGCTTCACAAAAAAACAGCGCTCACCAAATAAATCATCCTTGTATTTTTTTCTGCAATGTAATAAAATTCATTGTAAAAAAAATATGAATCATATTAAGTAGATGGTATAATATTTTTTATATTTTTATGATTGTTGTTTGAAAAACTCTAGAAAAATATATTCATATTTGTTTATTGTTTGCATATTCAGTGGTACAATCTCAGTGGAGCAGCGAAAGACAACAAAATAAAAGAATTCACTTGTTTTCCAACAACTTTGTGATTTTCCCATTCTGGCAGCTTCATCTTTGACAACGAGACTTCTTGACACTTCTCAAATAACGTAGCCATGGTGATGGCTTCCCTTCACGTTGCTTTGTCTCGTCTTATCTCGTATTATTTTGTTATCGTCTGGATTCCGATGTACTTTTTTTTGCCTTTGCATTGCATCCGAGAGAGCTTATTTGCCTTTATGAAATGCCCCGTCAGTTGAAATTTTTATCATGTCTTGCCCCGTCTGAGGTGAATCTGAAGCCTACCCCGACCTATCACTTTCAAAACTAAAAACGAGGCAATGCAAAATAAATCTTGAAGCAGAAATTCTCTAACCTTTAAGTTTCGCTTGATTCAAGTTGAAAACTAAACGAAGTCAAAATGGAAACTTAATTTTCTCAACGTATTTATTTATAATTTAAAATTTAATTTGTAAGGGTGCGTAAGTTGATATAAGGATTCCCTTTTTAAGTACGTGTACAAGCCACACGTGTAATTATGCGCTTACACGTGTAACGAGCTGTTAAAGTGTAGATATGTACTTACGAAATATAATCCAAACTTCAAAAGGAAGATACACTCTGCAGATCTTTTTTCCGTGAAACAAGGTTGCATTGACAAATGTGATCAGATTTTCATAGTAGGTATGCGAAGAACAACTCATTGCAACTTTGCCGCAGACAATAAACAAAAAATAATAATACATGTTTAGATCCATAATCTTAGTTGCAAAGATATATTGGCATTTAATGCATGCCCACAAGCAGACACACAGACACGCACTTACATATGCTGCATGTGTGCATACAAAATAAACCAAACCTCACATTAACATAAACCTTGCAACTAATTCCATCTCTCTCTGAAACCGGGGTGGCATTGGCAAAAGTTAACAAAGTTTTTACAGCATGAGGGGTCAGCATCATACCACCCTATTATCAAGGAACTAGTTTGTTTTAAAACGTTTATAGGTTTTCTGTTTGAAATCGGTATTTTCTTAATTATCATTTCAACTGTCCTTTGATTTTGTTTGAAGCGGAAATGTAAACAAAATAAGTCTTTTTTAAAATACCGACAAAAGTCATTCAGCCACTCAGTCGTTTGATTTCAATAGAAAACTGCAAAAGCGCCGGTTCCTGTGTAAATGAAAAAGAAAACCTTAAACATTCGCAGTTTACGTCTGCTGTAAATGAAACCACGGTGTCTCTCTTCCGTATTACGAGGACTATCAAAGGGATGGCTGGGAAATAAATTCCCTTACAAAAGTTTCATTGCTCGGGGCTTGGGCGTGTCGGTGGTCACTTGAACAAGACAAGATACTTACAGGGTCCCTGGTACTGCGTACGTATGTATGCACGGGCAAAACTGTCCTTTTACCTACCAGAGTTTAGGTACGAGAATATACGTACACGCATACATGCTAGATGTATGTATAATCCATGTGGAGCTTAGTGTTTAATCTCAAACATAAATAAAGTTGCCAAATGGAGCGGGTACTAATTTGGGAAGACGGTGATTAAAATATCAAAGACTCGTCTTTTCTATCTATAAAACGTATATGCGGGCACAAATAAGTTTTAAGTGAATGCATTTGACCGGTCTATAGTCTAGTGATACTGTTGTTTAATTGTGATTGCTGTTAAAGTGGGTTCGATTCTAGGAGGAGTACCTACAATTAAATTATCACTTCATTTCTTAATAATATATACTTTTGTCGGATTAAAAAAGAACATCTCCATTTACCAAAGACCAGTCACAAAACGGCTCTCCAGTATTTCAGTAATGAGAATTGATGTTTTCCATAGCGATGATCAAGCTTGCAGAAGGATCTTGAGATGTGATTCACAGCGCTCGCCAATATAAAGTACTAAAATAATTTTCCATTTTCCATTAACTAGTCAATGGTATTCAATGGTATGGCTATTTTTGTTAAGATGCTAAATATGTCTAAATGTGGAAGTACAGAGGCGTTGAATAACAAACCTGTTTTTTTTCATTACTGTAAACGTGAACTTACACGTGTCTGTTTAAAATCAATATTATTCCTTATTACATTAATTTTAATCTTCATTTTGTATCAGTTTTCACTAATATTTCTATTGTCAAATTCTCTATTACGTAAAGAACACTCAACAGTATTTTTCTACTCCCATTTGGTAATTTACTAATTACAAAACGGCTAACGCAATCACAATGCCATACATTTCTACACCCGTTGCATAATGTTACATTATGCAACCGGTAACCGTGTTAAAATGAACATGTGCGCATGCGCATTGTCAGAATTGGAACCATTTTTTAATTTCAAATGTCAACCTTGTATGGGGGTATGAAGACCTGTCAATCCAAGATGGCCGCAAGCGATCAGCTGATTAGGCTTCATACAATATTAGTGATATTCGGTAGGTAGGAATTATCGTGGTGATGAGACTTTCAGCCCTGTTCAGATGAAAATAAATAAGTATATTTTATGTGTAGAGTCAAATAAAAATTGTTAATAGTGCTAAAATTTATCGAATTTATTTATCGGATTGCTCCAAATAAAGCTTTCCTTTTTTCAATGGAAAATAAAAGGCTTGAAAGGAAAACAATACAAAAAATTTCACCGCAAAAAATAAACAAACTCAAAAAGTTACTTGGTTAATAGGTGAGTATGAGGTTGATCACCTATGCTGTACAAATTTGGTTCACCTGCCAATACAACTGCAGGGCATATGTTTATTTGAGTTTTGGGTTTGAATGTTTAAGCTTATATGCAGGATGTAAAAGCGCGACCTTATACATATGTGTCGGCTTGTGGGCATGAATTCAATATGAAACCTAAATATAATTTATTTTTACAACTTAGGTTAGATTAGATAATCGAAGGGAATGATAAATCACACGTTTTGACAAAGGTAAGGTTTTAATTACTTCAAATGGACGAGTACATTATAATGACTATTATTCACTATTTTGTTAATTCTGAAATTAAAAAATTTAAAAAGTATTGTATGCCACTGCACGTAATTAGTCTTTGTAACACTCGTGCTTTCTATTGTGCCATTCGGCTGCGCCTCATGGCACAAACTAGCACTCGTGTTAAAAAGACTATCATTACTTGGCAGTGGCATAAATAACTATTAAGGAATGAATATCTTGCATAGGGAATCTACTGTATTAGGTTCACTATCTACGCAGACAGTCACATACAGATTTATTGTTCAAATACATGTACTTGCATGTAGTTTGGTTATTTGTGTTTCTATATGACTTTGTTTCCATTTGACAATCCATTGTTTTCAAGAAAGCAAAAAATGAAAATAGAAAACTAACCATGGAAATGATTATTGCATAAGCTTTGATTCACTTGGAAGTTTAAGCATTGTGTAAACCATAAGCATCTGCATATTACTTCAGCTAAAAATTAAACAGCTACCAGAGGCTTTAATAAAGCATTGTATGAACACAGCTCCAGTGAAGTAACTTCAGCATAAGTTTTCATATAATGAAGTATACATTGTTTTCTAGTACTTCAGAAAACATCAATTCAAAAGATAAAATTAATTGACGTTAAACGGCTGGGTTTCTTGGGAAAAGACAAACTAAATTTTGTTGTTTATTGGAGGATCCTAGCCATTCTTACATTCTGTGACTTGTATCCGCCGAGAAAAAAATCTACATCATACATTTTTAGAACCTTTGGTCATTCAATATAGTTCAACCAATATGGAGAATAAATATTTGAGCATTACAAATTTAAGACTGTTTTATTATTGTGAACAGTAATATTATAAAAAAGACGTAAAAATTGTTATTCATGCGAGTAAAATCAGCACAAAAGATTCCATTTTTTTAATTAAATAATTAAAAAATCACAATCAGAACATGAAACTGTCTGTGTATCTGTAACTTTAACGCCCTCTTCGTTCCACTAGGGTGGCTAAATTCTCTGCGGAATCTCCTAACCTTATTTCTATTCTCTTAGTTTATTCACATTCCTTAGATTTTCATAAATATTTTTTTTTTATATATTTACTCCAATACCTTAATTTTTTTATAAATATGATCAAGCTATTCCTTTCTGAGCCTTCCTTTTCCCCTTTTGCCTATTAAATTACCTTTATATATACTTTTTTTCATGCATTCATCATCGATTCTTTTCAAATACTAAAACCATCTTATTATATTATTTTATAACTAACATCCTCTTCTAGATTTCATTCATACATCATACACACAACACAACACTACGCAGCTAACAACCGTCACATCCCCTATAACATCCACACTTCTGCGGCACTCTAACAAGTATCATATATTGAAACTGTAACTCTGTCACCAATCAACTAGGGGTGGCCAAAACCTCTGCAGAGCTGCCTTTATTTCTTACTTTCATTACATACCTCTTTTAATTAATTAATATCCGTCACCTTTTTCGTACATTTTCTTCTTTTAAATTCACTTTGTATATCCCATTCTTTCACATTTTTTTCACTCTGATCCGCCATTCTGTCTCAATCGTCATTTACCTCGTTTTTCTTTTACACTTCCTCTGTATATACTATATATACTTTGTCAGTCTACCATCATTCATTTCACATGCCCAAACCATGTCATCACATACTTTTGTACCTAAACTTTCACATTCTTTTTCAGCTTAAATTTTTTCTTTACCCATTCATTCCTAACTCTATCCTAAGGAGTTTTTCCTGACGTACTTCTTAAATGCTCCATTTCCACCGTACATATACCTCTAGATTATTTGAAATGTAGGAAGTCTTCCATAAATGACTCTTTGAAAACAAAAACAATAATACCTCATTCATTCCTCACTCTTTCGCGAAATCTTTTAAAAGATCAAGCAGAGTTCTCGCAAAGACTTTGCAGATACGAAGCATAGGACTAAAAAATATTTATTTTAGTGTGTACGCGTTACCGCTGTGACCGGCATATAAAGTGCACAGACTGGGATGCAAGTAGGTAAGCCCCGCGTTTGGATTCCGCCAAATTGCAAAACAGGTTTTGCAAACATTTCCACTGGCATATTTTAATTAAATGGTGTGGTAGCGAATGAAGATGTTTCATGAGCTAAGAGCTTCGTTGTATGAACTTTGGGTTAAAAGTCGGAATTGGCAGAAACAATATTTCTACTAGAAAAATATGAAAGACTTATCTAGTTAAAATAATTAATATTAAATATGATTGAAAACTTTAGTGCACTAACTAACTTACATTATTCAGGTTAAAGATAAATTAAGTTCATTTACATATTTAAGATCTTGTTTGAAACACGTATCATTCATAATTTAAAATTAAAATTCTTAACAAATTTCCAGTTTTAATAGATTTTAAATACCTAAACTTTTTTATATATTTATTTTATCTTTTGAATTATTTGTATCTTGCAGTGAACAAAATAGTTTGCCAATGTCACCCCTGTTTCATGAATGGTCGCCAAGAGTAGCAGGGCTCATGTTCATTTGAGATTGGGTTTTTACATTGCAAGTCCACATGCGACCATTCATAGTTGTCAGCTTGAGTGAATGCATTTAATATGAATCCCCAATGTTATCTATCGTTGCAACTTAAATTAGATTAGATTTAAAAAATTAAGCCCAAAATAAATCGTAACAATAAAATAAAATTGAACAGGGTGGAGAGTCGTTAATTTTTACTCCGTGATAAGGGAATCCTTTTAAAAATGTACTGACCACAGCATTCAATTCCCAGACTGCTCCCAGAGGTATGTTTAGGTAATGCAATAAAGCACGGTGGCAAAGTTGGAGCCAGCAGCATTTCTATTTGCTTGCCGAGTCATGTTCCTCGAATTCAAATGAACTATGCGGCGTCAGAGGAGATTCGGGGAGAAGCATTTCTTGATTCTGTACCCCAAGCACAAAACTTTACAAACTAAAAATATATGTTACCTAAAAAAGCACCTCAATTGAGCGTAATAGTTTATGTATGTTTTTCCTAAAACGCCTTGTTTGAGTTTAACTTGGGGTACTGTTTGTACGTCTGCTTTCATCAAAATAACAAACATGCAGTCGTACTTATGCACTGAAATTGTGTGAGAGCGTTTATCGACGCCTTTTGTGGAACGTTATTTCAATTTTTGGGTGAAAGTATTCAACCAGACTGAAAGATTTCAGTTCAAAGAGATTTGTGATTTTCTTGTAAATTTGCGAACACTCGGTTTTGTCAAACGTCAAAAATATTATTTGAATTGTATATATGTACATAGAAACTGCATATAGATACTGCAGTAGAAACTTTTGGTAAATAGTGTTGTAGATGTTGTTGGAAGATACTGTTGTAGTTAGAATATGTTGTTGCTAGTTTTATTAGATACTGTTGTTTTTTTAGGGTTCAAAAGTTTTTAAATGAACAAAACTGGTCTTTTTTCGTGTATATTTATTTTACACTTATGTAGATTTTTTTAACAATTTATATTTATTTTTAACAATTCACATTTATTACATTTTTTTTTTTAATATTTTTTAGGGTGGATTTATTAACACAGTGAAAGTCCATTTTTAGTTATTTAAAAAATTCAAATGGAAACAAAGTTTTAATTCACTTTTTTATTTCTTTTTTGTGCTCGAATATTTTCGCCTAATGAGGCATCTTCAATTCTTCGTGAATGTGCAGATTCCCTATGTTTCACCAATATTGCAATAACTTGTTTTTTTTTATTTTGTTAAAATTATTATTTTTATTTAACCAACACATTTTATTTTTATTGTATTAAATTTTTTAATTTCATTATACCTAACAATAATTCATTTTTTAATCTTACATTTGTGTTCAAAAATTTTTTTTTATCTATGAATTTTGTTTTTGTTTTGAAAAAAATTGTTTTGAAAAGTATTTTATAAAAATATATTTGTAACCATTCTGCTCCTGAAGATGCCTCATTAGGCGAAAATATTCGAGCACAAAAAATAAATAAAAAAGTGAATTAAAACTTTGTTTCCATTTGATTTTTTTAAATAACTATTCACATTTATGGTTTAGCACTTTACATTTACTTCACGGTTGGTCTTCACTTACAATGTCTTTCTTGTTCAGAGGCAGAGCGACGTATATCAACTGACTCACCTGCAGGCGACTTGCGCCTGATATACTCCTAAAGACAGTAGTTGCTAGAAGTCAATTTGCTGGAACCTTCTTAAACGCTCCAAAAGCTTCGAGTACATAATGATTATGATTTCTAGTTACTTTGAGTACATAATTTAAATACATCTTTACCTAGGTACCTACGTATATAATAATTACTCCAACTATACTACACGGCTATACTACAACTACCTAACATTTATAGCACTTGTCATTTACTAATTTACATAACAATAGTGTTGGTTTATGAAATTGTAGTTGTACTACTGCTGGTAAATACTGATGTAGAAACTTTTGGTAGATAGTGTTTATAAGATGCTGTTGGAAGATACTGTTGTAGTTATTGTATATATGTACTATTGTTGATAGTTTTATAAGTTTCAATTCTAGCTGTAAATACTGTTGGTAGTTAGAAAGATTAGTAGCATAATAGATTTTTATTACCAATCGTTTAGTTGATTATACTAAAGAATTATTCAAAATACGCAGTTGCTTTTGAGATAAGGTGTCAATGTTCTGCAACGTATACAAGTGTACCCTTGTTATTCAGAATAAACGCAGTGCAAATGTAAAGCAAATATAAGAGCGGATGATGCTAAACATTTATATTTAAGGGTGATTGAGAGGTCAGCGCGCCCAACTTTGATGACCGAAATAACCCATATTTTCAATGGTAAGGTAGCATTTTTTCTCCAGATTAAATTAACACATAAAATTAGATATTTTTTCCCATAAAACACCAATTCAAAATAATTTTATTTACGGAGATACCTTAAATGGAGATTTCTACTGTTGTTATGAATAATTCCTAACTTTTTTTTATTTCAAAACATTTATTTTGGTTAGTTTTATTTTTTCTAGATGAAAATTATTTTTTTATACTTTTCATTGATTTTTTATAGTTATTTAAAAAGTACACAAATTTTGCATACGATCGTGTAGGTAAATTTGCAATTGAATGGTATATTTTCTTTTTAGGATTTGAAGTAATATTTTTTATGTTTGTAATGCAATACTTGTTTTATTTTTTCTCCCCCGATTTCTATTTATCATGGAAAAATAAAGATTTCCATACACAATTTTGACTGATTTCAGCGCCATGCGGCCGCTTCGGGAACCTTAGAAAATAATAATTATTCACTGAGCATGGCAGAAGAGAATAAAATGTATTTCGCTGGCTTTAAAAAGTTGAAAAGCAAATTAACGTTGTTACTCGAATAAATCGTTTTGTCAAAATACATCAAAACTATGACGCAAACTTTAAGCGCTGTATAAGTCCTAATAGGGTTTTTGTTTACGTTATGATTGAGTTAAAACGTGGAGTGTCATACTTGGTAAGCGCTGTATTATGTCGCATATTGACATAATACAGCGCTATGCTAACATGGGTTATTGGATATTGAACGTAAAATATTACGTTTTAAACTCGACACTAGTGTTTATAAAGTGTATAGCAACTGAGACGCTCGTAAGAGGTGCTGCTGTGAGTCAGATACATTATTTGTATGCGCCGCGGCATAGTTAAAGCGTTGACATTTATACTTGGAGAAGGGATTCGTTTTTTTCGGCACACGCAAGATGTACGCACGCTTTACAATAAAGAGCCATAACTCAAAAATTGGGAAAATTGAGATTTTGATGAAGAACCAATGTGAAGAACGCAATAAAAATGCGAAAAGAAGGTAGGAGTTTTTGATTGTTGTTTTTGAAGTTGATTTTGTTGTAAGCTCCAGATCTCAACTGTTATAAATTGCCTAAGCAAGACCTCCTTGACTTGTAGGTTGGTATGAGGCTGACCACCCGTGCTGTAAAAATCGGTTCACTTTTGCCAATGCCACCCCGGTTCAGGGAACGGCGGCAGGAGTAGCAAGGTTTATGTTCATGTGAGGTTTTGTTTATTTGTATGCACACATGCAGAATGTATAGGCGCGAACCTACATGTGCCTGTCTGTAGGCATGCATTTCATATGAGCCATAACATATCTTTGCAGTTTAGATTATACAAGACGTAAGTTGAAGAGTCCTTACTTCATTAAGACTCATTTAATTTGAACTATTTGATTATTGTATTTGATATTGATAAGTATTAAGATTTGAATTGCGCGCGTCACTTAACTAAAATAATTACGTGAAATATTATTTTTCAGTTTCCAATTATGTTTTCAAAAAAAGTGCAATAAAAAATAATGGATAATGTTGTGACATAATTTTCTGTATTTTACGGATAATTTGACTTATCAAATTTATACCAATGATATTTTTTTACAATTTATACAAAAGAATGTGATGAGATGGTTTGGGCATGTGGAAAGAATGAATGATGATAGACTGACAAAGTATGTATACAAAGAAAGTGTGAAAGGAAAAAGAGGGAAGGGACGACCGAGAAAAGTATGGAGTGATCAGATTGTGGAGATTGTGAAAGAATGGGATATACAAAGTGAGCGTAAAAGAAGAAAATGCATGAAAAAGGTGATGGATATGAAGGAATTGAAAGAGGTATGTCAGGATAGGAAAAAATGTAGGCAACTCTGCAGAGGCTCTGGCCACCCCTAGCGGAATGGCGACAGAGTTACAGCTTACAGCTTACAGCTTACAGCTATTTAAGTTTTATTTTAAAAGAAAAGAGAACTATTAACTTGTGTCATGGCTGATGTGGGCGTTAGTGCGACAAATTAGACATGCAAAACTTCGAACGCAACTTCCCAACCTTCTTAATATTTGAGTTATTGCTTTTTTTTATTAGGTGTGCGATTTATAAAAAAAAATACCCACGTTCATAATATACAGTGTGAGACAGACGGAATAGTACTTTTGCACGCCTTTGTTATAACAAAAGATATGCTCTGCTCACAACAAACGTTTGAATTCAAGATGCCAAAAAATGTTTAATTATTTCAACATAGAATTATACTTATGCAAAGTTATTTCGTTTTGCAATTTTTGCATGCATAACTTCTGTACCAAACATGCAGTCGTGAATACTCAAACATAGCGTTTAAACAAAAGTTTATAAAACTTACACGCTCGCTAAAAGCGTTAATATACTTTACATAATTTTTTGATGAAACGTAATGCTTGACATAGAACATTAATTTATATACTTCAGCAACGCCATCTGATCACGATGAGTCAAAGTTATTTGACATAAAATTACGATTTTAGTTTCATAAAACAATTAAAGAGGTTCTTTAGTCCCGATATTAATAATCTTCTTAAGCTCTCGTATACCCTTAAGTAAGGGCATGTATCCTTATGCATACAACTTTACGATTAAGCTCAACGTAGAACTAAAAATGGATTTAAACTAAAACGCTCAGTGAGACCGTTGTTTTCGTTACCATACATTTATGATAAAACGCTATGGTTGTGCTTAAAGTGGAGTTTTATACTTGGGGTTTGAGGGCCATTTGTCTGCCGTCTCTGCTGGAGACACCACCCCCTCGACTATTAGCGACATTTCAATATTTTCTACTTTTGTACAATATTATTACAAATGTAGATAAACGTCAAGTTTTTAGCATAATATGTGGAAAATAATGACAAATAAATATAAGATATTTTTAAATAGAATATATTTTAATATACATTTATTTAAGGTGAATTTGAAAATGTTTTTTAATGTTTTTTTTTTTCAAATAAATCTTGTAGTTTTTAAGAAACATCATCAATTGTAAGACATAAGCGGCTCTGTTTTTTTACACGCTATTTATAATTTCTTAGTTTGGAAATAGTTTGAGTTTGATAGATGCCGTTTTTTAGAAAAAGCCTGACACGCCTTTGACCAAGAAACTGTTGTTTTCTAGTACTTTTACTAACTTTTCGCCAGTCGCCAAAATATAAAGCTTTGTATGAACGTTCACGTGCTGTGGGTCCTTCTGACACACACACATACGTATGGGGTACGAGCAGGTGTCGAGCATATTATAACGAATCTTAGTAACAGCGATGTATAGAAGTTTCAACAAGCAACAACAGCAACAACTAAGCTACACATATAGTGTAACTTCTTGCCGCGTTATCCCCGAAGGGATCGCATGTGGCGAGTTGAACCTATTTATTTTTATAGATAAGGGGGCCGGCCTTATGCCAACCACTTCAATTGAAGTGGGGGTTTCCCAGCTCCCGAAAGAGCTAGTACTCATTTCTTGTGAAGGCTGAGTTAACCTTGCCGGTATTTTATTTTGGGGTTTGAAATAAACACCGAAACGGGAAATCATTTCTGACACCCTCAGTGGGATTCGAACCCGAGCTCATGGCATGGAATGCAAGCACTCTACCAACTGAGCTATCGACCGGACAAGTTTCTCAATGATTTCCAACATTTCGTCGAAGTCCTATCTGACGTCATCAAGGGACGTGTTTTTTCGATGTTGAAGAGGCGTGAACTATTGAATACAAAATGCCCCCATATTCTAATTTTTAATCATGAATCTAAATTCTATGTACATTATTCCACCAGTAAAAACATTAAAATTTTAATTTTTGATGCTCACACAGGGAAAATCCAATTCATTCAAATGATAATAAACAAATCAATCAAAACATAGTTCAAATTCACTGAAAATATATTTAAAAAATATGTCAAAATTAAACGGTTTCGCCTAAGAACGCATTATTAGGGGTAATTGATTAAACTTGTTTTTTTAAATAAAAATGAAAACTAGAAGTTAATTTTAACTACAAATACGTTTGGATTGCATCATAATTATTTTCTAAATTAAATTGAAAATATCAATATTTTTTTGTTAATAAGAATACTTTAAATTGATTTATACAGTTCCTTCTTATTTTTTAAAGATATTTTTATTCGAATAGTTCACAAGGTTCCGCAGTAATTGAGTTTCAATTGAAAACGGTCAAAAAAGCACTTTCTTGAAATTGTAAGAACTGGCGGTACGTGAAATTCGCTAGGGTTTCAAAGGGATGTTTTTTTTTCTATATTGAACTGTCTTAAGCAACCCCCCGCCGTATGAGGAACTACGGTATTGGAAGTTTTGTGTGCCGGCACACAGGGGTGACCTGTTATGTAGTTTGTGTTTTGGAAACAAGTTGAGAGCTCACTTTCCAACATTTTATTAAAAAAGTTCAATTTCGGCCGAAGACTCATGTAGTCAGGGCGTTGTCCTGTAGTACTTGAGGTATAGTAAACTCCTACAAAACAATACTTGCTCGAATCTGAGACGAAATTTTCTCTCTTGATAAATCCTAAACTAGCGAGATTTGAACAAAACCTAACAAACTTCCAACAAACAAATTTTTACTCATATTTACATTTTATAGAGAATACTTAAGTTTTCCGTTTTGCATATTGTTTACTTGTGAGCGTTCATAAAAATATGAATCTTCAATGCTTGAAATTGTTTTTTCGTGCCTTGATCGTAAACTATAGCCTATAATGTCGCTGGTATGAACGAGCTGATACGGCGTTGGCACTCATATTTGTGTCATTGAAACTACCGCAAGTTCGAACCCCGCCTTCGCTGTGTCCTATCGACAATAACTTTGACCCTGGTTCAACTGAAGTCATTGGGTGATTATCAATAAAAAATGAATGAAAATATTAAGTGATAAATCATTAATTGACAATTTTTATACCTGTTTCTGGCCAGGAAAAATTGCATTCCTCTTCAAAAATCAGAACGTACAGAACGTAAAAAACCAGACACGTACAAGTTCGCGCTTGCACATGCCTCATGTGAACCTACAACATAAAAACCAAATCTCAAATGGACATACACCCTGCAACTCTTGCCGTCCTTCCCTGTAACAGGGGTGACATTGGCAAAGTGAACCATTTTTACAGCATGGGTACCTACTATTAAACTATGTTTTAAAAAAGTATTTTTCATTAAAATTAAATCATCCCATATTATAAATAATTATTTCCTTCGCCACACACTTTTTCCGATTTTATATTAATTTTGAGCAACAGCGTATCCGCAGTAAAAGAATGAAAAATGGTTAAATTGAAATCTTGAAGCGCGAATGCCAACCAAGGCATAAAATTGTAAAGAGGCCGTTGTTTATATTGACTGAAACCTTTTATCTCTCAAGGCTCTGCGCCTGGAGAATAGGCAATCTGCATGCGATTTCGCGACTACATTATATCCTTTTTAATTCACTGCGTTGCATTAAATTTTAACAGCGCCATTTTCAGGGAAGTGTTTATTTTGTGCAATAAAAACCTCGTTTTATTTTTCATAATACTATGTTCAAATGCATTGTGTCAAGCGCGTGCACTGGGAAGAGGCAAATTTAATTTCAGAATTATTACTTTTCACGTAAAAAGTATTATTAAATGTGAATTTTATATAACTATTGTTACGCATGTGTGTTTTTACTAGTGTGAGTGCGTTTGTGTATCTAGCAGTGGCAAAGGGTGCCATACAAGCCGGTTCCCATCGGCTTCCCTTTTAAAATGATGAAACAAAGTAGTTAAAAAGTATAGGCACAAAGTAAAAATACATTTACACCAATGAAACAATACGTATTTTTTCCCCATTGAAACCATGCAGTCTACTTTATTACCATTTCTGCCTCATTTTAAACGGGAAACCGATGGAAACCGGCTTGTATGGTGCCCTTCGCCAATGGTATCTAGATGTAGGTGTTTACATAATCGATGGTGTAAGCATTCGCTCAAATCTTCTACAAAGAATATTCTGTCAAAATCACGAATGTTCCAGTTCCCGCTGTTTCGAGAACCGTCCTTATGTCATGCTATATAAAGGCGAAAGCTGTCTGCAGTGGAAGACTTGTATCAGAGCCGTCGAGCTGAACAGTTAATAAGCCTATCTGTAATCGAAACAAGCGTGAACGGAACCTTAAAATAAATTGTGTGAAATAAATTAACCGAAAAAATTAAACTTATTGATAATTTGAATAAAATTGACTCTTCTTCCGCAATCCTATCAAATCATAAGCTCCTACAGCTACGTAGGTACATATCAACTCGGCTCACAATGAACGTGAGGAAAATCAGAACAAATTCCTTGACTTATAGGTAGGTTGGTATGAGGTTGACCATTCATGCTGTAAAAAAATGGTTCCATCTGCAAATGTCAACCCTGTTTCAGGGAAGGTCCGCAAAAGTTGCAAGGTTTATGTTACTTTGAGGTTTGGACTTTAATTTGTATGTAAGTACACATGCAGCATTTTTAAGCTTGAACTTACACTTGTCTGTTTATATTATGAACTCGTCTTTTTTTAAGGTGTGTGAGATATAATAATCCACGACTGTCGACCGTTATCCAGTTATCTTTAGGAACCAACTAACGTAGCAACAACAAAAGCATCAAAATTCTAAATGCTAGATAATAATACATAGCAACTCTATATACTATTTATATACTTCTGACAATGGTGAGTACTGGCTTGTATACCTAGAACAAGGGTTGTAAGTTTATTAGTTTTAACCTTAGCGTGAATTGGCCGTAAAATCATGTTCCCATATTGCAATGTTTACTCTCGGGCCGATTCTCGATTAGTATGAGCCGGAATTAATACGGTGTATGTTGTAAACTATCATGTCCCGAAGTAAACACTCGGTAAGTAATACCGTTTGTCTAGGACGTTAATAAGATTTCGAGGGGGTAGAACAATATGTTTTAATACATAATATTATATTAGGCATTATCCAACAATTTCCGGGTTATTTGCTTATGTGATGATGATGATGATTATAGTTAACAAAGCACCGTTTTGCAAACGCAGAATTTTCGAGTTGTTAATATTACGAGTTATTTTACAGTAAATTTATTTAATACAGAGGAGCCAATGCTGATTTGTAATGTTGGTTTATTAGTTTGCTACATTTTTTTGCATAAGAAAATTTTGATTTTTTTTGTATAGTTTTATTTTTAAGGTTTTGTTGTTGTTATTTTTATACTTAAATGTTATTTATTGCTCGTATTCCTTGACTTATAGGTTGGTATGAAACTGACCACCCATACTGTAAAAAATGGTTCACTTTGCCAATGTCACCCCTGTTTCAGGGAATGTCGGCAAGAGTTGCAGGGCTTATGTTCATTTGAGGTTTGGATTTTATTTGTAAGTACACAATCAGTATTTGTAAGCGCGAACTACACGTGTTTGTTTGTGGGCATAGATCTGAGAGCTGTGAATGAATATATCCTTGCAACTTAGATTATAGAGGTGTGAAAGGAAAAAGAGGTAAGGGACGACCGAGAAAAGTATGCAGTAATCAGATTGAGGAGATTGTGAAAGAATGGTATATACAAAGTGAGCGTAAAAAAAGAAAATGCATGAATAAGGTGATGGATATGAATGAATTGAAAGAGGTATGTAAGGATAGGAAGAAATGGAGTCAGCTCTGCAGAAGCTTTAGTCATCCCTAGAAGAATGGCGACAGAGTAGAGAAGGTCGGCAAGAGTTGCAGGGTATATGTTCCTTTGAGATTTGGGGTTTTATGTTGTTGGCTCACATGCGGCATGTGCAAGCGCGGACTAATACGTGTCTGCTTGTGAAAATGTATATAATGCATGTGATTTATGGGAGGAACCATTATTGTGTTTTTTGTGATTCTTTATGAACATTTGTGACAAGTTTTAAAAAAAAAGTAAAATACTGGCGATAACATATTAACATCATTAATCAGAGGACTCTTGATGTGTGATTCACACAAAAACGGCGCTCACCAAATAAATCAACCAACTATTATTATTATTATTAACTTGGTTTTTATTTACTAAAGAAGCCATAGATATAATAATATTATGTTACACCATATTATGTATGTTTTGTATCCCCATATAACATGGCTATTGAGAAAGATCGTCTTATCCGCTCTGTAGGCAGAACGGCTATTTTCTCGCCGTCTGAGCGAAGACTTTGAAAGGCTTATCCGCGGGTAGGAAAACGGAAGTAAAATGATTCTCCCCGTCCGGAAAACTTTAAAAGAAATTTGTATACCTACCGCTCTGGGCGATTCAGAAATGTTTATTTATTGCACCCCTAAATTGTGTAACTAATGGTGGGCGGATTATGAAATCCGGAGTGAAATTTACATGGGACGACGTTTCAAGAAAATGTGGTCGAGATTTTTTTTTACAACTACGTCTTTCGTTCAATCAGCCGTAAGAATTCTGTGCAGGAAAAAGTAAGTAATACGTGCGTTTATGAAAAATGCGTTTAATTTTGAAATTAAAACCAAAAGCTGAAATTTTGTTTTGGTTTGAAGTGTCATAATTATATCTAATAATTTGTAGTTTTTTTTACAATAAAGATACGTTAATTAACTGATTATATGAAAAAATAAATAAAAACCAAGCATATTAGCCGCTTGTTTCTTGCAATTTTACCTATCGCTTTTTCCACTTGCTTTCCCTTACACACCCTATTCTCAATTTCTCTCGTCATTTTTCCATTCTTCACAAACACATGTAACTCTGTAACTCTGTCGCCATTCCGCTAGGGGTGGCCAGAGCCTCTGCAGAGCTGCCTCCATTTTTTACTATCCTTACATACCTCTTTCAATTCATTCATATCCATCACCTTTTTCATACATTTTCATCTTTTACGCTCACTTTGGATATCCCATTCTTTCACAATCTCCTCAATCTGATCACTCCATACTTTTTTGGGTCGTCCCTTCCCTTTTTTTCTTTTCACACTTTCTTTGTATACATACTTTGTCAGTCTATCATCACTCATTCTTTCCACATGCCCAAACCATCTCATCACAACCTTTTGTACCTTAACTTTCACATCCTTTTTAAATTACATTATTTACCCATACATTGTATTCCTTTAATATTGAAATTCACAAAATTAAGCATAAGTAAGCATCCTTCCTCCACCCCTCAAAAAAAAATGAAATAAAGAAAAATGAGACACTAAGAAGGAAACCTAGAAAGATAAATACTTGAGTATAACCTTAGTAACAAGACTATACTAGCCTCATGCTCCTGTCATATTAATGTTACGAATGTGTGATTTTATGTAAGTGTATGTTTTCTTATGATTGAGTGTCTGTGTGTTTTTTTACTTAATTGTGTGTTTGTCTAGATAAAAGTATTTGGATGGTTGTACTAGTGTTAGCTCGAAGCTTCTCATTGAGAAAATTCTGGCATGATCTGCTGTCTGCTTATTCACCTTTAAATACAGATCGCTGTGCTTTGAAGGGGATGAGTACCCGAGCCGTTGACCGAGATGTTACGAAAGTTTAACTGTGAACCCAATGTGAGGGAAATAATTATAAAATTGACCCCAAGTAATTCGTTACAATATTAAAAATTCTTTTTTCAGACCTCAGGTTGCAGAGAATTTCGGCTATTTCACTTCGATGTCAAAAAGGAAAAAGCCGCCGTGTCCGGTTGATAGCTCAGTTGGTAGTGTGCTTGCATTCTACCCCGTGAGCTCGGGTTCGAATCTCACCAAGGAGGGTGTCAGAAATGATTTCCTATTTCGGTGTTTATTTCAAACCCCATAATAAAAATACCGGCAAGGTTTACTCAGCCTTCACAAGAGATGAGTACCAGCCCCCTCGGGAGCTGGGAGACTTCCACTTCAACTGAAGTGGTTGGCGTAAGGCCGGCCCCCTTACCTGTAAAAATAAACAGGTTCAACTCGCCACATGCGATCCCTTCGGGGATAACGCGGCAAGAAGTTACACTATATGTGTGGCTTAGTTGCGTTTTTTTTTTTGCGTCGTGCAATGTTGCTCGGCACTCGCAGCAGTCTACGGTTAACCGATTTATTACGACGATAAGCTCTAAGTGAGATTTCAAAGTTGATGCGAGTTAGTCCGTGTTTGTGTTGTCGCGGCGGATAATTTGTGTACGGTCGGCAACTGTTTACTGTTTGGTTTGCAAATGCCATCCCGTGTAATTAGAATGCCAGGATTTGCAACTGACGCTAGAGAGTTACACTTGTCGAACGTCCACGCCGAACAAGACCCGTATCGGAGGTATGTGTGTGTCGATAGATGCTTAGACAAATAAAGTTTAACCGGAGAGTTCGGTGTAGTTATTGATGAAAACAATTTTCAAGTTATGTTCGGTGCACGAAGTCACTTCTAATTAATACATTTATGTATTTCCTAGTGATGGCTTTTGTTTTATAATATGCCAGGAACGAGTGTTCCATGCCAACGCTATGTAGGCAACGTAGGTTAGAAAAAGCAGTTATTATTAAAATAAACTGAAATTCATAATTAGGAATCAATGAAGAAAAAATATGAATTTTCAAGAGAACAACTGACAAAAAACTATATTTAGGATAATGTTTTATTTTAAAATGTGAAAAGGTGTGTTTACACTTCGAAAGCGTTCAAAATATTCAACGCAACCCGTGAAGAAAAGCAAAGCTTTGTTTTTTTTTTTTGCTTTACTCATTTAAAACGAATCTTTTCAATGTCAATACACAAAACCTTCAACTTTAAATTATTATAATTCATTTTTACTGTGTTATAAGAAAGCTCAAAACATTCGTTCTGAAATGCTCTTCCTACATTAATATGATTGTTTGGGCGAGCTGTTAGGTAGATTTGTTTATAGGTAGCTGGCCATAAAATCCTGTGTCCTTAAGCCTATAAACTGACCACTCCTACTTTACCCAATCACCTGTCTCCAGCAGTACTTCTTCATACGCGGCCTTGGATAGACGTGTCCATCGCAGTGTTCATCGCGCGCGACAGAAATAAAGGAGAAACCACACACAAAAACGCGACCAGTGCTCCGCGAAAGAGGCATCCATTGGAGATAAGGTGAGTCCAGACTTTGATTCCGTGATTCCTTCCCCTCCTTTGCTCCTTTGGTTGGCTGCCTGGACAGATTTGTTGGGCAGTTCGTCCGAACGCGATAATCGAGAACCAGTACGATTAAAAACCCTCCCCCTCGCATTCCCTTATGATAACGTCAAACTTGGCGTTATCAATGATAATTGTAGGTATTTTTTAAATTTAATTATTGATAATTTTCATTTACTACCGTTTTTGGCACAAGCCTATCTATTAATGGATATTCGTAAACACTTTTGCTTACGAATACGTTAATATTTTATGTGTCATTCACTAACTCCTAAAGTATGATGAAAGGATGAACGATAAAAATAATCACGCATTCTATAATAAAGTGTAATTAAAAAACATAACATTTTCAAAACAACTTTAAACTTAATGAAGTTTTTCTAAAAATAAATATATGAATAATATTTGTGCTTTACTTAAGAACAATGATTTTTGTTGCGTCAAAATTTGATCAAATTGAAAAAAAAAAACGCTAGACACAAATTTCTCACGATAAATCAAAGATCTGTTCATAGCAACAAATCAGATTTAAATGATTTATATCATGTTTGTAAGCTGCAATAAAACGCTGCGATTATATGAAAAGTACGCAGAGTGGGGTGGCTGCGCGAACATCTCCCAACCCTGCCCCAGGGACGAATAAAACTGACTGATGGAGCAGTGGCCAAGTTTCTTCCCTTCACCCTCTGGCCAATGGGTCGCCTCCCTTCGCTAAGAGCTGCTACAGAAAGGAAAGTGGTAAGCGTTAAGTGATTAATAGTAAGTGGTTAGCTGTAAGTGGTAAGTGGTAAGTGGTAAGTGGTAAGTGGTAAGTGGTAAGTGGTAAGTGGTAAGTGGTAAGTGGTAAGTGGTAAGTGGTTAGTGGTAAGTGGTAAGTGGTAAGTGGTCAGTGGTAAGTGGTTAGTGGTTAGTGGTAAGTGGTAAGTGGTAAGTTGTAAGTGGTAAGTGGTCAGTGGTAAGTGGTTAGTGGTTAGTGGTAAGTTGTAAGTGGTAAGTGGTAAGTGGTAAGTTGTAAGTGGTAAGTGGTCAGTGGTAAGTGGTTAGTGGTTAGTGGTAAGTGGTAAGTTGTAAGTGGTAAGTGGTCAGTGGTAAGTGGTTAGTGGTTAGTGGTAAGTGGTAAGTGGTAAGTTGTAAGTGGTAAGTGGTCAGTGGTAAGTGGTTAGTGGTTAGTGGTAAGTGGTAAGTGGTAAGTGGTAAGTGGTAAGTGGTCAGTAGTTAGTGGTAAGTGGTAAGTGGTAAGTGGTAAGTGGTAAGTGGTAAGTGGTAAGTGGTAAGTGGTAAGTGGCAAGTGGCAAGTGGACGGAAGTGACAGCTTTATGCCCGATTTCGCCAGTAACCTTTTCGTAGTGTATTTGAAGTATCAAAAAACAAAAATCAATGTATTAAAGCCCCCTTTTAAGTGGAGCTGTAAAATCAGGATAATTGTATTTTTTATTGGCATTGTGTTCTACAAGCCATTATAATTTTTCTACATGGCACTTAAAATTTGGGAGCTGTTGGTGTAGCCTACTTTAATTTTTGCTGTAGTCTGTTACGGTAAACGAAATATATCAATAAAAATAAATAAACGTTCAATAGCTTGTTATTTTTAAGTAAATAAAAAAATCTAAATAGTGTGTAAGTCATCCTTTGTCGAACGATAAAATTTAACTAACATAACACAAAACGCATCTAAATTGTTTCTACTCCATTCAATGTGTCACTAATGTAAACCCATTTTTATCATACCTACTAACTACTTATACTAATTTTATCATCTTACTTAAACAGGATAAATTAATTTTGAAAACAAGTAGATTAAAAGAAATAAAAAATATACACATACATTACAAACATATTATGTATGCATGCTCAGAAAAAATATTTATACATTCAGCTCCATCGCGAACTGTCCCGGTGTGAGCTCGATCTTTGAGTAAGCAGAGCCTGAAAAAAGTATAAAAAAACTTTGCCAGCGTTTCGGTTCTCTCCGCAAAATAAATAAATGTTTATTTAAGCCGCAATGGGTAATTTCGCACTTTTACGAAATTTTTTGCACCGTTTTTTGCCAGGAAAAATTGGCCTCGTGATATATAATTTTTTTGCATGGCGTGAATTATGTATGCTCTTTAAATTTGTTTAAAACTCGTAATGGGATAGGACGCTGCATTTATTAAATGTAAATTTATGGCACGGATTTTGCTTTCCATCTAAATTATGCAATTATAAAGATTAATAGGTTATTTGATTTTGACTAATGCTCTTTGAAATACTGGATCAATTTTTGTGTACAAAAATCATGTTTCTTTTTTTCGATCAAACAAATACGGCATTGCTAAGAAAAATTATTAAAACCAAGCTTATACTAACTCTTCTTGTGAAATAAAAATAATGACATTTAAAAAATATATGAAACATTAATCAATTATTTAGACATTCGATGTTTGTGTCATTTTAAGGATTTTTTTAATTTTTATTTTACGTCACATTGTAAAATACTTTTAATTATTATTTTATTTGTATTCTGAATATTTGTTGTTCCTTGATTAATAGTATTAGGTTAACCTCCCATTCTGTAGAAAATGATTTCATATCACTCTTAATTCTGTATGAATATATTGAACTAACAATAATAGACTTAACGCAAAATGTAATGTAATTTAGAGTCAGCCGTATACTCGTACTAAGCTCCTATCATATTCGCTGTTATTTATACTCTAATACAATCTAAGGCTTATCTACAATCTTATATACAATCTAAGGCTTATCTATAATCTTATATACAATCTAAGGCTTATCTACAATCTTATACACATACTACAATCTTATGACCTACGAAGATACAGAGAAGCTCTTAATTGTAGTTGAGTAAATTTATATTTCTATTTTACATTTGTTTATCCTAATATCTTGAGTTTACTAAGTTTATAGTATTAGAACCAAGATTTAAGATGGTAGTATTTAAATATGAATTAATGTAATAATTATTATTTACCTAGGTATATATTGTGTACAAGCTCTCTACGCCTGAGATACAGGATTTCCTAGTTCAGGCACATGTATTTTTCTTATTAAATTAAAGTTCTTATGTGTACAAATGTAATGTGAAGAGGTGTTTTTGTATAAATAAATAAATTATTATTATTATTATTATTATATACAATCTAAGGCTTATCTACAATCTTATATACAATCTAAGGCTTATCTACAATCTTATATACAATCTAAGGCTTATCCATCAGCCATACTGTCTTTAATTACACACAAAAAAGGTGATCCGTGGATAATTCATGGATTACAAATTATACGAATTGCACTTATTTTAAGTTATTCACATGATATTGCTAGATTTGGAACTATAATTTCATTGACATATTTACTTTTTTCGAGTTTTGTATCCGTGTTATTGTTTTGGTAGTTATTTTTAACTTTTAGATTAACACCGACGTTTCGCTCATTGCTTCGATGAGCACCTTCCAAGGTCAGCCAACGTCGGCGTTAATCTAAAAGTAAAACAATAACTACCAAAAATAAGAACACGGATACAAAACCCGAAAAAAGTAAATATTACAACTACAAACGACCGTGAAAGCTTTAATAAACAGTATAATTTAATAGTTAACTTCACTGTCAAAACAAATAATGTTTTTTTTGTTAACAACAGATTACCCTCATTACAGTGCACAGTGTTTTTTATTTTTTATTTGTACGTATATTTCATTAGAGTGTGTCGGTCTCAAAATGTTAGAAGAACGTAGCATTTTAAAAAAACAAAGAACACTGAGTATGTTTATTGTATAAACACGATGAATTTAATGTAAAATGTTTTAGATTATAATTAAAATTATTATTTGTACTTTGATAGCCTTAAAAGTTATTATCGCACAGGCGCTGTATATGATTGTGAATGCCAGAAACATGTTAAAATGTAAAACGTCAAGCGAGGAAAAACACAAAATTATATGAGTTTTAATGTAAGTTGATTTACAAAAGCAAAAGGATCTCAGAACGTCTTTGATGTCAAAAACAGGTGTTGCTATGGTGTTGAAATATGTACTGGTATGTACCTCAGCTTGTACCTACCTGTGTAAATTTGTTTGAAATCTGAATGCTGAGGTACCGACAAAATACAGAAATTATGTTCATGCTTTTATTTTCTTGCACACTTTTTGTATTATTATTATTTAAATGACTCAAATAACAAGATCTCAAGGATAAAACATTGTGTCAACTTTTCTTGATTCGTAAAATGAATCACTCAAGAATCAATCAAAATAAAAGTATGGATGGCTCAAATCTCTGAAATAGCGAATGAATGGGATATCCAAAGTCACAATAAAAGGAGGACTTGTATGAAAAAGGTTATGACTCTGGATGAAATGAAAGAAGGATGTAAGAACCGAAAAAAGTGGCGGCTGATCTGATCTGTAATGTAGGCGGCTAAGGCCGAGAATCAATTTTCATTTTTATAGATGTTGTGTAGATTTTCTAGTGTTTGTTTGTTTGTATAACTGGATATAATTATTTGCTTGTATTCCTTGACTTATGGGTTATTATAAGGCTGAACACCCATACTGTAAAAAATGGTTCATTTTGCCAATGTCACCCCTGTGTCAGGGAAGGTCCGCAAAAGTTGTGGGGCTTATGTTCATTTGAGGTTTGGATTTTATTTGTAAGTACACATGCAGCAGTTGTAAGCGCGAACTACACGTTTTGGTTTGTAAGCATAAATCTGAGAGCTTTAAATGACTATATACTTGCAACTTAGATTACAGAGATTATTATTAAGGAAAATACATTTTTTTTTCTTCGAATTTAATTTTGTCTGAAAGATACATTTCCTGCCTTGCTATGGGTCATTTTTACAATAAAATTATATAAGAAAAACCTATAAGTCCTATGGATTGTTTCTTAAAATAGGTAAATGTCATTTTTTTGACTTCATGACTTCAGTGACCGGCCCGTAGTCCAGGTGGTAACACTTCGGACTCGTAACTGGAAGGTCGTGGGTTCGAATCCCGGCAGAGCACAAAAAATATACAATTTATATTTTCAAATTTGCTCTTCGCTGGGTTGAAAAATTCATAAACCTTTTCCAAAGACCGGTTATCAAAAGGTCCATCCAGCCTTACAACAACTGGGTCTTGCTTGAGAATTGGCGCTTTCTACAGCGACGAACAAGCTCGCAGAGGGCTCTTGAGGTGTGATACACACAAAAACAGCGCTCACCAATTAAATCAGCCTTATTTAATTTTTTTTTCATATCAATTTCTGTGTTTACCATATATTTTAGGAAAAAATTGTTAACTCTTCCGGTGCCGGACCGACTCATCAATTTTTGTTAAACATTTTCCTTGACTTATAGGTTGGTATGAGGCGGACCACCCATACTGTAAAATAATGGTTCACTTTGCCAATGTCACTACTTTTTCAGGGAATATCGCCAAGAGTTGCTGGGCTTCTGTTCATTTGTGATAGCAGTTTCATGTTGTAGGTCAAAATGAGGTATGTGTACGCGCTAACCTATTCAGGTTTGCTTGTGGAAATGCGTGTAATATGAATCTTAAATGTAAAATATCTTTGTAACTTAGATCATAGATGAGAACAATATAAAATTAAAAAAAAAATTGACTAATGAAAAAAAAAATCAGCATGAAAATTTGTTTAAAATTAATTTATTAAAGTAATAGTTATAATTCTTGTTCAATATTTTTTTTTGTTATTACAAAGTATATAATAAAACACAAATTTGCAAAGAAGTTCAGGTAAAAAACTTTTAAAAGCTTCCTAAAGGAAAAAAATATTTTGTTTTAAAAAAATATGTATTAATTAAATAAAATTGTATTTTCATTATAGAGTTGTAAGTTTATTACTTAACTATGCTTTTTGAATACCTGCTTAATATAACTATACACAAATAATTATATGGGCATACGTATTATAAAGAGAGTACCATCTTTATTTTCGGTCTCCATATTTTCTTTTCGGACCCGTTGTGCGGGGCTTATATGAATGTGAATTTCAATATTTGTTTTTAATTTTTTTTGCCTGTTTTCCGCCCTCTTCTTTGCGAAAACAAAGAATATTATTTTTCGTAAAATCTCACCTTTTATCTTGACGTTTTCGAGCTCTCCCTACAAAACAAACATTTTCGCTCTCCTGATGTTTCCAAGCTTTCAGTATGAAGTCAAATAAAATTGGTTCTCATGTATGTAAGTAAATATGTATATCGATGCATGTTACTACACACACAAAATTGGAAAAGAAAATAAAAAAGTTAATTCTGGAACCCTTAATACCATTTAAGTCAATTATTTGTACGATTCTATTTTTAATGTCCTTTACATATTATTTGTCGTAAAATTTGGATATTCTTCTTGGCTTTCTTTTGTGTTTACACAGGATAACCTATTTACGAAACGTATTTACGAAATATTAATATTATTTTCATATAAAGTGTGCAATGAACTTCGTTAATTAATGTAACTTTTTAAAAAAAATGGTACTAAATTGTTCATAGAAATTAGTACGTAGGACTCGTCCGACACTAGAACGGATGTTCCATTTATCGGCGAGTAAACGTAACACGTGCGTATAACTAGGGTCTGTATCAAACAATAACAAAATATTAAAACGCTAGGGCCTTAGCAACCTAACTGTTACGTCAAAACTTTATTTTGTTTTTTGGAATTCATGTCGACCTCATTTAGAAGACTAAACTTTTTGCACGTCTATTGTTTTATTTAAATGAGATCCACCCGCGAGTATACATAGAGAAAAATGTGTCATCACCCGGCCGTGTTGCTAGGGAAAAGGAAAGCAAATTTTCTGTTATTGGTTATTAAGGACGGCATCCCCACACAAGACTGACGTTGACAAAAAATACAAATTCAAAAATGTTCCATTAGTCGTTCAATTAGTTGGTAAAAGACGAACCCGATGTGATCGAAAATACCATAGAAGATGGTGCGTTTTTCTGTTTTGGACTTAAACGAAATAAACAGACGGATCTAGGTCTTATCTTAACAATTTATTGTTAATCGCCTGCGATAGGTTTTCCGCCCGAGCCAAGAGTTTTTTTGAAAGGGACCATCCATCTTCCTCTGCATCAATCCGCCTGTCTGTTAGCTACTTCTGTAATCATTATGTCTGTATTATCCGATAGACAAAAAAACGATCGATCCGTGTTGTATTAAAACGTGCCAGCCCCACCACCATGGCGGCGAACAAAGAAGAGAAACTTTAACGTGGGAGCCTACTGAGTACATAATATTTTACTGAAAATGTACAGATTGTGAACACATCAAATAAACGCTTCTCTCAAAGATTTTATAAATTTGTGTTTAGATGTTTTTTTAGAATTGAAAAGGTAGTTAATGGATGATAAGTTAAGTGTGGATTATGAAAGTTTTGGTTTTGGTTCTTGATTAGGTACAAAATTACGAGATAAAAAAAAGATTTCCTGTAAACACGTTAAGGGTTTGAAAGAGAAGGAGGGCTTTTATCTTCCTTGGACGTACAAGGTCTTTAGCATTATAAAGCTCAGCTGTTCAACTTAGATAATAGAACTAACGTACATTTACATGTATCTAGCTTCACTTTGCCAATGTCACCCCTGTTACAGGGAAGGACGGCAAGAGTTGCAGGGTGTATGCCCATTTGAGATTTGGTTTTTATGTTGTAGGCTCACATGAGGCATGTGCAAGTGCAAACTTTAACATGTCTGGTTGTAAGAATGCATGTTATGTGAATCTCCGATGTAACATATCTTTGCAACTAAGATTAGATTAGATTAGATTAGCTAAGTGCGTCCTTTTCATTCAAAGTTGCCATGCTAGCGTTGAAAATATCGAGCTTAAGTTTTGACGATAGCTCTGGTACTTGAAAACAAAAAGAGTTTCCACTATCAAATTTAAAGTTTAAGCAACAATAAATATAATGTTCAATAAAATGAAATACTTTTTCACAAACTATGCAAACTATGCAATCCCCGAGTGCTTTAAGATTATCTTCTTTTACTTTAAATTAAAAAAAACTCACCTTCACGATTTTAATACTTTTATCCTTTTCTTTCAGTAAAAATCACCAAGATAAATTTAAAACACAGCTTTTGAAGCAATAACTTCGCAAAAATTTAAAAGACAAACAATGTCATGTAACGTGACCGGGTAGCTAGGGAAAATTCAAACTAGTATTTTGATATTGTCATAATAAATAGGTCCCGAATCGCCACTGAACTACATATTTAATTAATAAAAGGTCTTAAAAGCAGTTTTTCCATATTTGCTCAAAAACTATTGACATTATATAAAAAAAGCCCTATGGGATGATAAACAATGTACAACTCTTTAATGAAAAAGAAAAAAAAATCCCAAACAAACACATCCGAAAAAACAAGTTTTTTAATTATTTATAAATTCAATATTTATAAGTTCAAACGTTTTCGCCTAATAAAGGCATCTTCAGGAGCATAATTGTTTTTTTTTTTAATTAAATGTTTTTAAATATTTTTGTGGTGACAATTTTTAAGTTATATATTTTGTAACCTCTATAATTTAGAAATAAAACGAATAAACACGCCTGATTTCTGTATACTGTCACTTTGCCGCTAAGGCTATTAAGTGTAAGAACCAAAAACGGCAGATCTAGGGTATATATACCACTCTTAAAAAACAACCGTGGAGGGTTATATTGTACTCAAAAAAAATCCATATTATCCTCCTAGAAAAAATGGAAATGCAATTTTGTTTTTGGATTCTTTTAAGTTCAAAGAAGTCGTCGTTTAAAGGGATTTTACATGGCATGTATTTTTTTCTTGTAAATTATTCAAAGTCAAAATTGTCATTCCATTTTCAAACTACCCATTTAAATGGCGCCGTGAAACTTGATTTTCAAGACACTAATTTGCAATTTCTTTCGCGAAGATTGTCTTTAGATATCCGCACACGACAATGAGGTCCCCCCCCTCTTCCCACTTCTCCTATCTACCTCCCCTTCTCCCTCGGTTCTAGCAACTCATGGCCCTTCTTTTGAATCTCATTGTGCTAGCGTCTTGTAGAGATGTCACTCAATACCCGTGTTTGTCAGACGAACCTCTGACATCTCAAATAGGGTAACAAGCTCTGAAAATTCATTTCGTTTCTAGACAACAAAACATGGATATTTTTCCCCTTTTGTGTTGTATTTTGATGACAGTACATTAATGTGCGATACATTGATATTACAATAGACTAAGCACAAATTTGAATTTATTTATTTTTATCACACTTACATAGGGTTATGGGACTATGGTCCTAGGAAGATAAAACGTGTGGCAAACCTCATAATTAGGTATATGTGACTACCAGGCGCGTGCATAGGGTATGGAACAAATACATTTAATAATAAATATTGTCTCCTATTCCTTTAAAATAACTGAAGTGCTAACGATGGCTCCAATTGAAATTTGAATTTTTAATCTCAATATCAAGCTTTTAAATATTTTTTTACCATATATTGCCTACCTTTTAGGCGCATGCGCCTGTTTAGGATTCACTTCCCTGGTTACTACGGTCCTTAGTAGAAAGAACGGCATTGATATGACAATGAACTCAGCACAAATTTTAAACTGATACTTTTTTCTCGACGGGCAAACGTCACACTTATATGGGACTACGCTATTAAGCAGACAGAACAACCATGTCCAATACATTAGTATGAAAATGGCCTATGCACAAATTTCATTTTCTATGAGATTCCAATTCTAAGCAACCAATAACAAAATATTGATTGGCCTTTTCCCTAGTAACCCAGCCTTATAAGACGACATGTTTCACTACAATTGAAATGTGTCATAATACCTTACCCCTTTTCAAAAAATATTTGAACAGTAATATACCCCAGGACAGATGTATATTTGAACTATAATATCAATGAGGGAAACTATTCACTTTGCTATCAAATATTCTCTTTAATGAATTTATGCACTTCCATTAATTAATTAAGCTGATAGGTCGTGATGTCATAGCTTTCAGATGAGGTGAATAAAAAGTACTATGGACATCAAATAATGTTGCACTTTATATTTTTGCCGATATAGTAATTTTAGTGAAAACAATTAATAAAATTGATATTTTTCATATAGCTCCTTGACTGATAGGTTGGTAGGAAGCTGACCCCCGTGCTGTAAAAATTGTTTATGTTTATTTATGAACGCACATGCAGAATGTGTAAGCTGTGGGCATGCATTTAATATGAGCCCGAAATGTTTACATATCTTTGCAGATTAGATTATATATAGATCATGTGATGTGAAAAATACGTGTAATAATGCAGGCAACATTTATTTGTACATTCATCACACGGTCGAGTTGCTAGGTATCTTATTACAAGGACTTTGTTATTGGTTGCTTAGGACCCTTTGTAGCTATGTAGATAATAATAAAAAAATTAAACAGGTTTTTATTTCTTACAAAAATAATTTGTGAAGAGGAATGCAATCCCAACCTATTTAGCCTGGCCCGAAATAGGTTTTAGTTATCAATTATTCAATATTTTAATGAATTCATAATTTATGATAGCCCAATGGCGTCTGTTGAACCAGGGTCAAAGTTACTGCCGCTAGGACACAGCGTAGGCGGTGTTTGAACGTGCGCTTTTTCAAATAACGCTAATTCGAGTGAACGAAGCCTTACCGCTCGACCATACATTCCGAAATTGCGAATGAATGGGATATCCAGAGTCATTATAAAAGGCGAGCTTGTATGAAAAAGGTTATGACTCTGGATGAAATAAAAGAAGTATGTAAGGACCGAAAAAAATGGCCAAGAATCAATTTTAATTTTTATAGATGTTTTCTAGATTTTTTTAGTGTTTGTTTGTATAACTGGATGTAATTAATTGCTTGTATTCCTTGACTTATAGGTTAGTATGAGGCTGACCACCCATACTGTAAAAAATGTAATGGAAGGTCGGCAACAGTTGCAGGGCTTATGTTCATGTGAGATTGGGTTTTTATATTGTAGGTCCACATGCGGCATGTGTGAGCGCAAAATTATGCGTGTCTGCTTGGGGAATGCATTAAATATGAATCTCAAATGATACATATCTTTGCGACTTAGATTAAGATTTAGATATATTAGAATTTGAGATAAATATACGCAATCACAGAAAATGGTATTCGCAACGTTTTTATTCTTGTTTTCCACTAAATTTCGTACAAAAGCCTTAGATTGCCGTCTTTGGTTTTGTTTGTGAAACATAAACATAGTAATAATCAGTAAAATTATATTGGACTCGTAATAGCCAATGACGAAAATTCAATATCGACCATCAGCGCGGAAAAAAGTTTTTAATTATATTAAAAACACGACGTAATCATCATGTCGCTTTGACGTATTTTTGCAAAATCTCAATCTTGAAAATTTCACGTGCTGATAATCTCGTTTGGCAGCGACATCAAAAATATTACACGGAAACCTCTATAAATAACGCTGGAGGGGCGGCGCCCTAATACGAGCAACAACTTTGCGGAATATTTCAGCGAAATAACGAGAAATTTCATTTTTAGTTAAGGCATTACTCATCAGGCCGGGCGCGCATTAGCGGATCCGTGAATGCCGGGAAACTTTCGTGTTTCTGTGTGAGAAGGCACCGCGGCGAGGCTGTGTGTGAATGAAGAAAGCCAAGACGTAGAGTCGGGGAAGGAGAAGGGGGACGCCCTTTGGCGTACGGTGACCAGCTAATATTAGCATTAAAAGATTTTGTTCAAATTATATCTGATGACGAAAAGTAGTATATGTATACTTCTTTAAAAGTGGCGAAAAAAGGATTCGGTAGGTAAGAATTACCGTGGTGATGAGACTTCCAGCCCAGGGTCGAAGTTATAGCATGTTCGAGCCAGCGTTAGTGTCAATAACGCAAGTTCGAGCGCAGTGGTGACTCACTATGTCTAAGCGGGGAGCAGGGAGACCCCAATTGTGGTGTCTGGACGACATCAAGAAAACTGCAGGCAGAGGATGGCTGAACACAGCAGCCGATAGACAGGAATGGAGAGGATTGGAGGAGGTCTACGTCTAGAAGTGGACTGAGAAAAACTGAGGAAGGAAGGAAGGAAGGAAGAAGTAGCAAAGATATATTAACATTTAAAGTTCATATTAACACAAAACACACAAACAGACGTGTTTAAGTTCGCTCTTACAAATGCTGCATGTGTACTCGCAATTCGAAAATCAAACCTCAAATGAACATAAGCCTAAATGTATTGTATTTGTACAAAAACCATAAAAAATGTAGTATGAATATCAAACGAAGTATTCAACAAAAAAGATGAAAAGTGTTTAATTTTTTTTAATTTTAAATGGCTTGTTATTGGTGAATTTTTGAATGGCTGACTGAATGGTGAATTTTGAATAGCCATATTGTAAGAGAAAAACAAGTTTTTCTTTTATTAATAATTTCTTTAAATAATCCGTTTTCATACTCTCATTAATAATTTAACTTTACTTTGGAAAATCAATACTAAACGCAGCTTGTTAGTTACATTATTACAATAGCAAATTATTGTAAACAGTACTTCAGAAAATCAATACTGAACGCAACTTGTTACTTACATTCATTTATGCGATTAGCAAAATATTGTATATAGTCATTTTCCTACATTTTGATTGATTCCCCCTTTCGAAATTCCGCATAATTATAAATTTTGGCGTTCAAAGGGGCCAGGCCCATCCCCGTGGGAATCCGCTTGAAGTTGGTATCTAGTGACAAGTGTGGATGATTACCTGCTTCCATGATTAAAACTGGGATCGTTTGATCCCAACTATCCCGAGTGACCGGCCGGCGAGGAAAGCCAAACGGGAAATACTTGTAGCAAAGCCAATTAAAACTGGTCACGTTGGCTCGCATGCCTAGCGAAAGCCAAAAATTTCAATGGTCTTCACACAAGCATGCAAACGGTACGCATATATTTGAAAGTTGCAATATTTAAGGTAGGTACTTATAAGACAATAAGGTACAAAAATTTTAAGATACAAGTTTTTATGGTAGAAGGTTTAAAGGTACAAGATTTTAAAGACACAAGATTTTAAGGTAGAAGGTTTTAAGGTACAAAAATTTAAGGTACAATAATTTAAAGGTACAAGATTATTAGGTACAAAATTTGAACGTACCAGATTTAGCGGTACAATTTTTTTAGGTTCAAAATTTCAGATGAAAAGATTCAAAACGGGCAATAATTAGAAGATAAGAGATTTATGATTACAAATTTTGTTAAATAAAGGATTTAGAAGGGACGAGATTTCGAAGATGAAGTAGGGAACCCATTAAGTTTAGCAGTTGGCGTAACGTTGGCCCTTTACCCATGAAATTTAATAAAATTTACTGATCACATGCGATCCCTAAGGAGACAACACGGCTAGAAATAATACTTATATTCAGCTCAATTGAGTTTTTTTTTATTAACATCCAGAATATAAGAAATACAAGAAATCGAACTGAATTTTATAGAATAAAAACAATTCTAATTGAACACTGTTTTATTTTCACTCGATTTATTAATTGTACTTTAATTAATATACACAAACATTTTCAATCTCTCGATCATTCTCAGGTACAATAAAATAAAAAAAAAAGATTGTGTAGAGTTGTCTTGGTTGCATAAAATTTAGTAGAAATATAAAAATTTGAATTTTCACAGTGTTAATACACAAAACGTAATACATTAAATATTGTTAATTTATATCGATGTACAACATCACGATTATAGATATTATTAAAAAATCATAAATTATCTTTTATTCAATCAGCGAGTCTGCATTTTAAATGAAACGGCAGGCTTGGAGGGCACCCGAACACATTACAGCCCCCTCTCCCTTTCAAAGAGTTAACGTGGCTCGGGTCCGTTTTGGTTCGTTTTGTCGTCAGCTAGCGCCTCTTTCTAATTACTCCCCGTACAGTCGTCAAATGCAATTACCTGCCCAGCCTCTCTCTCTCTCACTCACCCCTCCATTCTAAAGAGTGGGCCTTTTCTTCCCTGATAGCACTTACATCAATAATTCTCGATGGAGGGTCGACTGTACACAGCACTTGAAAAGTGAACGGTTTGGTTATTTTGTTTGTAAAAATAAAACAAATAAAAGGGACTTAAAACCTTGATTTTTCAATTGAATTTATAAAAAAATAAAATCGATTTTCACTGTGTTAACAGAAATACCCTTAAAAATTAAGATTCCTCGTTTTTAGGGTTATTTTTATGAATGTAAATGTAATATGCCTACGTAAAAAAGTGTTTAATTTGTAAACATATTCAATACAAATAGCCTGCATATGCAGTCCAACTTTTTACTGCATTGTCACCAAAGGCGTCGTATGTGGAGTGTGGAACCTATTTTTGTCACAGGTATGGATGATGCCAACTAAGCCATTAACCTGACCAATATTTGAAATATTCAATTTTAACAAAATGTGCAGTTTGATTGTATATTCCAAAACAATATTAGCTTTAATATATATTTTTACGAATTAAAAACTGAAAAACCTCGTCGGTAAACGACAGTTTGAACGACTAAGTGTATGTCGAAAATATTTGTTAGTTAACAATTTAATGTGTGATTTTTTTAACAAAAATCTGATAAATATTTCCAATATTCCCAAATTCGTTGTTTTCTTTTCTGTGGTGCTTAGTACCGTTTTTATTTAACCATTCCAGTATTTTTCAGCAAAAATTATATTTAAAATAAAAATAACTCACCAATTGAAGGAAAAATCCAGATCCTCGTTGGACGTCCTGTTTTGTTCCAGAAAGCTATGGAAAAATTAATAAATTCTAATAGAATTTTACTTACACGTTCTAGAGAAAATAAAACGCAGTACATGTTAAATGCAAATTATTATAACAGTGTCATAAAATGCCATTAAATAAGAATTAAACTCACAAAAAAAAACAATTCAGAAATTCACTTGGTACAGCAAAAACATATATTCAAATGTCAATATTTAGCACTACAACATACGCGCAGCTAAACTGTATTTTATCAATTTTAGCAAAAAATTCACAATGAAAATCATGAAATAAAATACATTTTTATTAAAGTACATCATGGAATATTCATTCTATTATTGTCAAAAACTAAACATAATATATTGAGTAAAATATTTAACTGATAGAAACCTGTTCTTTCAAAATTTATTAGTATTTTCTGTGTCTGGTATAATTTATCTATATATATAATCCTATGTAAAATTATTTTAGATTACCATTTAATGCATACCTGTAAGCATACACGTGATGATTCACTCTGACGTGTTCTGCATACGTAGGTACTTTCAAAATAAAAACGCTAACCCCAAATTACTACTTCAACTTTTGGCATCCTTTTTTGAAACACGGCTTACATTGTCAAAACTAAACAAATTTTACCGGATAAATGATGAGCTTCATACAAAGCTTTGAGTTAAAAAAATAACAATCAAAATGTTTTAGGGAAGTTCGATTTTATTGAATGGTATTTAATCTTTTTGTGAGATATTTTTTGTTTTTATATGTAAATCTTTTTAAGAAAAGGGTCCTGATCAATTTGTCATTTCTAAAGGTGAAAATGAAAGAAAAAAAAAATTCTGACTTAAGTTCGACAGGTCTCTTGTTTACTAAGAGGATACCAATATACCAATTTTAGGATACAAAAAATTAGGATACCAATTTTACTAAGAGGTGGACCAAACAGAAAATTGATGTTAAAAAAGAGGTTTAGAAAGATTGAAGTAAATCATTGTTGAAACGGTGGGGCCGAAAGCTTTCCGTGTTCCTTTTACGGCGTAGGTATCTTACTTTGATTCAAATTTGACGACGAAAGTATAAATTGGGAAATTCAAGTAAACATTTTCGGACCGATTTATATTCAATGTTTTTTTCTTATTTTAGATAATTTAACTAAAAACAAATTTCCAAGAATAAAAAAAAGTGCATATATTATTTCCAAAATTAAATTATGGATTTTTTAAAGAGGAGCTTAAAATTTATTTCGAGTTAATTATTTATTTTATAACACGTACAAACTAAATTCGACCATATTAATATTAATGTGAAGATGTTTATCATTTTCAATACATCGAATGTATAATGTTAATAATATATAATATATTTTTTTTAAATCAAAAATATTATTTCATAGAGGAATACTCAGAAGAATCGATAATGAACGTGTGCAGCAGATTTAGATTATTCATTCTCCGTCGTAGATAAGTATTTGAAGCTACGAACTCCTAATCAGAAGGGAGTGGGTACGGCTCCCAGCAAAGCACATACAAATTATTATTCGATTATCAAAAAGGCTCTTCATGGAGTGAAAAAAATCACAAAAGTTCAATATTGCCACTGACTAGAAAATAACTACCATGTAAAAGGCTCTTGAGATGTGGCACGCAAAAAAAACGAAACTAAATCCTAAATTAGAAACTTTAATTCTATTTGCTATACTTCTTTAATTTTAGGTTAACTACTATTGTATGTGTCACAATTTTTATTCGCAGAAGGTGAAGAGCTCTAAAAATTTTGTTTCTGTAGATATTATTGCAGCGTCACAAAAAGTAATTGCCCTAAGTGTAATTTTATGTTCAAATATCTTAGGAGGGTCCGGGTAAGGCTCAATTTCACCTGAAAAATGCTTTGACCTTCCCGGAAAAAGGGTCCGCATATAAAATATGATATCCATAAGGATAAACTTTTTATTGTTGATCTGATATTAAAAAACAAAACCTTTATTTTTATCCATTCTTCCCGAGAAGTTGACCATTTTTTTCAGTATGGGGTGGTCAGCCTTATACCAACCTAAAAGTTAAGAAATTCAAATAAAAAATAACATAAAAACCATAGAGCCTTAAAAATAAATCTATAAAAAAACTATCAATAGATATACTAATAAAATAAAATTACGAATAGTCCGGTCGATAGCTCAGTTGATAGAGTGCTTGCATTCCATGCCGTGAGCTCGGGTTCGAATCCCACCGAGGGTGTCAGAAATGATTTCCCGTTTCGGTGTTTATTTCAAACCCCGGAATAAAATACCGGCAAGGTTTACTCAGCCTTCATAAGAAATGAGTACCAGCCCTCTCGGGAGCTGGGAAACCCCCACTTCAACTGAAGTGGTTGGCGTAAGGCCGACCCCCTTGCCTGTACAAATAAATAGGTTCAACTCGCACATGCGACCCCTTCGGGGATAACACGGCAAGAAGTTACACTATATCTCTCTTAGTTGCGTTGCTTTTGCGTTTATGAATGAATAAGCCACCAGCACCAACAACTAAAGAGTAATCAATTTTGTAACATTGATTTTGTAAGAACAATATAAAACAACTTTTAACGTATTACCGTGCAAGGATGTTTATACATAATACGTATATTGTGAAGTCGCTATAAGTAAATCCAGCCTAGGTTTCCGGAACAAAGTTCATCAAACCTTCTCACATGCCTCCACTATTCTCCAGATAGATAATTATATTGACACAAAGCAATCTCTTTTGTTTGCCAGCGGAGTATACGAAGGTTCTTCAATCAATCCTTCCGTAGAAATTTAGAGAGAAACTGAAGACAGGTAGTCGTTACGGGAGAAAAAAGACGAAACGTATTCCAATCAGGGGATTGAATGATACAAGAAAAATAAAAAGCTTCTCTCAATGTAAATTTTAAATGGACGAATTGTTAAATTTGACATTTCTGTGTCAATAGGAGAATAAAACTATTTTGGTCAGCCAAGAAATATTTTGTGTAGATTTTCTACTAAGAGAAACGGAACGGTAAGACTGATGTGTCCTAATGCTGTTTTTATATATGCAATGAAGAAGGTACTAAACAATATATAAAGAAGCTTCAAAGATGAACGCATACAGACACAGGTAGATATGCATTTTACCTTGACATTAAAATTTATAATTCATATATATTTCGTTCAATTTGAGTCATGGTTAGAGCTTAAAATAATTTCGAGTTGTTTTAAAAGCTTCGTAAAAGTAAATGGATTCGCTTCTACCCAACATAATGAAGTTGTAGGTCGCATAAGGCGACATTTATTTTTCATCTTATCAAAACAACATCGAGATAATTTTATACGAGAGCATTTGCATCATTACAGCTCTTTATCTGAAATACTTTAAAAGCGAGCCAGTAGGTACTTTTTCGTGTAAAAATTGTCATCTCCGTGAAAGTTTTTTTAAAATCTTTACTCATAGCTAGGGACTGGAAAATAGTGGTGTTATTTTTTAGGAAATTCGCGTTATTTTTTTGTGAAATTCGCGTTATTTTTGATCAAAAACAGGGAAATTCGCGTTATTTTTCATGATAAACGGGGAGATTCGGTGTAATTTTTAGGGTTGATTAGATCAAAATAAAGGTTTATATAATTGCAAAACAAAATATATTACTAATATTTACAATTTATTATGTAAACAACAATATGTACCTTCAAAAATAATGAATAAAAAAAATCTGAATCAATACGAGTATCTGCAACCGAAGATGGTGGAAGTACCCACCGAAAACGTTTTTGCAATAAAAAATACTCAAGTGGTACAAAACAATGTTTTTTAATTTTAGTTTCTTAATTTTTTTTTAAAATAATCCTTTTTTACAAAAAACCATTGATTGAAAAAAGTATTAATATTTCAATGACACTCCGAATACCCTGCAAATATCCTTTTAAAATATTAAATTTTTGTGCATTTAGTCTCTAGATGAGGGTTATTTCATTTTTCAAGGGATGTTGGCTTTTATGAAAGCTTCAAGTTGTGCTCTTGGCTAATCCAGCAACAGCTTCACTCCTTGAAGTATTTTCCTTCATTGATGTCACGATTCAAGTCTGCTTGGATGATCCAGGACAGTTCTGCTTATCTTTATTTTTTTTTTATAAAATAGATTTGTGAATAGGAATGCAATTCACCAACCTACTCTGCCTGGCCAGACACAGGTATTAATATCATTAATTAATAATTCATTATTGTTTATTTTAATGAATTATTAATTTTTAATTACCCAATTACATCTGTTGAACCAGGGTCAAATTTATGAACCCCGCGTCTAGCGTTCTAGCGTGTTTAAACGTTGAAAGAGACCAATTTTCCTGTGCTTTGCACCTTGCAAAGGGTTTTCGCAGGATTTTTTTCTTTCCCACAAAATCGTTGCGTTGCAAAAGCGATACATGACAACTTTTTCGCACAATTTCTACCAAAAGTACGAAAATTCGCGATATTTACGTAAAACCTGAAATTTCGCGTTATTCGCGTAAAAACATCAAAATTCGCGAATAAATTCGTTTTATCGCGATCGCGAAATTTTCCAGTCCCTACTCATAGCTCTATTCAAAGTTTACCAAGCAAAATTTTAAGCATTATTTTTTTTCAAAGCTACATTTTGGACTTTTGAGTGTTAATAGAAAAGGCTGAAATTAAGCTATTATTTTGTAATGTGACCAAAATCAGAACCATCTGTTAGCGATGTATTGCATTTTTTTGTGTACGGTAACCTCTGTTATAGTAAACATTTAGAGACAAACTACGTAAATGTGTACCTTCTTATTGTCATAATTTTTTATTTTTATTATTATTTTCTCACGACAAGTAAATGGTAAATGGTAAATGGTAATGGTAACTATGGTAAAAAATAATTTTAGCATTTGTATTTACTGTAACGCCGGGGCCATTCCACCAAAGGTGGTCAAAACCAATGTTGAGGGTTCTCTATTTATTCTTTTAATATAAAAGATCCTTAAATTTTTAATATAAATTAAAATTTCATACTGCGCAAAAGACTTGAACTAACAATATTTGTGTTTCATTTTTATTTTTTATGTTTTACACAGATGATTGATTCAATAACAAAAAGATAATAAGGGGAAACGTTTCCAGCTATTAGGGTTGTTCTCTTAGCATCCAACTTTAAGGAAAAAGTCGAGGTATGTTTGACGGGAAGCGGAGGCGAGTCTGTTTTGTTCCGGAAGGAAGGTTGTCAATACAACCCAACAAAGGATCAGCCAAATATCTTGTACTGTTTGATTACATCTTTGATACATCTACGATTATACCCATATGGATAGAAATAAAAGTAGATACAAGCAGTAGAAAAATGTACGTAGTAAATTTCATTGAAGATAAAAAAAATAACTAAAGTTACTGCGAAGCATTAAATACAGCTAGCCTTGTTTGTTTGAAAATAACTTACTTTAAATTGCTACAATTTCTAATATTTTTGCGCTGTTTAAAGACGTTAAACCTGTATGATTGATGTTTTGTTTTATTTACAACCTAACTTTTTTTTCATGATAATAAAATTACACTTCATTAATTAATAAATACCGCAAAACTAAAAATACCGGAAGCTGTACTAATAACACAACTCATTCCCATATTGTTACAAAGAAGTAGCATTTGGCAAGCGGAATCTAATTATTTTCACAGCCAGTCTTACACCAAAAACTTCACTAAATATGGGAGGCTTTCGTGCTTCCGAGAAAGTAGCATCTTTTGAAACCTTGTTGGTATGAGGTGTTGAAAAAAAATTGGAGAAATCCACACAATCAATAGAGAACTACAAATCAAGAAAAATTAAGTATTTTTTTTTTGCAACAACCTAAATAGCATCGAAATGCAATATGCTGTACAGAATCTGTACTATTTATTTGACGTATGCATTTAAAAAAAATAATCAATGGAAATTCACCTTTTATTGGAGAGCTAAAAAACTACATGATTTTGATTGATTGCGAATTTTGGTTCGCGAGCCCACTGTTCTGGATTATTAGCATGATAATTGCTAGCGACCGATTTACATATAGATGGACCGACATAGTTAATTTAACAGAGCCACTCAGTGGCAAATCAGGTCTGTTCGCAACTACAAGGTAATTTGATTCATGGTTATATTACTATAAGGACAATGTCAAACACGCATTATGCGATGTTCAAAGTGCGTAAAATATATATAGGAAGAAAACTATAAAATATATATAGAACGGAAAAACTCCAAAGAAGTTTCTGGAAGCTATGTGAACCGTTCGCAGAATACGCGATAGAAAGTGTTACACTATATTACTAAATTATTGACATTGAATCTTTGTTCATAATTTTTTGCTACACGCAACGCAAAAAAACGCAACTAAGCTATACATATAGTGTAACTTCTTGCCGCGTTATCCCCGAAGGGGTCGCATGTGGCGAGTTGAACCTATTTATTTTTACAGGTAAGGGGGCCGGCCTTACGCCAACCACTTCAGTTGAAGTGGAGGTTTCCCAGCTCCCGAGAGTGCTGGTACTCATTTCTTGTGAAGGCTGAGTAAACCTTGCCGGTATTTTATTTGGGGTTTGAAATAAACACCGAAACGGGAAATCATTTCTGACACCCTCGGTGGGATTCGAACCCGAGCTTTCGGCATGGAATGCAAGCACTCTACCACCTGAGCTATCGACCGGTAATTATTACATTACCCCTTTGTTGTAATCCAAAATATTAAATTTAAAAGGCACCGCTAATGCCAAAAGGTTTTTAGATTACAGATGCTAGTTTTGTGTTTTTGAAAATAAAACTGTCAGTTTAAATAAAAAGTTGTACCTACTCGGTCGTCTCCTAATAGCAGAATAGATTGAAGTCTTTGCAATAGATTGGAGTAAAGATTTACTACCAACTTTGATCCAAAACAAGTTTTTAAAAGCTACAAAAAATGATGAGGAATTTGAACTGCAGTTCCAATGGTAGTAGATAAAGAAATCTCTTGAATAAACCAAAATATGTGGCTCCTTCAAATTTGTCATATTCTCACCACATTGGATTGAGTTTAGAATATTTTTCCCGGCAGGTAAACGTCAAGATCTATAATGGGACTGCGATTCTTAGCAACCAATAACAATGTGTTTGGTTGCTTTTTCCTTAGAAACCCAGCAGTGTGTTGTCAAATTTTTTGTCTATAGAATTGATTGCCAATGCATAAAAACGCTACGGAGCTACACATATTGTAGCAAGTTGCGAGTGGAACCTATTTATTTTTACAGTAAGGGGGTTGACCTTCCGCCAACCACTTCAGTTGAAGTGGGGGTTTCCCAGCTCCTGAGGGGGCTGTTGCTCGTTTTTTGTGAAGGCTTCGTAAAAACCATTCAATGAATTTATTTTTCGCGTCATAGAATTTAATTTACTTTTTTACTATTTTAATATGAAATATTTGGAAAGTCCTTTGACTGCGTTTCAAATAACCCATAGCTCTATGATGCTGCAAGCAACATATCAATATCAGAATCAGTTTAGTGGCTTCCTGAAGTTTTGTTTATAACAATGGTATGGGATTTTATTTATTTATTTATTTATTTATTAACGGCACTTAGTGCCTTTTACATGAAATGGTTACATAGTTTCAAAAATAACACAAATACATAAAAATACCAAAAAGATGTAAAGTATATGAAAGTAAAATGAAACAAATAAACACAATAACAAAAACTATATAAAAATAAGAATAAAAATCAAAGTTACTATCTAGAGAAAAAATATAAATCAAAAAATATAAATCAAAAATCAAATGAAATATACAAGCAACAGAAATAAAAACACTATTCATCCAAAAAGTACCTCAACAGACCAGCTCTATACCTATCAAAGTTATTGTTGGGTGGGTCAAAGTCCAGTGTACAGGTATTACCACTACGTTGAAGGCGATTTATGCAACTGTTATATTGTGCATTTGTATTGGAAGCTACAGGGCGATAAGGAACTATCTGACGAGATCCCTGTCGCGGAACAAAAAAATTAATAGTTTCAAGCAACATCGGGCAATCTATTAGACCATTCTTAATTTTATAGAGTGTGAGTAAATCAATAATTTTTCTCCTATTAGACAAACTAGTTAAATTAAGTAAGGAGTTAAGAAAGATGGGGTCAAAATTAGCAATAGGAATATTTAGTTTAAAATTAACGATTTTTAAAAATTTAGTATGAACTTTTTCAATATTGTCAATATGGACCGAGAAGTGAGGAGACCAGATGGTAGAACAGTATTCTAAAACGCTACGGACCAGTGAAGTATAAAGAATTTTTATTGTTTGTAAATCACGGAAATCTTTGGTAATTCGGAAAACAAAGCCAAGCATTTTCATACTTTTAGCGCGGATATTTTTAATAGCGCGGATGATTTAATTCGCTAGCCGAACGTTGCACAAGGCGGACGTGTTCACGCGGACGAAGTGCACATTTGTGTTTGTTTGTATTGTGAAACTAAAAAGAATCGCGCCCAGCAGGGCGAGATATTTTTGAAAAAAAAAATGGATTCAATACTAAGTGATATAAAGGAGTGTATTAGTAAAATGACGGGATCAGTGAAGGAGACTAAAATAAAGCTTCAACTGGAGCAGAAGATCATGCTACTAGAAGAAGAGATGCATGCTGAAAGGGACTCCCTTCAGAAAAAGATCATAGAACTCCAAGAAACGGTAATAACAAACAGCAAGCATTACACTAAAAAGTTGGAAGAGTTTATCGAATCTGGCCACAAAACCTACGCGGCGGTGGCTGGGGAAGATAAAAATGTTAAAAAGAACAAAAACGCAGTGACAAATTACGCAATCATGGTAGAATCAAAAAACACATTAAGTGCCGAAGAAATAAAAAAAAAGATCCAAAAAGAAATCAACCCTACTGAACTAAAAATTGGTATATCGGGTATAAAAAAGACTGGTGAAAAAAAGATAACAATTACATGTACTGAGAAAACAAGCGCAGAAAAATTGAAAAAAGAAATTTCCAATACACTTGGAAAGGAACTGACGACAGAAGAAATGAAAAAGAAAAAACCTTACATCATACTAAAGGGACTAGAAAAAAACCTCACAGAAAAAGAAATCATCATGGGCATCGTAAACCAAAACGAGGGTATTGAAGAAAAAGAAAAAGAGAACATAAAACTTATAAAAGAACTGAAAAGTATTAACCCAAGAGAAACTACCAACTATATCATACAAACAACAGGGAGACTTCGAAAAATTCTTTTAGAAAAAGGCAAAATTAATATAAAATATAATAGAGCATACGTAGAAGACTGTTACCCATTAGTACAGTGCTATCACTGCTTAAAATATGGCCATACAGCACAAAGATGCCTAGGAAGAACACAACCACCAAATTGTCCACACTGCGCTCAAGATCATACCTACGCGAAATGTAACAACTTAGAAAAAGATGCGATTTGCAGTAACTGTCACTTTTTAAATATTAAATACAAAACAAAAAACGACACTACCCACAAGACAACTAGCCCTCAATGTATTTACAGACAAAAAATGTATAAAATTGCCATAGATCGAATTGACTACGACTAAATTTACATATTTATGACTGACATAAACATAAGCTACATAGATTCTAAACTAAATATAAATGAACTAATATTCGACTCATTCTATGAAGCAAATCAAATATTAGTGAAGTGTGAAAACAGTTTAACAATCCTACATAATAACATACGGAGTATACAAAAAAATTTTGATGAATTTGTTATTTCAATAAAATCATTAAATTATTTACCGGACATTATTGTGTTAAGTGAAACCCACTCTGCCGGACAAATAGAGTATAATATTCCTGGGTTCACTTATTTAGCTGCAAGTACCAAAATTAACAAGAATAGCGGTGTGGCTATATTTATTTCGGATCGTAATATTATGATAAACGTAAATGAAATTAACACTGTACCTTACGTAAATATATTAAATCTTGAAATTAATAATAACAATAAAAATTATAATATATTTGCAATCTATCGTACTCATACATCAATTATATCACAATTTATAGAAGGATTAAAAAATATACTCGTAACTTGCACAAGTAAAAAAAACATTTTGGTTGGTGACATGAATTTAAATATTGCTGATAATAATTACACAAACGATAAAGATATCTACCTAAATATGCTGGCAGAATTGAATTATTTCTCCTGCATTAATTCATTTACAAGAAATATTAGAGGACAACAGCCATCATGTTTGGATCATATATTTACAAACATCCCCGACTTTCATAATATTACTTCCGCAGTCATTCACACATCTATAACAGATCACTTCTCATGTATATTTAACTATAAATATAATACTCCACAGATAGAGACAAAAAAAACAAATAAAGTATCAAAATATAATAAAATAAACCTAGATGGTTTAAAAGATAAATTAAATGTTGTGAACTGGTCCGATTTATATCTAATGAATAATGTAAATGAATGTTGTATAATGTTTGAAAATACAATGAAAAAACTTGTTGAAGAATCAACAAGTGTGCAACATAACATAAAACACAAATATAAGCCGATTAAACCATGGATCACACATGGGCTAGTAGTATCAATCCGACATAAAGAAACTCTGTATAAACAAACCCGTCAACAACCGAACAATCTAAAATTGCTCAAATATTTTAAAAAATTAAAAAAAAAGCTTACATATTTAATAAAATCCACAAAAGAAAATTATTACAAACATAAATTAGAACAAACCAAAAATAACCCTAAAAATGTATGGTCTGTTATAAACGATTTTCTTGAAAAAAACAAAAACATGAAAAATGAAATAATAGCCATTAATCATGAAAACGAAACCACGTGCTGTAGAGAAAATCCCTCAAAAGCTGCTAATATTTTCAACAATTTCTTTTCAAGTGTTGGAAAAAATTTAGCTCAGCAAATACCTGGAAAAAGTACTTCTCCCGAATTAAAGTGCAATATAGAAGAGAAACACATGATATATATATTTCAACCCACAACAAGGGAAGAAATAGAGACAGTAATTAGCAATCTGAAAAACGGTACGGCGCCTGGATATGATGCTCTTTCTGCTGAAACTTTAAAACATATTAAAGAACAAATATCGAAACCACTACAACATATAATTAATTTGAGTTTTGAAAGTGGAACGTTTCCTTCAAATTACAAAAAAACAATAATAACACCCATATTTAAGACAGGAAATCGGGAAAAAGTAAACAATTACCGACCCATTTCTGTTATATCTAACATAGCAAAAATTTTTGAAAAATTAGCAAAAATTAGGTTAATTAAATTTATAAAAGCCAACAATATAATACACGATAACCAATTCGGATTCATGGAAAACAGAAGTACTCAAGATGCCATCGCGAAAATAACGAACTTAATTCATAGCTCACTTGACCAATCTTTTAAATGTATCGGAATTTTCATTGATTTAAAAAAAGCATTTGATAGCATCTCTCACGAAAAACTAATTGTAAAACTGAATTCAATTGGGATAAAATTAAAAGCGTTACAATGGATAAAAAGTTACTTATATCAGAGATCTCAAATAGTTAAAATTAATAGTTCTTATAGTCAACCATCAACCGGTGAATTTGGTATCCCACAAGGTACTGTACTGGGTCCATTACTATTCATCTTATACACAAATGATATTTTCACTCTAAAACTCAATGGAAAAATAATATCTTATGCAGATGATACTGCCATTATATTGGAGGGACAAGATTGGCGCTCTATTAATGAACGAGCAAATCTTGACATGAATATACTGAAGGGGTGGTTCGATAGTAATATATTATCACTAAATATTGAAAAAACTCAATTCATTTCTTTCGCAATAAATAAATTTAATTCAGAGCCGCCAATTAAAATCATCATACACAGTCAGAATTGCAATGAAACTAAAAACTGTGAAAACACATGTTCAACACTAACTTCAACTAAAAATATAAAATACCTAGGCATTATTATAGATCAAAATATGAAGTGGAAAAATCACATAATGGAACTGGTCAAACGAATACGAAAATGTATATACATATTCATAAGACTCAGAAACATTCTTAAAATCGAACAATTAAAAATGGTATACTACTCAATTGTACAATCAATGCTACAATATGGCATAATTGGATGGGGGGGATCATATGATAATATTTTAAATTCAGTCAAAATAGCTCAGAGATTAATTATTAAAGTAATTCTAAAAAAGCCACCAACATTTTCAACAGAATCTTTATTCAAAATTTTTAAGGTACCAACTATAGAACAAATTTTCAAACTGTACTCTATTCTGGAAATAATAAAAATTGACAAAGCAAAACAATTTGAAAGAGCTATATCAAGGAGAAGACAAAATTTTATAACAATTCCTAAATTTAAAACAAAACAATTCGAGAATAATTTTATCTGTAGGGGAATAAAATACTATAACATATTGCCAAATGAAATCAAAATAATTAAGGATGTTAAAAAAATTAAGTTTAAAATAAAAAAATATATATATTCATAGTTCTACTTATTGATTGGTTGTTTCTAATTTCTGGTTTTTTTCATTTTTTATATTGTTAGTTTATTTTTTTATTTATTCTTGTGTATTACCTATATTTTTTTCCTTTAAGTATTATATTAAGTTTTTATCTCATTATATTATATAGAATATAAATTAAGAACATAATTTATTTAAGATAGCTGCGATTCCCTCACCAAGCACAAGAGCTTGGCTCTTCAATTGGTGAGGAAATAACAATTAAGTTTTTATTATTATTTAGAAATATTACTTGTTTTAAAATAAATTTGTATTTATATTTTGTTAAAATAAAAAAAAAAAAAAAAAAAAAATATCGTTAATGTGGGCGACAAATGAGAGTTTATGATCAAACAGAACCCCCAAGTCAGAGATGACTAAAACATTATTTAATAAGTTATGATTAATAACATAATCTTTAATCAATGGGTTTTTTATTCTATAAAAACGCATCACTTGACATTTGGATATATTAAGATTAAGATGATTAAGTGAACACCAGTTATTTAATCTATCAAGTGTCGATTGTAGTTTAATACAATCGTTGATTGAGTCGATCTCACGAAAAATTTTAATGTCATCCGCAAACAAAAGTACATTACAGTCCTGGACAACATTAACAATATCGTCAATGAATAATAAAAATAGCAGCGGACCAAGATGAGATCCTTGTGGGACACCACTAGTTTGTGTAAAAGGATCAGACTCAGAGTTATTTATTTTCACGATCAGGGAACGATTCATAATATAACTCCTAATCCACAACAAAAAGCTACCAGATACTCCCATTGCTTCCAGCTTCGTAAGCAAGATATTGTGAGAAACTCTATCAAAAGCTTTAGCGAAATCTGTGTAAATAACATCGATCTGTTTACGTCTACCAAGAGCCCCCGACAAAAAGTTCTCATAAGACATGAGATTAGTGGTCGTAGATCTATTGGGTAAAAAGCCATGTTGACAATTAGTTAAAGATCTAGTGACCACAAATCCAATTTTCGATAAAATCAGTTTTTCAAGCAGTTTGGGAATAGCCGAGAGCAAGTTAATAGGTCTGTAGTTTGTGACATCCTTCCTATCCTTACCTTTGAATATTGGAGTGATGTAGGATGTCTTCCAGATAAGTGGAAAGCATCCAGAAGATATAGATAAATTAAAAATAGTGCACAAAGGTTGTGTCAAACTAGAAGCACAATTCTTTAAAAAAAATGCCGGAACCCCATCAGGGCCAGGACAAGTTAAAGGTTTCATTAATTTTATACCTGATGTAACATCAGACACTTCAAATGACAAGCTCGAGAGCTGAAAATCAATGTGAGATGAGAAATCAAAGGACTGACCAGTATTATCAGTAGTAAAAACACTTTTAAAAAACGTAGCAAATAGGTTTGGTACTTCTCCCACATTATTATTAGATATGGTTTTCTGACTCTCATTTTTGAGAGATCGTGAATAATTGAAAATCTTTTTTACATCAGACCTAACAGACATTTCAATGCCATTAATATATTCATTATAACACGCTACCAAGATTTTCTTACACTGCTTTCTGTGAAAATTGAAATTCTCATAATCTGGCGCTAATCTGGTCTCCTTGTACTTTTTATGAGCAAGTTTCTTCTCACAGATACAATCAATTAGATCACGGCTATACCATTTAGGGAATGATGATTTTCTAACTTTTGTAACTGGTATACACAAATCAATGGCTCCATTCAGAATGCTGTAAAACTCCTCAACCATCTCGCCTAAATGATTATTTTTCGCATTGATGAATGACCAATTGGCCTCAGACAAAAACTTGTTTACACCTTCATAATTAGCCCTGACAAAATTCCGATAGGATTCTGGAGAGTCAACATTACAGACCTGCGGTTTAGTAATATCAATGACAATATCCAAAATCGGATGGTGACTGTCCGGAGGAACAACAGCTTCCACTGATTCGTTAACAATTGCAGACATATTACTACAAAAAACTAGATCTAGTATTCTATCACCTGCATTTCTAACTCTATTAACTTGATTAAGGTTTAGAAGAATTTTACTAGTAGTCTGCCAAAAGTTTCAGTGGGAAACCATCATACCTAAACTCAAAGTACAGGAGCTCACGTTTTAACCTGTTCGTTCACAAAAAATATGCAAGGTAATTTTAATAGCATCCTAGTGCGCGTTTTTGCTTGAATATATTTCGTGGTAAAGTATGCCATGTTATATTTTGTATTGTTTGTGTATTAACACTGTGAAAATTCATACTGTTATAGTTTAAAATTTTTTGAGGAATTCAAAAACACTGTTTATTTTCACATGAATAATAATATGCCATGTTAAGCAAAGTTTTATAGTTTTTTGAGAATTGAATCCAAAATGATTTAGTTCCTACATGATTCAAATTGTATAGGTTGTAGTTAAAATGAATTAATGTTCCAAAACGAAATGAAACGTTTTTCAACGTTTTTAAAATAAATCGAAATTTGATTATGATGACATATGATTTTATTATGAAGACAAAGGAAACAACAAAATGCATATTTACCCATAAAAAAAATAATTAGAGAAAATGGCACTATAGCAAAAATAAATTCGTGATTTCACAATAATTTTATTTTTTTAAATGCTGCTGCAGTTTTAGAAGGGAAATCAGTTGTATTTTTTTTCGAAGGAGTAACATGTAGCGAGTAGAACCTATTTACTTATCAAGATACGGTTTTCAGCCTTACGCCAACCGCTTCTTTTGAAGTGGAGGTTTTATGCTTTCAAGGGTAAAAGTTCTCATTTCTTGCAAAGGTTGTGTACCTAACCCCTACATTTTATTGGTAATATGTTTCAAGGATTGAAATAAACATCGCAACTACGAAACTAAGCTACTAATATAGTGTAACTTTTTTTTGTGTTCTGCCCGAAAACATAGCATGTTTTGAGTGAAACCTATTTATTTATACAGGTGAGAGGGCCAGAGTTACGCCAACCCCTTCAGTTGAACGTTGAGACACAATGGAAAATTATTTCTGACACCGTTTGTGGGGATTGAACGTTCTTCTAACTAAACTGTACATTATATATTATTTTCTATGTACTGTTTTTTTTAAGGAAGCCTGTGCGGGAGACTCTCTAGATTCAAGAGTCTCTAGGGGTCAATGACACTTGTTGTAGTGCCGCAGAGGAGTTGATGATGTGGCAGTTGATATCCTTGTCTGATTGCAGGGCCGATAGCTGCGCAATGCTGTGGTGTGTGTTGCGTTGCGTGTTAGGTTGCTTTGTTTTGAGATATTGAGAGACATTAAAAAAAATCACGTTTTTTTTGCATTTTTGAATTTCTGACTTGCTATGTTTGGGAATTTTCAATATGACAAATCAAAAATTTAATTTTTAAACAACAATACAATAACCTCTAATAAGTATGACATAATAATACGTTTCCTGTTTTTGAAGGTTTGCCGTTGTTCTTTATAAATTGTATTCATTTTAACAATAGCACTCGCTTTGAAGTCGGTTTAACTCCTCGGCATGAAATGATTAATAATTTCAACACACACAGGGTTGACAACGACGTCAAATTTTCATTTCCCTCGAAGGTATTATCTTTCAACCGCCAAAAGTAAGGGATACGCTACGTTACTACGCTACTAAGCTACACACATAGTGTAACTTCTTGCCGCGTTTTCCCTGATTGGGTCGCATGCGGAAATCGGAACTTATTTATTTTTATAGGTTAAGATGCCGGCCTTACGCCAAACACTTCAGTTTAAGTGGTAGTTTCCAAGCTCCAGAGGGGATGATATTTTTTTTGTGAAGGCTAAGTAAACCTTACCGGTATTTTTTATTACGGGTTTGAAATAAACACCGGAACGGGAGATCATTTCAGACACCCTCGGTGCGATTCGAACCCGAGCTCTCGGCATAGAATGCAAGCACTCTACCGACTGAGCTATCGACCAGACTAGTGATGTATGTAGTAATGTATTTAAAAAACAATCAATTTCTCGCTGATTAATATATTGATTACTTTTTTGATTTAATCACACCTCAAGAACCAGATAAAGTCTCGTTTGTTGATAGTCAGCGTAAAGTTTTTAACGCTGTCTAGTTTCTGTAAGGGTGGCTGAACCTTTGCGACCCATATTTTATTATCTTTAATCTAAGTCGCTAACAGATATTACCATTAAGATTCATACCAAATGTATACGCGTAACCAGACATTTTTAGCCTCGCGCTTGTACATGCTGCATGCACACTTATAATTAAACCCCAAATCTGAAATGAACTAAATCCTACAGCTTTCGCCGACCTTCCCTGAAACAGAGGTGACATTGGTAAAGTGAATAATCTTTTACAGTATAAAAGGTCAGCCTCATACCTATCAGTAATGAAACAGTTAAGTTAAAGAATTATTAGCCCTGGGGAAGAGCAATGTTTAATGGTTTTTCACTCCGCTAGGAATTCAACCCTCTACTTTTCAACAATGATTCGTAGCATCGACCACTTCAATCGATACTATGAAAAGTAAAATTAAAATGAATTGTAATTTTCAGACTTATTTTATGGAAAAGTTACGTAATTCCCTAAGTATTATTTTGCTGTAACCTTAACCGTTGTATATCCCTATTATTCAACATTTACATAAGCTCCCATCAATTGCGTAAATCGAAAACGTACGAAATATACGACGGCACTCCTAGTGAATAATTTAGTGTTCAAACATTTTGTAGATTTACGCGATAGAGAGGAGTTCACGCAATGCTTTATACTCGGGTACTGTAAGTCTGTTGTTCATTGTTTTGGAAATATCCTTGGAAATGCTGCACGAGCCGTTGCTAGCGTAGAACAAGCCCCAGTGGTGATTAGAAGACTTATTCATTCAATAATAAACATACAATGCCAAATTTTGATAATGCAAAACTTTTGTGTGAAAGATTTCTGTACTCGTTTATGAGTTTTCAAATCAGTATAAGATTTTGTGAAACATAAGAAAAATGATCTACATGTGATCTATGTTGCAGATAGATTATTTCAATCATCGGTTGGTATGAGGCTGGCCACTCACACTGTAAAAAAATAGTTCAGCTTACCAGTGTCACCTCTGTTTGAAGGAAGATCAGCAAAAGTTTCAGGATTTATGTGTTTTTTTTTTAAATAGATTTGTAGAAAGGAATGCAATTCACCAACCTATTATTCCTGGCCAGTTGTCTTTATGCGAAAACAGAAGCTTGTACCCCTCGGCCATAACACTGACTATGTTAATTTTAGGTTTGGATTTTAATTTTTTTAAGTAGGTACAAATGCAGAATTTATTAGAGCGAACTTACACGTACGTGGGCATGCATTTAATATGAATTTAAATGTTAATTTATCTTTGTACTTGATATTATGGATAGATTATTATAGAAAGCAAGAGCTTCAAATGTCACGTGTCGTAAAATGTATTGAACTTTATTTTTTTTTGGAAATTCAATTATGCATTTGAATTATCCGAAGTTGTCAGTTACAGATTAAAATAAATTTACAAAATTAACAACACTGTAGGAAAAATGCTTACATTTTTTTAGCTAAGAATTTTGGTTTATTTACGTGAGAATTAATTCTGAAACAATATATATACTTTAATGTTTACCGAATGCATATTATGAGAGTAAAACAAAAAGTTGTAAATCTTTGATTAATAAAGTTGAAGAGGTGACAACATGTAAGGAAGAACCAAGAAACAAATTATATTTTCATATAAATTATAACGAAAGGAGATGAAATATAGAAAACAAAATTTCAAACAAGATATATTGCGAATACATTTAAAACGAAGAAATATATTTAAAAAAAAAGTGACTTTCAACGACGTGTTTTTTAAAACCTTGTAAGAGGTTTTTATCCATAAAAAAATCGTGAATTTTATTCAAGGAATTATTAATTTATAAATGCCCAATGACATCTGTTAATCTAGTGTCAAAGTTATGTTTTATCAAAAAGTACCTAACGGAAATTGAACCGACGCAGTTTTACTTCAAACAAACGCGAGAGATTTCACAGACTCGAACGAACCGACAAGCATTATAATGAAGAATAAATATTAAATAGAATAACCTGTTTTGATATGGTATTGTAATATTTGTAAATTTTGTAATAATAATATTTAAATAAGATTTTATAAGAAAATATTAAAAATTATTACACATGCAAAATAAAAAATATTATGTTAGTAAATATGAACTATGTAAAATATTTGGAAAACATTTCATACAACTTGAAATGAATTCCACTTACAGCTTTAAAAATTCCGAATGCATGTATTTTTTAAGCAAAATCGCAGAATTTAATGAACTATCTTTTGGTTAAATATATTTAAACTTTCGTTTTGGAAATTTTTGATTAACGAATGGCAGATTCAACCAAAAAATAATTTATTCGATGCAAGCGCTTGCGAAATACATTTTAATTAAACTGCGCGCAAATTTTGAGCGAAACATATCAGTTCATTGGATGAAAATAAAATCAACGCAACAAATAAAAATAATTTATGCAGCCATAAAAACATGAAGATTTTTGCTTTTAAAATGATTGGGGAAATAAACAACAATTTGAAAATTTCAGAAATAATTCCAATAATATATTAGTCAATTTTCAAAGAAAAAGGAAAAATTACCTTCCATGTTGGAGTCCGTGTCCTTTTTTATCTGTAACAAGAAGAATTTATTATTAATTTCGTGATTTAAAATCAGTAATTCTCTGAAATATATATATTTTTTTTTAATGACAGTGTTATTTTAACAAGCACACAAATAAGTCAAAAATGAATGTGCATAAATAACAAATGATAATTGCAAATACACAAAGAAATAACCAAATACAAAATAACCAATTAATTATCGAAAACATAAGAAACACACATTATTTAAGTTTACTTTAAAGTGTTTAAAATAAGTACCACGTATTGTGAAGTCGGAATATTTCTCAACAGTATTACAAAACGATAAATAAAACACATAACAAAATATGTGATGTACACATTAAGTACTTAAGATACGAGTACTTTGGCAACGATAAAGAACTTTTTTTCTACGTACATGATTGATTACATGTAATTGATCATATTGCATTTTAAAGGATGTAAAATTTTCATAAAAAATCGTTTTTCCCATCAGAATATATTTTAGAGATTTTTTAAAGTATCCTTCAAACTCAACCCGCGTTTTTACGCTTTTTTATATCAGCCAAGGTTAATGCTTTGAACTCTGAAGGTAGTGGGCTTGCTTTCCTGTGGAGTACAAAAATAGCCCTTGAGTTTTTCTTCAATATTTATGCTCTACGCTGGGTTGAGAAAATCATCTTTCCGTAATCAAAGACTGATCAGAAAAGATTTATCCAACCTCACAATTTACAGCAACTGAATCTTGCTTTAGAATTGGCGCTCTCTATTGCGACGGACAAGCTCACAGAGGGCTTTTGAGGTGTGATACACACGATACACACAAAAAACAGCGTTTGCCAAAAAAAAAAGAATCCTAATAATGTCATTAATATGTTTTTTAAGAATATTTAATATTTAAAGCAACTTTAGTAACGCAACGCAAAACGCAACTAAGCTACACATATAGTGTAACTTCTTGCCGCGTTATCCCCGAAGGGGTCGCATGTGGCAAGTTGAACCTATTTATTTTTACAGGTAAGGGGGCCGGCCTTTTGCCAACCACCTCAGTTGAAGTGGGAGTTTCCCAGCTCCCGAGAGGGCTGGTACTCATTTCTTGTGAAGGATGAGTAAACCTTGCCGGTATTTTATTTTGGGATTTGAAATAAACACCGAAACGGGGAATCATTTCTGACACCCTCGGTGGGATTCGAACCCGAGCTCACGGCATGGAATGCAAGCACTCTACCAACTGAGCTATCGACCGGACATAAATAAGTGATGAATAAAAAATATTAATCTGTTATTTTCTTTAAAAACGATCGATGTGTGGCACAAAAACAGCTAGGTACTTAGGAAGTTTTGTTGTTAACGAATTTTTAAAAGCACATTTTGATGTATGAATGTCTTAAAAAACAACAAACGAAAGCAGAGGTTACCATTTCCTTTTACTATTGTTTCATTTAAAGAATATGTTTTTGTGAAAGTTCTTTTTGATGATGATATTCATAAAGGATTCTTATTTCCGTCTGCTTCTCAGCTGTGTGACAGGAAATTGAAATGGAAAAGAGAAAAGGTAGCTCTTTCAACGAGAATACTTGCATACGTATCTATAATCTATAATCATGAACGTATATATATTATATACGTCTTTTACAATTTTTTGTTTACATTTCGAAGCTAAGCTTGTCATATTTTTATTAAACTAGAAATGAATAATAGTTCATAGAATCGAAATTAAATACTATTGTAATTATCATGAACATTTAAAATTTAAAAAATATATCATATCAAAATGAAGATGCCGCGTTAGGCGAAAATTTTTGAGCAAACAAAAAAAGGAATAAATAAGTGAATTAAAACTCTGTTTTTCTTCAATTTAATTTTTAAATAATTAAAAATGGGCTTTCACGGTGCATATAGATTTAATCTTAAAAATATAATTTAAATTTTATATTATGCCCACAAGTAGACATGTGTAAAAGTTCACACTTAAGAATTCTGCATTTATTCTTACTAATGATAAAAATCCAAGCCTCAAATGAACATACACCCTGCAATTTTTGCCGACCTGCCCTGAAACAGGGGTGAAATTGTCAAAGTGAACCATTTTTTACAGTATGGGTCGTAAACATAACAATCTATAATATAAATAATTTAAAAAAATGACACGTCATAAGGTGAAAATACTTTACGCATATTTCTGTTCTCATTTTCTTTGGTGTTCCAGTTTTTTTTATACAGAAGCCTGAGTGGGCATGTACACAATAACTCATGTAAGTTTCATCGCAATCTGTTCAGTAGTTTAGGAGTCCATACAAGATAAACATCGATACACCATACACGCATCCGTTTGATTTTATATACATAGATTTATTCCTTTATCTGATCAAACTCTCACTCCGAGACATTAAAAAAGAATACACCAGAGTTGATATTTTAGCACGGATTTGAATATTTTCTGAAACTTTTCCCTGGATAGCCGGGCTAATGCATTATTCCTGCTGGTCGGGGACTTTGCTCCCCGCAATGTCTTTGAAAAGAGGAAGGAATCTTTGCCCTACAGCGTCCGGGGCCTGCTTCGCTTCATACCAGCGATTGTTTCAAAGAAAGCCCTGTAATATTCATACAATTTTTTTCCTCCATCTTTATTCATAGACCTACTCTCGCTGTTGGTGTGTTTCATCATATAATTTGGGAAATTGCTTTCGTTTCGGAATTCATGGTTTTTTTTTTGTGAATAAGTTGTATCTCAAAAAAAGGAAATGTAATGTTTGCGGAAAAGCAAACATAGACAAACACATTCATCTTTTGATCTCAATACAAATTAGTATTTATTTAATAAATTGACATTTTAAGAAACACGTATTTTTTCACGAAATAAGATACAAATATACGAGTACGTGAGAAATTGTAACATAACCGCTACTAAAGCATCTTTATAATCTATAATCTCTCTATGATTTAAGCTGCAAAGAAATATTACATTTAAGATTCATATTAAGTGCATTCCCGTAAACAGACAAGTATAAGTTTGCGTTAAGCATGCCGCATGTGGACTTAAATAATAATAATATAAAAACCCAATCTCAAATGAACGTAAACTCCGCAACTCTTGCCGACCTTCCCTGAAACAGGGGAATTTTAATACGAGTCCAAATTGTTAAATATAAAAATAAAATCCTATGTTATTTATAAGAATCGGAATCAAAGTTTTTCTTGTTATATAAACGCTGAAAAAAGGCTGAGAAAGCTGAGAATAAATTTAAATTATATGAAACAAAATGTGCGCTTCACCTGAAATATGATGTATTTGTATCAATCATATTCAGACTAATAATAGACTTGAACATAAACATAATGGGGTTTGGTATCATTGAGAGTATAATGAAGTGTTTGTATGGAGATACCTCTCTGCAGATGACATGCTATGCAATTGCAACGCGACATAGGAAGACAGGCTGTAGCCGTCTTGTCTAGTCCAGTAATAAGGTGAACTATAGACTTGACAGACTTGATTATGGCGAATGACAAGGCAATCATTGTCCAAGCATAAAGCCTTTACTTTTAGCTCTATCATACCAAAATGCTTGAAAAACTAAAACTCTCTCAGTAGGCGCTGTTTTACTTGCCATACATTTTTGGTTAACGCTATGGTTAAGTGTAAACGTTATGCTGTACTCTTGAAGTTATCACAGTCCAAAGAAGGCTAGATGCATTAAAAAAGTTATTATTTAATGCATCTAGTTAACCTCAAGTAATGGAAACTCAAACGAGTCAATGAAACCGAGAACGTAAACGCAACGCAGCTAAGCCACAAATATAGTGTTACTTCTTGACGCGTTCACTTCAGTTGAAGTGGTTGACGAAGGTTACCGTTGGTAGAAGAAAATTTTAGAGGATAATCTGAAGGAATGCAATTTATAATGTGATAACAAGTCCGTTCGATAGCTCAGTTGGTAAAGTGCTTGCATTTTATGCCGAGAGCTCAGGTTCGAATCTCAACGAGGGTATCTAATCTAATCTAATCTAAGCTGCAAAGATATATATCATTTAAGTTTTATATTAAATGCATTCCCACAAGCAGATATGTATAATTTCGCGCTAACACATACCGCATGTGGACCTACAATATAAAACCCAATCTCAAATGAACATAAGCCTTGCAACTCTTGCCGTCCTTCCCTGAAACAGGGGTGACATTGGCAAAGTGAACCAATTTTTACAGTATGGGTGGTCAGCCGCATAACAACCTATAAGTCAAGGAACATACATCACAAATTACATTTTTTAAAATCAATAAATAACAATAGATATATACATGGACATAAAAAAAAACAATTTTACTTCAACAAACCCCAGCCGCCAACATCACAGATCAACCGCCATTTCTTTCTATCCTTACATACTTCTTTCATTTCTTCCAGAGTCATAACCTTCTTCATACAGGCTCTTCTTTTATTATGACTCTGGATATTCCATTCATTCGCAATTTCGGATATTTGGTCCATCCATACCTTTCTCGGTCTTCCTCTACCACGACATCCATCTATTCTACCAACATATACTTTCTTCGTCAGTCTTTCCTCATTCATTCTCTCCATATGCCCAAACCATCTTATCGTATCAGGCATGATTTCCCGTTTCGGTGTTTCTTTAAAAAACCCGAAATAAAATACCAGGAAGGTTCACTCAGCCTTCAGAAGAAGTGAGTGCTAGGCCCTTTAACTGTAAAAATAAGAAGTCCCACTCGCCATATGCGACCCCTTTGAGAAAAACGCGGCAGGAAGTTACACTATATGTGTAACTTAGGCACGATGCTGAGAAAAATACAAGTATATAAATATTTAAAGGTCATGTGCAAATTGCATACTCCATATGGTAACCTTCATATGGTTTAGACATAAGGAATGTGTGCTTCAGGAACATGCGGAAATCAAAATTGCAAATTAACAGAAGCCCTGCACTCCTACAGCTCTTCGCTGAAACAAAATTTTCGTGGAATGAATTTCTAAAATCTTAAGCGATACTGTGTATGCGAGAGGCTATTCCAAAAAATAGATAAAATAAAAATAGTTCCATTAAACTGGAGTTACTTGCATTTTTACAAAGATTGAAATGTGTTTCCATTTAATTTTTACTTATGACAGTTTATATATTTTATAAATGATATCATTTCTAATATCATATTATTTTTAAATCCTTGTATTATAGGTTAGTATGAAGCTGAATGAAAATGGTTCCATTGGCCATTGTCACATTTGTTTAATTCACAATAATAAGAAGAACGTTAGTTGAATTCCCGGTTAGACACTAAAACAATATAACATGGTCAGCAGTGGATGTTGCCCGACACTGGGCAAGAGTAGTGCAGTGTCTGACACGAAGAAGAAGAAGAGTGCTGGGTTGAATCCAAGTTGAAACATTAATGGTCTTTACCAAAAACTGACACCTAGCCCATCTAAACTTAAATCAACCGAGTCTTGCTTGATAATTGCCCCTTACAGAGGGCTCTTGAGGTGTGATTCACCCAAAAACATCGCTCATCAAGTAAATCATCTCAATATTTATTTTATTGTTAAGCATCTTCAATGATCGTTTTAATACATTTTGTATGGCTTGTGTATTAACACTGTGAAAATTCATATTGATTGATTTATATTAAACTTTATAGAACTTTTTAAAATATTGTTTTAATGTTGATACGTTTTTTACCCGATGGTTTAGTGTGTAAGGCCCGGTATTTTGAAGTATAGTAAAGTTTAGTAAAATGCAATTTTAGTTAAATCATCATAATGTTTTACTCACCGAATTTCGCCAGTAAATATTAAGTAACTTTAACTTACAATTTCAAGATGGCGTCGCTTCACTGACAGCAGCTGTTCTTTTTTAATGTAAGGATACATCAAAATTGTTGCAAACTGAACAAATATTTTGTGTCATTTTCTAGCTTAATTTTCGGTTTTAACTCGAACTTGAGTATTTTGAATAAAAGTTCAAGTAATAGTTAACTAAAATATTACTACACTTCAATATACGGGGCCTAAGAAATGTTTTACACTCGGGGTTAAGATGATATTCTCAACGGCGAGATCACGTCGGAATTAAGAATAATAAAAAACCTCCCTCAACGCTGAGAGGGCTGAAAAGTACCTAAGTAAGAAAGTGTCTATTTATTTTTCATTCAGTGTTTTCTCTTTCACTCACATCGGGGCGTCAAGCGCCCTTCGCATCTCATTAAATTATGAAAGAAAGCCGAGGCTTGGTAAAAGAAGGCAATGTAATGAAGTTGAGGATCATCATATTCTTGTACAAGCGGTAAGTACACTGCATTTTATTGCAGAATATAATAAGAAATGTGTTTGAAAATAAATAAGAAATCATTCTTGAAAACTTTCTAAGAAAAAAATAGTTGAGTTAGAAAGTATGTTTTATTATGGATTCAAACATTGCTTTGATTGAATTGCAGTATTTTTTTTTTTAATTTAAATGAAACATTGTATTAGCTAATATATTTTATTTCTAACATTTGAAAAATAAACTATTGTCATTGAATGCTTAATGTGATTATAATGATAAGTCCATAAAATTACTTGCAAAGATATTTTACACGTAAGATTAATTATTCAAATAAATGCATTCTCATAAGCAGACACGTATAAAATTGCACTTACACATGCCGCATGTGGACTTACAAACATAAAAAAAACCCAATCTCAAATGACCGTAAGTCCTGCAACTCTTGCCGAACAACCTTGAAATAGGCTAACATTGGCAAAGTGAACCATTTCAAGTTCTATATTTATACTAAAAACTATTTTTACGAAGAAAATAAAATGGATTTTGGGAAACTTTGTGCGTAGTACATATCGAAGATATGAGCATCGTGTGAGTTGCATACAAGAAGTAACTGTTGAGTTTTGTACTGAAATCTGATTTCTGAAATACTACGTTTTCCTGGATCACCATGGTTCTTAGAATAATTAAAAAAATTCAACATCACAAAAGCAAATACGAACTTCAATGATCAAAAATTGAAATCTTGCCGACATTCATATTTTAAATAGTAAAAATTAATAGCTTGTCCTATTATTTTCTTTCAAGTAGTAAGTTATAATTTTTCAGAACTGGGGCCACTATAAAATATGTTTTTCTTTCAGTTGCACATTTCATGTTTATTCTCCGAGAATTGAGAAGGAAGCATACCTATGGAATAATACTCCCCATCTCCCATTTGCAGTTCAGAGAAATAATATTTTATATTATGTAGGTGAAATGAACGCTTCTCTCGCATTTACGGCACAGAGCCAATAGGACACATCTGTTTCAAAGTGCTAGAAGTAACAAAAAATGTCGAAAAAATCATCGAACCTTATCGATACGTTTATATGTATTTGATAGTTATTGTGATCCTGAAGAAATATGCTTTAAAAATACATTTCAATTTTAAATGTTTTGATTGTTGTGTCACTTATGAAATGTATAATCTAGAATTTAAGTCTCAAGGATATATTAACATTTTAGATATTGTCACATTCAATGAACAACTGAATAGGTACCTAAGTGCTGATGCACTGATTTGAGAAATCATGGATTAAAAAAAAAAGTGGACTAATTATGTACAAGGATGTGCTCATGACAAACTTCTAAACTACAGTGTTTTCACACTTCGTTAGTGTTTTCATTTATGTTGAACCCCAAATGTAAGAACATTGAATGAAATTGTTTTTTTTTCAATACAAAATAATTATGAATGTGCTATTTTAAAGGAAAATGGTAAAAGTATTTTGAAATATATTTGCCTCTAAGTAGTGCACGCGCCTGACATTTACACGAATTCATTAAACTGGTAATCTGTATGCAATTTTCAAGATAATTCCTTAATTAGTTTGTTTGGTATGAGGCTGACCACTCTGTACAGTAAAGAATGATGCACTTTGCCAATGCCACTCTTGTTTCAGGAAAGATTGGAAAAAGTTGCTGGGTTTATGTTCATTTGAGGTTCGAATTTTTATTTTTATGCACACGTAGCGTTTGTAAGCGCGAACTGTTTCTCTGAGTCTATTGGTTTGCATGTACTTAATATGAATTTTAAATGTGTATATATTTTTGCTACTTAGATTATAGATGAGCTATTTTGTCGCTAAGAGCTTTATCACTCTCCCATTTGAGCTTTGCGTGAGTTTAATCTATGGCATTGTGTGAACAAGATTTAATTGGCGAAGAGCCATAGCTCTCAGTTTAATGGAAGGATCATATACTATCAATATCTAGGCATTTACCGTAGAGAACTGTCCAGCAAAACAGCGACTGAACAATGAAGAATATCTTCATTGCAAATATAACATAATAACAATAATGTTAGGATGATTTATTTGGTGAGCGCTGTTTTTGTGTATATCACACCGCAAGCCATCCATTTTTTACAGTATGTGTGGTAAGCCACATATCAACATGTAAGTTACAAAAAAACAGATTGAACAAATAAAAAAGCTTGTATTAAATCGGTAACAGTTTGTGTTAATTTCCTGTACAATATTCGTATATGTGCAGAACACATTAGAAGTGTACAAATAGCAAGGAGATTCTATTTACCAATAAAAAAAAACACATGCAAGACTAGCAGTCTCAGAATTCCTTCTATGTTTCGTGTTCGCGCGCTATTTATCAACAAGTGTAAATTCGAAGTGCCATTACTTTTATCGTACCAAACCGTTTCGAAAGCTCTGTCTACAGACTGAGACATTTTCGTGTTATGATGGTGCGACAAAGCTCGCTTGTCTACAGCCCTCCAAGTCTAAAGCGTTTCACCAAAAAAACTGTATCGAATCTAAAACGCTTACTAGCAGCGCTGCTTTAGCTTCCTTGAAATTCTTCTTTGAGTTCAAACGTTTACTTGGTGTGCAGTTGGGTAGTATTTGGATATGTAGCGAGGCTCTTTGCAATAATTCGATATCGCTTAGGAGCAAGCTTGCCCGACCCGGTCTGGGCACGTGCATACAAGTAAGATCAAATGCCGGCTTATGCGATACTGCGATGGAAATACAATGAAGGGATATTCATTGCGACTGCAACGCTCAGAGTTTGGATGATGCATAGGAACATTCCACAGATGTATTGCAATGCTTTTGGTTTAAAAATACTAAAATAACTTATAATGTTCCTTGACTATGTCCCCTGTTTCATGAAATGTCGGCAAGAGTTGCAGGGCTTATTTTCATTTGAGGTTTGGATTTTATTTGTAAGTACAAAATCAGCATTTGTAAGCGCGAACTACACGTGTTTGTTTGTGGGCATACATCTGAGAGCTTTGAATGAATGTATCCTTGCAACTTAGATTATAGATTATTATATTCCTTGACTTATAGGTTGGTATGAGGCTGACCACCCATACTGTAAAAAATGGTTCACTTTGCCAATGTCACCCCTGTTTCAGGGAAGGTCGGCAAAAGTTGTGGGGCTTATGTTCATTTGAGGTTTGGATTTTATTTGTAAGTACACATTCAGCATTTGTAAGCGCGAACTACACTTGTTGGTTTGTGGGCATACATCTGAGAGCTTTAAATGAATATATCTTTGCAACTTAGATTATAGATTATAGATAGACTATGAGATGCCATGAGTTCGTTGAATTATAAGTTGCGGTTGGTATGAGTTCCTTGACTTATTAATAATAAATTAAAATTAGGATGATTTATTTGGTGAGCGCTGTTTTTGTGTGTATCACACCTCAAGAGCCCTCTGCGAGTTGGTCGTTGCTGTAGAAAGCGTCAATTCTTAAGCAAGACCCAGTTGTTGTAAGGTTGGATGGACCTTTCAGTGACCGGTCTTTGGTAAAGGTTTATGAATTTTTGAACCCAGCGAAGAGCACATTTGGAAATATTAATGTTATATTTTTATGCTCCGCCGGAATTCGAATCCACAACCTTCTATTTACGAGTCCGAAATGTTGCCACTGGACCGGCCCAAGAATTGGTTTGTAATTGGTATCAGTTGCGGCTCAAGCTAAAATCTGGGAGAGAGGATGACCTTGAAATATAGTCTGATGACCACCCTATAGTGCGTGTTCATCTAAATCTTAATCTAAATCAAAGTTGCACAGATATGTATCATTTTAGATTCATATTAAATGCATTTCCACAAGCAGACACGCATAATTTTGCGGTCACACATGCCGCATGTGGACCTGCAGTATAAAAAAAACAAATCTGAAATTAACATAAGCCCTGCAACTCTTGCCGACCTTCCCTGAAACAGGGGTGACATTGGCAAAGTAAAACATTGTTTACAGTATGGGTGGTCAGCCTCATACCAACCTATAAGTCAAGGAAACCAACCTATAAGTAAAGTAAATTTTCATAATATCCAATAAAAAATTTCATGGCAGTTTTTATAATGTGATTTTTAATTCACTGAATTCATATTTACATTTAAAAATGCATAACAGATAAAAATGTGTAAGTGAGATTTGGCATGATTTAGGTTAATTTTGTTTTATAGGAATCTTAACTGAAAGGTTGGTTTGAGTTCTTTGACTTATAGGTTAGTATGAGTTCCTTAACATGTTGGTTAATTGGAATGATTTCTTAGTACATATAACAGGTTTTTTTGAGTTCCTTGACTCATTGGTTGGTATGAGTTCCTTCACATTAAAAGTTGGTATTATTTCCTCGACTTATAGGTTAGTATGAGTTCCTTGACGTATGGTTTTCTTTGAATTGCCTCACTTATAGGTTGGTATGAGTGCTTTGGCCTTTAATATTTCCACCTCACTAACACCAATCCAGTACCTTTGAGGTACTTTGACAAGTATCAGAGACCTCTTGCATAGAGTTCCTTACAAAATACAAACTCTACATACATATGACCAACTTATTAAACCAGTAAACTGATTTTTGCTGGTAGATTTTGTAGGGTTTGTGTATTCACACAGTGAAAATTCATTTTATTTAAAATCAAATATTTTTTTATTAAACGTTGTTTTATTTTCACAATAATATTTTAAATCTCGAGTACTTGATTTTTGCTGGCTCAATGTTAGCTACAGCGATACTGAAATTTGAGGTTGCTAGGAGTCAAAATGCTTTCCAATTAAATTCCCCAGGTCGTGTTATTTTGTCACTTTACAGTTTTTAAAACGCCAGACCGGCACGAGTTTCAAGCTGTTTGGCTTTTAAGTTCATATCCTCGGAAATAGCTTCACTTAAAAAAATACTACGTAACGTTATCAAAAAAGGTATGAAATCTTTTTTTTCAATAATAATAATGATATTAGAATAATTAATTTGGTGAGCGATGTTTTGTGTGAATCAAGAGTCCTCTGCGAGCTTCGTCGTCGCTATAGAAAGCGCAATTTCTCAAGCAAGACCCTAGTTGTTTTAAGGCTGGAAGATACTTTTGTGACCGGTCACATGCGACATGTGTAAGCGCGAACTTATACGTGCCTGCTTGTAATATGAATCTTAAATGTAGTATATCTTTGCAACTAAGATTATAGATTATAGAATCACAGGGGCGTGCATCCCATACAGGCACATGCGCAATAGATAGGCAATTAAATGGTACACAAATATTAAAACTTGATATTCAGATTAAAAATTCAAAATTTAAGTTCGATTGGAGCCATCGTTAGCACTTCAGTCAATTTCAAATAAATTATTTTAAAGGAATGGTAGAAAATATTTATTCTGAAATGTATTTGCCTATACCCTATGCACGCGCTTGTAGAATCATATAGCATTGTTGAAACAGATATAATTATATCTGTGGAAATCTAACTCTAGACCTGTGGATTTGAAGAAATATAAAATCTCTGAAAATATATGGGTACATTCTATTTTTTAGGCGAAGAACGAATACGACTGAAAATAACGTAAAAGTGAAGAAAATCAATAGATTTTTTGATTTGATAAAATGTATGAAAAAAATTGAAGGCATGGATTTATGTCCCTGTGTCAGAAGCATCAAAGATTTGAAGGGTTCGGCCCCTCACCTAAATCCTCAATATGATCCATTTTATGGTTATTATACGTGTCGGCGTTGCGTGAGGTGTTTTTAAAAATCTTTGCGAGCTCACTAGCGCGTGTGTGTACAACTAAAACTAGTATTGACACGTAAAAGTATAAAAATAGAACAAGCCGTTGGGAAAATTTTATCTTTAAGATGAAGATGTTTAAGCCTTGTTTTAATGTGCATTTCAAATAGTTGTTGAATGTAATAATTATGAAATTAAATCGTTTTAAAAAATAATATTCCCATCAATACGTCTTGTTCTGAAGACTTCTTCGCAACAAAGATCCAAGTCTTTATAAATATAAATTTACTCAGGTTTTACTTCGATACGATAATAAACCTTTGGTGGGCTTAGACCTTATAAAACCTGCTGAAAAAGTCTGGTCGATAGCTCAGTTGGTAGAATGCTTGCATACCATGCCGTGAGTTCGGGCTCGAATCCCATATCACAAATGATTTTCCGTTTCGGTGTTTATTTAAAAACCCAAAATAAAATACGGGCAAGGCTTACTCAGCCTTCCCAATAAATGAGTATCATCTCCCTTAGGAGCTGGGAAACCCTCGCTTCAACTGAAGTGGTTGGCGTGTGGCTGGACTCCTTACATGCAAAAATAAATAGGTTCTACTTGCCACATGCGACCCTTTTGGGGAAAATGCGGCAAGAAGTTACACTGTATGTGTAGCGTATAAGCGTATCGTATAAAACCAAGGCCCTTGGTGGTATGTGACGTTTGAACCTATTTATGAATCTGGGCCCATCCCGAGTGTATTTCCCAACTGCCGAGTGGGCTGGTTCTCGTTTCTTATGAAGGCTGAGTAAACCTGTGGTATGATTTTGGATTGAAAAATAAGGACCAAAACAATAATAATTTTTGACAATCATAATAAAGATTACACCCCAGCCCTATGGCATGGAACGCAAGCATTCTACCTACTAAGCTATCGACCAGTGTAAACCTCATAATATTTTACAAAATTAAAAATAAAACGCTCAGTTTATGTTCTCGAAATCTATCGCCTGCTGAGTCTATCGCATCTTCTCCTTATTGGAATAAATCTCCAGCACCCCACGTACACATAAAACTCAACCATACAGTTTAAAAATGAATGTATAGGTATTACAACAGCGTCTCTAGCGAGGACTTTAGTTTCCAATAAATTTATTGTGAAACGATATGGGAGAGTTTATACTTTGAGTGCCACACACGTTCGGAGTATAAGGGACCCTAGATGGAAAGGGCTGACATATTGGCTATTGCAAGACTTCCGATTCAGCTCATGTTCAAGTAAACTTTAAATCGAATAAAAATGGTTTATTCCTTTATTATTTTCGTCATTCGTTGTCTTGCCATATACCTTCTACACAGCTATGATAGTAAGCTTTGTAGAGTGCTTGCGTTCCATACCATACAGGTAGAGTTCGATCCCCATCAAAGGTGTCAGAAATGATTTTACGTGTCTTTCCTAGCATCAAACTCAAAACATAGTATCCGTCGATAGTTCACTTTGTGCTTGCATTCCAAGCCGAGATCCATTTTATATGGAACAACGATGGCCAACGGTCTTTGAGCATTCCACCTTTGGAAGAAAGTCTCGACGGGCATCGGTAGATCGTACCGTACGTATTTAAAGATAGGACGGAATAAAACATGGTGGTGCCTGATCAGCTGATCGTTGTTCCATGTATAATGGATCAGCTGTCGATACGCCGCCATATTTTATTTCATCCTATCTTCAAATAGGTATGGTAGGATCTACCGACGGCCGCTGAGAGGTCGTTAATCTAAAACAAAATTTGTTTAATTTTTTATCTTGTGAGGTTTTTAAGGATAAAATAAAAATAAACATGTTTTAATTAAAGCACATAAGTAAAAAAAAATATTCTTCAATTTGTTCTGCAACTGATTCCGCAGACCACCTGACGATGCAAACGGTTTATTGGCGAAACCGGTCATCGAACATAATACTCTGACGTTATTTTGTATCTTGCAAGGTTTTATAAGCTTAAAATAATAATCAACATTTTTAATTTTCGCATATTCGTTAACAAAATATTCATCAATTTTTGCAAAGGCTTAAATAAAAGACAAACACGTGAAATAAAATAAATAAAAAAAGCTCGGTGCGGAATGAGTTTCCGGCGCTATAATTATGGGCTAATCTGGGCTTAAGCGTCGCAGAGATGGCCGTAACGCAATCGTACCGTATTAGCGTCACGACTCGCTTACGTACCCGCGTAGTATCGTTCTGCAGTAAGCGACGATAGAAAGCACGAATTTCGACAATATATTGCTACGATTTTAATTGGGTTCTTTCAATCAAACTGCGATTTGTTTATTTAACAAGATTATTTTGCGCAATAAGGGTTTACAATGCACTGATTACTTTTCTTGCTCTGCTTATAACTTCGCGTCACAATGTTTCAAGCAACTCACCTCACGCAATTGCAGCTCATATTTATACAGTTCATATGGACGTTTCTCGTGTATTCCAGATTCTTCTATAGTAGATTGTACCAGAGCAGTCTTCTATCACCCATTTCATCATTATACTGGCTGTTCGACCTTATTTCAGTTAAGCACACTAGCAAGCTACGTGCCTAGGTACATGAAAACACAAACTCATAGTAGATTATGCTAGAGGCGGACACACACATACCAGTAAGCTACGTGTTTAGGCTCATGTCCCCACGAACTCATACGTTCGTAACAATATATTATATCGATACCTTAAACTTAAAACTAAATAAGTTACGTAGTAAGCTAACATGAGTGTCTCTGATAAATGCACCTTTTTTTTCTATTTTCTACCGAGAGAAAACACTTGAAAATCTTGTAGTGTAGAACTATTTCATGAGCACTGCCTGATAATTAGTACACTTACTAAGAAAAGTTACACATAATAAAAGGTTTAATCCACGATTTCTCCAGTCAGTGAATGTGTACTTATTCAGTTTTAACTTTTAGATGGCACAGCAGTTGTTAGAGAGGCATGAAGAAAATAAGACGAGGCTTATTTCTAGAGTGGACTGAGAAAATTTGAGAAAAAAGGGAGACTAAACACATAAACAGTAAAAATTAGAAGTCCAGGAAAATCTTATGATATCTATAATTATCAGCGTTGACTTTGCACCCATTTGTTTTTTTTTTTCAATCGTCGTGTCGTCCATTTGTACTACAATATTTGCTAATTGATTGTAGTTATTTATATTCTTAATATAAGGGGCACAGATATTTAAAATTTATATGTAATGCTTGCCCATGAAGAAGTATGATTGGGAAAAGACGGAGTGATAGGGTAAGGAATGATTTTGTTAGAGAGGAATGTGGTGTAAGAGAAAGTGTGAAAGTAAAGATTAAAAGAAGTATGCTTAGATGGTTTGGACATTTAGAGAGAATGAATGAGGAAAGACTGACGAAGAAAGTATATGCTGCGAGAATTGATGGATGTCGTGGAAGAGGAAGACCGAGAAAGGTATGGATGGACCAAATTTTCGAAATAGCGAATGAATGGGATATCCAGAGTCATAATAAAAGGAGAGCTTGTATGAAAAAGGTTATGGCTCTGGATGAAATGAAAGAAGTATGCAAGGATCGAAAGAAATGGCGGTTGATCTGTAATGCTGGCGGTTAAAGCTAAGGCTTTTAAATTTAAAAAATATGTGTTGTAGCTTTTTAATTTTTTACTGTTTAATTGCTTAGAATTTATTTGTTTTATATATTTGATTGTATCAATTGCATGTACTCCTTGATTGATAGGTTGGTATGCGGCTGACCACCCATACTGTAAAAAATGGTTCACTTTGCCAATGTCACCCCTGCTTCAGGGAAGGTCGGCAAGAGTTGCAGGGCTTATGTTCATTTGAGATTGGGGTTTTTATATTGTAGGTCCACATGCAGCATGTGTAAGCGCGAAATTATGCATGTCTGCTTGCGGGAATGCATTTAATATGAATCTCAAATGATACATATCTTTGCAGCTTAGATTTAGATTTAGATTTTTAGCCCACAATAAGTACGTTTTTACGTTTGTTGCATGTGCTCATACTAATAAAAAGCTTTGCAACTCTTCCCTAAAATCGGGGGGGTTTTTGAAAAGTAAAAGAATTTTTACATTATGGGTGGCCTTTTAACAACCTTGAGGTCAAGAATCAAGAATTATAACATATTTTCAACTCTATTTTTCAATGCATTTGATGTAAATCTTAAATGTATTTGCAAATTATTAAGAACTTATGTTTCAGAGGGATGTTCAAACATTAAAACCGTAAGTGTATTTTTTAATTCTTACTGTAAATGAACAGAAAGGATGCATTTTATTCATCCAACAAGAGTAAACCTTTATATTAATTTAAGCTAAATAAATTACTTTTGTAAATTTTCATCTTCAAGAAGTGAGATATATGCAATTTGTAATGTTTGGGTTACTGTTATTTTAGTTCCTATAGCATTAATAAAATATTCATACGAACCTATACGAGTATCTACCATTACAATACATAAAGTAGACTAAGTAGGCACATCAGTACATACACTAACTGGATCTGGACGAATACTGTTTCTGACACTGGTGTAAGAAATAATCCCTCGGTACGGGAAAGTTGGGAGTTCAGAACAAGCGGGCCGCACCCTGTCCCGAGAAAGACAAGGATACGGCCCATCTAACGGCCCACCGGCCCGCATAGTCTGAAAGTCAAATCCATCTCGACACATCACGCGCACAAATACAATCAGCGATATTTACAATTAGTTTATATTTGAAATCATTAGAAAAGTAAGCAAATGTCTATGACAAAATTATGCGTTCACACGGCCGGGTTGTTATGGAAAGGGAAGAACATACGAGTATATTGTTGGTCGGCCCAATTGGTTGTTCAGGACTAGTCCCATATAAGTGAGACGTATTCCTGGTGAGGAAAAGTCATGTTGAGCCAATACATGGCAACTGATCTAACGACCCACCAGATGGTTCACTTAACGGTGCACCTAGTAGCACATCTTATGGCATACTATAATCTATAATCTAAGTTGCAAGGGTATATTCATTAAAAGTTCTCAAATGCATGCTCACAAACAAACACGTGTAGTTCGCGCTTACACATGCTGAATGTGTACTTGCAAATAAAACCCAAACCTCAAATGAACATAAGCCCTACAACTTTTGCCGACCTTCCCTGACACAGAGGTGACATTGGCAAAGTGAACCATTTTTTTACAGTATGGGTGGTCAGCCTCATACCAACCTATAAGTCAAGATATACGATATCAATAAATTAACGCCCCACCCAACGGATGATGAAATGGACCGTCTAGTGGCTTTTTGGCAACTCTCCCAGGGGCCTATCTAATAACACACACAATAGGCAACTTAACGTCCCACTCAAAAGAACATTAAACAGCCCACCTTACGGCTCTTTTAGAGGCCTAACTAATGGACCATACAATGATCGTCACAATGGCTCATGAAACAGCTTATCCGACGGCACACCCAATGGCCAACCAAATATAACACACAATGTTAATCTCAACGCCTTACCAAACGGCCCATTAAACGGCCCATCTTACGCCTCACCCAATGTTCCACACAAAAGTCTACTGAATGGCTTAACCAGCGGCTCACTCAGCGGCCCTACCTACGGCTCACCTACATATATGGCCCACCTATATCTCACCCAACGGTCCATCCAATGGCCTACCGTATATCCCACCCAACGGTCCATCCAATGGCCCGCCGTATACCCCACCCGACCGGATTAAGCCGTCATGAATATGTATGCAGGCGACGTGTAAAAATATGTTGGCGGAAAGTTTTGTTTGCCGGGAGTGGACCCCTATCTTTACGCGCTGTCAGCTCAGTAGTCTGTACCTGCTTAACAAGGAGACCTCGGGAAAACAAAACAGATGCTGCAGCTAATTGAAAAGTACTCAAAATACTTATAATAATTTATTATCTAAGTTGCAAAGATGTATAGCATTTGAGATTTATATTAAATGCACCCCACAAGCAGACGCATATACGTTTGCGCTTAAACTTGCCGCAAAAACCCAATGAACATTAAGAATGCAACTCTCGCCGACCTTCCCTGAAACAGGGGTGATATTGGCAAAATTAATCATTTTTTTACAGTATAGGTGGTCAGCCTCATACTAACCTATAAGTCAAGAAATACAAACAATTCAATAATTAAAGTAAAGGCCAAAATAATTTCAAGTGCTTGGAGTACCTTCGCGCGCCTGTACCGGAACAATAGTGTGTGTAAAACAGTCCAGTATGATCCATTTATTTAAGGTAAATACATCATCTGTGTAGAATTTGGACATAGTAATTTAAGATACGTATTCAAGAGAAGAGTTTTTCAATGTGTCATCGAAGCTTGTCCGACGTTATCAGGGTTGAATTTGGGAAACAGTTCTTCTCTACAAAACGGTTCGAAAAATCCGTTTTTTAATTTCATACAAAATATCAACCGCAATTCTAATTAAAAATAATTAAAATCAGATTATCCTTTCATCAGATTTTCCATTCATACTTTATGAAATTTACGCACATTACCGTAGTGAAAAAATAATTAGACAAACAAGATGCAACTTAAGTTAAAGAACACAATAAAAAAAAACAGGTACGAAAGAAGTTCAAAACTTCTGTTTTCAGACATCATTATCATTCCACACGCAATATTTTCTTAGTTTCAGAAAATAATTATTAAATAACACATTATCTGCCGACGAAAGTATAATCAAACTAGACGGGGCGCATGTTCTTTGTTGTAACATTTATTATAACTGTACAAAGTAACTTGTAAGAAAGATAACATTCATGAGGACTCGTGTTAACAAATTGTTAACACGTAAACTTTTACCTAGTTACTCATACAACTTATCTACCTACCTTTACATTTAAGATGGCGTTTCTCAAAAATTGCCGTTTTTTCAAACAGATTTCTTACACTTATTAGCATAAATAAATGAGTGAAATTAATGGAAAAAGCAGGCGAGTGTATTGGTTTTCTATTTAAATTGTCAAGTTAAAAAATAATGTTAAAATTTAGTCACAAAAATTTATTTAAAAAAACACGTTTTTCATATTTTCGTCTGCAACTGTAACTGTTACTCTATCGACGTTACGCTAGGGGTGGACAGAGCCTCTGCAGATTTGCCTATTTCTTTTCTATCCTTCTATTCCTCTTTAAGTTCATCAATATCTATAACCTTTTTTTTATACATTTATTTATTTTATATTCGCTTTGTATACACCATTTTTTCACAATTTCACGTTAGACATTTTGCTGATGCGCTTTATTTCGGCTATAATTTTGATCTACACAATTACAGAATGTTACAATGTTTAGTCGCTCAAGGAGCCGATTTATGATAATGTGAATAGTTTTCGAGAAAATACGGAAAACTGAAACTTAGGAATCAATCAAATTTCTTGGAAACGGTTTTTCCATATTTTTTCCAAAACTATTCACGTTAATATTACTCTTTTATTGAGGCCATAAAGTGGAAGAAACATATTAAAAAACACACACACAGGTTAAGAGTACCTATAGAACGCTCTTAAAACGAAATTGTTTTGTTTTTTTGCTGATTGTGAAACTCGCCCAACAATGTACAAAAAAACATATTCAAAAGTGATACAAATCACTTGATTACTTCCACAGATTACATGTTTCTCTTGTATGAAATGAAATATTAATTTGAAAATTTCCTGTAAACGTATTTTCAACCATAAAGGTTTTGCTTAAAAACACAGTGTGACCCAAAAAAATGACAAATAATAGCTATTGCGAGTTTAAATGCATTTTATTTAAAGTATTTTTTTTAATATGTGTTGCGTGTCATTTCATTCAACATGGACAAGAGACGCTTCAATAAAAATCGTCAATAATGACATTTCAATAATGCTTTTATACTTATTCATATCAAAGTTTACTACGAAAAACTTATTTATAAAAAAGTTTAATATTGTTGTAACATTATAAGTGTGTTATTATCTCTTGATTATAATAACACAATGAAATAAAACACCGTTTTGTAATATTTTGTATATTAATACACACAGCACATTTGTTTCGCCCTCACATCTTCCACAAAGTTCTTTGGAGGATAACTGATTTTTAATGAAACCGTTTTACATACTTATACATTTTTTTAAATACCACCTTCAAAAAGAACTTTAGTTTTAATAAAACAAGTACGAAATTAAACTACTTTTCGTATGAAAACCTTTAAATAAAAGTTTCGATTTTATTCGATTGAATTTTTAATGTCACGCTGTACATTTGGCTTCCATAATACTAATATTATAACATGAGGTTTTGTGTTGACCCCGGGCAAGTATGTACGGGCCCAACGCGATGTGCCCGACGCTTGTTAGGTGACATATTAATTATAAAAACGAACATTCGGACGCCTCTTTTATTATTTTACCGCCCTTTCTCCGCTGTACCGTACCCCAGTAGGTATAAAACATTCCGTAAAAACTCCAAAATGCAGTAATACCAAAAACGTTTACTAAACTAAAACGTTCGTTTGAGTCGCTATTTCAGTTTCCATGTCTAATTTGGTAAACGCTATGTATCAGTATAAACGTAAAGTTATATACTTGGATGCTGGTCCCCAATACTGGTAACAATAACTCTCGTATCTATACGAGTACATACTCGTCGAGTACGAGAATGAGAGTATACGAGTACAATATACCTACCTGAAAAATTGAAAACAAAGCCTTGCATAGGAAAATGAATTAAAAATAAAATAAAAGTATTTTTAATCAAGTTCATCACGTTTACAAATTGTAAAAATAATATCGCAATTTGCATACGAGGAAATATTTATTTTATAAATATTTAAAAATATAAATGGTAAAACATTGTTTTAATTCACTTAAGTACAATGTTTTACCATTTATATTTTTATATATTTATGAAAATGGACTTTCACTGTGTTAACAGATCAACACTAAAAAATATTATTTATTTTATACTTAACTTGTGACTTTATTTAAAAAATAATAATAATGCAATGCAATTAATAATGCAATAAAATAATAATGCAGAGATTTCCTTAAGATGATAAAAAAGGCATTAAGAAAATTATTTTAAAACTATAATATTTTCCATAAATATACCTTTGAAGTAAGGGCTGGAAACAGTAAAATGTTGAATTTTCTTAGTAATTTATGTAAGAGAAATACATGTTTTTTTAAACCTATCTTATAAAGTAGGTTATCTTGGACATTCCTAACAAAAAATACGAAGAAAATGTTCAAAAAGTGTATATTAAAAGTATAGCACATGATGTTTGTAGAAAGAATTCCTAATAAGTGTTTTTGTTTGAGATGGAATGAATGTAAAAATAATGATTGAATGTTTTTCGATACCGATTCTCATTTTCCTGATGGGATGTACAATATTTATGAAAGTACATACAACATTTTTTTTCTATCAATATATTAAAACGACTTTAAGAATCATTATGCTTTACGCTATAACAATAAGTCAATTGGACATTGATTGTTTAAAATACCTAGAAGTACCCGGACAACTTTTTGCGTAACACATATTTCCTTGCTTTTGAGTACTTGATGCTTGAACGTCATCATAATATTTAACACAATGGCTTTTTAGGTAAACAAGAAACCCATTAAATTAAACTTTTTCTTGTTGTTCCCGAAAAAAATTGCATTTGGCTTGTGGATCTATTTATGTTTACAGGTAAATAGGACAGCCTAACGTCAACCAGTTTATTTCGACTGCGGTTTCCCAGCTCCTCAAGGAGTAGTTATACTACTCTAATCTAAGTTGCAAAGATATGTCACATTGGAGATTCACATTACATGCATTCTCACAACCAGACACGTACAAGTTCGCGCTTGCACATGCCTCATGTGAACCTACAACATAAAAAACAAATCTAAAATGGACATACACCCTGCAACTCTTGCCGTCCTTCCCTGTAACAGGGGTGACATAGGCAAAGTGAACCATTTTTACAGCATGGGTGGTCAGCCGCATACCAACCTATAAGTCAAGGAACAGTTTTTAAAAGGATACAGTTTTTCGTAATTGACTTGTTGAAGGGTCATTAAAATAAGGACCCTGGAAATCAGTGTCAGAGATAGGATTACCATCCAGGAGATTCGTAGGTGTACTGGGATCACCGATGTCTTACAACGTATAGCCTTTGCAGTCGAAGGTGCCTGAAAACAGCATTTTATGGAAATATATAAATAAGTGAATTAAAACTCTGTTTTTATCCAATTGAATTTTTAAATAATACAAATGGACTTTCACTGTGTAAATAGATTTACTCTTAAAAATATAATGTGTGAAAATAATTGGAAGAGGCCTACTTCCAGAGTGGACTGAGAAATTTTAAGAAAGAAGGAAGAATATTCACGTAAAAACTAAAAATCCGGGAAAATCCTATAAAATCTATAATTATCAGCGTTGACTTTGTGCTCATTTGGTATTTTTTTTCCAATCCTCGCGTCGTCCATTCGTTCAACATACAAATAAATACCTACACAGAGAGTAAAATTCCCTGTTAAATATTTCTGCGGGGAGGTTTTTTTTGCGTTCGTTAGGTCCGGTAGCACGCGCCGGCAAACGTGATTTTTTTCACTTTGGACACTTTAGGATTTCGCTGTTTTATTGCTTTTACCACCGGGATTTTTTTACAGGCGGGTACTTAGTGAAATACGTAGGTAGAAATTGTGACTGAACGTGTGACCGTACAAAAAGACTTTTGTACGGTCCGCGGTCAAAGCATTTTATATTTTTTTTGTCTCTGATTTTTTAAAATACGCTAACAATTTTGTTTAAGTTACAAATTTAGTGCCAAAGTATTTTTTTATTGTTCTCAAGGTGCAAAGTTGTTTCGCTTATTCCTGAAATAGCTTAATCTCTAGAAGTACAATCTTTAAATATTTTGAAGGCTCCTTCATAAAAATACTATATATCTATTTCAATACTTTATTTGTTGGACTTTTGAAAAATTATAGTACATAATACGGTATCCAATACCTATTGCGCATTCTTTAAAGTTCTCATTCTAGTTCGATTATATACGAGTACATACTTTTCAAATTATATACAGCCTAGCAACATTTCAGTACCCCAACTATAAAATTTCACTTTAAAACTAAAAAATCACGTTTTACCAAAAATGTTTAAACATTAAAACGCTCACTGGAAATGGTGTTAAGTTTTTTCATTTATTTTTGATAAAACGCTTCGATTGAGTTAAGACGTGAAGTTGTATACTTGGGGTACACAGTATCACTGATAATGTATTTACTTGGGACCTTTCCTGTTCACATAATGAGTGTCTCGGGCTCTCAGTAAAGTGAAATACTAATGAATAATGACTTTGATCAAACGTCCATACAGAACAATCGAAGTTAAAGCAAACACGAACCGTCTTGTTTCCAACTGAGAATACACAAAGTACTAAGTAATACTTACATATTCTTAGAATATTTAAGAGAAAAAGATCTTTTAATGTACACAATATATTGAAGCGTTCACCGAACGCAGTTTGCTTACTTCTCTAGTTCTCTATCTCATGGGCTTAGATGATAATATTTATTTTGACAAAAACACGTTAAACAGAGAATCCAAAAATTGCCTTAAATTACGCTCAAAAATACTTGTACTCGTGTATCTTATAAAAGGGCAAAAGTATTGAAATTAATACAAGCTGTAAAAAGATCCATATGCGAATAAGTCAAGAATCTAATACTCGTAAATCAGCTAAATGAGTACAAATTATATATTTTTGTATATTTTTATTGTATAAATCGACATGCAAGATGATTATTATTAATTCCACGATTCTATATTCTAGAATAAAGGCGTATTTCATTTTATCTCTTCATATATTTCTTAATTATGTTCATCAAAAATATTTACTGAAGAATTTATCAATCTTGAACTTTTTATTTTTGTTGATTTCTATTTTGGCTCTCTTCAAAAGTATGGACCGAGAAAAGTATGGAGTGATCAGATTGAGGAGATTGTGAAAGAATGGGATATACAAAGTGAGCGTAAAAGAAGAAAATGCATGAAAAAGGTGATGGATATGAATGAATTGAAAGAGGTATGTAAGGATAGGAAAAAATGGAGGCAACTCTGCAGAGGCTCTGGCCACCCCTAGCGGAATGGCGACAGAGTTACAGTTACAGTTACAGTCAAATCTTTTCATCATCTTTCACAAGTTCATTATAAAAAAAATTGAAAATAATACGAAAATAAGAGACTAGCGGGAATGAAATGAAACATAGTTTTGTGTGAGCACTAACAAGAAAGTATGTGAACTAAGTGAAAAAGCTTTTATATTGACGGTTAAAAGTCAATAGAGCATAAGCGACAAAAACTAAATTGTTCAGGAGAGCAGTTTAAAGTTTGAGATTGTAGAAAAATGCCATAACTTTTTTATTTTTTATCATATCGTTAAAATCAAAACAGCTCTAAAATTAAAAAAAAAAATAAGGCATTTATTGGCATTCCTGTTAATGTGGTTTTAAGATGTTTTACAATTTTTTTTATGTCACAAGCGCATTTGGGACAAAAAAGGCTAAACTCTTATCGGTTACACCAAAACCGCAAAAAATAAATCACCGTCGAGCTATGGGAGTTAGCGCATTAGAAAGAGCGGAAAATTTTAAGTAGGATAGCATTCATAAAACTCATTTTTGACCAAAACGTCGCTTATGCCGTACTTCCTTTTAACTGTCGATATGGAATCAATATAAGTGCGTAGGTGGATTTTTATAAGTCGAAGATGGAGCGCTTTTGACACATCTCCTCTCATCATCTGCCGGCGAAAAGGACAAGTGCGAGAGGGATGCATAAAAGGGTCGGGGTCCATCAGTCATGCATTACTTTCAAATTGATGATCCACTGTCAATCCAAGGCGCGGATGAAAGAGGCGTGCTGGTTTTTTTGTACATCGAGAATAGCAACGGAAAACTCAATCAATAATAATGCGATATATCAAAAGACTGATACGCAGCGGGGAAGAGAAAACTTTCCAGCGTATTACGTTTCTGCATTACGCAATTATTTATCTTCGTTTATTCTCTCGAATTTTGTATTCTGTTTTCTTATATTATACCCACCTTGATGTATGGAAGTGAAGCCTGGAATGTGAAATTAGTGAAGTCCATAGTGTTGAAATGGACTTTCAAATAAGTATGATTGGGAAAAAACGGAGTGACAGGGTGAAGAATGATTTTGTAAGAAAAGAATGTGGTGCAAGAGAAAGAGTGAAAGTGAAGATTTAAAGAATTTTGTTAAGATGGTTTGGACATATGGAGATAATGAATGAGGAAAAACTGACGAAGAAAGTATATGTTGTAAGAATAGATGGATGCCGTGGTAGGGGAAGACCGAGAAAGATATGTATGGACTTATTTCTGAAATAGCGAATGAATGGAATATCCAGAGTCATAATAAAAGAAGAGCTTGTATGAAAAAGGTTATGACTCTGGGTGAAATGAAAAAAGTATGTATGTAAGGATAAGGATAGAAAAAAATTACGGTTGATCTGTAATGTTGGCGTCTAGGGCTAGGTTTTTTTTAAACTAGATTTGAATATTTTGTATTTGTTTTGATGTTTATACATATTAATATTTGTTGATTCAAATAATGTAATTTCTTGCATATGTTCCTTGACTTATTTTTTTAATTTTTTAATTAAAAAAAAAAAAAAAAAGATTTGTGAAGAGGAATGCAATTCACGAACCTATTCTGCCTGGCCAGAAACAGGTATTAATATCATCATTTAATAATTAATTATTGTTTATTATTAATGAATTAGTAAATAATAATTACCCAATAACATCTGTTGAACCAGGGTCAAAGTTAAAGTCAAGTGACCCAAGCGGGGATCGAACCAACGTTGTTCCATTCGAAACACGCTAAAAAGATCAGCCCTCTTGGCCCCCGCGGCTATAACCCCCGACTTATAGGTCGGTATGAAGCTGACCACCCGTACTGTAAAAAATGGTTCACTATGCTGATGTCACCCCTGTTTTAGAGAAGGTAGGCAAAAGTTGCAGGGTTCATTTGAGGTGACACGTATCTGTTTTTGGGCATGCACTTAATATGAACCTTAAATGTTAACATATCTTTGCAACTTACATAATACAGATTCTTTTTTCGTTTCTAGAGTTGGTATGAGGGTAACCACTTTTGCCAATGCCACTACTCCACAGTAAATATAAATAAGAGCTTCCAAGTTCATTCTTATTTATATAAATTTGCGAAGAGAATTGCATTTCAACGAAGTATTTTGTCAGAGGCAGAAACAGCTATTGATGTTATCTATTAAATAGTGAACAATTTTATTGGGTGAATTATTATTCAACTATCACCCAATGACTTGGAATAGTGTCATTGCTATCGTCAAGAGAGATGCGAGATGCGCTTTTTATTTCAAACATACGCAAGTCTTATTTCATCCTCTTTCTCTACTCGGCAATAGTGTCATTATCTAATCTAATCTAATCTAATCTAAGTTGCAAAGATATGTTACATTGGAGATTCACATTACATGCATTCCCACAACCAAGACACGTACAAGTTCGCGCTTGCACGTGCCTCATGTGAGCCTACAACATAAAAACCAATCTCAAACGGACATACACCCTGCAACTCTTGCCGTCCTTCCCTGTAACAGGGGTGACATTGGCAAGGGGAACCATTTTTTACAGCATGGGTGGTCAGCCGCATACCAACCTATAAGTCAAGGAACATACACGACAAATTACATTTTTTAAATCAATAAATAATAATATAAATGTACATGGACATCAAAAACTTATAACATAAAACAAATTTCATTACGTTTCACGAATATTATTACTATTATCAAGGCTTCGGTATTTTTATGTATTCATAATAAACTGTTGTGCATATTTAAAGTGTAATGTTTACAACAAACATGATATTTATTTTATATATTGTAGTGTGAACGGATGCTTACAAAACCGTTAGCAATATATTACTATTATTTTCGCAGGTGCAATTTAATTAAAATCGCGGTGATTTATTTTTACAAAATTTATTTCAGATACAGTTCTCACACAGAGTCGCATTACATCTTCCCCATACAACGGTTGATTGGTTTTTTTCTGGCAACAGAGAACTTTGGTCCTTGTTTATAGTAAGACTAAGGATAATTCTTGAATCATTGAAAATTGGAATATGCTAGTTCTTCTTGATGTTCCTTGACTCATAGGCTGGTATGTGGCTGACCATGCTGTAGAAAATGGTTTACTTTGCCAATGTGAAGAAGGGAAGATCGGCAAGAGTTGCAGGGTGTATGTTTATTGGGGAATTCTGGTTTTTATATCGCATGTGCAAGCGTGAACTTATACGTTTTTGCTTGTAAAAATTTGTATTATTTGAATCCCCAATTTATATATCTTTGCAACTAAGATTCGATTAAATTAGATTAGACTTGACAAGTGCCTAACATCTAGAGACTTCACAGACAAGCTGAACACACAAATTACATTGATTTATGTTTTTTTTTTAAAAACTAATTTTTGTATTTTTTTAAAACTTATTACAATCTTGTTATCCTACCTGAAGATGACCATATAGGTCGAAAATGTTTGTAAATTATAATTCAAATAAAATCAATATCGTGTGCGAACATAATAATAATAATAATAAAATAAGGATGATTTATTTGGTGAGCGCTGTTTTTGTGTGTATCACACCTCAAGATCCCTCTGCGAGCTTGGTCGTCGGTGTAGAAAGCGCCAATTCTCAAGCAAGACCCAGTTGTTGTAAGGTTGGATGGACCTTTCAGTGACCGGTCTTTGGTAAAGGCTTATGAATTTTTCAACTCAGCGAAGAGCACATTCGAAATATAAATGGTATATTTTTTGTGCTCCGCCGGGATTCGAATCCACAACCTTCCATTTACGAGTCCGAAGTGTTGCCACTGGACTACGGACCGGTCCAAGAAATGCCAAAAACACGCGGTGTACCTGTAGGTACCATCCAGGTAGCATCCGCGCCCAATGTTGCTTAACTTCGGTGATCTGATGAGAACCGGTGCTCTCAACATGGTATCGTCGTTGACGTTATAATAGTTTAAGAAAAAAAGAGTGTGTTCGGATTGAAAAATTTCCAACAAAAAGATAAGCCTGCAGCGAGTTTCCAAGATTCCGCTTTAAACTTGTTACAGTCTACATATGAGCGTTATACTTGCCGGAAATATTTTTTCTCGCACCATGGGAGCTCGCCTGAAGGAGTGAATTTGACGTTAAGTGCACAAAATCATTAATCAAAGTGATAAATTTGTATAAATAAATTGTTACTGGGTTTCGGGAGCAAGGCCGGGACAACAATGGGCCCGAGACCTTTCTCTAAAGGAAAATGGAGCAGTCGACAGAAGCTCACACATTAGAGCTCTAGAAGTATATTATGATGCAAAGCTACTACAAGTGGGTACAGAAATTCCGTCATAAATCTGTGTTTGAAATTATGACTTTTTGAAATTTATACAACTGAAGTTTTTAATAACTATTTACGATTACTTTATTTACGATTACGTTTTTAATAACTATTTTTTGGAATTATTTTTACTGCTTGATATTATGTGCGTACTAAATATAAACTTGTAATTAATTAATATACTTTTTTAACTTTGTTACAATTCACTTGAGTTTTATTTTTTAAAAAACAACCAGTTTCGGGAGAAGCAGTACCTCCCATCTTCAGGTGTAAATATCAACTAACATAAAATACAAAATTACCAAATTAAGCAAGGAACTCAAGTGAATTGTAACAAAGTTAAAAGAGTATTTTAATTAATTAAAATGTGCTTTCACAAAGTTACTGCCCAAAATCTAAATAATATAAACTTGTATTTTTGTAAACATAAGTTTGAAACTGAAAATCTAATGAAAAAAAAATGGACACTTTTGAAACAAATGAATACTTTTTTGCAAGATGTACTTAAAAAGTATTTACCAATAATAATTATTGATCTATTTGTGTTGAATTGGTTGTATTGAACCTACATAAATTGTACCACAATATAATATTGTTTCCAAGAAAACACTTTCACACTACTCATTTTCTAATAAAAAGTTGGCATACCGTACAGGATTAAATATTTATGTACTTGCTTTTATACATGTTCTCTAATGATCTTTAAAACTACCAAATTATGTGAAATTATTGATTTTATAGGATGTAAAATACAATTTATATATAAAATAAATTAACATAATTGTGAATGGACTGAAAAAATTACAACAGTAAAATTTAAATAATATTAACTTCAAATAATTGCACATTGTTTTTTTTTTAATGGAAATCAACACTGAGATCCACGTGTAGTTTTAAAACATCAGCATTGCTTTCCTTTTTAACTTTTGATTAATCTCACCACACAACTTGTTCACATTCAAAATCAAGATGAAACAATTCCGAAACCGTTTAATTTCCACCGAATTTATAGATTATGTATCAGAAAGTTGAACTATTCTACCTGGAAATGGTTAACTTTCTCTCTTACTCCATCTCACTTGAAGGGATTGGCCTAAGCCAGAAAGGGATGTTCACAAGCCGGATCGAGAGCCTTGATACGAGTCATTTCAATTTTCTATAATTAAATTTGAAACTTTCCATAACCGATCTCTGGAAGTGTCATCAGAGTATTGGAAATTAATCTTGCTTTAATGTAATCAACCAAAACGCTTTCCCTCATTGTCAAAAATGACCAGTCTTGTTAGTGGGATTTTTGTTTTTTTTGACAGATTAAAAAATCACAAATCGTTAAAAAACATCTCAAATTTTAAAATTTATATTTACAACAAAGTAAACAAATCTATATACGAGTAGTAGATTAAAAATTTACAACCAAATGTCTTTCTGTTAAGTTCCATGAAATATGCTAAAAGGTTATCAAAATCATTCATTTGGAGGAGCACAATTTTAAACGAATTCTGAAAAACATAATAAATTACTTCCTTTTGTGTAAATAACAAATCCTCTTTTTCTTATATTTATTTTTGGTGTAGATCTTTGGATCTATAACCAATATCTACCAACCTAACTTCAAATCGACTCATAGACCCTGAGGTAAGGATACCTAGCCATCTTTTCATCTTCAATGAGGCATAAGCTACGATGCGTGCCAGTCGTTCAAGACTAGTTTTTAATTTTTTCAAAGATTCAATGATTGAAGTGTATGTCACCATAACTTTTTTTGTTTTTAATATAAATAGATACACTTAGTTCTTACAGTAACATGTTTAAATAAATATTGATTTATCAGAGATATTGCAAATCATTAAAAAATGTACAAAAAGACTCAACTTTCCGATAGGCAATGTGTTCGTAGCTTTGTTCCTATACAGGCACATACGTATTCAGAATGTGAATCGTTATAAAAAATATTCACAGACTTTTCAAATCAAAGGTGAATTGGAATTTATATTGTTATCATCGTCCTATTGTGAGAGATCAAAAAAGGTCGTAAAAGAATAAAAAAAGATTAATTAATTATTCAAAAGAGCCAGACGGAAGAAATAATTCTGAACGACTCGACTTGATGATTTAAAATCTGATACAATACGGGGAAAATCAAATCTATTGTCAAGTGGCCGACAAGGAAACTTTATTGAAATTAAATTAGAAAATTCACAGTATTCGTAAATGAATTTCAATGCGATAATAAAAGAAATATTTAATTATACAGAAGGTTGAAGCGGCAGTTAATCTTGATAGAATTTACAAATTTAAGGCTTCGCCAAACAGAAGTGTTTTTAACACGCATCAATGCGTTAAAGAGACCCAAGTTACAGCGCTGCGTTGTTTTGTACTGAACATGTCAAACAGAGCCAACGCGCTGCCAGATGTACGCGACAATATGTCACTGAGTTCGGACGTCGCGTTGTATTTTGTTAAAAAAAAAACTTTGACGCCAATTTTTTAAGAAAAACATTCGAAAAACACGGAGGCAACTCTGCAAAGGCTCTGGCCACCTCTAGCGGAATGGTGACAGAGTTACAGTTACAGAGTCGTTAAACATATTGACCAGTGACGACGGCTGAATAACGTCGAAGTCGTTAAAAAAAATGTACGCAATGTCACGGCGCGCGTTTGAACACTGACGCCTTGACGCGCGCTAAAATGTTTTCTGTTTGCAAAGCCTTGATTTTGGAAGCGTATTAAATTCTCCGAATAATAAAAGTTTCCCTTATTAAATGATGAAAGAATACTAAACTTCATGTTTTTTTAAATGGAGAAGCATATCGACGTTTAAAAAGCAGTAATAAACTAAATTGGAGAGCAGTTTAAAGTTTGAGATTGCAGAAACATTGCATATTTTTTTTTTTTATTAAAACAGCTCTAAAATTTAAAAAAATAAAGGGATTTATTGGCATTCCTGTTAATGTGGTTTTACGATTTTTTTATGTCACAAGCGCCTTTAGGCCAAAAAAAGACAAAATCTTGTCGGTTATACCAAAACCATACTTCGAAAACGCGGTTGTTTTCTTGGGCATAAACAACACAAAAATCACCGTAGAGCTATGGGAGTTAGCGCATTAGCATGATTAAATCCACAAACTAAAAAATGGCGGATGTTGCTATGAAATCTTATTATTAAAATAATTCATCATTTGTAGGAATGCTGCAGTTAAGATTGTAAATTTTCCATTAGATTCAGCGTATCTTTGACCTTATTTCAAAAGAAAAATAAAATCGCCTTATTACTTCTTATGGTTTGTATTTTAAAGTTTTAATAAACATTTTTTTTATGTCTTCAACAATATTTTGTTTTTCAAAAATAAAAAATAAAACTAATACAAACAATGAAGTTTTAAATCAATATCATAAATTATTTTGCAAACTATCCATAACTAACATTGACTACACCTAGTTCTGTTATCTCATTTATATGTAAATTTAAAAATACTGCTGTTTTCCATTAAAATTCATTTATTTGATAAGTTTCTCATTCAGTTTAATAATTTCCTACGTATTGTTGGACTCTGTATGTATGAATTATGAAACTTCAGCAAAGCACAAAGCATCAGCGGTGTAGAACATTTTTTGACGTTAATAATTTTGCGATTGAGCTGATGATCTAGATAAATATTTTGCATAACTACCCGACTATGATTATCTGAAAGATTCTTATCTAATATAAACTAAGTATGTAACGTTAAAGTTAAACATGCCGCATGTGGACCTACAATATAAAAACCCGAATCTCAAATGAACATACTCCCTGCAACTCCCGCCAACCTTCACTGAAACAGGGGTGACATTGGCAAAGTTAACCATTTTCTACAGCATGGGTGGTCCTATAAGTCAAGGAACATACACAACAAATTACATTTGTAAAATCAATAAATAAAAATATAAATGGACATCAAAAACTAAACAGAAAACAAATTTAAATTTACAAAACCCTAGTCGCCAACATTACAGATCAACCACCATTTCTTTCTGTCCTTACATACTTCTTTCATTTCTTCCAAGATTGATTATCATTGTACAAGAAAATCTATGTAATTTTAAGGAGACAAAATCCAGACTATGTAAAAATCCAGAGTCGGCAGAATCAGTATAACTTTTTATAACAAAACTTATCTTTAAGCTACATCAAGAGCAATGTCATTTAGTTCATATGTCACTTTATTCAACAGCACCTTGGGTGAAATCTGACGCTTAGAGACTAGTTAAAAACCGGATTTTAATTTACGATTGTATTCATTAAAAAAAAAAATCTGCTCGAGCTTCAGCATCCAAAGTCAAAATAGCCGTAATGATCGCCGATCTCCGTTAAAAGTGGCACCGAAAAAGAGTTCCTAGTTTTTTGTGCTGATGGGATGTATGAAACCAATGTATGTAGCTGTAATAGTTTGTCCTCCATGAGCTAGGTGTACTGCGAACACGGATGAAATAGTAATACCCGTGTGGTACGTAAGGCGATCAGAGCCACCGCTCCCCCAAGCATTGCCGTTAATTAAAGTTCCAACTGACCGGCCACTTTACTCGTTAACCCAGCCTTCACAAAAACAAACATTATAATGCCATGTGTCGGCACGTGGAGAGAAAAGATCAAAACAACGCAATCATCAATAGTTGAATCAAAAAGTAATCTACTGGAGTCAAAAACTAAACTAGCTGGATTTGATTTCAAAACGAAAAATACTTTATTTTCATCAACAGATAGTATCCTGATTCAGAAATCACAACAAACTACTTTAAAAAATTGTTTTGAAGTCAGCATATTTGACATAAAAAACCGTTGGGCCGATATCGCAAGAAAAAAAAACTCAACTAAGCTACACGTATAATGTAACTTCTTGCCGCGTAATCCCCGAAGGAGTCGCATATGGCGACCTATTTATTTTTACAGGTAAGGGGGGCAACCACTTCAGTGAAGTGGGGGGTTTCCCAGCTCCCGAGGAGACTGGTACTCATTTCTTGTGAAAGGTGAGTAAACCTTGCCGGTTTTTTTTTATTCAAGATTTGAAATATAAACACCGAAACGGGAAATCATTTCTGACACCCTCGCCTCGGTGGGATTCGAACCCGAGCTCACGGCATGGAATGCAAGCTCTCTACCACCTGAGCTATCAACCGGACTTTAATTCACAATCATTTGTTATTGGCTATTTTTCAGGTTTTACATCTTTTTATTCGTCAAAGCTATTCTTTTATTCTTATTTAAGTTATACGATCATTGTCTAGCAGGTATATTAGCACAATTTTTTGAGAGCTTGTAGGTACTGCATGCAGTTATTGTTTTTCAATCTCTCTATTGGTTGAGAGTATGATTCTATTTCTCGCGTCTCTAAAAAACAGTAAAATACGCATCTTTTTTCATTTGTCGTAGCTATCCTTTTATTCTTATTTAAGTTATACGAGCATTGTCTAGTCGAGGCAACTCTGCAGAGGCTCTGGCCACCCCTAGCGGAATGCTGACAGAGTTACAGTTATAGTCTAGCAGGTGTGTTAGCACAATTTTCAGAGCTTGTAGGTACTGTATGCAGTTATCGTTTTTTCATCTCTCCATTGATTGAAGGCATGATTATATTTCTCGCGTCTCTAAAAAACAATAGAATACGGACCTTTTTTCACTTGTCGTTCCTTTTGTTTTCATCTAAGTTATACTAGCTTTGATTATCAGGTATGTAGCATGAATTGAAGAGCTCGTAGGTACTGCATGTAGTTGTCGTTTTTCAATCTCTCCATTGATTGAAGGTGTGATTATTCGATTCGCTTTGAAATTAGCAGCGGGCATTCAGCGGTGTTCACCTTTGTGCCGGCGAGCCCATATTACGTTATCAATATTAGCAGTGCCTGCTGTAGGATTGGGCTGTAACTCAATAAGCTGCCATGACGCTTCAAGGTGGCGGAGGTGGCGGCTGCGATGGGAAAGGACAAAGCTTCCGGGAACCATACATAGCAGGGCTGACGAGTAGCATGCACTAGTATTCACCCACAGCTTCCAGGAAATCTCAATATTATAATATCACAAAAATCCCGGGGAAAAAAACACTTCTATACGGGAGAGTAACTAAGGTAAAAACTGCCTATAATCTGCCTGTTGCACCAACTTCAAATCAATATTTGATTGACAAAAAAAAAAAAAACCTGAATTATGGTAAGGACCTTGGATAAATATTTCTCGGAAAAGGGTAATAATATGATGGAATTTGAACAGGGAAGATAATGAGAATCAACCAATATGAGACCAAATTTTTGTTTTGGTGATAAAAATCACACTTCATTTTAATTTTGGCCTGATTGGAGTTTGGTGCAACAGGCCCTAAGTTGCAAAGACGTATTACATAATTAATGCATTTTCATAAGCAGACACGAATAAGTTTGCGTTTACACATGCCGCATGTGGACTTACAACATAAAAATACAATCTCAAATGAGCATTAGCCCTGCAACTCTTACCGACCTTCCCTGAAACAGAAGTGACATTGACAAAGCAAACAACTTTTTTACTGTATGGATTGTCACTTGTTAGCCTCAAACCAACCTATAAGTCAAGGAAATATGTAGTATTGACTAATATTCCTTTTTAGTTGTAGATATTTTCCTTATATATTTATTTTATTATTTTGATAAGATTATAGACGGATAAATAGATTCCCTAGGACCGTAGTCATCTAGTTCTGTGACGTCGCTGAGAGAAATCACAATTTTGAACTCTTTACTTTTCAAAAAAATAGAATCTAAATTGAGCAAGCACGACTCGGAGACCTTGCGTTTCAGTATTAGATTACAGTTCAGGAACATTCAGACGGCAGATGAAAATACTTCAGAAAGAATTCAGAAATATGTTCTGATCTAACCAGTACCTAGGATGATGTTTACCAATATTTAATTTCTCATGATATTCAGCCCTATACACGTTTGAATCTAGTTCCGTAGGGTGCATACTATAGCTGCCAATACATACCTTAGGCAGATAATTTCAGCCCAAATTGAGTTTGGCTTTGTCCAGGTGACGCAATATGTACAAGTACCTACTGCCTATCTAGGGTCCCGGCTAATAGGAGACGTGTTATGGTTTACTGGACTCTAATTATAATACCGTTTCTTTGTTGCAGGACCTTATTAGATAATCGAAATTCCTCAATCGTGCTAAAATTTCTATCTTAAAAAGTTCAAATTTTGTGGTACATGTTGTCTAAATATAGGGCCTTATACCGACAAATCGTTTTCAGTTAAATATATATCCTGCTGAGACATGTAAATGTTTTTTAGACATTGATTTTAAAAATGTAATTTATTGTGTATGTTCCTTGACTTATAGGTTGGTATGTGGTTGACCACCTATGCTGTAGAAATTAATTCACTTTTCCGATGTCACCCCTGTTTCAGGGAAGGTCGGCAAGAGTTGCAGAGCTTATGTTCATTTCAGATTTGGTTTTTATATTGTATGTTTTGTTTATGTTTTTTTTATGATTGTTTGTCTTGGCGTGTTTTACTTGCTATATATATGAAGTGTGACTGTGAAGTATCAGTGACCCATTAACGCCCGAGCCGTGAAGCCACCAAAACCGAAATTAAAGTGTGAACCATATGTAATCAATTTGTTACAAATAAAAAGTCAACTGCAATTTTATGAAAAGTGAACCCGAAATAAATCATAACAATATATGCCTTTACATTCTAAAACAAATGAGAAGGTCCTCTGTTTCACGTTTAGCTCACGTATTATTTTCATACTTATTTAATGTTTGTGGGGTTGAAATGAAGAGTGATTTTCTCGGAGCCTTTGTAATCTGTTCTGCCTCTCGTTCGCCACGTTCACTTTCTCTTTGCCCCGGCTTATCTCGTGGAGGCGAACTTTAAAATCTGCACGTCAGCGAGCGACCATATTTTGTCGTTTTTGAGCAATATTATCATAATAATATTATGTGTATAATATTCCACGTGTTTCCTGCAAAAACCGTGTTCACTTCCAGCAAAACTGTGCCACGAAACAAATATTTTTGTTTATAAATTCAATAGGATAAAACAGAGTTTTAATTCACTTTTTATTTAATTTTTTTGCTCAAACGTTTTCGCCTAATACACGAATAGTATTGAAAGAGGAACATGAACATAAAATTAAAAGAAAAATCTCGGCTCACAGAAAAGAGAAAATGGGTCGAGGAAACAATCACTGAACACAACAGGAAAACTTCCAACATTGTAGAATATATTCAAAGGCAAAGTAATTTAATGAACATGGAAAAACGTAATTAAAACTCACTTTTCATATTTTGTCGTGCTGAAATTTATTGTACACAGAGCAAGTTAATGGAAGGCAAAATGCAATAACAGAGTTGCAATCAGGTGATGAAAATATTATCAGCCTATTAAAAGGGAGGAAACGAAATAGATAATTAAGAAAATTATATAATGTGTATGAAACAAAGGAAAATAAATATAGTTGAATACGAAGACGTCCGATGAATTGTTCAGATGAAAAGTCAGATGAAAAAACACACATAAGAAAGACGACAGAAAAATGTGTACAGGTACATCCTTGGATGCACAGACTTGCATAGGTACAGTATCGAGTTAAAGGAACGTGTTAAACCAAAGACGCCAATTTGTGATTTCTTAGAAAATGAGATTAATGCAATAGAAATGATAAGTATAAATAATTATAAAAAATTATAAAAAACACAGAGTTTTATTTTCACAAATTGAGTTTTTATTTCCACCTCAAGTACTTTCGACTTATTTACGTCATTATCAAGAGGATACTTTCAATTTGTGAAAATAAAACTCTGTGTTTTTTATAATTTTTTATAATTATTTATAAAAATGAATTTTCACTGTGTGAATACACAAACTTTAAAAAGTCCCGAAATGATAAGTACCCATATAATATCCTGTATTTCCATAAAGTAAGCTATATATATCTATAATCTATAATCTAAGTTGCAAGGATATATTCATTTAAAGCTCTCAGATGTAAGCCCACAAACCAACAAGTGTAGTTCGCGCTTACAAATGCTGAATGTGTACTTACAAATAAAATCCAAACCTCAAATGAACATAAGCCCCACAACTTTTGCCGACCTTCCCTGAAACAGGGGTAACATTGGCAAAGTGAACCATTTTTTACAGTATGGGTGGTCAGCCTCATACCAACCTATAAGTCAAGGAATAGCTCATTTTTTAAAAATCTATATTGCTGGCTTTGATTCTCTACGCGTTATTATTTTTGGTGCAACCATGGATGAAAAATGGCTGAAAAAAGTTAGTGATCCAAAATCCGAAATGGTTATGTGGTTACGCAGATTTTTTGATATCCGAGTATTCTCGCTTCTGAGAAAACATGAGAAACAAGATAAAGCTTAAGTTAAAATCAAATAATAATATTAGTATGATTTATTTGGCGAGCGCTGTTTATGTGTGAATCACACCTCATGACCTTCTGCGAGCTTGGTCATCGCTATAGAAAGCGCCTATTCTTAATCGAGACCCAATCGCTGTAAAGCTTGGATGGATCTTCGGTGACCGGTCTTTGATAAAGGTATAAAAAAAATCAAACCAGCGAAGAGCACATTTGAAAATATGAATTGTAATTTTTTAATGCTCCGCCGGGATTTGAACCCACGACCTTTCATTTAAGAGTCGAAAGCGCTAACTGCAATACCGAGGAAGTCACAAAATATATCCAAAGCTAAGAACGTAATGACATACTTTAGCTGCTAGAAATGGCATAACTAAAAGAATGCGAATTCTCGCTAGGATTTTTCATTTCTTTACATCGCGCCGCTAAACTCTGTCTTGAAATATTTCGGATCCGCCCGGCTGGTTGTAACGCAGTGTCCCTTTAGTCTCGGACAGCTCGTATGTACTGTTTGCTATTACTCCTGCCTGCCCAGGACGACAGCTATTCCGCAGTGCATTTGCCGTGTACGACGACACAAAAACGAAAAGAAGCCGTTTGGTAACAAGAAAAGAATCAAGGCTTTTAACTTGTTTTTTTTCCTGTCTTTTCTCCACGGGTAAGTTTGCCCACAGATGGTATAAAAAATACTTAAAATATCATACTTTTCAATAATAGCTGTACCCTGCCACCCCTTGTGGTGGCTCATCTGGTTACTGTTATTATAACGTCATTCTGTTAAGGGTGGCGAGTATCTCCATAGATTAATCTCCATTGTGTTGTGTCCTTGCACACTTCTTTTAGTCTAAAAATTCCCTGTCCTAAGGTGAAAATAGAAAAAGCATATTTCTGCTCTTATTTCCATTATTACCTATTTTATTTTTTAGAAGACAAATTTGGCCTGTAAAAAATTACTCATGCAAGTTTCATTGCAATTTTTTCAGAAGTTAGTTTATGAGTCCATATATTTATGAGTACATACATCCGTTTGATTTTATATATTTAGAAGATATGACAACTGATATTGATGTTCATAATCTTACACAACATACTTCACAACGTTTTCTATATTTAAGTTATAAATTATAAAATTTTCAGTTCATTGAAGACATTATCCCGATTGCGAGAAATTGATGTTTGAAAGCTGAAAAAATGTAGTATCCGGAAGATGTTAAAATTTACTTATCGATTGACATCAAAGTTCTCACGATCCGTCATGGAGGATAATTTACAAGTTACCTGAAAATTTGGTCAAAATGTATTGAGTCCTGAAAAGTTACTTTTCCATAAATATTAAATGGAAAAATACGATGAAAACGAAACAACTTGTTTTTAATTCGATCATCATAAATGTTCATAGGAAACATTTTATACATATTTCCTAAAAAATATCAAAATCAGTTGAGCGTTAAAAGAGTATATTGGAAACATTAACACATACATACATATTTTGTTGTATAATACTAGATAAACTAGATCGCACGCTTAATCATAAAGAGAAATAACTCAAAAAAAAAGAATGTTGGGAAATCACGTTTGAAGTTCAGATAACCAGTACAACTTGTATGGGATGAAAAAGGCGACTAATGTTTTATCTCGGTCATATTCGTCCAAATTGAACGGCTGTCGCATTCTACCTATTCTTCTCGCATTGTTCTTGCGTTTTATTACAAAATCTTGATTTTCCCAATTTTTGAGTTATTGCTCTTTATTATTAAACCTGCGAGATGTTGGGGGAAAGAATACCCCCCTCGGGAGCTGGTAAACCAAACTGGGAAGTGGTTAGTGTCACACCGGCACCCTTACCCGTAAAAATAAATAGGTTCCACTCGCCACATGTGACACCCTTCGGGGGTAACGTGTCAAGAAGTAACACTATGTGTGTAGCTTAGTTGCGAGTAGTGAACTCTGGTGTTCGTGGTTCTAGCGTCTCTGGCCGTATACAATATCGCAGGACAGGACAGAGCGTGTAATTCGTTTGTCAACCGGCTTCCCGCTACGCCAGGTGATTGTGTTTGCAGAGCCTTGCCCAGCTCTACCGAACCTTTCGCGTACACGATTATGAATGCTAGCAATTCCCCGGAAATATGCACAATAGTGCAAGCAAGGAATTTTTAACAACCCTATAATTTAACTAATTTTTCCTGAAATTCTGTCCGGGAGGTTCCCTAGATTTCAGAGACTCTAGGAGTCTATTGCACATGTTGTATTACCGCACAGGTATTGGTGATATAGCAGTTGATTTCCTGATCCTCTGCTGCAGGGCTGTTAGCTGCGTAGTGCTGTGGTATGTGTTGCGTTGCGTTGAGTTGGCTTTGTTATGAGACACTGAAAGAATGTGGCGGTTGGTATTGGTTTTGAATAGGGCACGGTTAAATTGGGGTGAAAACACGGATACCGTTATTTCGTTCCATAAGCGGGCAGTTTGGTAAAAGAATGAAACTTGAAAACAGCAAGTTCTCATAGTTTTTTTTCAACATTGGTCTCCTTTTTTCGCAATATTTCTTTAAGAAAAATCATATTTTTACTACCGATCCTCTTATCGCTAGTTAAAAAATAATCTTCAAGTTCTCTTTGTCTGTCAATCTTTCTCATAACATTTCCTATCTATCTTGTGGTAAAAGCAATTCATACTTTTATTGGAATACTTGGTTGCAGTTTGGCGATCAAGTTTAATCGAAGATGACTTTTATTACAAAATTAAAGTCTAATAAAAACTGAGCAGTTTCATTATGTTTTATTAAAGTGGTTGTCTCTTCAAGCGCTGCGGTGTAGACACGCAAGGCTGCAAGTTATAATAATTAATTTAATGCATTCTTACTGTTACTCCAATGTAAGATTTTCATTTTGTTTTTAAATTTGCTTCCAAGAAACAATGTAGAACCTAATAATGTTGTTGACGAAATAATTAAAATTATTTGTGATTCTGATATTGCTAATTAAATACTTACATTAAAATATTTGGTTTATGAAAAGCTCATTTATGAAAAACTGAGTAATGATTAGGTACTACTGATTTTCAAAAGATGATTGGGTTTTATATTGTAGGTTCACATGCGGCATGTATTAGCGCGAACTTATACATGTCTAATCTAATCTAATCTAATCTAAGCTGCAAAGATATATATCATTTAAGATTTATATTAAATGCATTCCCACAAGCAGACATGTATAATTTCGCGCTAACACATGCCGCATGTGGACCTACAATATAAAAACCCAATCTCAAATGAACATAAGCCTTGCAACTCTTGCCGTCCTTCCCTGAAACAGGGGTGACATTGGCAAAGTGAACCAATTTTTTACAGTATGGGTGGTCAGCCACATAACAACCTATAAGTCAAGGAACATACATGACAAATTACATTTTTAAAATCAATAAATTATAATATATACATGGACATAAAAAACTAAATCATAAAAACCAATTTTACTTTAACAAACCCTAGCCGCCAACATCACAGATCAACTGCCATTTCTTTCTATCCTTACATACTTCTTTCATTTCCTCCAGAGTCATAACCTTCTTCATACAAGCTCTTCTTTTATTATGACTCTGGATATTCCATTCATTCGCAATTTCGGATATTTGGTCCATCCATACCTTTCTCGGTCTTCCTCTACCACGACATCCATCTATTCTACCAACATATACTTTCTTCGTCAGTCTTTCCTCATTCATTCTCTCCATATGCCCAAACCATCTTAACAAATTTCTTTTAATCTTCACTTTCACACTTTCTCTTGCACCACATTCTTCTCTTACAAAATCATTCCTCACCCTGTCACTCCGTTTTTTCCCAATCATACTTCTTAGAAAGTCCATTTCAACAGTATGGACTTTACTAATTTCACTTTCATTCACCGTCCAGGCCTCGCTTCCATACATCAAGGTGGGTAAAAGTATGCCACTGCGTACCGCCAATCGAGCATTTTTAGATATGTTTTAATTTTTGGCGATACAAGCTGTGGCACCCAGTACACACCTGCCCTTCATTACTCTTCTTTCAAATTCACCGGTCATTCTTCCATCTTTTTCAAACTTACTTCCCAGGTATACAAACTCATTTACGACATCAACATTCATTCCATTAATTTTAAATTCATAATTCATACTTTCATCATCTCTTTCAAAAATCAATACTTTCGTCTTACTTGCATTCAACTTCAGATGGTTACCTAACAAAGCTTCATTCAATCTAGAGAGCATTGTTTGCAATTCTACCGCAGAATCAGATACAAGAACTGCATCATCTGCATACAGTAGAACACTCACTTTGCTCTCTCCTATCATCAATCCACAATCATTAAGTCTAGCATCCCTGACACACTTGTCCATAACTATGTTAAATAGCCATGGAACAGGAAATCATGTCTGCTTGTGGGAATGCGTTTAATATGAATCTTAAATGATATATATCTTTGCAGCTAAGATTTAGATTTAGATGTATTTTCTATTATTTTTTCTATCTCTGAGACTAGTTTTGATTTCGACACTTTTCCCATTTTTCTACTTTGGCATGCAGCTTTTTTCACATCATTTTTTCAATCATATCAATCAATCAAGAAGGTAATGTACATCAGCTGATTAAGGTATTTGCAACCACTTTTTTATTTGGTAGGAGAAATCACACTACATTTTGATTTTTGTCTGATTGGAGCTTAGTGCAACAGGTCTCTAGAATTAGATTTGTAGTTACGCAGGTAGATTGTTTACTAAAATTTAAAAGTGACTTTAAATGTTTACGACAAAGAAAACATTTTAAAAGGTTGTTTCAAGCTGCATTGTATGTGCAACTATGTTTATTTAAAAGAAATCTCTGTCCGACACTAAGACAAGCAGTGGCTATACGACATAAGGAAATGAGGTATGTCTTCAGTAGGAAGAGAGCAACGCCAAACACACCACGTACACCTAGGAAAATAAACTCCGAGCTCGGGAAAAATAACAGAGCAGACTGGAGCTCTGACGTAAGGTAAATGTTAAAGTACCAAGTCAAGATTAGGAAATTTGAGAGTCCGATCTTGTAATAAGAGAATATTGTTGTCTAGAGCAATATAATTAATTTCGTGAAGAATATACTTGATTATCTCTCCGTGAATGTTATATGAGATATTATTACATGGGTATGGAAGAAATTAAGCGTTCTTTGTTTAAAGTGCTGAGATTCCTGGAATTCATCAATGAATAATAATATGTATTTTTAAGAAACGTAAAAAAGTGACTTACACTACCCGCGTATTTGCGTCTTCATTGAAAGAAGAAACATTTCAATAATAATGTCCGATCGATAGCTCAGTTGGTAGAAGGGTTGGTAGAACCTTCCATTTACGAGTCCAAAGCCTTAACCACTAGACTACGAAACGTTCTAATATCAAATTAGATACAAGAGATACGATGATAGTAATTGCTAATAAATAATGTTACTTTTATCACAATCACTTATGTGGTCATATTTTTGCTGCACACATAAAAGTAATTTCCTTCAAAGGTAATTGGTTTTCTTCATTGCGTGATTCACAAGAAACGCAACATTACTAAGCTACACATATTGCGCATCTTTTTGACGCATTGTGCCCAAAATGATTGCAAGTATAACCTATTTATTTTTACAGGTAAAGGGACTGGCCTTACGCCAACTATAGTTAAAATGGGGGTTGTAATCTTTTCTTGTAAGGATGATTTAACAAAATATTTTGGGTTTGAAATAAACACCGAAACAGGGGATATCATTTCTGGCCCCCTAGATCCCGAGCTCTCAGTATTGAATGCAAAAATTCTACCAACTAAGCTATCAAACGGACATAAAAATCATAAAATACGAGTATGTGTAATGTCATGAAAAAGTTTAGATGGTGTTAAGAAATCCAACGGTGCTATTCTCAAACAGCAAAACTATGACTAATCCGTAGTTCAAACTAAATTTTGCATACAAAATTTCTATGATTTGCAGGTAAGCCATGGATTTAATTTTTTGTGAATAGCAGTGTAAGCGCTTAATCGATTGACCTTAATCTTAACAAATTCTTAAAATGATTCAAAATGTGTGGCCGATTCGATAACAACCATGGTAACAAAATATACAAAAAATGTTATTCCATCTGCTTATTTAAACTTCTTAACAAATTTAGACCAAAAGTTAAGAAAACGTTCAGAATATCCTCGAAAAATATCTTTGTCTATTTTACTGCAAACATTTTTCTGTGTAACATAATGTCCCCTTGGTGTTTGTTTGTCTAATGTCCATCAGAGGTAATTTCACATGAGAAATGTACGTATACTGGACCTACGTGTCTTACAAATGCAAGAAATTGGTTTTGAAAATACTAAAAACATCTCTCACATTACCGTGTTTTACTTTGTTTTCTTAGGTCAAATTGTGTAGGATGTGTTTCTTAAGACAATTTAATTTTAAAGTCATCTTTGAATCAAAATGTAGATAAGCCAAACAAGCACTGGGGTAACGATAAGACTGCTCTCCTTAGCTCTGGAAACAAGTTGATTCCACAAGCCCAAATGGCGCAGCGTAACAATTGCTATACTGCTAGTATAAAACATAAAATTAACACGGATAATGCTACTTTGGAGCACGAACTCTAGGAAAAAGTGAAAAATTAAACTCGCCCTAGCCAGCATCCATGCACATTAAGTGTAATTATTATTTCACAGCTCTGCAATATCTCTCATAACTTTTGCAAGATTAAAGCGTTCTCGTAAGCTACTTAATGGCTTGTACTTTAAACGAAAGTTTAGCTGACTGTTAGCTTAACGAAAAAGAAAAAAAAACTACCTACACGAATCTAAAAAGTTTTTTATTATCATTCAGTTTAAAATTTTGTTTTTGAAATTACCATCTCTAATTGTATTTTTGTATTCTTTTAATTGATATAAAAAAATGTGTTTCTATAACAAAGGAAAATTAAGCATTTGGCATAAAAAAATTAGCTAGCCTGAAGCCAGGTATTTTTAACGTTAGCATAGCGATTTTATACTGAATGAAAAGAACACATTTATGTCAATCGAGAGGGTAATTTTTTCCAGTTTAAAGTCACTTAAGCTAACGTCAAAAATACCGGGTGTTGTGGGTATGTTTCAATATCATAACGATTTTATACTGAATCAAAAGTAAGCCCTTTCGTCAAGCGTGTGGATTGTTTTTTTTTTTAGTTTAGTCACATTATTATACATTATTACATATTCCTTGACTTATAGGTTGGTATGAGGCTGACCACCCATACTGTAAAAAATGGTTCACTTTGCCAATGTCACCCCTGTTTCAGGGAATGTCGGCAGGAGTTGCAGGGCTTATGTTCATTTGAGTTTGGATTTTATTTGTAAGTACACAATCAGCATTTGTAAGCGCGAACTACACGTGTTGGTTTGTGGGCATACATCTGAGAGCTTTAAATGAATATATCCGTGCAACTTAGATTATAGATTATTATAGACATAAGCTAACGTTGAAAATACTGGGAGGCCTTGGACAAATTTATTCCAACAGAATATATATATTATATGGGTCAAGATTGCATATATCATACTGTTTCAAGCTATCCATGATGGATTAATCTATCTGTAGGTAAATATGCATGATAAAATAATCATATTTAATGTACACCCAACACGCAAGTACTCTTCAATGAGACGCTTATACATGCTGCATGTATACTTACAAAAGAAAGCACAACCTAGAATAAGCACAAGCCCTGTAAAATTTGTAAAAGAGTTTTTTTCAGTCTGGGATTCAGCTTCAACCCAAAATAGGATTGGATTAGATTCCATTAGTTTCGGTGACATCGAAAAAAATATTTCTAGAATTATGGGCACGCCTCTTACCTGGAGGTTCTACTTTTTCTTGTCATTGCTTTTAACTTCACAGGAAGTCCTTCCGTCACCTATAAAAATATAAAGTATTGTATTATCATCTATGTGCTGTGAACCCTAATGAAAACCTGCACACCGGATACTACAACGTTTTGAGTTATAATTATATGTAACAAGCTGTACCTTGCCACCCCTTGTGGTGGCTCGTCTAGTTACTGTTATTGCATCATGCCGCCATTCTGTTAGGGGTGGCCAGTAACTCCGCAAATGTGTCTCCACTGTATTGCGTCCTTGCATACTGCTTTTAGTCTTAAGAATTTCATAAGGGGAAAATAGTTTAATCATATTTCTGCTCTCATTTCTTTTATTGCTCCAGTTCTTGTATACAAGAGATTAAGTTGACATGTAAAGAATTACTCGTATAAGTTTTATCGCAATCTGTTCATTAGTTAAGGAGTCCACACAGGACAAACATACATGGATCTGGTTGTTTTTATTTATATAGATTACAAAATCCTAGTCAAATATATACAATAAATAAACACATTTTCTTCTTTACCGGAATACTTTAATGCAATGAAAGAAAAAAACTCCAATGCTGGAGGAAATGAAAGACGGATGTAAGGACAGAAAGAAATGGCGGTTGATCTGTAATGTTGGCGGCTAGGGTTTGTTAAATTGTAATTTGTTTTCTGTTTAGTTTTGATGATATTACTCGTATTATTTACTGATTTATAAAATGTAATTTGTCGTGTATGTTCCTTGACTTATAGGTTGGCATGCGGCTGACCACCCATGCTGTAAAAATGGTTCACTTTGCCAATATCACCCGTGTTACAGGGAAGGACGGCAAGAGTTGCAGGGTGTATGTCCATTTGCGATTTGGTTTTTATGTTGTAGGTTCACATGAGGCATGTGCAAGCGCGAGCTTGTACGTGTCTGGTTGTGAAAATGCATGTAATGTGAATCTCCAATGTAACATATATTTGCAACTTAGATGAGATTAGATTAGAATGAAGATAATTTATAAAATTAATATTTATTTTCACAATGTCAAAATAAAAACCGAAATCTTAGTAAATAATTGAGTCAGGAAATTCTCATTGTAGAATAAATTTTGCAGACTCTTGAATAAAAGCTGTTCGGGGCTTAAAAAAGCTTCGCTCAATCGACTCACCAAAGGTTTAGCCGATTGCCCGCAAACTGGCGCGAATGCTTCAGACCTGCCTGATTGATTCGAATTTCAGGTCGGGGTAAGTATTAATCACATATTCGCCCAATAAACATGGAGCCGAGCGTTCCATTATGTAAAACGCTGGTTTAATTTGCAAACATTTTTGCAAACGCCGCTGATGCGGATTAACGAGAGAAAATAATTTTGCGCGTAGAGTGTTGTGTGCTTTTGATATTACGTATTACATACTCGCACCCTTTTTCGTTACATTCTGTTACCTTAAAAACGAAACAGGGAATAATGTTTAAGTGTAGATTTTTTTTAATTTCAGATTTTTTGTCGAAAAGTATTGGATTCGATGGGGAACATTCCTGGTTGAAGAACCCGAGACAGAAATTGGTTGCAGTTTTGAAAGTGAAAATATACCTAGAATGCATTTAAAAATAAGAGCTTTTTGGTGAACAAAAGTCACAGGTTTATGTGGCTAGGGTCCTTAGCAGCCAAATACAAAATATCAGTTCAACTTCACCCAAGTAAGTCAAGTGACATCATAGTTTCGTCTATGTGAAATAATTGATTTTTGAATAAGAAAGCTTTTTATTTAATTTTTATCAACGACCGGTCAAAGGATTATCCTACTTTATTGCAAAAATATATCTTGTAGCTATTTTGTTGTAGCTTCAGCAAAAAACAGCGCCCAAAAACCAAAAATCAATAATCTTTTTTTTTTTTTAAGAAATCCTGTGCGGGAGACTCCCTAGATTCTAGGGGTCTATGACACTTGTTGTAGTGCCGCAGAGGTGTACGAGCTTGGTCGTCGCTACAAAGCGCCAATACTCAAGCAAGACCCAGTTGCTGTAAGGCTGGATGGGCTGTAACGAGATGAGTTTGTTTGTTTGGTAGAATGGAACATTGTATTTAAATTTGAATGGAAAAAGGAAAACAAAAGAATGCAGAAAGAGGGAAGAAGCTTGCCTGGCGTGAGAGCCACAAGCATGTGTAATTAAGAATAATTAATATTATTGTGCTGTGGTTTATTGTGTATACATTGTGAAAGGAATAAAAGTAAACATATTAAAGTGGCTGTTACATTATTAATTGTGTCAATCAGAAGGACAGAGGAAAAACCCTCACAGGGCCTTTGGTGACCGGTCATTGGTAAAGGTTTATGAATTTTTCAACCCAGCGAAGAGCACATTTGAAATATAAATGGTATATTTTTGTGCTCCGCCGGGATCCGAATCCACAACCTTACATTTACGAGTCCGAAGTGTTGCCACTACGGACTACGGACCGGTCCAAGATGCCAACGACACGCGGTGTACCTGAGCGGTTACCCATCCAAGCACTGACCACGCCCAATGTTGCTTAACTGCGGTGATCTATGGGAACCGGTGCTTTCAACATGGCTAACGTCGTAGACCATGGTGAAATCTACTCTTTTTTATGGAAAAAATTACTTTAATCTAAAACATAGAAGTGTTTTTGGAATAAGACGTACATGTATGTTCTAGTATATAATTTTAAAAGAAAGCATTCCTGTGCTAAAAAATGTTTTAATACATTTTGTTAGTTCAAGCTCTTTAGGATAAGTAAGTAAGAAGATGTCAAGCAGGGATGTTATGGATATCCGTATCCCTAACCGAAACTATCGGATATCCGAATTTCAAAATATATCAGTATCCGTAACCGAAACCGATATAAAAGTTCATACATATATCATATAAATATTACCGATGTTCGGTAGGTAAAAATTACCGTGGTGATGGGACTTCCAGCCCAGGAGCGCTATCCTGCTAAATTACTTATGACATCAAGGCAACAAGATAGCGATTTGTATCCAAAAATAAGATGTACTATGATTTTTTATCTACAGAGTTCTTTCGCAAGCGCTAACAAGCACCGACTTGGATTGATGTCCAAAATGTAAGGAATTTAGCAGAAAAGCGCTTCAGGATTGGTAAATTGAAAGGCATGGAGAATATTAAAGGAAGTCTACGTCCAGGAGCAGACTGAGAAAGGTTGATAAAAAAGAGAAGAAGAATCATCTAAATATACCTAAATCAAATCATCGATATTGATTTGATAACGATGTTTATGATAACAAGCTTAAGTGATCAGTTCCATGAAAGTAGGGCGCCTCAGTGGGCTGGGGTGGCAGTCTCGTCGGCCGTCGGTAGATCTCACCGTACCTATTTGATGATAAAATTGAATAAAACATGGTGGTGCCTGAACAGCTGATTGCTGTTCAGTTAAAAAAAAAACAGCGTTATATACGCCGCCATGTTTTATTTCATCTAATCGTCAAATAGATACCATAAGATCTACCGACGGTCGTCGAGACTTCCACTCCTGGGCTGTAAGTCTCATCACCACGGTAATTCTTACCTACCGAATATCGATAATATTTGTATGAAGACTAATCAGCTGTTCACTTGCGGCCATCTTGGATTGACAGGTCTTCATAAAAATATTACCGATATTCGGTAGGTAAGAATTACCGTGGTGAGGAGACTTCCAGCCCTGGTCATGTAATTAGATTTAACGACGCTAACCCCATTAAGCACCTCACACTCTCAGCATCACAACGCCGAAGGGCTCTATGAAGCAAAAAATGAAGTGGATGTTGTGAACGCAGGTGCAGCCAAGGAAAACATACTTAGCTGAAGAGCAAATGCGAAGGACAAATGAGAGAGGAGAAGAATTCTGCATTCAGCCCTCGGCAAAAAAAAGCCTCACACTACGCTCGGCAGACACTGGAGCCAAGTCAGTAAAGTTGTTTTCCACAACTTTAATGTAATCGCCTTTAAAAAATGTTTTTTACTGTTCCGCCTATGGCTACTGTCACTTCGCTCGATGCTCAGAGTTTAAAGTCCATCAGTCCTGCTACTTAAATTTCTTTATACTTATATTAACTATTGATTTGCATTATTTGTTTTATTTTTTTATTATTAAATATTTCTCGAATTTGTACTTGTATTATACATCTTATATATAAAAAAGGAGAGGGTATTTGCGTCTGTTTTTTTCGAATTTGCAAAAATGTTTTTCTAACAAGTGTTTCTATTGACAAACTGAACTAACGCTACGTTCCAGAATTTTTGGTGTTTGTTTGTCCGTTTGTTTGTTTGTCCGTTTGTTTGTTTGTCCGTTTGTTTGTTTGTATATTTGTACCATTATAGGCGCCCAGACCGTTTGCAGCACGATGCTGAAATTTTGCACACCCCCATAAAGTGTCAGTGGCTAAACAACTGTCAGGGTCTGGATGACGTCACGTGCATATTTCGCATACCTGCCATACAGACTGAAAATTGCAATCTTGCCGCTGGCGGCCGTTTTGAATTTAAAGACTTTATATTCGAAACAGTCATGTCTCTTAGTAATTCAAAGAATTTTTGGAAGAAAATTTTTTGCAAAAAGTAAATTCTTCAAACAAAATTTGTAAATACCTACATAGAAAAAAATAAAAAACAATAACTTTCAGGTGGCACATCGGGCGCATGCATAAAGTTGGAACATTGAAATTAGGCATGGTATCTGCACATAAACAGACTTAAATATTTTCAAAAGAACAACGAAATACATGAAGGATTAAGAGTAGCTGCCCTACATTTTTTTTGGTTTCTTCAATATTTAACATTCTCCTGGCGTTCATTTTAAAAGTCTGAAGGTTTTTTCTCAATGATCAATTTGGTTTTGCTTATGTCAACAGTTTTTGAAAGAAAACTTTTTTCAATGACAATTTTTTTCCAACAAAGTTTTGAAAAACCTGATTTTCACAAAAAAGTCAAATTTATAAGTAACAAAATCAACTGTTTTGATGCTACACAAACAATTATAATTTAGCGAAATGTAATAGGACAATCCCGCCAAGTGTATATTTTACATACCCGCCATACAAACTAAAAAAATATATTGCTCTGCAGGCGGCCATTTTAAATTCATAGGCCTCATACTCGATTTTTTAATGCATTTTAGTAAACCCCATAAATGTTGGAAGAAACTTTTTTTCTACGGCAAATTTCTTTGAACAAATATTTAAAAAGTAAAATTTCATACAAAGTGTCTTATATATAAAAATGAAAAAAGTTAAAAAGTTTTTTTTTTTTAATTTTCAAATGTCATTTTTTCTTAGAGTTCTGTCGATGGGTCGAACGTTTTCCCATACTTAGATTTTTTGTAGATTGTGAGTTTAGGCATTTTAAGGTATCTTCAGGTACCAAGCAGTATCAGACACTAAAATATCGTGAAAAGTATCACAAGCAGTTTAAAGATGTCAAAAGATAATTCAGAGTAGGACGAGCAGTTTGAAGGCATTTCATGACAATAAGAGCAGCTGGAACTATCTAAAAACAAAAGCACCAGTACCAACAAAACAATGCCGTATGGCAAACGCAGTCATGTTTCATGCCACTATAAGACAATTGCAAGCAACACAGGTACGCTTAAGATACTATTACCAGCAAAACGAAAAAGAGCAGAAAAAACAAGTTATACACTTAATTGATAATGATCGTGTCGAGCATCATTATACACCATCACCAGAAAAATAAAGAGCAGAAATAAAAAGCAGGATAAAGATTTCAGCACCTGCACAACAATAGAAAATAGCACGATCAGGCCTGGGATTCTACCGTAAAACTGTCCACTTTTTGTTGTTGTTGTTGGTCAGTTCTCATGGATCTTATAAAAATCAGAGCAGGGGTAAAGTGTGCTGGCGAAGCCGGACTTCAAACTGCCCGTAGGGCCTAGCAGCCAACCGTGCGAGAGCGCGGTTTGGTCTGCTAGTCTTATATATAAAAAAGGAGAGGGTATTTGCGTCTGTTTTTTTCGAATTTGCAAAAATGTTTTTCCAACAAGTGTTTCTATTGACAAACTGAACTAACGCTGTGTTCCAGAATTTTTGGTGTTTGTTTGTCCGTTTGTTTGTTTGTCCGTTTGTTTGTTTGTATATTTGTACCATTATAGGCGCCCAGACCGTTCGCAGCACGATGCTGAAATTTTGCACACCCCCATAAAGTGTCAGTGGCTAAACAACTGTCAGGGTCCGAATGACGTCACGTGCATATTTCGCATACCTGCGATACAGACTGAAAATTGAAATCTTGCCGCTGGCGGCCATTTTAAATTTACAGGCTTGATATTCGAAACAGTCATGTCTCTTAGTTATTTAAACAACTTTTCAAAGAAACTTTTTCGCAAAAAGTAAATTCTTCAAACAAAGTTTGTAAATACCTACATAGAAAAAAATAAAAAATAATTACTTTCAGGTGGCACAACGGGCGCATGCGTAAAGTTGGAACATTGAAATAAGGCATGCTATCTGAACATAAACAGACTTAAATATTTTCAAAAGAACAACGAAATACATGAAGGATTAAGAGTAGCTGCCATACATTTTTTTTGGTTTTTTCAATATTTAACATTCTCCTGGCGTTCATTTTAAAAGTCTGAAGGTTTTTTCTCAATGATCAATTTGGTTTTGCTTATGTCAACAGTTTTTGAAAGAAAACTTTTTTCAATGACAATTTTTTTCCAACAAAGTTTTGAAAAACCTGATTTTCACAAAAAAGTCAAATTTATAAGTAACAAAATCAACTGTTTTGATGCTACACAAACAATTAAAATTGCAAGCAACACAGGTACGCTTAAGATACTATTACCAGCAAAACGAAAAAGAGCAGAAAAGACAAGTTATACACTTAATTGATAATGATCGTGTCGAGCATCATTATAAACAATCACCAGAAAAATAAAGAGCAGAAATAAAAAGCAGGATAAAGACTTCAGCACCTGCACAACAATAGGAAGTAGCACGATCAGGCCTGGGATTCTACCGTAAAACTGTCCACTTTTTGTTGTTGTTGTTGGTCAGTTCTCATGGATCTTTTAAAAATCAGAGCAGGGGTAAAGTGTGCTGGCGAAGCCGGACTTCAAACTGCCCGTAGGGCCTAGCAGCCAACCGTGCGAGAGCGCGGTTTGGTCTGCTAGTCTTTTTATATAAATTGTTGTTTTGCATTGTTTTTTTCTTAAATATTTTTTGTATTTGTAATATGTTTGTAATTACTTATTAATATTAATTTCAAATATTTCATATTTTGGTTTTTTTCTGTTTTCACATTTGTATTTATAATATTATAACTTAATGTATCAAAACTGTTTTGAAATAAAATTTATAAAAAAAAAAAAAAGTCACTTATTGAAGAGCCAATCAGAAGGGTAAACACAGTTTGGAGAGGGTGCATTTGCAGTTGCTGGTCCTCTGGCCTGGAACTGCCTACCTCATCATGCGAGAGAGCTAGAGGACCATTAAAAGTTCCGAAATGCACTGAAGACAAGTAAATTTGAGTCGTATAACTGCAAACGCCGTCATCTCCAAAATTTATTATTTTCGAGATAATGATTGAATTTGATTCTGCGCAGGGTAACAAATCATTTGCTGTGAGCGATATAATGTAAACCTCACTTAATCCTTCGTAATTTTAATTGAAAAACTATGATTTCGTGCAAACGCCGTCATCTCCAACTGGTGTTGTCGTTTTACAAGCTTACAAATTTATTTTTCTCAAAATCATCGCGTAAGGAGTTGACGGCGTTTGCATTTATACGACTCATTTCTGGCATCACATGCACAAGCTCCCTTGGAAGGACTGCATCGCGAAACGGCGCTATAAAGAAATCATCAACTCATCATTATCAAAACTCACTAAGGATTTTTGAACTCATGATAACAAGCTGATAATAATATGCCATAATGATTTTATTTTTAGGTTCTCTTTTAATTAAACTGCAATTATTTAAACATAATTTATTTTACAATGTACGTATTTCTACCTCCTGCTTTCGACTTTACGGCTCAATGTTTTTATCGACTCTCTGGCCTGCACACAATTGGCTTACATTTATATACGTTCATATAGACGTTTCTCGACTGTTATTGATTTCTCGAACCTTGTGGGTGATTCCAATACCACAGCGTTGTTCCGCCAGCGTGATAAGGATCACGTATGTACTAATACTACCATACGTTCGTTACAATACGATAATATAATAAATTAATGATAAAAAGGTTATTTCAAATTAATATTTAAAAATAGTCTAGCTTAATTCAGTATGTTATTGAAAGAAAAAACATTTCATTCAATAATAATAAATCATCGGCAGCTTTAGTTGTTCAGAATCTTTCCGAGAAGATAATAATATTATTTCCAAACATCGAAAGCTGCTGGCTTAGTTCGTGCCGGGGCAGGATTACCTCTCGATTGATATTTGAGGAGGTACTCTTCTTCTACTCAATTACTTTTGAGGGGTCTTTGTAGAAACGGGAACGAATGTAATGCCTAATATATTAAACGGATTTCTTCGTTTAATATTACGGCATTCATGCAATAATACCGAGTACTCGAGTTAAACTGTTACTGTATTTTGCTGCCATTCCACTAGCGGTGGCCAGTACCTCCGCAGATGCGTCTTAATTTTTTTCTGTCCTTGCATACCTCTTTGATTTCTTCAACATTTATCACTTTCTTCACACATACTCTTCTTTTATTTTCACTCTGCAGGTACCATTATTTCACAATCTCACCTATTTGGTCTATCCTTTCCTTCCTCGGTCTTCCCCTTCAAAGCTTTTCTCTGACATTTCCTCAGTACACTTTCTTCGTTAGTCGTTCATCATCTATTCTTTAAAGATGCCCAAACCATCTCATTGTGCTTTTTTGTACTTTCATTTTTAAATTCTCTTTCATACCACACTCGTTCATCACCCAATCATTGCGGACTCTGTCATTTAGTGTTTTTCCAGTCATTGCTCTCAGGTAAGCCATTTCAACCGTACATTCTTTACTCAACTCACATTCGTAAACTGTCCACGCCTCACTCTCATACATCAATTTTGGTACCAATATGCCATTGTGAACTTTATACATAATGTATTTGCAATAATGAAAAGCTTTAGAATTTGAGAACTTTTTTTTAAATATGTTTTTGATTCGTAGATTTCCTTGACTGAAAGATTGATGTAAAGCTGACAACTTAAACTGTAAATATTATCTGTATTAATCAGATCATTCGAGGCTTGGGTTTTCTTTGTAAGTAGGTACGTTTGTTATATTTGTAAGCGCAAACTTTAATATTTTTCCATTGCAAGTCTGCATGAGGTTTCAGTAATAGGTACATTGCTTAAAGATTGATTTTAGTTGTAAGATGTGTCAGGTTACATTACTAATATACAGTTTGTATGTTAATCAGCTTACTTTCCATTTGATAGAGATTAACCTAAAATATTTTTTTCCATCTACAATTATCATTTGCAGTCGATAGCTCACTTGGTAGAGTGCTTGCATTACATGCTGTGAGCTAGGGTTCGAATCCCCCCGAGGGTAATATAGGTTCCACTCGCCAGATGCGAAACCTTTCGGGGATAACGCGGCAAAAATTTACACTGTTTGTCTAGCTTAGTTGCATTTGCAGTTGCATGCAGTATTTTTTAAATAAAAAACTCCAAAATTTAATTCAATTATTTAGAGAAAATTAAATTCAGGTTCGACCTGTAAATGTATTACGTATTTGATTTAGCTCGGTTGGCATCAAAAGTACATACACCTGCGAATACTCTATGTGGTATGTTGTCGCTGACCAAAACTATACATAATGATGAATAAATACTTTTCTACAAAAAAAAAAATCTCCTGTTTTTTTATTATAGCGCCGTCAACAAAACTACCAAGTTTTACCTATGTTTCGTGCATTTTATGCGTAACAAATGCCCCTATTAAATACTGAAAAATGGTTACAAGGAATGGGAGAAGATACAAATAACTAAGTACTTTCGGATGTTTATTTAACAATATGATTGTTTAGATCAAATTCCATGGAAAGATTGGACTTTCAAAGCTAAGTAATAAATGTACATCATGTTTAAAGTTTGAAGGATCTAAAACGTTTTCCGTACTTATTTTATATCATATTTACATGTAAAAAAATCGTGCAAAATCTAAATTGCTGCCGTTAATTTTAAACGATATTTTACTTTCGGAGTAAACTCATTTCTTCAATAGAACTCTTTCTTTCAAATGTAAAGAAGAATCACAACAAGGAACTTATCATAATTTTATAAGAAAAAATAATTCTTTTCATCGCGTTCTTTTGCATTAAATGCAATTTCACAATGCTAATAACAACATAAATTTTAATACTAACATTGCTTATTCAAAGCTGTTTTGTAGTGACTGCTTATTTATTTGCCTACAATTTACGGGATAAAACCATAATACGTATAAATTCACACCAAATTTTCAACTAATTCCTTGTGGCGTCCGGTGGTAGGAAAGCGCTAACCAAACTCAGATCACTATCAAGGGACACTTGCGAACCCAATTTATGGATATTTGAATAAAGTAATGAATCTGTGGGCACAGAATCCAGATCCTTCAGAGATTAGCTCGAGCTCGGTGTAAACAAAACAAAAATTAAACTTGCGAGCAGTATTATTATGTAAGCCAAAACATTGTTGTTTGTGATGCGGGCAAGTCTCACAATGCTTTCTTATTATGCTACCTGTACAGTTTTATTTAGATACCCAGATGATCCATGGATCATAAATTTTTAATGAAAAAATTGTCTTTAGCCAGTAAATGATCTAAGGATGAAATGCCTCTGAGCGTTATTGTGTTGCAGAAAAAAAAACAGAATGTAGGTACATAATGATAATAGTCTTTCGATTAACAAAAAAGTATTGAAAAATTACAAAGAATACAAGTTTGTTTTTTCTTTACTACCTTCCTTGTCAGTTCCTTGGGTAATAGGTTCGAATGAAACTGATTATCCATACTGTAAGACAATATTCACTTTGGAAATTTTGTCTCTGTTTCGGGAAGGTCTGCAAAAATTGCATTGTTTATGTTCATTTGAGATTGGGATTTTCTGCTGTAAGTTCACATGCGGCAAGGTATAGGTATAAGCGCGGACTTATACGTGCCTGCTTGTGGGCATGGATTGAACACGAATCTTAAATGAAATATATATTTACGATTAAGATTTTAGATTATAGAGTTACTGGTGGACAAAATTATCAAAATTGAAAAAAACGACCAAGTGACTTACGAGTATACTTAATTATGTAATTCATCGCAAAAAGTAGTGATTTTCAGTTTGTAAGCTCTCTTATTATTATACTAATATTTTCAATTGAAAATGACACATTGCATACAAGAAAATAAAGAGGATAAAAAACCATTTACATTTAACGATTCCTCAGTTTATTGAAGACAAAATCTGAGGGTAGTCAAAGTTTTTCACCAATACCTAGACCACAACCGAAGAGGACTTCTTGTGAATAAGAAGCCACAAACGAATAGAATAGTAATACATAAATAAATGCAATTATTCTTCATGTTATTATATGCAAATCTACTTGCTTATTATTCTGTTACTCCCATTCTACAGTTTCCATAGTATTACATAGCTCATCCTACTGTATTATTTTAGTTATTCAAGCACGCTCCGCAGAACACTTTTGTGTAGGTACATAATTGTTTCATATTTATTTACAACCATACATTCCTTGACGAATAGTTTGGTATGAAGCTGACCCCCTATACTGTAAAAAGTGGGTTCACTACCCACGATGACAATTCCGCGTATTTCGTAGTACTCTAAGGGACTTAAAAGTAAATATCTCGCATTTTAAGTTTTTTCAAATGTTCGTTACATTCAGATGGCCAAAAAGTATGTGTGATTATGTTACACTTTTGCAATATTGAGTTATGGATACCATTGGGTTCACCTTTGAGTTACATCTACTTTTTTTAAACTTTTTTCGACTCAGTAGCCTTGAAGGCTCAGGGCCTCCCGCTCCACAATCCTCCAGTAGCTACACTTAAGTTACTTTTAAGATGATAAAATAGAATTTGAGAGTAAACTCTCGGCAATACATTGAGGTTAAGATTTTTCAAAACAAACAAAACAATTGCTCTCCTGTAAAATTTAAAAAATGTCCCATTATCGTGGTCTGGTATGTTGAATATTTTCTTCAATGCATGTCTCTGAAATGTTTTTTTAAAAAGGTAACAGTATTTTGTGGGTACATTGCGTGTATTTTGTATAATGGAACAATATATTTTGGGTACATTGCGTGTACTTTGTATAATGTAACAATATATTTTGGGTACATTGCGTGTACTTTGTATAATGTAACAATATTTTGTGGGTACATTACGTGTACTTTGTATAATGTAACAATATTTTGTGGGTACATTACGTGTACTTTGTATAATGGAACAATATATTTTGGGTACATTGCGTGTACTTTGTATAATGGAACAATATATTTTGGGTACATTGCGTGTACTTTGTATAATGGAACAATATTTTGTGGGTACTGTGACAATATTTCTGATGAGGATAATTACGATGAAGATAATTACGATGATAATGTTCATATATTCAACGAGGTGTTTGTTAAAAATCTGCTTCAAAACTAGATAATCTTTGAGAATCGTGCTGAACACGAGAACTATCTTTTAAAAGAAGACAATCAACCAAAACTTTATTATACCCTTTTATTTTATTCACCATCAGAATATTATAAACAATATATATAATCATAATTTACACAAGTCCATGGCTTTGAAGCCGGGCAAGCAATCTCTTTTCTCTCTGATTGATCATTTGATCATCTTTTGTTTTTTCTATTCCACATTCAACATATTCCTATGTTCTTTATTTTCCCTACATACTTATTAAATCCTTTTTGGTACAATACATTGCGTGTATTTTGTATAATGTAACAATATTTTGCAGGCACATCTCAGATTATGCGTGTGTAGTAATGATTTTGTGGCAATTAGCGCCTCCCCGACCCCTGCCGGCGGTTCACGTGTTCTGCCACGCCACCCCCCCCCTGGTATTATATCTCACCCCCCGAAGCAGCATGACAGATTGTTCACCATTACGCAAACAATAAATTTAATTGGGGAATGGATCTGACAAGATATCTGGGCCGAGCGTGTTAACAGTTAGCGGGGATTGCAGTTGCCATTGTAAGCCCAGTTTAGGAGTACTCGCAACTTAGCTACACATATAATGTAACTTCTTGCTGAGGGGTCGCATGTGCGGAGTGGAAACTGTTTATTTTTAAGGTAAAACTTCAACCCTGTTGACTTTCCCAGCTTCCGAGGGGGGTGGTATTCATTTCTTGTAAAAGCTGAATAAACCTTTCGCAGATTTTATATTGGGTCTAAAATAAGCATCGAATCGTTAAATCATTTTTGGCACCTTCGATTCGGTGGGAATCGAACCTCTCGGCATGAAATGTAAGCACATACCAACTGAGCTATCGACTGGTGTACAAAATAACGTTTATTCAATTAGGAAATAATATAATTGACCTTGAAACTAGTTCAGTGCATTGAATCATACTACGAGTACGAGACATAACAGTCAGTCAGACCTTCAAAACACAACATCAAATGAAATCTCATGTCTTCTTGCTTACGTCATCTTGTGTTTATTTCACCCACAAATAGTAGATTTTACATAGTAAGATGTAATTAATTAATTATTTGTGTTCCTTCACTAATAGGTTGGTATGTGACTGAACACTGATACTATAAAAATGGTTTAGTGTACCAAAAGTTGCAGAACTTATGTTCATTTTAGATTGTGTTTTTGATGTTGTAAGTTTACATATGGCATGTGTGATTAACGAACTTATACGTGTATGTGGGCTTGACTTTAATATAAATCTTAAATCTTACACATCTTTGCAACATAGATTATAGACATACATAATGCAGAAAATTACGTTCCCGGCGTTTCCAAATATTCATTTCATTTCCTTAAAAAAAATCTTAGGCACTTTGGTTTTATACCGCTCATATACATACAACAATATTTTATGTAGCCATGAGTGCTAAAACACACCTTATTTAGGTCAAATTTGGTCACGTTTTGCGATGGATTGTCTCAAAATCACGTTACATATACTGGGTGTGTCGACACACTTTTGAAGCGTAAATCGGCAATAAAGCATTACACCGGACCAGGCATTGACTTATGATATCTGTGGACTAGAATTTATTTTAACGAAAAAAACCATTATATTTCTGTTTCAACTAACTTACGAAAATGGTCCTTAGTAAGAAAGAGAACAAAGAACTTCTCAGTCGCATTTCCATGTGTACAAAAAAACTCGGACGAACGTAAAAATGTTTCTAGAAAGGTGGCAACATTGCCGCGTGCGTAATATGCTCGAACCAGTCCGAACACAGTACGCATGCGGCATAAATCTTGTGATCGATAAAATTGACGAATTTTATAGGAAAAAGGCATTATTTTAAGACATTATGGCATGTGCTATAATTGGGTGTCAAAACACAAAATGGAGTCAGCAAGAAAACATGGAATTTGATGAGTGAAAACATGTTTCGTATTACTACATCACTGCAACGTTTGACAGGACTGGGACAAATGTGTTCTATAGTATGTAATATGTATCGATGCAGTAAGTTAGGTTTTATGAGTGTGAATATTATGTGCATGCACATGTAAATGCACTGCTAATTTATGTACTTCTGTTTTTGAATTGATCTTGTTTTGTGTAATGATTATTTTTCTCTTTTTATCGTATATTTATCATTGTTATCGATTTAAATTTTTTAAAAATTTTGAAAGAGTTTAAAGAAAATTCTGAAATTTCTTTAATATTATTATTTTATTAGTTTAGACTTTTTAAAGTTTGTGTATTCACACAGTGAAAATTCATTAAAAAAACACAGAGTTTTATTTTCAATTTGTGAAAATAAAACTCTGTGTTTTTTTATAATTTTTTATAATTATTTATATTTTATTAGTTTCATTGTTTTAAATAACTGAAATACTATCATATAACTGTATCAACTTCTAATTATTATATAAAAATATTCCTGAATGTAATTTTTACTCATATGCTTACATTTATTTACCATTATCAACGATACAACTGGGAAAATACCACAATTATTCTATATTTTCCCTAACCACACACAATAACTTAGTCTTTTATTGGTGAGGTGTAACGTAATCTAATCTTATCTAATCTACGTTGCAAAGATATGTAACATTGGGGATTCATATTATATGCATTCTCACTAGCAGACACGTACAAGCTCGCGCTTGCTCATGCCGCATGTGAACTTACTCAAACTGAAACTCAAATCTCAAAGTTACAACAACTTAATCAACGATGAAGAAGATGTAAGGAAAACAATGTATCACGAATTTATTTCAAATAAAAAAGTGTTTTTATTTTATTGCTTTTAATATAATTTTCCTGTATTGTCGAATATAGATTTTTAAAAAAGAGTTAATTTCTGCTCGTCCATGTTATTAATCAATGCGGCCAGGCGATACTTCGGACCGGAGGTGAGGCCGACCACTGGATAGCCGGAAAGTTATATGAGATCCTGTGGACGCTGCCCGGAGCGGGGTCCCCAGGGCGCGGGTCTGTAATATCCAGAGGTAAATAATTGCGATGGGGCGAGTGTAATATAGGCAGGAAACACAACGCATTACGGGCGGTTTAGTTTCACTATATTGACATTCATTTACAGGCCTTAAACTGTAATTTTGTAGCTCACATAAGTTGATATTTACATGTGTGATTGTGTATATGTTATAAAGTATATGTCAATGGTATACTATTATAAAACTCTGAAGGATAGAGTTTGGAATGAATGGGTAAAGAAATAATGTAATTTGAAAGAGGTTGTGAAAGTAAAGGTACAAAAGAAGTTGATGAGATGATGCTGGAGTGATGTTTTCCGGGATCTGTTGCCGTGGTCTATGGGAGCTGAAGCTTTAAGGCAAGATTAAATAAAACAATAAATATTAGGATTATTTTTGGTTAACGCTGTTTTTTTTGTGAATTATACTCGTACTTCAAGAGCCTTGGATGCTTGTTCGTCGCTTGTTAGCGCCAATTATGATTGATTAATTTTAATTCGTCCGTAATCGAACTCACATCTTTTACGTTAACCACCAAACTACGGAGCAGTCTACGTATCATGCTAGTTTTATAGACATTTTACATGCGTTTCAATAAATATAAATGATTCTTGATAAGCGCTATTTTGTACGAATAACACCGAATAACTGCAAGCTTGGTTATTTCTTAAAAAACTGTCAATTCTCAAGAAATACTATAAGTATACAATGATAACGGCAGAAGAATTTTTAATCGCAGAAAAGAGTGCATTCGCAATGAAATGAAATTGATTTTTAAAAACTTTTAAATAATTGTTATCCAATAAAATTAGATAAAAGTTTATGTTTTTGTGGAATTATTGCCGAAAATTTCAAACTTCAAAGCGACACGCTGAAAATATTTTGTTAAAAATTAAATTTCCCGTCACAAAGATGAAATTTCATGGCGCTTTTTTACACTTTAATTAAAATCCTTGTACCTTTGACACACCAAAAAACTAACCAAACTCCAAAAAATACAATTTATTTATTTACAGTAAATTAATCTGGAAATTGGTTTTCCCATTACACATTTTCTATTTTGCAGCAAAATTTGAGGAAATCAAATTTTAATTACTAATTACTTTATCATTTATAGTAAAACCCATGTTGTATATTCAACAAAGCCTTATTTTAAAACATATTTTTGTTGTTTTTCTGCATTTCCCAATTATTTACTTGATTAATTATGTTGTTGTTTAAATGCATTCCCCGCATTATGATTAAAAAAGTATTTTTTTTATATTTCAATAATGAAAGTAATGCAGATTAATTATATCCTTATTTAATATAATTTGACCGGTCCATAGTCTAGTGGTAGCGATTCGGACTCGTCAATGGAAGGTCGTGGGTTCGAATCCTGGTGGAGCATAGAAAAAATAACATTTATATTTTCAAATGTGATATTCGATGAGTTGAAAAAATCGACAACCAAGCTCACTCTTGAGGTGTGATTCACACAAAAACAGCGGTCACCAAATAACCTACAGTGTAAAAATGTTTGAAAACTTTTTCAGCAAAATGTGACAAATTTAACAATTATTTGAGAATTGAGAGTCAGGCTTTATTTTGTGATACGCTTGCAATACCTCCATTTTTCAACAATCTTTGCAACATACATATGTACATTAAAGTATATTTATATTTGTAGATCTTAGAAGGAAATAAGCCGTTTGCCTACAAATAAAGACATCTTTAAGTAATATTTTTTTGTGTTGATCTGTTAACACAGTGAAAGTCCATTTTTATAAATATTTAAAAATATAAATGGTTAAACATTGTTTTAATTCACTTTATTTTTTATTTAAGTCATCTTTGTAGGAAATACTAAGAAGATGGCAACTCGGAATAAAAAGGTTCAGCTTGTCTTAATAAAAAATAAAAAAATTGTCAGTGTGGTTATGCAAAACAGTGTAGCATTTAAATAAATTATATAGGATAAATAATTTATCCAGATCCTTACATCTAACACCAAGTTTTATCAGAAATAAAAATGTAGAATCAATAAAATTAAAGATTTATTTTTAATTTTATTGATTTCACATTTTTATTATCAATCATCAATTATTGATGTTTATCTTTGTCTTATCACTTATTCATCTGTCCAAGAGATTTTTGCTTTATGGCTTAAGGAAAAGGGTCGAAAAACAATCTCGCATGCACTAGAATACTCCATACAAACTCAAATTTTCTTGATTATTCTACACACACGAGCGCAAAATATGCGTGTCTGCTTGTGGGAATGCATTTAATATGAATCTCAATATCTTTGCAACTTAGATTCAGATTTAGACACTAATAGTTCCGTGTTTCTAAAGACACTATTTACTTGTACTGGCTGTCCACACTATACCAATTTTTATCCAGACAACGCATACTTACTAACTGTTTGCGTAACAATAGATTTATTGACTTTTTCTCTTCCATTACGATACACTCGTAAATTTACCGCGGTTTAATTACAAAACTGACTGACAGGGCTTTAATTCATACGGTGATCCATCCGAAACTTTTTCACCGAAAACAAACGAAATGGTACATTTAGCGAAAAATTTACGCACGGGCTGTCCGACAATGTAAGTCCACAATTAAATTGACACTAATGACATTGTTTTAGCAAAATATATCGCTGTTAATAGCGCCAGCATTCACTAGTAATGCTGTTTATAATTAGCCGCAGCTAAAATGTAAATGGCAAACGGTTAAAGTATAGTTTTTGGCATATTAGTCGTAGTCCGCTGAGTTTTGTTACAATGCGATAAGGGGAAATGTATTGTGGAGAAGCCAATTAAAATTGTCAAACGCATTCAATTTAAAATGCTGTTTATTACGCGATTTGCAACATTTGATTGTTCCGATTTTAGATTATTGCATTAAAAAAAAGCACACAGTGTAATTTAATCATTCCATTTATTTGTATTAATTTATTTTACGTTAATATTTCGAAACATTGAACTTTGTAGAATAGGTAACACTTAGTCCAAAAAAAAATTAATGGCATTGCAATAGTTAATAGCAATTTAGTTCATTTAAAGAACAAGGTCCGCACGTGAATTGACGAAACCAAATTGTGTCGTCACCCGGCCGGGTTGCTAGGGAAAATGAATACAACTTTTTTTGGTATGAAAGCTTAGAACGGCAGTCCCATACAAGACTGACGTTTTGTCGCTGAGAAAAAGTTCTCATTTTAAAAATGTTGTGCGTTCAGCCCTGACTTATTACTGAAAAAATAACTTTATGACGTGGCGTTCAGCTAAATTTATGTAATTCAATTCAAACTTTTTGCTTTTTATTATACCGATGATGCGTATTTTATAGAAAACAAATACGCTTATCTTAAAATTCATGATGAAAAAAAGATATTTTTCTGGCAACTATGTATGGATTTAAGTGGTATAGGATTTTCGGTTTTAGTTTTTTTTATAGGTTATCTAATCTAATGTGTCTGTAAGTTATATCGATAACTTTTATAATAAAGTCCGTACATTTGACATACACCAAAAAGTTACTACGGCTAAAAATCCGACTACGGAATAATTTGTTTTTGGTTGCAATCAGTTACATAGATGTGCAATAACGTTTACCCGCTGGAAAATGAAACATCCGTTCGGGTTACATACCGAGTATATTCAAAAAACGAACTTCCATATTTTTTTTTTACTGAATCGATAACAAATAATATATATTTAAAAAGGAATTACCTGGGTTCAAAATCCTTTTGTTTTTTTTATGAAAAACTAGAATTCTAAATTATCAACTTCCGTGTGTACCTACTACCTTAGTTTTATTTTAATCATTTATTATTTAGTATGTACATTTGCAGTAATGAACACACATATTATCTTCAACAAAAATTATATTAAAAATAAATTCATCCCATGATTTTTGATGTTTTAAAGAAAGCCTTGTATAATATTTAAGATTTATTTTTACTGACTTTTATTACTATTGAATATTTGAAATGAAATTTTTATTACTTTTATTATTCAATGTTTTTTCAATCAACGCGAAGAATGTTTGTACAACTAAGTATGAATAATTTGTCCTACAATCCCTTTGAAATTCGATCGAAACGCTTATTGAGACTTTAATAAGTGTTTTGTACGAAGTGGCCGCTCAGAGTACGAGGCAATTAAGCAAAAACTTAATAACGCTGAGACGCCGAGCTCGGCAAACAATTTTTAACAATTTCGAGATGTAAAATCCAATATCTTTTTTCTACAATACAAAAAAAAAGAGAAAAATATTAGTATTTTCTAAGACTCTTATAACGGGTTTATTTATGTATAATATTATTATTACACTATGTAATAGTCGAGATAAATGTTTTTATATTACCTTTATGATATTGGATATTCCAAATATCATTAGTAAAAAGAAGAGATTTTTATTTACATGGATACTACAAATAGAGTATTTTTTTCAGAAAAAAACGTTATAAAATTGGTAATAGAAGATAATTCAACGAATAAAAAAAATGTGCATGTACCTACCCAGCGAGTTTCACAAAGGCATTTGTATTATTATATTTTCAACAATGTCGATTTTTTTGTATGTAATCCGGTCGAAATTAAACTTTACAGGAACCATTTGTGGAATATTTTGCATGTTTACAACTTTTTTTTATAATAATCAGTTAAATGGTTAAGGATTCAATAAATAACAGATACACAGACGTATGTTTTGAAATTTTAGATATACTTATAAACAATTAAGAGAAACAACTAAGATATATAAGCCGGATAGAACAAGGGGATTTTCCTTATAATAAAGTATTACTTAATCTGGAATTCAAATTCCATCAACACATTGGTGACATGCTATATCTTTCTAATTTTACTCAAAGACATGGATGGGCACAAACTAAAAAAATTCTAGATGGATCATATCACAACTGCAAAAGTTCATTTCCGAATGAAAACTAGAGTCAAGCTCCTGATGTTTGTGAAAAAGCGAAAACTTCTTAATTTTGAGTAAGTTCACGATGAGAAATATTGGTTCTAACATTTCATCGTACAAAGAATAATGGAGAGACGACGTGCTCCAGGTCGAAGAAGAACATCCTGGTATAGGAAACTGAGACAGTGGTTCGAAAGAGGAACGTAATACCTTTGTTATACAGCAATTTTGAATATAAAAACTGCAATGATATTCCACAATCTTTACTCAAGATGCACAAAAAATATAAATAAAATGAATGATTCAAGCAGTACATTTAAAATAATATCAACTTTAAAACAGTCCCAATAAGTGCTGAATTCGAATAGCATATTATTTTTGTACATTTTAGGAAGTGGAAGCAGCAGAGACAAATTTCATATTCGAAAATTTTCAATGCGAAATTGAAATGTATTTGAAGCGCGAGGCAAGAATCTACTCAGAAGAGATTTTATTAAAATACGTCGCGTCGGGAAAGATACACAAGATGGCGGGACGACCCTAATAATAACATAACAAGGTAACATTGGCTGAATGCCAGATCGAATATTGATTATTTTCATATTTCTGCTTTCCTCCGTACATCATCCGCGCGTCTCTAAGTAATTTATGGTTATGCTTACATGATAAACGAAATCGGACGTAGATAATAATTTGATTTTGTGTGCTAGTAAATTCTTCGCATTGTACTTTAGTATTTATGTTGATGGCATATTCATATCATGTTTTATTTCAAGTTTTATTTAATTTATAGTATCGTTCTCTGAGCTAACAAATCGAGCAAAATAGATTTGAAATAAGTTTTTAGAACACAAGAGAAAAAACTTTTTAATGTTAGAAGTTATTATGAAGGTATAATACACAAGTCAAAGGCGGAAACCTAGATTTTTCATCAATGTTTGAAGTAACATCATGTTTCATCAAGTTTTCATTAAGATTTCATCTCATCAAGATTTCATTTCGTCAAGTTTTCATCAACATTTCATCAAGTTTCATAATGTTTGAAGTAACATCAATGTTTGAATCGTAACATACCTACTGTTACGATTTTCGATTACATTTATTTTCACAATTTATTTTATAATTCATTCACAGTTAATCTTTTGTACTATCTCGCTCAACGGTTTAGGTGCTTATCCTCCTTTAAATCACTGCGATCTGTATTTACGAGTATAGGTGACTAAAGGCTACGACAGAGACGCCTGGAGATATATGGGGGAGGCCTATGTCCAGCAGTGGACAAGAAGTGGCTGACTAAGTAAGTAAGTAAAGGCTACTCTGGCATACACCAGACCATGTCAGAATCTTTTCAAGTAAAAGCTTAGAGCAAACACTAGTATGTACAACCATCCAAACACTTACATCTACAGACACACACGCACATGTAAGTAAAAACACACAGACTCACAATCATAAATAAACATACACATACATAAAATCTTACATTAGTAGCAATGCATAGCACTTCTATATGTGTGGCCATCAAAGGGAATCCTAGTATATTAGAGTATTCTCTGAGGTCTGTTAAAAAAGCCGCCCTTCCCTTCAAAGAAAGCGTTGCGCGGACCGGTGCGTAGCAAAAACTAGAGCTCCTAGCCAATGTATTTATGCATATTATGTACGTGGGTAGGAAGGCACGGTGACATAATATCATTATACTAGAACTGCGAAATGATTAACCTGAAATAGCAATCCATTATGGAGCTTTTTAATACTGTGGCGATTTGCTTGGGTTCAATTTAATAAGGCTTCAAATAAATTTATTTACACAATTTATTTTATTGTAGGCTAATCTGCAATGCTGATTTGTAATGTTGGTTTATTAGTTTGCTACATTTTTTGCATAAGAAATTTTTGACTTTTATTGTATAGATTTATTTTTAAGATTTTGTTGTTGTTTTTTTTTTATACTTAAATGTTATTTATTACGCGTATTCCTTGACTTATAGGTTGGTATGAGGCTGACCACCCATACTGTAAAAAATGGTTCACTTTGCCAATGTCACCCCTGTTTCAGGGAATGTCGGCAAGAGTTGCAGGGCTTATGTTCATTTGAGGTTTGGATTTTATTTGTTACTACACAATCAGCATTTGTAAGCGCGAACTACACGTGTTTGTTTGTGGGCATACATCTGAGAGCTTTGAATGAATATATCCTTGCAACTTAGATTAGATTAGATTAGATTTTAAGATTCACTCACATTAGGTTCACAGTGAATCTTTTGTACATTTTCGCTCAACAACTCTGGTACTAATAATCCTTCAAAGCATCGCCATCTCTATTTATATGTGTCTAAGGGCTACTCTGGCATACGCCAGACCATGCTAAAAGCTTCGAGCGAACACTTGTACAACCATTCAAATACCTGCGTCTAGAGACACACACACAAGTAAGTAAAACACACAGACACACAATCATAAATAAACATACGTAGACATACAATAATACATTCGTAGCAGTACAAATTATACACATTCAGCATGTATACACGTGAACTTACATGTGCCTGCTTGTGGGCATACATTAAACATGAGCCTTAAATGTCAACATATCTTTACAACTTAGATTATGCATTATATATGTAAATAGACCACGAATGCTTAACTCAGCATGCTATTTATATTATTTTATTCGTATTGTGAATTTTACGTTTTCGAAATAAATATTATTATAATTCAAACAGAAGAGGAAATGCATCCGATTTGTTGAAGCAAAAATCAATTTCGAAAGTTCCAATATTGAAGCAAATTTTTCACGTCCTGTGCAATTTCAGAGGTGAGATTTCACAGTGGAGCATTTTAAAAAAAAGTACGTTATGTACAATTCAGAGAAACAATATTAATTTTCTTTTTTTTTTTCAAATATTATACTTGTGAAAGGTAAAAATGTGCCTGTATCATGTAGAAACTTGTTTTTATGACGTGCACCGTGACTATTTTTTTTTACTACGGTATTTGTGCAGACTTCATTTACGCACGTTAATCCAATCTTCAAATGCATACGGTAAGACCTATCGACGGTCGTTGAGACTTCTACCCCAGGTTCAATATCAGCGTGTAGAATTATGGAGATTTCTATTGTTTTTAAATGCAGATAGATGCATCCACTTAACGAATATCACATAACGAATAATACAATAAGCACGATCTTCTAAAATATTCAAATTAGACTTTCCAAATATTGGATCAACTCGTTACAGTCCACTTTGTCTAAACTTTTTCAATTTTAAGGAGCACACAAACAAAATTACTCAGCAAAGAATATAATGCAACATAATTTGTACAACAAAACAGCTTTCGAATTATTTACAAAATAAACTAAAGTCATTTTTGTGCAAGACGCATTATTGTAATATTTCAATCGTAAAATAGATTTGGCAACGTTGCTCTCTGCAACGCAGGCGCAGGTAGAAGAATCTAGTCGGTAATACGTTCCCTCACAACTCACAAGTAACATTTATCCGCTGTAGTAGCTACAACCAAAATAAAAAAGTAATAGATACAAACTCGCCGTTATTACTGCCAACCCATATTGTCTTCCTTACAAATATCGCATTAAGTAAACTTGCTGATTGCTGGATTTTCATGCAAAAATAGCGAAAACAAAATCATGTAATGAAACAAGTAAGAAAGAATCCTCAAGTCTAATACTTACATACTAACTGCAGATTACTGTAATGACTTGAACCATTTTCTCTCGCTGGCTTTCCCGATGTTTGCAGTTAACTTAGTACATACATATGGTGGCTGATATCCTAAATGGCAGCGGTGAGGGTGGAAAAAGGAAAATCGACAAAAAAACGATTGTACGAGCTCCGGGTCCTTATTCCCGCGTTTGGCCCGGCCGGAGGCTAAAATTTTCAATCTAACGCGCCGGTACTAGATTTTTTTACTGCCTAAACCAAAACTGTCATGTGAATCATCATGGCTTTTTGACTGCAGACACACAAGAAACTGATGTATTATGCGAAAGAAAAATGTACAGAAAAATCAAGTTAAAATAAATTTTATTGCATGCATTTATTTGCCGGCTACTTGCAGCAGCTGATAGGGAAAAATGGAAAAGATTGGATGATGTTGAGGAAGTGGAGCAAGACGAAAATGTAATTTATTATTCGGTCCTACTGAAATATTCGTATTTATTATTCGTATATCATGCCTAAATTGGAAAGAGAAACGGATATGTTAAAGTAAAATTATGAATATATATCTGCATACTTAATGTATGGTAGGTACCTACTTCATGCACTTAAAATTATGCAACAACAAAAATATATTAAAATAAAGTTATGAAACAAAATTAACTTTGAAGGTCGGAACATTTTGAAAATTTGAACTTTTTTTCGGCAAGCAAACACCAATCTTGTATGGGACTGACGTCCTTAGCAGCCAATAACATATGGGGGATTTGTGAAACGATCAGTTGTATTAGTATAATCTGCATACGTATTACCAATCTATAACTCAAGAAACACATTTTTTTATTAAAATTTGATTTTTTTTATTGATCGTAATCATAAAATTTATTAATTGCTTTCTAATCGATAAAAATCCTTATTAGTAAATAAAAAGTGTTTATTTTTTCCCGCTCAATTCCGCCTCTCGTCTCCTACAACGTTGATGGCCTTCCTTATTATCGTGGCGCTCGATCATTCCCCCATTTCCTACCCCCGCCTTCACCCTCGCTTCCCCAACTTTCTCTCATCTCCTACTTTCTTCCTTCTCCCATTTTCTCCCATTTTCACCCTATTGTTCCAGGCACTCGATCATCCACGTGACCATTGTCGGGATAACTATGTCGCATTCGTTGTCCTTGTCTAACGCAAGTTTCCGCAGTAATTCTTCACACCGACGAACGAGATGGGCGATAAATCATATGTGGCGTATAAAATCAAAGACGGCAATCTAATTTTTCTTCTTAACTTGATGTAAGTATATAGAAATGATGAGAAAATTATTCCCAACATTTCCATATATTTACTTCGCTTAACGAAAAAACCTAGTTTGCTGATTTTGATTCCATGCGACTCATGTGAGACACCCTGCATTTTACTATAATATGCAGTACTTTGTATGAAATGTTTTATGTTTTAAATCGCTGACGACCGACGCTTTTCACATAATGTTTCAACGAGATTTCATGTACTTTTTTACGGTGTCTTAAAACTGAAATATTTTACAAAATTACTGGAGTACATAATTTTCACGAAGTGAAAATGGTTTCTTTTTAGCATTTCATTTCTGTACATGGCGTTTTATTATAAAGACATATAAAGAAATGTATTTTTATTATTAACGTGAGTAAACTACACGTGTTTGTTTGTGGGCATACACTTGATGTGAGCTTTAAATGTTAATATATGTATCTTTGCAACTTAGACTATAGATTATAGACGTGAAAACCTTAGCCAAACAATAAATTCAACATTGTTACGTAAATTTTACGTATATTTTTTTGCTATATTTTTTATTGTTTTTTTATTTCACAGTTTTTTGTACCGTTAACAAAATACAAATCTTTTATTCAATTCATGATTTCTTTCAAATACAAACTATTTTAATTTTTCCATGAATAAACGGGCGTTACTCTGTTCCCAAATTGAATTTATTATAATTTTGGAGCGGCTCTACTTCCAAAATGAAAGAAAAACTCGCCAGTTTTTGTGACGTTTCAGCAGTCTTAGAAGGAGATGGGACAAGGACGGCTGAAGCGACGAAGCAACAAAAAAGAAGCCGTGGGACGAGATAGTTGGATGAAGTGTGAAAATCGATCGTGGACGACGACAATGCTGTCACACTATTTATTCGGTGTTGTTTTCTATACAATGACTTAATTTCTGCCACATAGAAATTAGAAACACAACACGACGAAAATAAATTATTAAACATCATTCTCGTCCGGTAGAAAGCTAAATTGGCATTTTTAGACAGTTTACTTACGTAGATAAAGTACAAAAAATATGCACTTATTTTTTGACTGAAGAGTAGAAATTATTTTTAATGTTGAAATATTAAATGATTAATATTTCAACTTCAGTTTTGTTTTCTGTTCATAATTACTTGTATTATGATCGACGTTTCTTTTTTCCAGTAATTGTATGATGTTTTTTGCTTCTCTAAATTATTTGTGACGTAATTTTTATTATTAATTTTAATATGACGCAAAGCCTAAGGGTACTTTCATTAAATTGGTGATTCGGCCTGACTATTTTTCTTCCCTTTAATTTAAGTGATGCTACAAGACAAATGTAATCCACTTTACTATGTCACATTTGAGAAACTCGCGGGAGAGTAAATTTATAAAATTATTAACATTAAGTGATATTTTTTCAGCGTATTTACTTCAAATGGTATAAAGTAGACATTCAGCGAGCAAGCATGTTTTTTTTTCAAAAATAGATGATGGCAGAAACGTATTTGAGTTCATTTAAAGCCATTACGCCAAAGTAAAGCTTTTTAAGTTTTCAAAAGCTGTGTGCGAGTAGACGCTAATAGGGAGCTTTTAAAGTGAATATGCTATTAATTAACCCCATTTGACGTGAAAATTCTACCAATTAATTACTTTTGACTGGCTCTGCCTGCTCGCTGAATAATTGACTCCGGACGTACACATAGTTAGCGTCATTGCAAAAAGCCTAACGAGCATAAATATTCAAACATAAAATTAGAGGTGCCACAAAGTGTACTATTCAGTTTCAGCCGGTCCGAAAGCTCCAAAAGCATCGGTTGCTTTCAGTCTTTGTCGGCGTTTTACTCGGCGTGCGTTTTGTATAATTAAAATGGTCTTACCCGTTCTTTTTGTAACCTTTTACAGTTTCAGTTTACATTACTGCGAATTTTTTTATGACAATTGTAGATTGGACGCCGAATCAAAAATTTGCTAAGTCTTAATCGAAACCAACCATTTCTTTGTATTTTGTAACATTGTCTAAGATTATTTTTTCAATTGTACATTGAACTAGAAAATAAATTGTAAGCTTAATTTGTAGACACGAAGCTTGTTAAATTTTGTCAATATGACTTTATTAAAAAAAAAAATATTTATATTAGTATGTTGTCTAAAGTTTTATTTTTTACACATTATGAGCTATATCAATATGAATATGCGCGAACATTTGCGTTTTATGTTTGTGTAAGTATGAAGTTATATGAAGGCAGAAACATGTTTAAAATCGTATGCTCTTTTATAATTGCAATACAGATCTATACATTGCATGAAATCAAGGTAAAAATAAGCGCATTCAATAATTTTTCCTTTGATTATTTTCAATTTGTTTATTGAAAAAACATGTTTTTCGAAAACAGGAATAAAATAATCCCAATAAAGTTGGTTATTCACTTATTTTATTGAAAACAAGTTTTTAATTAAATAATCCTTGTTTTAACTTGTAAGCATTTTTTTGTAATTAAATCTCATCTAAGTAGTTTCGTGACAAGTTTACCTTCCACAATGAGTTCCGTTTCATTTCACAAGTTACAAAATAAGGACTAGAGTTAAAACACGCTCATTATATTAATAAGTATTTCTTTATTATTATTATTGGAGATAATATAACGTGTTTGCAACCACGGATCACTTGTTGTTGCCGAAAATTAAATTCAAGATTAGCCGTTGAAAAAATGATTCAAATTGAAAATAATATCTTGAGTGAAGTAGGCCGGGCCCCAAGTATTTTGAGGGGAGCTTTAATTAATAAAAAAAAAACTCAGATAATATTAAGGCTTCTAATTAGGCTAGGCGGTGACTGCTTTTCCTCCCTTGGCGGGAGGCTTTCATCCACTAATGGATTTTTAATTACCGTTTAGCAACCATCACCGATTAACTTCATTTGATACAAAACGAAAGAAACATATAAATTAACTTCGGCGAAATTCTCTGCCGACATTAAAAATGTGATATTATCTCCCAAGACGTCGGCCGCCGAGAGCTGAAGCGCTTAAAATTTGAGTGCTTTAATATATACAAAAAATATATTATATATCAGGCTTTTTAGAGATTTTTATAAGAGCTTTCGAGAGTTTGTATTTTCACAGAGTGATTTTTTTGAAGAAATGTATTTTGTAAAAACACAGATAAATGCCCTCTTGACAATGACAATGGTCAAAAGTAATTGAGGTACCTAATAAAATACTCAACGTGAATTTTTCAACGAAATTTTTCTTATATTAAATTTTTCAAAATTCTTTAAGTTAAGCTAGAACTTTAAGCAGGTACAATAATTAAAAAGTTCTGTTTCATTTTGGAGATAAAGGTTTCAAATATGGCATTTTAATTAATTTGTTGTGTGTTTTGTAAAGTTGAATGTATGTTATTATTTTGTTTCTTGACTTATAGATAAGTATGAAGCTGACCACACATACTGTAACAATTGGTACACTTTGCCAATGTCACCCCTGTTTTAAGGAAGGTCACAGGGCTGTTTATGATCAATGGAGATTTGATATTATTTTTGAAATCTCACGTGTCTGCTTGAGGGCGTACATGAATTATGAATCTCAATGGTTAATAATAACCTTGCAATTTAGATTTTTTATTACTTACATTTAATTTAATCTAGCTTATTCCCGACAAAACCTTATCTTATTTTTAGTAGAGACTAAGTAACCCTTGCCGGTAAGAATATACAACATTATGAAATTTTACAAAATCCGCCTAAATTTGAGCTAAGTACTTTCTACTCAGATAGCGGACTCAACCAGTGATCCATTTACCGAAATAATTTTAATTTACAAAACGCTCAAAACAAATTTTCTTTGGGAAAATATTTGAATAATTCCAGCAAAATACATATTTTCCTACTCTTCATTTTAAAGTTACCGCTCAAAAGTTCGGAGACGGAGCTTTGTTGTTTAATAAGAGAAAATTCAAAGTCCAAACCCTGTTATTCACAAAAAAAAAGATCTACAGCTGATCCATGGATCAAGGTTTTTTTGGATGGAAAATTCACGTTAGGTAGCAGTTGAGCGTTGAGCTTTCTGAGCATGAATAACACCGAAAAAGTCTATAGTTAAATGATCGCAATAATAGTAAAATAATATGTAACATTGACAGCCGGAAGGATTAATGTGATTGGCACAAATAACACTTTGCCATTATTTTTTAAATTAAAAATGACTTTCTGAGCTCAATGTTAAAGTATTTGCGGTCAATGGGTCACAGGTTGTTAAATTTACTTAATCGCTTTTACCAAATAAACCTTCTCACTCCTTCTAATCATTGATGCAAATCGTTTTTTTTTATTGGTATGATGCTGACCTTTCAATGTGAAAAAAAAGGCTCACTTTTGTCAATGCCACCCCTCTTTAAGGGAAAGGTGAAAAACTCAAGAAATTGCAGGGTTTTTATTCATTTGATATTTGAATTTCATTTGTATAAATGCATCAAGTGCCACGTGTCTTCTTGTCAGCGTGCACTAAATGTGAATCTCGAATGTAAAACTATACTTTTTCAACTGAGATTTTTGAATATGGATCAAATTCACATATGACAATAATATTCCTTGACTGATAGGTTGGTATGCGGCTGACCACCCATACTGTAAAAAATGGTCCACTTTGCCAATGTCACCCCTGCTTCAGGGAAGGTCGGCAAGAGTTGCAGGGCTTATGTTCATTTGAGATTGGGGTTTTTATATTGTAGGTCCACATGCGGCATGTGTAAGCGCGAAATTATGCATGTCTGCTTGTGGGAATGCATTTAATATGAATCTCAAATGATACATATCTTTGCAGCTTAGATTTAGATTTAGATTTAGACAATAACAAGAAGTACCTCAGACACACATTACTCGTAATGTAAAGTTTTGAACCGACGCGACGCGTGGAATTAAGAGTGAAATAAAGCACGCGAAAGAAGAGATTTATGCAGACTTTACAAAGGATTATTGGTGAGTCGTTTTCCAAGACTATAATATTTTTTCTGGGATTGTCTGCGACTGTAACTGACTGATCCACACGGAAATCATTTATAATTAAAACCATCATCTGAATTGTTTTTGATGAATCCAAAATTTTGCGTCACCAATGAAAAATCATAATACTCCATTGTACCCATAACCTTGATGGGAACGCTTTTTGTTTCAAAACTATTGTTTAAAATTGAAAGGCTTGTTACGAGTTGAGTCATTTTGTTGACCTTGATTATTCTTTACTTTCTTTGATTTCTAAAACCTGGATTGTTTGTTGTCTATTTATTTCGCCTCTACCGACTATAATATCTACTTATCGCTTTTTCGAAATAGAGAGATGGAAGCTCAAACAAGAAATGTATAGAAGGCCAGAAGCGTTTTAAATGAGTGTGCACTGGAAGATGCTTCGGATGTCATTGCGTGATCGGGTCACCAACGAGGAAGTATAAAGAAAGCCAGTAAAAAAAACTATCAAAATAGAAAACTGATGTTTTTTTATGACGTGATTTGGAAAATTACATCGTGTAAGATAAAAAAAACTGAGCCCTGAAGAACGTAGAGGCAGTTTATAAAAACACAATTCTATATTCACTGAAATTCCATCTACGGTGTAGGTGCTCCTTGACTGATAGGTTGGTATGAGGCTGACCCCCCGTTCTGTTTTTTTTTTTCACTTTTGTCAATGCCACCTCGGTTTCAGGGAAAGGTGGCAGGAGTTGAATGATTTATGTTCATGTGAGGTTTTTAAATTTTTATTTGTATGCACACATGCAGAATGCGTAAGCGCGAAACTCCATGTGCCTGTTTGTGGGCATGAATTTAATATGAGCCTTAAATGTTTTCATGTCTCTGCAGCTTAGATTATAGATTATTATAGCGTAAATATCTATGCCATAGATTGTTCATTGGTAAATAACATAAGTAACACGTACATAAATAACAATACATAAATAACAATAGCCATACTGTAAACAAGATTCATATTAGATGCAATCCCTCAAGCAGACACGCATAAGTTCGCGCTTACGCATGCCGCATGTAGACTTACAAAATAAAAACCTAATCTCAAATGAACAAAAGCTTTGCAACTCTTGCCGACCTTCCCTAAAACAGGAGTCACATTGGAAAAGTGAACCATTTTTTTACAGTATCGATGGTCAGCCTCATACCAACCTATAAGTTCTGGAACATAGGCAACAACTGATTTTTGAATTGTTATAACTTTGTTGTTATTCACATATAGTACATGTATAACTGTTTGTTTGTTTAATAAAAATAAAATCAAATCACAAATAATAATATGTATAGACATTAAAACAAATACAGAATACAAAATTCTAATTTAAAAAACCTTAGCCTATAAAATATTATGGGATACAAACCATGAAAGCATTTCAGGAAAACAACTTAAGTCAAGGAATAAATCAAGGGAAAAAAAAAGGAAAAGCACTACATAAATAGATGAATCAATGTTTATGTGGATGATTAAAGCTGCTAGATCAATTAAAACCGAAGAAGAGGTAACTGGGATGTTCAATCACTTTGAATGACCAGTACAACGATTCAGGAATAATTTGCTCGCTTTGGCGATCTCTACTTGTTCTAATTGCATTACGCGGCGCTCTGCAGTCTCCCTCCGTTCAGCTACTGAATGAATTATCATGTAATTGAGATATCCAGGAGGATGTTTGGCAATTATTGTAAACGATTTCCAATAAAAAAAATACCAACTGGAATAGTATAATATACCAAATAAAACTGCACTCTGCATTTTCTCCCATTGTGAAGAAGACTGATACCATATTGAAGTGAGTCGAGGAGATAGCTCAGTTAGGGTCTGTTGCACCAACTCCAATCGGACAAAAATCAAAATTAAGTGTGATTTCTCTCATAAAATAAAAAATTGGTTGCGTAAACTTATGTAAATCAGCTGATTTCGTTTCTGTTCAAATTCCATCGTATTACCCACTTCCGAGGAATATTTAACCGAGGTCCTTACCAAAATTAAGCAATCAAATTTGATGTGTCAATCAAATATTGAAAGGAGGTTGGCGCAACAGGCCCTTAGAATATTTGAGTTTCATGCTATTTATTCATAATTATATATTTTGATTTTTGCAAACCTATTGACTTTTTTGTATAGATTTATTTTTAAGATTTTTTTGGTCACCTGTTTAAACCTGAACGTTATTTTTTATTTGTATTCCTTGACTTATAGGTTGGTATGAGTCTGACCACCCATACTGTAAAAAATGGTTCACTCTGCCAATGTCACCCCTGTTTCAGGTAAGATCAGCAAAAGTTGCAGGGTTTATGTTCATTTAAGGTTTGGTTTTAATTTGAAAATGCACATTAAGAATTTCTTAGCGCGAACTTACATTTATCTGTTTGTGGACATGCATTTGACATGCGTTTTGAATGTTAATATATCTTTGTAACTTATATTATAGATTATACTCGTATATGCAAGATGGCTAGAGTTCGCTCCATACAATAGGATTCAGAAAAGACTTATCTCTTCAGTGTTAATTTCAAACCCTAATTAAAAAAAATACCGAGAAAGTTAATTCAGATACGAAAACTTTAAAAATCTTGGAAGCTCTCACTTCGACTGAAATGGCCCCCTACCTGTTCAAATAAATTGGTTCCATATGCCATACGCGAAACCTTAAGGAACAACACGATAAGATGTTTGACTAAATGTGCAGCTTATGAGGATTTAGGTATGTTGTAACACCTGTGATGTTTGATCTTTACATTTTAAAAGAGGTAAATTGGAAGCTTACCAGTGACCATCCCAGTTCTAAGATTTCTGTTCATTTGAGTTCATGATTGTCTAGCTCAGGCTTGTCCAACATACGGCCCGCGTAAGCCTGTCATCCGTCCCGCGACGACATCTAGTTATTGCGCAATATGTTGCATGCCTACTGCCAACCCCCCCCCCCCCCCCCCCACTTCAACAGAATTATTATGGACATATTAAAAAAAAAAAAAATAGGCTGATTTATTTGGTGAGCGCTGTTTTTGTGTGTATCACACCTCAAGAGCCCTCTGCGAGCTTGGTCATCGCTGTAGAAAGCGCCAATTCTCAAGCAAGACCCAGTTGTGGTAAGGCTGGATGGACCTTTTGATGACCGGTCTTTGGTAAAGGTTTATGAATTTTTCAACCCAGTGATGAGCAAATTTGAAAATATAAATGGTATATTTTTTGTGCTCCGCCGGGATTCGAACCCACGACCTTCCAGTTACGAGTCCGAAGTGCTACCACCTGGACTACGGACCGGTCAATGCAGGCAATATGTACAACAACAAAAAAATTCAAGCCCTCAAGTACTAAATCCGGCCCGCCACGATTTTGAGTTGAACACCCCTGGTCTAGCTATTGTTATGATTTTACTTAGGTTCTTATAATAAAACTGCGATTTATTTATTTTGCAAAATTTTGCGGCTCAATGTTGAAAGCGACTCTGAATATCCACACAATTGCGGCTCATATTTATGCAGTTCATATGGACGTTTCTCGTGTATTCCAGATTCTTCTACAGTGGATTGTTCCACACACACCACCCAGGGTGCTTAGGCTCACCTACTAATACTCCTATAATAGATTATACCAAAATAGAGCAGAATCATGCATTTCATCATTATACTAGCACCAGCAAGCTACGTGCCTACTCAAGTGGCGAAGGGTGCCATACAACTCGATTTCCATCGGCTTCCCTTTTAAAATGAGGCAACAAAGTAGTTAAAAAATATAGGCACAAAGTAAAAAAAATACCTTTAAAACCAAAGAAACAATACGTATTTTTTCCCCATTGAAACCATGCAGTCTACTTTATTATCATTTTTGCCTCATTTTAAAAGAGAAACCGATGGGAATCGAGTTGTATGGCACCCTTCGCCACCTGTCTGCCTAGGCACATGTACACAAAAACTCATAGTTCGTAACATTATCATATGCTAGTGTAGTTATAGTAATTTTCATATTTCATTTTGGTTTTGAAAACTGACAAAAATATAAGCCCCATAATAATTTACAAACTGAATGTTGTCCCACCAGAATAAATTGCTTTTTGAAAAGATCTTTGTAACAATTTTTCTTCGCGTGATTGAGAGCTTCCGCGTGGTAATTATTTTTTATTTTTCGCTCTGGCAAGGGTGCCCTTTGTGGGGCCCATGTTTTTTTTGAGTTTGTATTGAATGCTGGGGCCATTATTGTAGGGTACTGCCGCCGCCAAACTCCAGAACCGGATGTCGATCAATGAAGTCTTTTCATCGTCTACTTTTTTTTCGCAAGACGCAATTTTTAACCTACATAATTATTATACAGGCGTGCAAGATTTTTTTTAAATCTTCTCGAAAATTTTCACATTTCCAATTGTATCACAATTTTTGTAAACATATTTTCACATACATCGTAATATTAATTTACTTAAGCTCTGCTTTTACCACTGTTTATTTTATTTTATAAAAATAACAAACGTTTTCGGTTCTGAGGCTTATTGAAAGAATAAGTGACTCATTAGAATTTTTTTAAATGATTACATAGAAAACATAGAATAGTAAAGTAAGGGGAACAGCCTTACGCCAACCTATCAAATGCGGGTTTCAGCTTCCGAGAAAACAAGTTCTCATTTATTGTGAAGATCGTGAAAACTGTGGCGGCAGTATAACGTGACTAACACGACTAAACTACACGTATAGTGTAACTTCATACCGCGTTATTCCTGAAGGGGTCACATATGGTGGGTAGAACCTATTTATTTTTACAGGTAAGGGACCCGGACTTATATCAACACAACTACAATTTGTTTGAAGATTTTATAAAAAATAATGTTACAAAAAATAAATGCTTGGTAAATAAAAATGTACTAATATTTGAAAAAAAAATGGAATTTCCTTTTCGATGATTATTTTCATAGGAACTTGATACGTCTGTGTCAGATTTATAGAATTTATATGAACTTAAAAAAACGAGATGGCTTCAAAGACGGTATAATTTTTTGTGGCTGTATCATTTGTGTGTCACCATTGTAAACTTGGTAAGGAAATCCTCTTTTGTTGGCAAAAATATCTATAAAACGAGTACGAGCAGATAGATCGTTAATCTTTACCCTACAGCAAATTGTCGGAAATGTGATTTTTCAGTACGGAAATAATTAATTCAAGTGAATAATAAAGTGTTTTTTACAACCTCTCTTATAATTTTTATTCACTTCTTTTTATTAGAAGTTTGATTTTTGTTTAATTGCAAAGAAAGAAAAAAAAAAACTCGTACTATGCATGTTCTTTCTGAAGATCATTTTCTCATTTTTAATATCACATTGGATATATTTGTAATAATTAGTGTATCTATCATTTTCGTGCGTCTTAAAGATTTGACATGACGGGGTGTGAAAAAAAAAAGTTATATATTTAACGGTCTGGGTAGGTACTAATTTTTTTAATTTAAAGATTTTTTTATTTTCCTCTATTATTGAACATATTAAAAACAGTTTCGATCATTTATTTGAAATTTGTAATTTATAAAATTCCTTGCCTCATAGGTTGGTATGCGGCTGACCACCCATGCTGTAAAAATGGTTCACTTTGCAAATGCCACCCCTGTTTCAGGGAAGGACGGCAAGAGTTGCAGGGTGTATGTGCATTTGAGATTTGGTTTTTATGTTGTAGGTTCACATGAGGCATGTGCAAGCGCGAGCTTGTACGTGTCTGGTTGCGGGAATGCATGTAAAGTGAATCTCCAATGTAACATATCTTTGCAACTTAGATTAGATTAGATAAAATAAAAGTTAAAATAAAACTGAAACAGTGCTATTCATAAAGTATTTCGTCTGTATTGTATCCACGGATAAGCATTCATGGATCAATTCGTTTTTTTTTGTATGAAAACTTAAGCTTCGGTTGATGATCAGCCGTAGATTCTTTGTTCGTGAATAGCACCATAAAAAGTAGCACACAAAGTAAACGATTATACTAAATAAGTCATGGAAGCATTTCAGGAAAACAACTTTGAGAAAAGAGTTATTTAATTATATGAAACAATCAACTCATGCCTTCGTTTCATTTCTACGAAAATAATTAAAGACGGAAAATTTTAGCTGTCAAGAAATTCTTGTATCACATCTTAGCATTATATAAACAAGAAAACTTGTACAATCAAATATGTTCTCGGCATTTAAAAATCAAAGTTATCACTTGTTTCGCTCGCAAAACTTTCGGGGTTCTAGGGTGCAGATGCGCAACACAATGTAATTATGCAAGTTTTTACATATTAGCCTCTCTGCATCAACTCCACTCCCACCTACCTGTGGTGAACCCTGTTAAACCTAGCAACCCAGGAAGAGATTGCGGTAACCAACCCCTTTGGAAGCCTGGGTAGGTGAGCAGACGGGAGACGGGGGTCTGGGGTGCTCGCGTCAGTACTGAACTGGCGAGGAGCTCCCTGGATGGTACCGGTGCAGGCCGCGTACCTGAGGATGGTGGTTGACAGGAAACTGTACAGCCGGCGTCCACAGCCCGAGTCAGCTGGGCTACTGCACTGATGGAGGGCAGCAGTATCCATCACAACTGGAAGTAAGCGGAGGCAATGGATGCCAGAACGGTTACTTCACAGACTATTCCAGGCGCAGCTGCAACAGCCTCAACGACTGGAATACTGCGGTGCAGAAGGCAACGGGAAACCACTGCACTAATTTCCCAAGGTAGTAGCGTCTGTTCTCCAGGTTAGGAGCGGCTACAAACAGCGTCTGTTCCTATGTTAAGGGCGGCTGAAATCAAAACTCACCAACCCGCTAGGCAAGCGTGGTGTTTTAATGCCAAAAACCTTCCAAAAATCAACCAACCAATGCCTTCGAATTTTCAAATACAAGTACCCCAGGTGAGTAGAGCATGTAGCTCAGAATCTCACACCGGCGCAAAACCGGTCTGCCTCGAGGATTCTGGGGGAGGCAAAAAGTCGAAAAATTGTTACATCAAAGACATCAAAATAGCGACATATAATATCAGAACCATGAGACAAGAAGAGGACAAAATAAGACTGGAGGAAGAATTGAGACATATCAAATGGGATGTCTTGGGAATTAGCGAGACAAGACTAAAAGGAGAAGAATCGGTAACACTTCCATCAGGACATATACTGTTTAGAAATAACTCACAATCCTCGGCTGGAGGAGTCGCCATCATGATAAATAAAAACATTAAGAATAAAATAACTAAAATGATTAGTATATCACCCAGGGTACTATACGTAGTCCTGGAAATAAATAAAAAGTTTAAAATACAAATCATACAGGCCTATGCTCCCACAAGTACAGCAGATGATGAAGAAATAGAAACATTTTATGAAGATATCACAGGGGCAAAAAACATGGAAAAGGCTAGGTTAACAATCTTAATGGGTGACTTTAATGCTAAGGTTGGAGAGAAAAAACAAGGAGACCCAGAATATATCGGAATGTTCGGACTTGGCAAAAGAAATGAGAGAGGAGAAACTCTCGTGGAATACCTTCAAAGCGAACAACTCTACTGTACAAATACATTTTTCAAAAAACAAAACCAAAGAAAATGGACTTGGAAGAGCCCAGATGGCAAGACAAAAAACGAGATTGATTATATTTTCACAGACAACTTAAAAACTTGCAAAGACGTATCAGTTTTAAACCGTTTTGATACGGGCAGCGATCATAGACTAGTAAGAGCAACATTTAAGATAAACACTAAGACTGAGAGATATAATATGGTAAATAAAAAGAACAAAAAACAACCCACAGTGGAAATGATCAAGCACCAAAGGGCAACATTTAATACAAAAATGAAAGACAAATTGGAACCCCTAACAAATCTAAACAACATGGGATTAAACGACTTATCAGAAAAGATTACTTCAGATTTTCAAGCAGTCGTAAAGACTCTTTCATTTAAGCAGAAAAATAAAAATAACAAACTATCTGCAAATACAATAACACTTATGGAAAAAAGAAAAAGTATGGGCAGAGACACCATCGAATATAAAGAAATAAATAAAACAATCAAAAGAGAGGTGAGAAAGGATCTACGAAAATTTAATAACGAGCTTATTACAAAGACAATAGAGTCAAACAAAAATATGAAGGTTTTAAGGAGAAATAACGCGGAAGGAAAGAAAAATATTACTAAAGTGAAAGACAAAAATGGCAGGACATTAAACGATAAGGCCGAGATCACTGGAGCGATTCATGAATTCTACACTGACCTATATACATCTAAAACACAAAATATAAACCAATCACAAAATACCGTAATACTTAACGTGGGATCAGAAGATGTACCAGAAATAACTCACGAGGAGATGGAAAATGCTCTAAAATACATGAAGAAAAATAAAGCTCCAGGAGAAGACAAAATTACAAATGATATTTTAAAGATGGGCTGCAAAAAATTAAATGAAGCCGTGAAAATACTTCTAAATAAATGCATTGAATTAGAAGCCATACCAGAAAACTGGCAAAATGCTGAAGTGGTACTATTATTCAAAAAAGGAGATCCGGAAGATTTGGAGAATTATCGACCAATAAGCTTACTGTCCCACCTGTATAAATTGCTTACAAAGATCTTAACAAATCGTTTAACACAAAAACTTGACATGTACCAACCGGTTGAACAAGCAGGGTTTAGAAAGGGTTTTGGAACAACTGATCACATCCAGACTGTCCGTTTACTGATTGAGAAGACAACTGAATACAAAATCCCAATTCATCTGGCTTTTGTGGACTACAAAAAAGCTTTCGATTCTGTAGAACCATGGGCTATCATACAGGCTCTAAACGACGCAAGAATCGACTCCAGATATTCAAGGCTCATTAAATTTATATATGATCATGCCACAATGGATATTAAACTAGACGACGAAACAAGAACTGATAAAATAAACATTAAGCGAGGAGTTCGACAAGGGGACACTATATCTCCTAAATTGTTTACGCTGGCCCTGGAGAATATTTTTAAAATGATGAATTGGGACAACAAAGGGATCAAAATTGATGGAGTTTACCTGAACCACCTCCGTTTTGCCGACGACATAGTGCTTATAAGCAAAGACATCGAAGAGCTGAAGAGTATGATCAAAGAACTGCATGAAACCTCTCTGAAAATTGGTCTTGAAATGAACATCAGTAAAACAAAAATTATGAGCCCAACAAACGAAAGCCTAAACATCAACAACAAACACATAGAGGCTGTAAATGAATATATCTACCTTGGACACAAGATCAAAATGGGAAAGGAAAACCAAACTGCAGAGATACCCAGACGAATAGGATTGGGCTGGGCAGCTTTTGGAAAATTAAAGCACATACTCGAAAATAAAGACATCCCAATGAACCTAAAGAGAAAGATCTACGAGACTTGCATCCTCCCTGTGACAACATATGGCCTAGAAACCATCTCGCTAACCGCAGTGAGCGTCCATAAATTAAAGTGCTCACAACGATCCATGGAAAGACGGATGTTGGGAATAAGTCTTAAAGATAGAAAAAGAAACGAAGACATCAGACACCTAACAAAAGTCACAGACATCATGGATCGTATTGCAAAACTAAAATGGCAATGGGCAGGCCATATGGCAAGACGAGATGACAACCGATGGGCAACGAAAATCCTCAAGTGGCGACCATGGGAAGATAAAAGAAGCGTCGGCAGACCACAAAAAAGATGGTCAGATGACCTTGTTCCAGTCGCGGGGCGGAAATGGATTCAGAGGGCACAGGATAGAAAGGAGTGGAGAAACATGGAAGAGGCCTATATCCAGCAGTGGAGAGATGGCTAAGGAAGAAGAAGAAGAAGAAGGGGTCGTCGCAAACTGTCACAATTAAAATAATTTTGGTGCGGAAAATCACACAAGGAATTCCACATACGTTCGAGTAGGTTATGTAAAATATTTACTCCAATATGGCAACATATGAAGCCTCTATATATGGCAAACTTTATAGGAATTTTACCCAGTGCATATTCTGAATACGAGTAGTACCTACTTGATTTATAATCACTAAACTATTTCTTGACTGATAGGTTGGTATGCGGCGGACCACCCATACTGTAAAAAATGGTTCACTTTGCCAATGTCACCCCTGCTTCAGGGAAGGTCGGCAAGAGTTGCAGGGCTTATGTTCATTTGAGATTGGGTTTTTTTATATTGTAGGTCCACATGTGGCATGTGTAAGCGTGTCTGCTTGTGGGAATGCATTTAATATGAATCTCAAATGGTACATATCTTTGCAGCATAGATTTAGATGTTAGATACTATAACGGGTATGCATTTTTATACTATTTCATATATTAAGGATACAAGAATAAATTAATTCCTTGACTTCACGGTTGCTATGAGGCTGACCACTCGTACTGTAAAAAAAGGTTCACTTTGCCAATGTCACCCTGGACATATTGAAACCTTTGGTCACCCTTTGGACATATTGAAAGGATGAGTGAAGACCGACTGACAAAAAGAGTGTATAAAGGGAATGTAATAGGTAAGCGTGGAAGGGGAAGACCTAGGAAACAATGGATTGATCAGATAAATGAGATTGCGAATGAATGGAATCTACAGAGTGGAAACAAGAGAAGAGCATGCATGAAAAGAGTGATGAAATTAGATGAGATGAAAGAAGTATGCAAGGACAGAGTCAAGTGGAGGCACTTGTGTGGAGGTACTGGCCACCCCTAGAGGAAAGGTGGCAGGATACAAGACAACAACAAAACCCCTGTTCCAGGTAAGGTCGGCAAAATTTGCAGGGTTGAGCTTCATTTGAGGTTTGGATTATAATTTGTAAGTAGTAGACATTGACACAGTGAAACAATTTTTACAGCATGATTGGTCAGTCTCATATCAAGTGATACACAAGGAGCAAATTTTTTCATTACTAATTTCATAACAATGTATGATAAACACAAAAAAAAAAATTCTTTATCCACTCTTACTTCTTAGTAAATTTTTTCTTAGTCCGTTCTTCCTTCTTAGGAAAATACTTCTTAGTTCTTCTTTAGTAAATTTGCAAAATAAATAAAAATGTTTAGTTATGAAATACTCTTACAACGGCTTACTGTTTTGTTTTTTTAACAGAATCTTTGTTTTACGTTTCGTATTATTTATCACAAATTCTCACGTAAAATCTGAAATAAAACATTCTTGCTTATTTGAACCTCTATCTAGTTAATTTATTAATTACGTTTGTATAGTTGCCGCTCTGCATACGTTCGTATTTCATTAAATTACTCGTGACATTTGTGCGAATAAGCAAAACAATTAAAGTCCAAAATGTGAATATTATTTCAACAGCTGTCATGTTGGCGACAATTTCGCAATGCTGAAAAGTTTGCATTATAAGAGTTAAATAGTTTTCACTTTTATAAACATTAGCTTAGTTTTACTCGCAAAATTCCCCCTTTTTGTAAATAACAATATATGAGTGGAAAACGAATGCTTCGCAGATTTTGTTTTACCAAATAATCAAAATCAGTTGAGTTTATATCATATTGAATTGTTGCTTAATTGATGGTGATCTAAGCTGAAAAAAGAGTTTTATATTAGTTAAATTCCTTGACTTATAGGTTGGTATGAGGCTGACCACCCATACTGTAAAAATTGGTTCACTTTGCCAATGTCACCCCTGTTTCAGGGAATGTCGGCAGGAGTTGCAGGGCTTATGTTCATTTGAGTTTGGATTTTATTTGTAAGTACACAATCAGCATTTGTAAGCGCGAACTACACGTGTTTGTTTGTGGGCATACATCTGAGAGCTTTAAATGAATATATCCTTGCAACTTAGATTATAGATTATAGAAATGCTGTAGAAATGGTTCACTTTGCCAATGTCACCCCTGTCTCAGGGAAGGACGGCAAGAGTTGCAGGGTGTATGTCCATTTGAGATTTGGTTTTTATGTTGTAGGTTCACATGAGGCATGTGCAAGCGCGAACTTGTACGTGTCTGGTTGTGAGAATGCATGTTATGTGAATCTCCAATGTAACATATCTTTGCAACTTAGATTAGATTAGATTAGAAATAAGTTATACCCACATAGCTAATAAGTTGATATGAGTCTGACACCCCATGCTTGTTCTCTTGATTCTCTTTTGCCAAAGCCACCCCGATTTTAGGAAAGGCGGCAGGAGTTGCACAGTTTATGTTATGTGAGGTTTGATTTATTTTGTATATTATACATGCAGCATGTGTATAATATACAAAATCCTGGATCAGAAATGATTTCCCGTTTCAACTTTTATTTTAAAACCAAAATTAAAAAACCGGCAAGGTGTACTCATCCTTCACAAGAAATGAGTACCTACCCTTCGGGAGCTGGGAGACCGCCACTTAAACTGAAGTTATTGGCGTATGGCCGCCCCCTTACCTCTTAAAAAATAGGTTCCACTCGCCACATCGCTGCCTTAGTTCTTGTTTTCCGTATAGACCATTAAGCTAATTGAACATGAGCAATGTTTGCATGTGTACTGGACCAATGTGTCATGAAAACAGGAAATTCATTTTAAAAATATTTAAAACAGCTCTCATATTATCGAGTTGTACGTTTTTTCTTAGCTCAGATGGTGTAGAATTTGATTCTTAAGACAACTGCATTAAAAAGTCATATTTGACAGAATTGATCTACACGGCAAACAAGAACTAGGGGAGCGACATGTTATCCTTTTGGGGGAAATGCGGCAATAAGTGACACTACATGTGTAGGTCAGTAGCGTAGTAGCTCGGTGGCACTTCCCTCAACAGATTGAGCCCATTCGTTATAATTTTACATGATGGTAATACCCTATTTGGAAAGTTATGTTTCGCATAACTTACTTTGAAGACCGCTTAAAATTTTGAATAATAAGGGTTCCGCTATCTCGGCGGGCACTTGATTAAAGTTGAATCCGTAAACCGAAACAGTTTGGTTTGATACCCTTGTTGTTAAAAACAATTACGGGGCTTTAGTGTTAATTTGGGACTCAGCAAACTAAGCTATCGTTAACAGAAACCCTCGATTGGCGGCCAATCGGGAGCAGAGCTCAAAATAGCCATGTATCGCTAATTGGATACACATTGAATATTGCTCGTCAGAATCATAAACAACGTTACTTCATGAATATCCATGGATACACTAAATACCAAATTGGCTTATGATATCTGTCGACTAGAAATTATTTTAACAAAATAGGCATTATATATATGTTTCAACCATCGATATAAATAATATACATAGATGGAGCGCGTGAGTGTTTTCCTATACAAACGGTTGTGCCACAAAATTGTAGAAAGAAAGAGAAAGAAACATTAGAAATTTTGTTATGTTTCTGTCTCTTTCTGATCTCCATGACAACATCAGGGGCCGCTGACAACACAACAGCTGAGGCTGACGTCTCACAACATACGTTTCCCAAAATGTAAGGAAAAATAACTTAATACGAATAAATTCACATTTAAAAAAAAAAAAACAGTGCATTATATTTAAGGTTGTGTAGGAACTAAAAAAAACTTAAACAAAAAAGACGCATTACTGACTGTATCTTACTTTTATGTAATAGAGTATTTTTTGATAGTTTTATGAATATCAGCAGATTTTTTTCTCCGTTATTTTAAAGGAGCATCTCTGAAAGTTGTCTTATATGCTTATTTACATTTTAATATCTTTATTTCTTTTGTATTTATATCTAAATAAACCTTAAAAAAATACGATTAATGCGTCTAATATAAGAAAAAAAATCTATCGTCAAATAATGGGTATAAGTATGAAGAACTGAGTTTTTTTTTATATTTTGTGGGTTTTTACTGTTTGCTTTTGTTTGTAATAATTCATCACGCGCTTATCATGAGTTTTATTTCATTAAATTAACTTATTTCTATTATATGGGGAAATTTGAAAATTTGATGAAACTGTCAGGCTATCTTCGCATGACAGTTGTCTTCAATTTACATGTAGGTACCTCGATGTTTCCTTGCCGACGCTTGGTAAACAACTGATTGCAAATGGGGCATACACTATCATTTAGGGCAACAATGATGTGGATCGGATATATACGCTAATGCTCCATCTATATATTTTATTTAGATCAATGGTTTCAACTTACGAAAATGGTCATTTGTAAGAAAGAGAACAAAGAACTTATAATCTAAGTTGTAAAGATATGTAACATTGGGGATTCACATTATATGCATTTTCACAAGCAGACACCTATAAGTTCGCGCTTAAACATGTCGCCTGTGGACTTGCAATATAAAAACCCAAATAACAAATGAACATAAACCCTGCAACTATTGCCAACCTTCTATGAAACAGGGTTGACATTGGTAAAGTGAAACATTTTCTACAGCATTAGTCAGATTTGTATACGGCTAGCCGTATACAAATCTGTAAGTCAAGAAATATACACAACAAATTACATTTTTGAATACTCAGTTTAACTTCACAGTTGCATTCCCGTGCGTACAAAAAAAAACTCGGACGAATGTAAAATGTTTATAGAAAGTTGGTAGGTACTATTGCGAATAATAAAGGTTGCCGAAACAGTCTGAACAAGGGTTGGAATTGACAGATAACACGCGTTATAAATATTGTGATCGCTAAGATTGACATATTTTAAAGTCAAAATGCATTATTCTAAGACATTATGGCATGTGTTATAATTGGATGTCGAAACACAAAATGGATTTGGACAAAATGGCCTGATTTTGTATTACTACACCACTGTAACGTTTGGCAGGACTGAGACAAATGTGGGCTACAGAATGTATCAATGCAGTTAGTTACATAGTTTGTGTTCCTCGATGTTATACTCAATACCAAATACTACTGTTATCTCGCGCTAACAAAATGTATTATGCTATCGGACTGATTCAAATAATAGGTGCCATACATACTATTGTGCGGGACTGCTAGTAGAATAAAAAAAGCACAACACTTTTGTTGGAGATCAAAAAATAACTTGCCTTGCTATGACATGAATATACCTACATAAACTAATTGTACCTGAAGATAATCGAGAGAACAAAAACTTCCGTATTTATTAATTAAAATAGAATAATTAATTGAGTGTAAATAAAACAGTGTTGATTATAATTTTTGGTTCTATAAAGTTTAGTAGAAATCAACAAATTAAATTGTTCAGCTTTTGAATTATTGTGTTAAAAATATATGAGACATCTTCTTTTTCTTTTCAAAATCTCACTTCAATAGTTGAATGGCATCAATGTTCATTAATCTTTGAAAAAAAGGGGGTCTACTTTATAATAATAATGTTAGGATGGTTTATATGGTGATCGCTGTCTTTGTGTGAATCACAGCTCAAGAGTCCTTTCGAGCTTGGTCATCGCTATGGAAAGCACCAATTCTCAATAAAGAACCAGTTGCTGAGGGACCAAGCTTGCAGAGGGCTCTAGAGGTATGATCCACACAAAAACAGCGCTCACCAAATAAATCATCCCAATATTATTAATTTAATAAATCTTAGCTTAGATCCTTTTCCGCAAAAAGTATTCACGATCGCGTAGTTACATTTTTTTATTCTAATCTTGATGTGAAAAAAACCCATAGCTTATCTGTTTTTTGTTTGGTTTTGTACCATCATAAAACCGGGGAGGAATATCGTTTAATATAAATCATGGTATAATTTCTCTGTGCGTCAATCTACGCCCTGACACTTTTCCTGCCGCGGACCATCATTTGTTATAAATACATTTGCCATGGCCGACATTCATCTCCTCCTGTCGACCCATTTTCCTTCCGGTCCGTATTATTTGTGCGCCGTGTCGCCCGGAATGCGAAGTGCACTGGTTTTTCGTCCATATCTACTACACATCTGGTTTCGAAAATGAAAAAACTATTTGGCTCGATTTTCAATTGCAAACTTTCATTGACAATGTATCTAGTTGTATATTGTTATGTAAATTGTCGATTAATATAGGTGTGCATCGTAGGTAGTGATAGTTTTTATAGTATTATGTCAAAAGTAGATTAATATAGGCGTACACCGTAGGTAGCAATAATTATAGGCCTAAGAAATCTAGAAAATAAATTATCCTTTTGTATTCTTGAACTTGGTAGAATGTTCGCGAGTGTACTGGCAAACTTAGCTCCTAAAGAGTTCTGTCACTACAGTAAATAAGGAACAAAATTGAGTGCACTAAGCCAGTGAGATAGTTGCCTTTGTTTTGAAGAAGTGTAAGCGATACTGAACTGTAAAAATAATTTTGTGTTACCAAAAGTATTAAAAATAAATGTAAATTTGTAAAATTAATTAAGTGCAAATAAAGATCCTGAAAGAAGACTTGTATGTTTTAATTTAGAGACTTTTCGAACCCAAAACACTACAATATTATTAAACGTATGAAAAGGAAAAAACCGTTATTTCAATATTGATATTTTATTTTACTTTTTTTAAGCATTCTCTTTGGAGTCATTCGTTAAAAAAATTAAAAACAATGTTAAAACCCTGTAGCTTACAAGTTTTTCATGAGTAGTTCTTTATAATTAGTTCACTCAGGCAATAAAATATTTTATCCACGATTTCTCAAATTAGTGAATCGGTATTCATTCATAAGTGTTTTTAGGCTTTCATGGCTGGCTTCAGATTAAAGAATAAAGCAGCCTACAATTATTGAACATGGTCTACAAGCCCGGAAAGATGGAGTCTACATCAACATCATCGGTATTCATTCAGTTTTACTTTTAAGGTGGCGATTTGTAAATGCTTAAGGGTTTGTGCATGGGCTTTGCAAAGATTCGTTTTAAATTAATAATGCAAAAAAAAAAAACAAAGTTTTTCTGCACGAGTTGGTTTATTATCTAGAGCGATTTCGGAGTGTTATCACACCATTATCAAGAGAATAACCGAAAAGAAAAACATTGTATCTCGTTACTGATTGAATATATTAATTAATGTACGATAGGTTTTGTGGATAAAGTTCAAACCGTCAGGAAATAATTTGTTTCTAACAATGTGAACTTGTGACACGAAATTGGTCGAAGATTCATTAACTGTACTGGTTTTTTAATCAGATACAAAGTCTTCCCAAGGCTTTTATCGTATTTAAATTATAAATGTTATATTTTCTTTATATTTTTTTAACGTATTTCTGTTAATACAGTAAAAGTTCTTTGACTTTTTTTATAAATTCAATAGGAAAGTAAGTTTTTATTCACTTTTATTTCTCTTTTCATTTAAGAATTGGGTGTTTATTTTGTAAATGCACCTGCAGCATGCCTTATTGTGACCATGCATTCAATAAGCATCTTAAATTTTATGTTTGTTTACAACTTAGATTTTAAATTACACTGTTAATAAACGTTTTCATTTCTCTAATGGCTCGTTAGATGTTACACAGCATAACTATACTACGACAAAGAATACCATCATCCATTTAATAGTGGGTATTATTCAACAGATTGTGTCCACACTTAAAACTTTTCATGTTCATTCTTCCGTGCTTGGTTGCCCAGCCCGCAGAGCAGCTCCGTTTCCAAAACCACCCTCGCCCCATCCCCCATCTCCCCTCCTTCCCGTCGCCCTCCGGCAATTTGAACCCCGTCGACCCCGTAATAAATCTGCCTGTATCCAATCGCTACCGGCGTCGTGACGTCACACTGTTTATGTGATCCACCGCGAAGCGATACAAGCGGATCCCTAATGGACGCCCAGACGATGTTGACGGATTTCGTATGATTTGTTGGGACGTGCGAAACAAATTATGATAACAAAGCTTATGGTCACAATTCAAGCTGTCTTGTGAATTTGTGATTGGTTTATCCATAATGTTATTGTCGCGTTTCAGTTTATATGAAATGCATTATGTATGCAGAATGGCTGTTTTAACTAAATAATCGTACGTCATAATTCGTTTCAGATTAAATCTCAAACAATACACATTTTCTCATCCAAAAAAGTATGTTTATTGTATGTGAAACTGATATATTTTCATTTGTGAAGCTTCAAGGGTAAGCCTTCCTGCCATTGATCTTTTTTTTTGTTAAGGCTGAGAACCTTCTTGCTTTTATAATTTACATGAGCAAATAATCAGCAAAACGGATAAATAATTCTAACATCTGCTGTGAAGTTGAACACTACTGACACTGAAAGCAATTGTACCAACTGAACTATCCGCAGAATCTTTTTTTGTTTACAGTGAGTTTCGAAGATCAATTAACATGTAAAATTCGTACATATAGTAAATTCGCGCCTATAAATGCTGCAATTGTTCTTACCAAAACAGCGGCAAGCCTTGAATAAACAGCCTGCAACCCTTGTCGACTTTCCCTGTAACCTCAATGCAAATTTACCTCAAATCGAGCTATGGGGAACTGCTTTGTATAATATGAACCGTAAGTCAGTCAAAATTCAACGCAATTAAACATTTCTTTACGGTTTTTTTTCACGTCACTATTTTTAATTTTCTTTGCTTTACAGCGCTCCAGCACACTGCAACAAAGAAAAGTGGAAATGCTTCTGCGAAATTTGCGGCGAAATTTAATTAAGCCATGTTGTTAGTGTAAAGAATTCTCTCGCGGTGATATTGAAGCGTGTTTTCATTTAAAGTGAATGCGGCAAGCGCCCCATTCCGCCCCTCTCACCGGCTCGCAGGATGAAAGAGGCTGATTTATTTTATTGAGCCGGTTGTCAGTGTCACTTTGGGAGATAAACGACAAGATGTCTTCTTATGGGACCCGCATAGGAGCCGACGGCGTCCCGGGCCCAAACGAAATGTGCTATCAATCAGGTATTCCGCAGCCATGTTTCCAGTGCATGAATGAATAATAACGTAATTAATCTTAATGAAGTCTTGACCCGATGCCTGAAATATATAATCTAAAAATAAATCTAAATTTTAGAGAAGTCTTAAATGAATTAAACTTGGTGGAGTATCAGGTCAACATGAAAAAAATTGCTTAAAAATCTTTATTAAGTATTTTTTTTTTCAATCTTATTCACTTTTCAGAACTTATGAGTTTTTTATTTATTTATAAAAGTACCAACTAAAACTGGTCGATTCTCTAGTGGTTAAAGCTACGTACTCGTAATTCAAAGGTAATAATTTTGACTACAGGCGGAGCGTAAAAAAATCAAATGTGCTGTTTACTGGGTTGAAAAATTCATTTGCTTTCAACGAAAAAGTTCAGCCACCAAATCCACCCTCACAGCAAAGTTAGTTTTGACGAAATCATGGGAATACCTAAATTATCATGCAAAGGAAAACAATCTGAATATTTTTAAATCGTCAAAGTCTAAAAAAACCTGCCTGAAGATATTAGGATTGACGTTATCAAAGTTCTATAGACTTAAACTAATATAAAGGAAATGGTTAATGAAGGGCCATTTTAAGTTGTAGGGTCAACAATGATTATAATGATCACAATGATGACTGTTGGATATAAAAAAAGTTTTTTTTATATCTATTCTTAGTATTCTAATATAACTTATCCTGGGTACTGTCACAATGCCATTTCAGACCAACACGATTGCAGATTTTATTGTTCGAGGGACCATAAAGTAGAAACAGCTACTCGTGATAAAACGGCGCGAACTCTTTCACTTCGGTCATAAGATAAAATAGGAGAAAGTTGGTGAGCTGCACCTCATCTCAAAAAGAAGATTAAGTAAGAAGTATTGGCGGGCAAGTTTCCTGGTTTGAAAGCATCCGAGACTGTATGGAAATCTCAAAATACACGAGCTTGTTTAAGTAGCACGTGAAAAAGAAGAATGAAAAAATTGTGAAGAGGATTGAAATTTACAAACCTATTTCATAGGGGTCAGAAACAGGTATTAATATCATCAATGAAAAATCCATTACTATGTAATAATTTAAATATTCAAATGGGTAAAATATAGTTTTAATTCACTTATTTATTTATTTTTTGTGCTCGAACATTTTCGCCTAATGGGGCATCTTCAGGAGCAGAATGGTTACAAGTATTTTTATGAAAATAATTTTCAAAATCTAAATAAGTGAATTAAATAAATAAGTGAATTAAAACTATGCTGTACCCATTTAAATTTTTAATTAATGAAAAATGGACTTTCACTGTGTTTTAATAGATCAACAATAAAAAAAACATTACTTTATATTTATGTATGGCATGTGTAAGTGCAGGGTTAAAGCTACTGTCATGTGGGCCTAACGGGATTCCAACCGTCGTTATTTTATTTCTTGCCTACGCAAGTCGAATAACCGAGGCTTTGTCCGCTTGGCCATAGCGTGACATAACCTAGAAACTACTTCTTTTAAAACCAATATAATCTCAGCAAGCAAAATAAAATATAACCTAAAGCGCGTTGGTACTTGTATTTTCGTGATATTATTTAAAGTGTTTTAATTGGTAAAAGAGTAAATTTATAAAATAGGGATGTTTTTGGAAAGCCCGTGAAAATAAAAAAGAAAAATTATACGAAATAAAAAATTGAGAAACCGTTTAAACGTTATAATAAGTTGTTTTCTGCGTACATACAAATTAAAAGTGTGATCAAACAAATAACATGAATTAAAAATTAGGTTCATGAGCTAATGGACCAAATACTCATCTGATTTTTCGCTCGGCGTAATATTATTACCAAGTAAAAAACGTGAAGAAACTGTCAAAGTGAAGTGGGTAAAAAAAGGTAATTGAATTTCTGCGAAATGAAATAAACTTTTTGACAGCTTTTCAAATCTATAATTTGTTATCAATATTTTTCGAGAACACTCGGGGTGTTTTCCTGTAACACAAAATGTTCCAATTACTTTGTAATTAATTATTTGTGTTAATTGATTAATTTCATGTGGTTTTCAGTTAATTAACAGTTAGCACCTCGCGTTTCTATTAACAGAAATATTTCTTGAACTTGTGTATTATATAAGTACGCTTTTGCTGACTGAAATGTCTCACAGTGGAACTCAAAACCTTATATTATTATTTTAATTTTAAAAGTATTTTGATACACCATAAACAGAGACTCCCACAACTTTTAAACCGGAAATTTAAAAATCTTTATTTGCTTTGTTTTGAGAAGAAAGAGTTCGAAACTTAAAGACTTTTTGAAAATTTACGCAATGGATTTTATGAGAATAAAATGAAACAAAAAAATCCATAAATAATCAAATGAAACCCGTAGACACATTAATATCGCCATTAAAGAGATAATAAGCAACGAGTCATATGTATATTATGGCCTTCTCTCAGTAATAAGCAATCATATCAAGGATACTACTTCCTTGACTTATAGGTTGGTATGCGGCTGACCACCCATGCTGTAAAAACGGTTCACTTTGCCAATGTCACCCCTGTCTCAGGGAAGGACGGCAAGAGTTGCAGGGTGTATGTCCATTTGAGATTTGGTTTTTATGTTGTAGGTTCACATGAGGCATGTGCAAGCGCGAACTTGTACGTGTCTGGTTGTGAGAATGCATGTAATGTGAATCTCCAATGTAACATATCTTTGCAACTTAGATTAGATTAGATTAGATTAGATACTAACAAGAATATTACAATCTTTTCTATAGAAAACTTCAGAGAACAAAGTAATATTTTTTGAAACACTGTTTTTATTTTACTTGTTAAATGAGTGAAATAAAAACAGCGTTATATAGAAAGGATTAACAATGATTTTTTAGTGTTAATACACAAACCATAAAAATAGAACACTACAATATTATTACGTTCAAAAATCTCTTGTGATCTATGCGTTTATAAGATTTATTTTAATTCAAAGCTTTTTATCTCACCTACCTAATCTAATCTAAGCTGCAAAGATATATATCATTTAAGATTTATATTAAATGCATTCCCACAAGCAGACATGTATAATTTCGCGCTAATACATGCCGCATGTGGACCTACAATATAAAAACCCAATCTCAAATGAACATAAGCCCTGCAACTCTTGCCGTCCTTCCCTGAAACAGGGGTGACATTGGCAAAGTGAACCATTTTTTTACAGTATGGGTGGTCAGCCGCATACCCATACTAGTAAATACCCTGAGGCTTAACGCACAACTTGCTTTATATAAAAACGCTTACAAAGTGATGAGAACTCACCATAGTTGGTGGTACTTTTCTTTTAGACACATAAGCATTTCCGATTATTACTAAAAGACTCCAAACACGCACGCACTCTATAATTATTATCTTACAATATTTCAACTACCAATACAGCTGTGACTGTAACTGCAGCCGTAACTCTGTCGCCATTCCGCTAGGGGTGACCAGAGCCTCTGCAGATCTGCCTCCATTTCTTCCTATCACACGTTCATAAAACATATAGCATGCAAATATATCAGTCAGTCATATAAAAATATTTTGTTTACAAAAACAAATAAGAACCGGTAAAAACTTTATTACAATGAATTGATTTTAAGACTGTTCGAATCATTTGAGAAAAGTTTTTTCTCAGAATGACAACAAAGGCTTTGATTTGCTGCTAGTAAAAAGAAAACGAGCATCACAATTCGCAAACAAAGTACTTTTGAGAGCGTCCCCTCTTTCTAATCATTCCGAAAATATTTATCGCAATTTTTTCAAAACATTCAAAGTTTACCCAACTAAAACATCTTACTCACAAAATGGGCAGCACTCTCCTACAGGACTGATACTATAATTTTATTATTATGTGAGGACGAATCAGGGCGAGACCCGCCAGAGACTTTCTTTATAGTAAAATCAATTATTTGACAAACCCTCTACCGCGGCCACTTTGGTCCGTATGCCCCCCACGTCTCTTCCTTCCTTGTACCACGAGTATAAAACAGAAGGTTAACTCACCTCGATTGCGTGTATCGAAAATGTATGGAATATACGACGGCACTCTTTGAGAGTGATTTGGTTTTGATACATTTTTTCGGTTTACGCAACCGAGGTGAGCTTACGCAATGTTTTATACTCGGTTCGGTGTGTGCTCGTCCCTAAAGGCGCCTGATTCCTGACACGTTTTTCCCCCCGTTCGTTCGTATGGTACAAAGTAGGACGGGCAGCGTGCATAGAAATTCCCAACGCTTTTACATGAAAAATTACATTTTTTAGCGTTGATGCACGTTGAGGAATTTTGGATTTTTTTTATGAAGCGTTTGTTTCGTTTTTTACTCAAACTGGTTTCATGATAAAGCTTACAGGATTTATAGAACTAAATGATTTGTATTTTTGAAGACTGTCTTTATAAGATCATATTACCTTCTGATAAATACACATTTGAAAATGAAAAAAAGAACTTATGGAAACTTTTGTTTGGAGCATTTTATTTATGGTTGCGAAATCTGAACCATCAAGAAATATGATAAGGACCGCCTAGAGGCATCCGACATGTGCATTTGAAAGCATTTGACCAAAACGTCATGTGTTAAAGAAAGTTTAACGAAAAAGGTGTAGCAGGAAGTAGAAAAAATAAGAAAGCTTCTGATTTACATTTTGAAGAGGGAAATCAAAGTAATAGGACTCTCTAGACATGCCTTTCTTAGCAACATCTTTATGGGAAAAACCTTGAGAAATCAAACGAGAGGTCTTCCAAGAACTTAATACTTATAGGATTTAAAGCTTCTCATGTTGCTCTTCATATCAGCAGCTTAAAAGTATGGCAACCAACAAAAATAGATGATTAGCACAACAAGGAAATGCCTTGAGAAGATGATGAAGATATTTTGTATTCATTTTAGATAAGTTTCATCAAAATATCTTTCAATCGTTTTTTATTTGCTTTGATTGTAATTATACGTCATATATTCAAGTCCAGAGAAACTTATTTTCCCTTAATATCATTCCTTTAGAGTCGCCATCCCTACCAACTCTTTCGCCGCATATCCCTCCCTTTCAGCGACACATTTTTTTATATCACCCGCAGGTTTACACGCGTCTTGGTGCCCCAACCCCTCCTCCAGCCAGGGGTCCTTCCACCACTCGGAAATACCTTTCTTCACGTCCCTCTGTGCAAAGGTTTCCCTAAACCAACGTATCTTATTTAGAAAATTCGTCTCAAATGGTACGAAATTGTATTTCTATTCTTGCCGTCATTTGATTCAAAAGGAAAATGTTTACCGGAGAGTTATTCAAAATTCATGGTTTTCTATGAATGATTTAGTATCATGGTCTTTAAATACTTTCAAGAAATACTCATGAATGAATGTTTGTTAAATTTACATAAATATAAAAAGGTATAAAAGTTATGTCTCCAAAAAAAAATACGTATTTTTAGTTTCATTACATTTTTTGGTATTGATATTGGATACATCTTCTTATATTTGCTTTTACGTTAAATACTCTATATTTCTAAATTTTTATACCCAATTCAATACAATTATTATCACAAAAATATGGGGAGATACATTAATGCAAAATTCCCTACTGCCTTTGTTAACACTGATGTGATAACATCGTTCATATCATATTTTCTATTTAAAGAGATTTTGAATATTTTGTTACCAATTAGTTACAGAATATGAGAAAGATAACTATCGCTTCAAACGAATAATGCAAGGAATAATTTTTTCAATGAATTGTATACGCTTTAGGTTATTGCAATTGATATAATATAATTTATATATGTACTTGTGTAATGAGAAAAAAAAAACGAAAAAATACTTTTCAAAACATAACGCTTATATTAACATTATATTATGCTTCCTTTGTGTAATATATGTTCAGTAGGAAACAACTCTATGTAAATATTTATCATAAAGAAATCAGACTTTTTAGGAAAAATCAGATTTTATGAAAAAATATTTTCTTCTCGTAACGTGGGTACATAATTACTCAAAGATCCCCAGACCTTTGATTGCATTAGAAACACACTGAAAAATCATCTTGTTTCAAATTTGTTCATTTTATTTCTTCAGAATGCTTAAACCATTTCAATTTAAATTCAATCATAATTCGTTCGTCTCCGAAAACCACTTTTCACCGTAATTGCCTTCTAGAGGTACTCCACAAATAAGTTATATGAAATAACACATCAAAAACGCGGGGATCAAACGATTTACACCAAATATGTTTAATGAGGTGCGTAAATTTTAAATTGTCAAGAAAATGTGACGCCATACCGCCGGATCGCTAGGTCAAAGGTTAATTTATAATTTGGTATTGGTCGTTAATAAGTTACATAGGCCGTTTGTCGTTTCCTCATAGAGAATAAGCGAATTCGCAATATCCATGAAAAAAAAGGTTTCAACGCGATTGCCAAAGTTTTAAAGCATATGTTTAGTATATCCAAAATCTTACCTTGCACTTGTTTTAAATTTTATTCAGGTAAAATAAGGAATGAATTTAGTTCTCCTTTTTTTTTCAAGAAAAACTTTTAAATAAAACCTTTATTAAAAACCTTACACCTTTAAAAAAACACTTTTTTATAAAGAAATGTATTTTATTTTAAGCTTTGTCACTTAACATGTACAAAGCATCATACTGTACAAATATATTTTCTTAAAAAACAGTTTTTAAATATACATACTTTATATAAGACTTTTTTATACTACTTTATATAGAAGCCCAAACTTAATCATTTTAATTTGGAAAGAGTTATTTTCTGTACATAAATATTACTTTTTATACTTTAAGTCTACGCTATTTTTTAAAAAAAAAAAAAATACGAAATATTTCTGTTTTTTTAATATTTAATATAATTTTAAGGGTAGCCCCGTTTCTTTGGGTTTTTTACAACGTTTACCTATGGTAATCATTATAATTTCAATGATTTCCTTGACTGATAGGTTGGTATGCGGCTGACCACCCAAACTGTAAAAAATGGTTCACTTTGCCAATGTCACCCCTGCTTCAGGGAAGGTCGGCAAGAGTTGCAGGGCTTATGTTCATTTGAGATTAGGTTTTTTATATTGTAGGTCCACATACGGCATGTGTAAGCGCGAAATTATGCATGTCTGCTTGTGGGAATGCATTTAATATGAATCTCAAATGATACATATCTTTGCAGTTTAGATTTAGATTTAGATTTAGATATCTAATTCGTTTTCTATGTTTTAATTATATAACATGCAAGGTACTTACAATAGTATTAATATTATATCATTACGAAATATTGATTAACTAATTTCAAAACAATACAGCTGTTTATACCTGTATTGTTTACTTAAAGAAAAACTCTCTCAATTTTTTACTTCACAAGAAAACAATAAAAGGTCATACAAAATCTTATACAATCCGTAACACACCAACAAACAAACTATAACACTTAAGTGAGAGAGCTTCCTTGGGATGACTCCTTTTGAATATGCATCGGAACTTTATTCTGCAGGAAAATAAAAATCTTTCTTCTTGAAGTAGCGACCGGATATTAGCCAGCTTACTTCGTAAAACAAGAAGTCAGACAGAGAAGAAAAGTAAAAAAAAGTACTGCAGTTATGTATATAATATAAAGGGATTCTTGGCTCCGGCTGGTTTGACTTGCAGAAAAAACAATTTATTGATGATGCAGCAAGTTTATTTTTGATTCGTAAGATACAAGTTTACAAAGATAGTCTTTGAGCGAATATTTTTAAGAAAAAGAACACAAAATCTTATTACTTTGAGTTAAATAGTCTTAACAAAGCTACCTTCATTGGTAAGGTACATTGACTTAATGTTATTACTTAATGGTAAGGTAATAACACTACCATAGACCAGAATAATGTTGAGGTTGAACAATTCAAAGCCCCTTAAATAAATCATTTAGGTATTCTTTTTACCTATTTTATTATATTATAGATTTCAATATTTGATCCAACGTATTTTTAACTCTAAAAATTCCAAACAAAGTGGCTTTTTAAGGATGTGCACTTTCCTGTACTTTGCCAGCAAAAATACTCTTCGAGGTTGTAAATCAACGGGAAAATGATTGCAAACAAAATAAGTATTTTACAACTCTATTTTATAACTTAAAATATTGCCACCTTGTGTTACGTTAGAAAACTGCACATACGAGTATAGAATATTCATACTTTATGTTCTCGCATTAAGCGTGTGGGACTTATTTGTTTTGGCAGGTAATGAAGATCAGCCTTACGCCTATGACTGAACTCTTGAGGGAGTAGGTTCTGTTTTCTTTAAATTTTGAGTACACCTTGTGGATACAATGAAATGGGTTAGGATACAATACCGAAATGGAAATCTATTACTCTGAGTATAAAATATTATAAAAACTCCCCTCGATCACGTTAATAGAAAAATGAGTACAAGATACAGCAGCACCTCTAGTGAGTGTTTTAGTATTAATGAATGATTTTCTATTCGCGCGATCGAGGGGAGTCTATGTAATGTTTTAGACTTAGGCTTGGTATTTTCAACGTTAGCATAATTATGTGACTTTCAACTGATAAAAAAACTTCTCACACGATTGGCATGTATGTGTTCTTTTCATTCAGTATAAATTCGCTGTACTGCCGTTGCAATTCCGGGCCTTAGGGTGCATGTCACACCCCCACCCACACAGATGAAATAAGATGTTTTATCCATATGTATATGTAATACGATGCAAAAGTACTTCAATCTTCTTTCAGAGTCACATAACATTGCGCATGATGGAACTAATGAAACGGTTGAGTGCAAAGAATGCAGATATGATCCTTATTATACAATGTAATAAAAGTGCTTCTTCATAAACGTAATTTTTAATTTAAAAGTTTTTGAAACCTTCAAAGTGTTCTAGAAGCACTATTTCTACAAATGGATGAAATCAGTAGGTAAAATCTATTTTATTATTGAAGCAATCATAGTCTAGAAATCAACACTTCAAACTCGTAATCGAAAAGATGTGTATTTGGTTTATGGAAATTTGCAAAAGATATATAACATTATTGGTGAATTGTAATGGGAAGAAATCGGCAAACGCCAAGTATGCCTTTTCAATCGGTTGATTCATATAGTATTTTTTTTCAAAAGAGAATACAAATGCAATGCATTAAAAAGACACTTTGCTGCTCATACAGTACAACTTCTTACCGCGTTTTCTCCGTAAAGGGCGGAGCCTCTTTATTTTTACAGTAGGGGGTCCGGCCTTACGCCAACCACTACATCTGAGGTTGTCCTCTTTCAGTTTCCAAAGGGAGCTGGTGCTCTTGTGAAGGCTGAGTTATCTTGCCTATTTGTTTATTTAAAGTTTGAAATAAACACCGAAACGGGAAAACATTTCTAACTCCTTTGATTGGGATCGAACTCTAGCTAGGCACGTAGCAAAAGCTATTCTGTGCATTCTAATAACTGAGCTTTTCACCGGACTTTTAAAATAAAATACAGAAGATAATAGGGGAGTTTTACCTACCATTAAAACTCTTATTATGTTTCTATAGATGTCTGGAGTCCATATTATGAGAGAAACAATCACTTTTCCCCTTTTATGTGGTTTTTTAGTCTATTCCTGGGTCTTTGATTTGCACTTTTTTACACTTTAGGCACTTTCTACTCTATGGTCGCTTTTTCCCCATTTCCTGTTCCCTATTTCCAGTTTCCCCATAACCCGGTCGCAATTTTTCATAAAGCTCATAATACACCAGGTAGGGGTTACCTGGACTCCAGACATCTATAGAAACATAATAAGAGTTTTAATGGTAGGTAAAACTCCCCTATTATGTGTTCTGAGAGATGTCTGGAGTCCATATTATGAGAGATCTGTCTATTATCTCCTGGTGACCGGGGACGTCTTTATTTGATATTAACTGGTTGAAATAGGGAAAGATCTTCTGGAGCTGTATGTTTCAACATCTCTTTCTGATAGTATTTTCTGAAAGTGTTTTCCTTTTTCCAGTTGCCTCTTTCCAGTATGTTATCTATTGGATTAAGTGATGCGACCGCTGAACGTGTGCTGCCGGGAGTGGCCTCTACTCCTGCTGATTTTAGCGTGTTCTTTACCCATCCTCCTATGATTGTTCTTGCAGCTGCCTTCACTTGTACTCGGGTGCTGATGAACAGGTTATAAAGATTTTGTCCTGATCTCCTTTCGCGTGATAGTTCAATCAGCTTCCTTATCCAGAAGACTGGGTTGACGTTGTGTTCCTTGGATTCCAGAAGTCTCCGATTAGATTGTCGGTGTTTGAGGGTATCTGTTTTTGATCTAAAGAATGGAATTAACACAATTGATGTGCCTTCGTCGAGAATGTTTCCTTCTGTGATATTTAGCAAGGTCAGATCGTGTACTCTTCTTCCTGAAGATAACAGAAGTAAGATTGCCGTTCTACACGCAACTTCATAGAGAGAATCTGATCGAGGAGTGTTCCTGACTAGCCAGTCTCTCACTATCTGCCGATTCCACACAGGGGACTTAGGAGGGTTGATCTTTACCATTGCTAGTGCTTTTAATGTTTTTAAATTTAATTTCACTAGGAAATCTGAGCTGAGATTATTTTCCATCATTGCGTTGCAGAAGGTTACGATGGCTGACTTGTGTACCAGCATAGTCCTGTATGATAGTTTTTCGTTAATGAACAGTTGCGCTAGATACCTTGCCAATTGATTAGGAGATGGTGTGTTGGGATGGGTATTATTCGCCAGTATCCAGCGGCACCATCTTTGCCAAGCAGGTTTATATGTGTTGAGTGGGGAAGCTCGCCATCCTGACAGGAACAGTCTTTTCTCTTCCGCGTTCCAGGAATTTAAGATACTGTCCCCAGTCCCAATTTTCCACACTTCCATTTCCAGATCCTGAATCCTGGGTGGTGGATTGCCTGTTGATGTGTTGATTAGTACTGACACCAGGTTCGGTATTTGCATCGGAGGTACGAGTGATCGACGAATTAAGTCTGGACGCCAGAAGACCCTCTGCCACCTCGGGACCACGAGTAGGTAAGTTCCGGTCGCCCCGTTTAGGTGCCTCAGGATCCTCGGTATAAGGTTTGGCGGAGGAAATATCCGACCCACATTGTAGAGCCAGTGCCGACTGAAGGCGTTTTGAAAGATTGCGCATGAGTCTGTGGAGTCTCTGGACACGTAAGTTGAACTCATGTGTGCCATGGTGGATGCGAACAGGTCTATATCTGGTACTCCGAAATGATTGAAAATGGCCTTCGTTGCTGTTGGTAAGAGATGCCACTCTGGAGGGGATCTTCCTCTTGATAGGTGATCCGCGTCTCCGTATCTTCCCGGTAGGTACTGCGCTGTTAGCGAGATTTCCCATTGGTCTGCCAGAGTCAACAGATCTCGAGTAAGATTTAGGAGTGTTTTGGATCTGGTGCCCCCTTCCTTGCGGATGTAGGCGACTACTGTCGTGTTGTCTGATTGTACCAGAATTTCGGAGCCGGAAAGGTCGTGCGCTGTGCGTTGCAGGGTTGCAAAAACAGCGAACAACTCTTTTCGGTTGGAGTGCTACTTCTTTTGTTGAACGGTCCACTGTCCTGACAGCATCAAGTCGTCCAGAGTTGCTCCCCAAGCTAAGTCTGACGCATCTGTTGTCAAGAAATGTCCGAAGGTTTCCCTGTGGATGGAACTTGATTCGTTCGCATTCCCTATCCACCACTCTATTTCTTGTAAGCTGTCCTCGGTCATTTGTATGGACCCTCTTGGTGACAGGTGCTTCAGTGGCTTGCTCGCTATCTGCAATTGTCTGCAGTGGAGGCGACCATGAAGCTGGCAAAGTTTAGTCTTCCTAGGAGACTTTCCGCCAGTTTTAAGGACCATTTTCGAGAAGTCAGTATTGCTCGAAGTGAGTGGCACAATGCCTCTTGCTTCCGGTAAGAAAGACCTACTTGGTGACAGGTGCTTCAGTGGCCTGCTCGCTATCTGCAATTGTCTGCAGTGGAGGCGACCATGAAGCTGGCAAAGTTTAGTCTTCCTAGGAGACTTTCCGCCAGTTTTAAGGACCATTTTCGAGAAGTCAGTATTGCTCGAAGTGAGTGGCACAATGCCTCTTGCTTCCGGTAAGAAAGACCTACTTGGTGACAAGTGCTTCAGTGGCCTGCTCGCTATCTGCAATTGTCTGCAGTGGAGGCGACCATGAAGCTGGCAAAGTTTAGTCTTCCTGGGAGACTTTCCGCCAGTTTTAAGGACCATTTTCGAGAAGTCAGTATTGCTCGAAGTGAGTGGCACAATGCCTCTTGCTTCCGGTAAGAAAGGAATTTGCAATTGTTGTGCGTGTCCCAAACGATTCCCAAGTACTCTAATTGTTGAGTGGGGAAGAGCACTGACTTCTGGAGATTTACATACCACCCCAGAGATTGTAGGATATCTACTGCTAGATGCGATTGCCGACAAAGATCGTCCTTGGATTGGCTCGCAAGGAGGAAGTCGTCGAGATAAACGATTGTCCGAATACCTCGTCGCCTCAGTAGTTGGGCTACCCAATTTGTAAGGGTTGCAAACATTCTGGGGGCAGATGAAAGGCCAAAGGGCAGACTTGTCATCTGAAGTAATTCTCCTCGATAGACCAGTCGCAAAAATCTCCAATGTTTCTGTGCACTTGGGAGATGAAAGAAGGCTTGCGATAGGTCTATTTTCGACAACCAATTGTTTGGCTGCAGAAACTCTGGCACTTTGTAGTGGCTATGAGTTTGAACGGAACCGGGTCCAGGAAGAAGTTTAACGATTTCAGGTTGAAAATCATTCTCGAGGAACGGTCCGATTTGGGTGTTAGGAACATTTTTGATAAGAAGCTGGGAGATGACTCCGCGGCCTCTATAACGCCGAATTCGGTCATTTCCTTTATTTGAGAGTCCATTTCGGGTGAAGGACTCGTCTGGTATAGCATTAAGGTCTTTTTGTGTGGTAATATCAGAGGGGGAATTGAGATGAAAGGTATTCTTACTCCGATTATCATCTTCAGGATGTGGTTTGGTGCTCCGAGTGACGTCCAAACCTGTAGGGAGGACTTCAAGCATCCTCTGCGAAATGGTTTCTTGTCATTTTCGTGGATGCCTCCGTCTGTCTCCTTTGAGATTTCCTGACCGTGTGTTATTCCCTGCCCTTTTTCCTCTTGAAGAGAAATTTGGAGCGTCTCTAAGGCCTCGATTGCTTTCCGCAGTGGGTCGTTGCTGCCCTCTAAAAAACTGATTCCTTTTCTGTACTGGAACGTGCGGTTTCGATGAGGTGCTGGGTTGAGGGCACTGGGTCTTCACTGACAATTTGTCGGTGGTCCCCACTCTAGAGAAAAAAGACGTGAGACTGTCTTTGCCAAACAAGTGTTCGGTACTCGGCGGGAATTTGTTTAACCCCTCTCACATGCTCTTCCTTAACATGCCCTAGCACAGCTTTCCTGCGGAACTGGAGGGCCTCTGTCCGCCTCCCCCATACCGTCTGGAGGATGTCTTCCGAGACTTTCTGGTATGGCGAGTCCAGAGCGAACAGCGTTTTGACCTTTTCGAAAAGGGCTTTCCTCGCCAAGGTCGTGTCGCTCCGGGCTCCCCAGTTGACCAAGGTCTGAAGCCCAGACTGGAACTCCTCTTTCTGGATGAGGAGGGCGTGGGACATGGCTGCAAACGACCGCTCGCCTGAATAGGGGAGCTTACGTCGCACTGGCGAAGTTCATCGTTCACTGCCAGGTCGACGAACGCCGGTTCTGCCAGGTACTTTTTCTGTACCTCGGCGTACCTTACTCCGGCCCAGTTTTCACTGTCGAAGTGCTGGAGCCTTTGGAGCGCTTCGACCCTGTTGCTCTTGGCCTTGGGGTGAGCTGGTTCTTCCACCGTTGTGGCGGCTTCCTGGAAGCTCAGCAGTAGCTCTTCCTGGGCCTCCTCATTCTCTTCCAGTCCCGAAGGTTGTTAGAGGAAGTTGCTGGAAGAGTTTCCTGCCGCCGATTCAACGAGATTTCCCATAGAACTGGCGGGCCAGTCACCGAAAACTGCGTTCGTCAGCATCACGATGTGGGAAACCAGATAATCTATCCTTGGGTCCAAGACAACCCTCAGCCGTTTCTGACGCCGCGGCGGTGAACCTGATTCCGAAGTGTCGTATCCGCGTTTTAGTGACGCATCACCTGAATCCTGTGAGATTTCGTCGAGAGGTTGCCCTTTATTGTTATCACAACTCATAACATTGATTTTGATGTTATATAAAGTAAAAACTCCGTTAAAATAACGAAAAACGTTTTTCGTAAATATGACAGCGTGGCATAACCAACAAAAATACGTATGCGAACTTTTAACCACCACAATATCACCTGTTTTAGTTTTTAATTGTTCACAAGGACACAAGATGGTAAAATAACACTCTTTTAAATGTTTTTGCCCAGGAATATTGTCAATTCACTCAAATTTTCGAAGGTAAAATCAACTGACATGTGACCACAAGGGGAAAATGACGCTTTATGTAAAATTGCGACCGGGTTATGGGGAAACTGGAAATAGGGAACAGGAAATGGGGAAAAAGCGACCATAGAGTAGAAAGTGCCTAAAGTGTAAAAAAATGCAAATCAAAGACCCAGGAATAGACTAAAAAACCACATAAAAGGGGAAAAGTGATTGTTTCTCTCATAATATGGACTCCAGACATCTCTCAGAACACATAATAATGTATATAGTTCGCTTTGTGTGAAATAAAGTGTCCTGCGATGCTAAAGTTACGTTCACCCTTTCTGCTATTTCGTGGCTATTAAACTTTATAGTCTGATAAAAATTATAAATTTTCATACAAATTGGCTACGGGCCAGTGATAGCTGTTATTTAGCACATTTTATATACGCTGAATCTACGTACATAAAATTCATAAAACAACCGATAATAATATGTATGCACAGCGATAGAAATGTAATTGCCTTTAAAAGTACAGTTTTCTATTATCTAAGTTGCAAAGATATATTAGCATTTACGGCTGATATTTCATGCTTGCCTACGAGCAGGCACCTGTAAGTTTGCGCTTATACTATTGCCAACTTATGAGTCAAGCCACTTTTTTTTTGCCGACCTTCCCTGATCTAGCTACTAATCTAAATATTTGTTACTGTTGATAAAAAGTACATAAATATTAGAATTTAGATGACTTACATAGGTTGGTACGAGGCTGACCACCCGTGCTGCAAAAATCGGTTCACTTTAGCCAATGCCACCCCGGTTCAGGGAACGGCGGCAGGAGTTGCAAGGTTTATGCCCATGTGAGGTTTTCTTTATTTGAATGCACACATGCAGAATGTGTAGGCGCGAACCTACATGTGCCTGTCTGTAGGCATGCATTTCATATGAGCCTTAAATGTTAACATTTCCTTGCAGCTTAGATTATAGATTATAGATATAGACATAACGTTTTATTTAGTGACTTAATTTACAAGTGTAATGGGAGGTCTCTCATAATCGCTCTTCTGCGTAATCCAGTACAGGCATACTTGGCAGTTCTCTCACATTAATTGTGTATTAAAGCCAAAGAAAATGAGCTTGCCAAAAATAGTTGTTCATTTAAACCTTAGAGGTTAAAAGAAGTCTTAACAAATAAAACCTTAAATTATCTTAATTTACGGCAGTAACTTTGTAAAAGGTAATTTTATAACATAAAAATAAAAATACAATTTGTTAAAGTTCACTTATAGTTTAATTTTATGCACAATCAGTTTTGGGAGAAGCAGTACCTCCCATCTTCAGGGTAGAATGAAATAAAAAGAACGTGAATATTGAGGTAGGTACGACATTCTTCTCTCGAGACTGGTTAGGAATAAAATAAACCCAGAAGTAAAGGCTTTTTCTGCTAATCCAGTCTAATCTAAGTGGCAAAGATAAGTTAAATTGGAGATTCACATTACATACATTCCCACAACCAGACACGTACAAGTTCGCGCTTGCACATGCCTCATGTGAACCTACAACATAAAAACCAAATCTCAAATGGACATACACCCTGCAACTCTTGCCGTCCTTCCCTGAAACAGGGGTGACATTCGCAAAGTGAACCATTTTTACAGCATGGGTGGTCAGCCGCATACCAACCTATAAGTCAAGGAACCAATGCTAAGCCATAAATTAAACATGCTTTTTTCTACAAAATATATTGGAAATAGCGGCTTCGTCTCCTTAAATTTCCCTTTGTATCCCGACCATGAGAAGTACAATTTCGATTGTGTACCTTGACTTGTAGATTGGTGTGACACTGAACAGCCAAACTGTCAAAACGGTTCACTGTCAATGTCACCCCTGTTTCAGGGGAGGACGGCAAGAGTTGCAGAGTTTATCCAACTATGGGAATTGGGGGACAAGGGTGCTCACATTGTCGATTTGTTTGGATAATTGCACCGTGTATATTCATGTAAAATAACTTTTAATCATGCTTATTACACATAACAAATATTGTTTTTAGATATGGATAGAAAAGAATGTGGTGCAAAAGAAAGTGTGAAAGTGAAGATTAAAAGAAGTTTGTTAAGATGGTTTGGGCATATGGAGAGAATGAATGAGGAAAGACTGACGAAGAAAGTATATGTTAGTAGAATAGATGGATGTCGTGGTAGAGGAAGACCGAGAAAGGTATGGATGGACCAAATATCCGAAATTGCAAATGAATGGAATATCCAGAGTCATAATAAAAGAAGAGCTTGTATGAAGAAGGTTATGACTCTGGAGGAAATGAAAGAAGTATGCAAGGATAGAAAGAAATGGCGGTTGATCTGTGATGTTGGCGGCTAGGGTTTGTTAAAGTGAAATTGGTTTTATGATTTAGTTTTTTATGTCCATGTATATATTGTAATTTTTATTCTTTGATTTAAAAAAATGTAATTTGTCATGTATGTTCCTTGACTTATAGGTTGTTATGCGGCTGACCACCCATAATATAAAAATTGGTTCACTTTGCCAATGTCACCCCTGTTTCAGGGAAGGACGGCAAGAGTTGCAAGGCGTATGTTCATTTGAGATTGGGTTTTTATAATGTAGGTCCACATGCGGCATGTGTTAGCGCGAAATTATACATGTCTGCTTGTGGGAATGCATTTAGTATGAATCTTAAGTGATATATATCTTTGCAGCTTAGATTAGATTAGATAAGATTAGATGATTATTGCATACGCATGCACATGGTATGCCAAAACAATAAACTTTTTAACATGTCAAAGAAAGTCTACCCTCTTTCACGCAGCTAAGTACAGCCTTTTTTCTTACAAATATGTATCTGATACTGGTCGGTTTCCTCGAATTTCAAAACTATTGTAAGTAAGTAACTAGAAGAAGAACTAGCTGTTTATTTAAAGATCGTTTGGTAATCTAAATTCTCTATAATCTAAGATGCAAGGATACATTCATTTAAAGTTCTCAAATGCATGCCCACAAACAAACACGTGTAGTTCGCGCTCACAAATGCTGAATGTGTACTTACAAATAAAATCCAAACCTCAAATGAACATAAGCCCTACAACTTTTGCCGACCTTCCCTGACACAGTGGTGACGTTGGCAAAGTGAACCATTTTTTACAGTATGCGTGGTCAGCCTCAGACCAACCTGTAAGTCAAGGAATATCATAAAATCACAATAATCTATAATCTATCTATAATCTAAGTTGCAAGGATATATTCATTTAAAGCTCTCAGATGTATGCCCACAAACCAACAAGTGTAGTTCGCGCTTACAAATGCTGAATGTGTACTTACAAATAAAATCCAAACCTCAAATAAACATAAGCCCTACAACTTTTGCCGACCTTCCCTGACACAGGGGTGACGTTGGCAAAGTGAACCATTTTTTACAGTATGCGTGGTCAGCCTCATACCAACCTGTAAGTCAAGGAATATCATAAAATCACAATAATCAGTTTGGATAATCGACAATTTATTAAAACACTGTTTACTTGCACTTAATATATTAATATACTGATGTTTTCGATCACTCACATCATCATCAGCTATAAAAAAAATCATAAAATACATCCCACTGATGATGATCGTGAGTGATCGAAAACGTTGGTATATTTATAAATAAATTGAAAGTAAACCGAGTTTTAATAGAATAAAGATTCATCTTATTTTTTTTTCTATAAAATTTACTAAGGTACAAAAATTATAAATGTTTTTTTACGCAACGCAGCGCAAACGCAAAACGCAACTAAGCTACACATATAGTGTAACTTCTTGCCGCGTTATCCCCGAAGGGGTTGCATTTGAACCTATTTATTTTTACAGGTAAGGGGGCCGGCCTTACGTCAACTACTTCAGTTGAAGTGGGGGTTTCCCAGCTCCCGAGGGGTGTGGTACTCATTTCTTGTGAAGGCTGAGTAAACCTCGCCGGTATTTTGTTTTTGGGTTTGAAATAAACACCGAAACGGGAAATCATTTCTGATACCCTCGGTGGGATTCGAACCCGAGCTCACGGCATGGAATGCAAGCACTCTACCAACTGAGCTATCGACCGGACCGGCAAAATTCAAGTAATTTATTCTGGAATGCTTTTACCCCTACGCATTGCACACGCCTGGTAAATCCCACATATACGTGCATACAACATTTCAGACCGCACTCTTTATCTCCTTTCGATTTAGAACGTTCAACTTCCCTATGTTGTCGGATCTCAACGCACCGCCCGCCCGCCCGTTAAAGAATAAATTTAGTACAAATAAATTACAATATCGGGGACAGGCTGTCTTTTGTCCTTTGATCCGCGGCAGATAAAACTGTAACATAATATCCTTGGACGAATTGGTGTTCCTATCACATGCGGCCCATCTCAGTACCAACATGCCTGTTAAACAAGAACACTGCAAAACCACAATGAAAGATTATTCATTTTTATAGCTCAATGTTTTCTCCCTTTACAAATAGTAATGAAATAAGATTTGGTGAGCGCTTTTTTTTGTGAAAACCACATCTCAAGAGGAGTGGCGAAGAGTACCATACAAGCTGATTCCCATCGGCTTCCCTTTTAAAATGAGGCAACAAAGTAGTAAAAAAATATAGGCACAAAGTAAAAAAATACATTTAAAACCAAAGAAACAATACATATTTCCCCCCATTGAAACCATGCAGTCTACTTTATTATCATTTTTGCCTCATTTTAAAAGGGAAACCGATGGGAATCGGCCTGTATGGCACCCTTCTGAAGAGTTCTCTGCGAGCTCGGGCGTTGCTGTAGTAAGTGCCAATTCTCGAGCAAGACCCAGTTGGTGTATGGCTGGATGGACCTATGGTGAGCGGTCTTTGGTAAAGCTATATTAATTTTTCAACCCAGCAAAGAGAAAATTTAAAAAATGAAATATATTTTCGTGCTCCGCCGGGATTCGTACCCACTGCCTTTTAATCACGAGTCCGAAGTGTTAACCACTAGACTACGGATTGTTCAAATACACTTATGAACAGGAGAGCAGTTCTCCAATAATAGATAAAGTAAATAATCACACACATACACATTGTCCTGACGATAACTCTGTTGGTAAAGCGCTTGCATTCAATGCATAGGGCTAGGGTTCGACCACCATGCGTACATATGATATTATAAACAAACTTACTTTAAGATACACAACTATCTCTTAAAACTCAACTATCAACTAAATAAATATTCAACTATCTTTTAAAACTATGAGGCAGACAACCCATACTGTGAACAGAATCACGTTTGTCAATGCTAGCCTTGTTTTGGCGGAAGGCTCCAAGAGTTGTAGGTTTTACCTTCATTTGAGGTTTAGGTTTTTTGGTTGTTGTGCATTAAATATTGGCAGCAAATGTCTTTGCAAATAAGATTTTGGTTAGACAGTTCGTCCCGTTAGTGCTTGTTTGTCTTTTGTCCATAAGAGGTAATTTCTCATGAGCAATATTTGTATGTGTACTGGACCAATGTGTCTTATGAAAACTGGAGATTAATTTTACAAAAATTTAAAACAACTCTCACATTATCGTGTTTTACGTTTTTTTCTTGGTTGAGTAGATGTGATTCTTAAGACAATTTCATTGAAAGATCATATTTAAATCGAGTAGTACAGCGGTCCGCAACCCTGGGGTCGCGACCCCGTGTGGGGTCGCGAAAGATATTTATGGGGTCGCCAAAGAAGTCAACAAGGTCCTGTACTTATCGAATTTTATTAATGTTTATGCATAAAATATAACCTCTCTTTACATACACAATTACACAATGTCCTTAAAACGGAGAGAATTGAAAATAATTACGAGTGTACGGCCGTTTGTCCACCGCACGCCGTCACCGTCACGTCACCGGGAACGAGATGACGGCGCCGAAGAAGGGGTACATGTAATGTATTTATTTTATTGCCTGGTTATAGGCAATACAATACATAACCTATAACCAGCAAAATCGGTCGCGGTGGACAGACGATCGCCGTCACATAAATTAAACCCGGCCCGAAATAATCTCGTTCTCGGTGACGTGACGGTGACGGCGTGCGGTGGACAAACGGCCTACGACCTGTCCAGTCCCGCCCGTCACAACCTCACCGTTCCCGCGCCCGCGATTTTTTTTCTGGGGTCGCTAATAACTCTTTTTTGAATTTTGGGGTCGCAATATCAAAAAGGTTGCGGACCGCTGGAGTAGTAGATAAGAAAAACAAGCACTGCGGAGACGAGTTAAGTTATTTGTATCCGTAACTTCTTCAAATGAAAGAATAATATAATTAATCGGCATAGAAATTAGGATTCTAGTATCTCATAATTTGTATTATTTTTCATTGAAATTCTTTGACTCTTTGGTATCGGCTGAACTGATAATCATACTGGAAATGAATGATAAAAAATAAAATGAAATGAAATGCAGAAAAAAACCATCGTATAGAGTAGAAGTTAATATGCAGGACAAAGACAATACATCCTTTGAAATAGATGCAGTCATCCTGGGCTAAGAGAGAATAATGAGAATCCAGCGAAGCCAAAAAAAATAACCTAAAAAAGAAAAAGGCAGCCCAGCATATTTTCCTTTGATTAAATGTCATTTTAACCAGAGTTTTTTTTAAAATAAATTCTAATTGAATATACCACGGTCTTTGTTTTAATAAATTTTGTGTTTTTTTCTGCAGGACACTGAAAAGTTTATACATATTTCGATGTGTCGTGAATGCGTTAAAAACAATATTTTTTTGTTGAGTGGATTTATTAACATTTAAAATTCATACCAAGCGCATTCCCGATAGGAGACACGTTTACGCTTACACATGCTGCGTGTGTGCCTGCAAGTGTATGTACTTACAAAATAAACCAAATCTCAAATGAACACAAACTTTGCATCTTTTGCCAATCCTAACCTAACCTTTTTTTTACTGTATTGGGAATAACCACAAAATTCGTTACATACCTACCATTGAAAAATAAACACATTTTTGTTCTTTGAAAATACACAATCCCAATTCTTTAGTTATATAGACGTTTTAGATTCATAAATATTTCAAATACGCCCTCAAGCCGACCGGTTTGTTTCGCTCTTCCCAAAATGAAATTTACCTGCAAAAAATAAGATAAATACAAAGAAACTAACAAAAAATCATTGTGGTTGTTTCCATATTATGCTTTAATACATAGTTGGTATGAGGCTGACCACCCGTACTGTAAAATATGGTTCACTTTGCCAATGTCACACCTGTTTCACGGAAGGTCGGCAAGAGTTGCAGGGCTTATGTTGATTTGAGATTGGGTTTTTATATTGTAGGTCCACATGCGGATATTTATACGTGTCTGCTTGTGGGAATGCATTTAATATGAATCTCAAATGATATATATCTTTGCCACATAGATTTAGATTAAGACCTAGCCTTTGATTGCCGTATTTGGTTATTCCAAAAATTAGACACATTCTTTATTTTCAATACTGCAATGGTGTCACGTTTTTTTTAAAGATTTCAAAGTTCAAATTCAAGTATTTTTTAAATCCATACACTCGTCACAGCAAATATCAACTTTCGCTTTTATCTATGTATATTGTATATGTAAAATGGGAAATAATTTCGGCAGCATGAAGGGATCCGATCAGATTCTTATGAAATCAATTTGTAAGGAATTCGAATATCTGCTGAGGAATTTGCATTATATTATTGCCTCACAAGTACATATCTGCGTATTTTTTTCATATAAATTCAAGAAGCAATAACTTTTAACATCCAACAATGTCAGATGATTTTCGAAATTTGATTTTACACGCAAAGGGTGAGCGTTTACTTCAAGAATAATTCCCGACACGAGTCTGAAACATTTGGACTGTATTTTTATTTTGCTAAACTAAACAACTTTCAAACAAATTGTTGAAGAATTATTTTTCTGAAAAACAAATGAAGTAAAAGTTATTTTAACCAGTAAACGAGCTCAATAAATCGAATATTATTTATTCAAGATTCTTACAACAACAAAAAAACAAAGTTAATTATTTAAAAAAACAAATGGGTAAAACATAGTTTTAATTCACTTACCTATTCTAATCTAATAATTTGTGAATTAAAACTATGTTTTACCCATTTGTATTTCTAAATAATTTAAAATGGACTTTCACTGTGTGAATAGATTAACACTTAAAATACATATATAAAACAAAGTTACTTTAAATTTGTTTTTTTTTCAAACAGATTTTTTTGTTTTATGCAGCGGCAACATTTTTTTTTCTTCGCGAAAACAAGAAGTACCTACTCGCAAATGCAAGGTTTGACGCAACGCAATCCAACTATGTTGCACATACAGTGCCACTTTTTGACAAGTGCAACGATTTATTTTTTACAGTTAAGGGGCTGGCCTTACGCCATCCAAGTAAGAAGTTGAAGTAAGGGTTTCACTGCTGCTGTGTGAGCAGATTCTCATTATTTGTGATGGCTGATGATGATGATGATGGATGATTTCTTTCCTGTGGCGCCATTTAATGGTCCAGGACCATCTCAAGGGCGCCATGGCTGAGTAAACTTTGACGGTACAACTATTTTTGGTTATAAATAATCACCGTGACGGGAAATAATTTCTGACGCTTGGTTTCTGTAAAGTCTTTAGATGGTACATACTTGAATAATTGTATTTGTATTTATTCAAGATTGTGTAAATGCTTACTCGAATGTTCTATATACAATGTTCTGGCGAAATTCCGCCTGTGTCAGTTCTCAATGTTTCGAGAATAGCCGATGTTCTAAACTATAAATAGAGACCGAGATGCTCTGTAGCCAGACTAGTATTGAAGCCGTCGACCTAAACAGTTCAAAAACAACACTTTGTACCATCCAAATGTGACCCGTAATCTGAAAGAACCGAACTAAAAACGCAACTAAGCTACACATCTAGTGTAACTTATTGCCGCATTATCCGCTTAGGGTTTCGCATGTAGCGAGTGGAACCTTTTACAGACAAGGGGGCCGACCACTTCAGTTGTAGTCAGGGTTTCCTAGCTCCCGAGAGTGCTAGTACTCATTTCTTGTGAAGGCTGAATAATCCTTGCCGGTGTTTTATTTTGGGGTTTGAACTTTGAAATATACACTGAAACGGGAAATCATTTCTGACACCCTAAGTGAGATTCGAACCTGAGCTCTCAGCATGGAATGCAAGCACTCTACCAACTGAGTTATCGACCGGACGTTGCAAAATAAATAACAGCACTTTTTATCGAATTGAATCCGGTAGAATCACAGCAATATTATTATTCGAGCTCCGTTGTGCTTCCAGCTGTTAGTTTGCTAACTAATATAGAATAAACGCTCCAGTTATGAAAGAAAAGTTTTCATCGAGCGAGTTTGCCCCCCATAACATCCACCTCACCTACATTGTTTTCGGCGATGTATGTGTGTGTGGTTTAATATTTCCTATGGCAAAACAATGGCCGGCTTTCTGCCACCCCGCCACGCCAGCTAAATCTCTCCAAAAATGATAATACATTACATTACCTACTACCTACAATTTACAATAATATATCCCATTCTGGTTAGACCGCTCCGTAGTCTAATGGTAACGCTTCGGACTTGTAAACGGAAGGTTGTGGGTTCAAATCCCGTCGGAGCACAAAAAATATAGGTACCTACCAGATATATTTTTAAATATTACGCTCGTCGCTGGGTTGAAAAATTCATATACCTTAACTAAAGACTGATCGCCAAGCAAAGGCTCGTCCAGCCTTACAGCAATTCGGTATTGCTTGAAAATCAGCGCTTTCTATAGCGACGACCAAGCTAGCAGAGGGCTCTTGAGGTGTGATTCACACAAAAACAGCGCTCACCAAACAAATCATCCAATAATATTTTTTAGTGTTGATCTGTTAACACAGTGAAAGTCCATTTTTATAAATATTTAAAAATATAAATGGTAAAACATTGTTTTAATTCACTTTATTTTATTTGTTTATGCTCGAATATTTTCGCCTAATGAGGCATGTTCAAGAGCAGAATGGTTACAAATATATTTTTATAAAATAATTTTCAAAACCTTTTTCTCAAAGTTTTGAAAATTATTTTATAAAAATATATTTGTAACCATTCTGCTCTTGAAGATGCCTCATTAGGCGAAAATATTCGAGCATAAACAAATACAATAAAGGGAATTAAAACAATGTTTTACCATTTATATTTTTAAATATTTATAAATCATCCTATTATTATTATTACCCGATTCCTTGACTGATAGGTTGGTATATGCTTATCACCCAAATAGTAAAAATGGTTCACTTTACCAATCGGCAAGGTTGGCAAAATTTGCATGGTGTATGTTCATTTGAGTACACAATTGAGTTCAATTTGTAAGTACACATGCAGCATTTTTAAGCGCGAACTTACACGTGTCTGTTTGTGGGCATGCACTTAATACAACTAAAAAAACATTATTATGATGATTCAAGTTTTTAAAAGAAATAATCCACTCGCCACATTCTATTTCTTCCATGGAAAACGTGATGGGACGAACAGTGGCACTGCATGTGTAGCTTAGTTGTGTTTTTGCATTGCGTTTGTACGTTTGTAAAATTTCTATCGCATTAGCTCATCTCATAAAAATCAAGATATTTTTATTGTATACTTGCTTTATATAAAAACACTTTAAATAAACATTAACAAGAATCAAATCAATCAATCGTCAACGACGTTAGCCATGTTGAAAGCACCGGTTCCCATAGATCCCCGAAGTTAAGCAACATTGGGCGCGGTCAGTGCTTGGATGGGTAACCGCTCAGGTACACCGCGTGTCGTTGGCATCTTGGACCGGTCCGTAGTCCGTAGTGGCAACACTTCGGACTCGTAAATGGAAGGTTGTGGATTCGAATCTCGGCGGAGCACTAAAATATACCATTTATATTTCGAATGTGCTCTTCGCTGGGTTGAAAAATTCATAAACCTTTACCAATTACCGGTCACTAAAGGTCCATCCAGCCTTACAGCAACTGGGTCTTGCTTGAGTAATGGCGCTTTGTAGCGACGACCAAGCTCGTACACCTCTGGGGCACTACAACAAGTGTCATAGACCCCTAGAGTCTTTAGAATCTAGGGAGTCTCCCGCATAGGATTTCTTAAAAAAAAAAAAAAAAAAAATGCTTTCGGACGGGAAGCTCCGATAGTGCGCTGTTCTGACAATTAAAAAAAAAACATTTCAGGGCTTGGAGTGTCGCTGACAGTCCCAGCACAGACCGCGTAATAAACGATACAATTGCAACAATACATTTCATAACGTTTCATGAAAAAAAAAACATTAATTGAAAAACGTTGCCCTGCGGTCACTAAGGAATTCCAGTTTGTTTTGCTTCGGTATAATAAATGGTTGTCCAAAGGCATTCACAAAAAAATACAACATCATACCATTTTACAAATTTATCTTTTCTTGACTTTTAGGATGGTATGAGGCTGAATACCCATCCTGAAAAAAATGAACATTTTACCAACGTCTCTCCTGCTTCAGAAAGGTCAGATAAAAGTTTAGGGTGAATGTTCATTTCAGGTTTGGATTTTAATTTGTAAGCACACATGCCGCATTTGTTAGCGTGAACTTACACGTGTCTGTTTGTGTGCATCTGCTTAATATGAATTTTAAATGTTCACATATCTTTACAACGCAGATTATAGATCTATAACCTAAGTTGCACAAATATTTATAATAATATATATATTATTTTCATGACTCATTCCTTTGCCAAACTGCCCGTTTATGGAATGATCTACCAATATATGTGTTCCCTTGCCAATTTGATGCGGTTTTATTCAAAACCAACATCAATCGCCACTTCCTTGCAGCGCCCCATGACAGAAGCAACAGAAACAACACCTCTGCGGCACCCTTCAAGGGTGACATAGACCCCCAAGACTTTGAAGAATTGGAGAGCCTCCCGCACAGGATTCCTTAAAAAATCGTTTAGAAAGAAAATATATTTCATCTGTATAGAATTAAAAAAAAATGTTAGTTTCTGAAATTCGACTAACCAATTTAAAAGCTTGCCACTAAAAGCTTCCATGAAATTTCAGCTACATTTAAAAGTGATGTAAAATTTTGTCAAAGTTTTTTATTGAGCGAGATGGGCTACAGCCTCTTTCAGAATATTTTTCAAATTTATTATAGTGCCAATAACTTTCATTTGACTGGACACACTATTGTATACTTTATTTAGAAAGTGAGGTAATTGTTATCCGATTTTAGTTTTGCATATTAACACCTGCCCGTAGTCTAGTGGTAACGTTTCGGACTCGTGAATGAAAGGCTGTGGGTTTGAATCCCGGTAGAGCACAAAAAATATACATTAATATTTTCGAAAATGTTCTTCGCTGGGTCGGAATATTCATTGCCCTTACCAAAGATCACACAAGGTCCATCCAACCAGTGCCGTTTTTAGCACTACCAGAGCCCTGGGAGAGATTTCTAAGGCGCCCTCTATCCACCATTCAAATCTATACGAAAGGGATATTAAGGGGCACCTGCGTCGCCCTTTTATGCCTGGCGCACTGGACGGTCGCCCAACCGCGTCCTACCTTAGCGCAAGCCCTGCATCCAACCTTACAGCAATTGGGTTTTGCTTGCGAAGCAGTGACTAAGCTCGTAAGAAGTTCGGTTGATAGCTCAGTTTTTTTTTTACTGGTTTAATTTTTTTGTTTTCCATTTTTTTTAATTACCGCCTCACACAATTTCAACCTTTGATCGCTGTTGCCAGTTGGTATGGCAGTCAGTTTGAATTCAAAATTCATTTCAGCCCTGCGAGAAGATGCATAACTCAAAGCAGTTTATTCATTAACTTACATGTGTACATGATGCTATGCTTATAGCGCTCGGGACGAGCACGAACCTTCACAATATTACAAACTCACGGCCAATATTATAAACCTCCCCAGGCACCAAGCTCGTACTTATATTCAAATCATTGATATGCATAAATGTCATTTATGTTGTATCATAGGTACGTGAGGTAGTTATTTTAATTTATAATTTGTAAAAACCTTTTTTTTGTTCTTTGTATATTTAAGACTATTATTTTCTATCTTGTTACTTTTTGGTACTTTTTTCATTGACTTTGTCTTGTCACCTGTTATATTTTCTTTGACTTTGACTTTTCACTTGTTACTTTTTTCTTCGACTCTTTTGCTTGTCACTTTTAATCGCCAGTTTAAAAATCGTCACAAAAGAACACAAAATATCTAGTATTACATTTTTATCCAAACAGAAATTTGTCATTTGTTAAAAATTAATTAAAACAAACCGAATGAATTATTTAATATTCATTTAAGATTTAATAATACTTCACGGTAATAAGCTCATCATGATTATTTTGTCAATTCGTCCTTCGCCATTTTTCCATTAAGTTTCTTTTTCAAGAAACTGTTTCTTAGAAGTATTCACATTTTTTTGAACTCTTGAAAGAATTTTATATTATTTTTGAACGGTACCTTTTCTAAAAATGCTTTGTTCTATGATTTGACTGTGTAAGCAAATGTCGTAAAGAGCACACACACAAAAGGTTCGAGTAAAACTATTTCACAAGCACTTGACATATTAATAATCTGCATTCAGAGAAGTTACATATTACTCTCCAAGCAGTTTGTATGTATTAAATTTTGCGTTGGATGGCACAATATTATATGACTTCTCTGGAGCAGCATGTTTAGAGCATAAGTATTATAGCTTTAAACGACACTTAAGTGCAGTAAAGTATGAAATAATTTTTCTGTATATGAAAGCAATAGTCACTGTTTCGTTAAGTACAAAAAAATAAGGAAATATGGGAGATACGACAGCACCCCTAGTGAGTGTTTTATTTTTTTTGTATTTTTTCTGCTTACGCGATTGTGAAGTACTTACGTAATGTTTTACACTTGGAGTACAATACACTTTTTAATCCTGGACGTTGATCCATATTTCGTGAAAGTTAAATTGAAAAAAATATATATCTAAAGTTAATTAAAAATTCAGCTAATAATTTATTGTCTCCATTGATAAGTTTGTAACAACAAAAGAAAAATAGTGTTTTCATCTATAATCTATGCTGCAAATATATATATACCTTTAAGATTTACATTAAATGCATGCCCACAAACAGACCCATGTAAGATCACGACTAAAAATGCTGCTTGTGTACTGTAAAGATCTGACTCCATCTATATTCGTTTAAACATCCGTAATTCTATACAAAGTATTATATATCTTTCTATGGCACTTAAAAACTTGGAACAAAAAAAAAGGTACCCTCATAAAAAAAACCTTGAGCTGTCCTTTGACAACTCCATTGCTGGGTTGAATTCAGTTTCGATCTGTTTCCCGGGAGTGACGCGTCTCTTCTAGATAAAATCTGAAAATTGCTGTTTAATATTTGATTTGTGGGTGTTTGTGTGGAGATGGAGCTGAAGATGGACCTGAGATGCTGCCGGGAGAAAATAATTAGGCTGATTGCACTAAAAATAACTAATGTCGCGACATTAATACAAACTTAAAACCAGTGGCGTGTTCCTGTCCGTGAGTAAAGCGGTTTGCACAATTATTTTTCTACCATTCGAATTTCGATTGGTTAAGGCATTATTTATGGGGATGTGGAAAGGTCTTTCGTAGTCTGTGCTTCGGGTCTTCCACCCATATCGGGTTTTCCCGATATTGAGGTGCACCAGGAACAGGTTATGGAGTAGATATTTCCACAATTATTGTTTTGCCAGGTTTTCTTTATTTTGGCATCTGTCTCGGGTCTACTTGGCCGGACTTGCTGAGCATCAGACGGTGCCATGGTATTGCGAATTTTGGTGGAATGATGGGGTAAATTAGAAGCTGTCTTCCCTAACAAAAGCAGCTTGGAATAGAGTATGGAGTAGGCGCGCGTTAAGTTTTGGTAACGGGAATGCTGAAATATCCGACCCAGTGGGGTAACACTTAGTCGAAGCTGGTGACAAGACTTCCTTTCCTTTTTCCAAAAATTAGCGTGCTAAAGTCCTGTGACGATTCTTTGGTAGAAGAGAGAGAGCGTCAAGCTTGTAAACCGATCGGTTAATCTCACTTCGGGGTCGCAAGTCCCCGACTTCTCCATTGGAGCTAGCAGGCAGATTTTCTACTTAGAGGTGGGATTTTTAATTAAAATAATTATGGGGTGGGTGGAGGTAGATTTTTCATATTATTATAAATATTTTATACGTAATATATTTAGACGCAATGTAATTTATTCATATTGTTATTATAATGTTATTTTGTAAATTTATGTAATCTGTCAAATAAAAAGACTAACAAAAATTAACACATCAAGTAACTTTCGCGATCTACGTCCCCCCTTTTTCCTTGTTCCCTATTTTGTATACGCCCTTGAATACGTTGACTGCCGTGTTTTTTTTCTATACGCCGTGACCTTACCAGAGCGGGTTCTAGTAATTTCACAGAAAACAAAATCCCATTAAAAATTAAAGTCACTTGTTTTAAAATCGGTTTTAATATCATATAGTCATTTTACAATACACGTAACTTAAATCTCGTAAGCTTTTTAATTATAATTTTGAATTTACAATTTAGTTAGAAAATGCGTATGTTCCACACCAAACGATAACGAATTTGGGTTTGCCACTAAAGTAGATTTTGAAACGGTAAAACAAAAAATCACACAACGTTCTGTTTCATAATCTTCCACACGACGAGCAGTCCTAACCTTAGCTAGACGAACACACAAATGGCCAAAACTACGACGATCACTCCGAAGACAAAGGAGGCAGAGAGGGATCTTTCTTCATCAACGAGGGATTCCCAGCACACCAGCATTTTCAGTTCCAGTACGAGCAGTACCAGCATCTACCAGCGTTCCAAGATCTCTGATCTACCTTCACCTTCATCATGGACCAAGGAAAGGTCTTCAACAATCTCTCTGAGAGGGAAGATCACACCATTTGGAGAACTATGGAGACCTCATCATTTAAATGTTATGGAGGCAGGAGCACGGCCTTTGGCTCGCCTGTACCACCATACCATAACACCATTTCCAGAATACCCAAGATGGACCACTCGTCCACTACTCCATCTTTTCATCAGGGGGGGGAACTCTACAGTTGGTATCCGTGACCAAGGATCGTTTGGTTAGACAAGTGGAACATGCGTATTTTGTTAAAAATTCAATAGTAAATCAGTAAAATCCCTTTTAAATATCTTAAATCGAAAATGTCACGGTTACTGAATTAATTTTTGATAAAAATTTAATAATAAATTGTAAAATCGAGTATTAACTTCTTAAAGCGAAAATTTAACTAGTAAAAGAATAACGTATTTTAAATGTTTAACGTATCTAAAAAACTCAATAACAGTTTAGTAAAATCGCGTTTAAATTTCTTTAATTGAAAACTTCACGAGTAAAATGTTAACGTATCTTTCTTAAAAATTTAATAGTTGATTTGTAAAGTCGCATTTAATTTTATTAAATCTAAAACTTCGCGAGTAAAAAAGAGTGTATTTTTAATTTGGTTAAAATCGCCTAGGGCTGCTTTTTTACGCGCGCGGCCCTGATCTTGCTGCGACACATGTGTCGATTTTTTTTGTGTGATTTTAGAATTTTGGTCTGGGGTCGAGGCAAGGGTTTTTTTTTGTTCATTATTTCCACTTTGGAAATAATTTATTGCCTTCCTTCATTTGAAAAAGGTTTTGAACTTGTTTGAAACAAGGATTTGTTGTTTTAGGAATATTTCAATATTAAGATGAATGCAAGATGTGTTTAAACGCGTAAGAAAGAAACCCTTAGTTCAAATAATATTATCGTTTTTTGCTTAAAAAACCATAAATTCCGAGCCCTGGTGATAAAATTTTATAACTTGCGTCATTTCAAGTGAGAGTAATAGTTTTATTTTTTGCTTTCGTGTGAGTGATATAGGTTTTCATGTGAACAAAATATATTTTGAGTGTTGAGTGTTTTTATATTTTGAGTGAAGTGATTTTGTGATATACGTGCGTTTAGTTTATTAGAAATAATAATATACTTGAGTGACTTACATATATCTTATTTAGTTCGAATAACGGACGTCATAAGTGATAGTATTTACTTTGTGTTGTTTTGAGGTGAAACAGAATTTGTCGTAATTTGGAAGCTTTTGGAAGACATTTTTTTGAAAATAAATGGAAAAACAGATGGATCCGATTCTTCCATTGAAAATTGAGAGGCCGATATACGCGGGGGTTGACGAATACCCTTAACGTTTCTTAGAAGAATTGGAAACATTTATAAGACTTATAAGACGTGAGATGGAGGTTTTTCACGGGTGTTTGATTGGAAATGCACGGCTATGGGCGGATATTTATCGTTCAAAATGGGCATGTTTTGCAGAATTCAAGAAAGACTTTTTGAAACGATAACGGGGATATATTGAGCAGCGAGAGGCGAGGATAAAAATATTAACAGGAAAATGGGACCCTCAAGGAAACAAAGATATGGTGGAACATTTCTGCGAGCATTACATGCTGTCGCAATCCGTGATACCACCCCAGGATAAAACCCAAGCTGTTGAAGACGTGATGAGACATTATCCAGACGATGTATGGAGAATGTGGAGTGTGACCGGAAAATCTACAGCCTGTGAAGCCGCTGAATACCTGAGGATGATACAAGACATAGAGGAAATCACGAGAGCTAGAGTGAACTCAACCGCAGAGGATTCCAGATGTCCTAAACATGAAGAGTCATGTCCACGAAAGACGAATGCTGACTACACCAAGCGGAGACGAAGGACAAAGTTGCGGCGACGGTTAAAAAGAAATGGGAAGGAGAAGGTCAACGCCTTAAAAGAATTGAACACGATTGCATTTGAAAAATAATTTTGTCTGATTTTATTTATGACTATTACCTTCAATTGATATAATACGTTGTGCCAATGCGATGATAATATGTTCTGATTTGGAAAATAAACATTACTGATTTATGAACACAAGTGCATATATCATTTTTTATTTTAAATTCTCGCCCACAAAAGTACACGCATAATATTATGTTGAAATGGTCCACGGGGTAAGACTTTTAGGGGGGAGAAGTGCAAGGGAGGCGGGGGACTGACGCAACCCTAAGCGCTTCCAGATGTGTGTGAGATATTGGAAGGAGGAATGCAGCGGACAGAGCGAACGACAAAACAGAGCAGTGCGGTAACCAAAGCATGGAAATCCAGTGATGGAAAATAAAATTATCGATCGTTCTACAAATTTGTGCGAAGATAAACATAAATGAAGTAAAATGATACAAATATTTGTGCGCGAGCTCAATTCGGAAATAATATTGATGCATTAATATTTTTTTTTCATATCTTTAACTAAAGAATTTTCTGATAACTTTTCCATTCGTAAACTCTTGAAAACCTTCCATAAAATTAGGGGGGAATGTAAAGATCTGACTCCATCTATATTCGTTTAAACATCCGTAATTCTATACAAAGTATTATATATCTTTCTATGGCACTTAAAAACTTGGAACAAAAAAAAAGGTACCCTCATAAAAAAAACCTTGAGCTGTCCTTTGACAACTCCATTGCTGGGTTGAATTCAGTTTCGATCTGTTTCCCGGGAGTGACGCGTCTCTTCTAGATAAAATCTGAAAATTGCTGTTTAATATTTGATTTGTGGGTGTTTGTGTGGAGATGGAGCTGAAGATGGACCTGAGATGCTGCCGGGAGAAAATAATTAGGCTGATTGCACTAAAAATAACTAATGTCGCGACATTAATACAAACTTAAAACCAGTGGCGTGTTCCTGTCCGTGAGTAAAGCGGTTTGCACAATTATTTTTCTACCATTCGAATTTCGATTGGTTAAGGCATTATTTATGGGGATGTGGAAAGGTCTTTCGTAGTCTGTGCTTCGGGTCTTCCACCCATATCGGGTTTTCCCGATATTGAGGTGCACCAGGAACAGGTTATGGAGTAGATATTTCCACAATTATTGTTTTGCCAGGTTTTCTTTATTTTGGCATCTGTCTCGGGTCTACTTGGCCGGACTTGCTGAGCATCAGACGGTGCCATGGTATTGCGAATTTTGGTGGAATGATGGGGTAAATTAGAAGCTGTCTTCCCTAACAAAAGCAGCTTGGAATAGAGTATGGAGTAGGCGCGCGTTAAGTTTTGGTAACGGGAATGCTGAAATATCCGACCCAGTGGGGTAACACTTAGTCGAAGCTGGTGACAAGACTTCCTTTCCTTTTTCCAAAAATTAGCGTGCTAAAGTCCTGTGACGATTCTTTGGTAGAAGAGAGAGAGCGTCAAGCTTGTAAACCGATCGGTTAATCTCACTTCGGGGTCGCAAGTCCCCGACTTCTCCATTGGAGCTAGCAGGCAGATTTTCTACTTAGAGGTGGGATTTTTAATTAAAATAATTATGGGGTGGGTGGAGGTAGATTTTTCATATTATTATAAATATTTTATACGTAATATATTTAGACGCAATGTAATTTATTCATATTGTTATTATAATGTTATTTTGTAAATTTATGTAATCTGTCAAATAAAAAGACTAACAAAAATTAACACATCAAGTAACTTTCGCGATCTACGTCCCCCCTTTTTCCTTGTTCCCTATTTTGTATACGCCCTTGAATACGTTGACTGCCGTGTTTTTTTTCTATACGCCGTGACCTTACCAGAGCGGGTTCTAGTAATTTCACAGAAAACAAAATCCCATTAAAAATTAAAGTCACTTGTTTTAAAATCGGTTTTAATATCATATAGTCATTTTACAATACACGTAACTTAAATCTCGTAAGCTTTTTAATTATAATTTTGAATTTACAATTTAGTTAGAAAATGCGTATGTTCCACACCAAACGATAACGAATTTGGGTTTGCCACTAAAGTAGATTTTGAAACGGTAAAACAAAAAATCACACAACGTTCTGTTTCATAATCTTCCACACGACGAGCAGTCCTAACCTTAGCTAGACGAACACACAAATGGCCAAAACTACGACGATCACTCCGAAGACAAAGGAGGCAGAGAGGGATCTTTCTTCATCAACGAGGGATTCCCAGCACACCAGCATTTTCAGTTCCAGTACGAGCAGTACCAGCATCTACCAGCGTTCCAAGATCTCTGATCTACCTTCACCTTCATCATGGACCAAGGAAAGGTCTTCAACAATCTCTCTGAGAGGGAAGATCACACCATTTGGAGAACTATGGAGACCTCATCATTTAAATGTTATGGAGGCAGGAGCACGGCCTTTGGCTCGCCTGTACCACCATACCATAACACCATTTCCAGAATACCCAAGATGGACCACTCGTCCACTACTCCATCTTTTCATCAGGGGGGGGAACTCTACAGTACTTACAAATTAAAATTCGAAAATCAAATGAACATACACCCTGCAAGTTTTGCTGACCTTCCCTGAAACAAGGGTGATATTGGCGAAGTGAATCATTCTTTTACAGTATAGGTGGTCAGCGTCATACCAACCTATAAGTTAACGAATTCAAAATAAAGTATATTGTATAATTCAACTAATGTTTTTTAACAAATACTGTTTTTTTATACATCCATGAAAGGGTTTGACAAGTATTAAAAACAATAAGAAAAAAATATTCGTTCACAGAAAAAAAACATTTCATGATATTTAATTAAAGTTTGTCATTTGCAGCGAAAAAAGACCGTGTCTGAAAAAAAACATTGTTAAGACAAATTTCCAAACGTAGCGGGTTCGAAAATACATATTATTTTCGTGACTACCCGTGATTTTAGAAATGGAAAAAAAATTAGGCTGATTTCTTTGGTGAGCGCTGTTGTTGTGTCGTCGCTGTAGAAAGCGCAATATCTCAAGCAAGACCCAGTTGCTGTAAGGCTGGATGGACCTTTTGATGACCGGTCTTTGGTAAAGGTTTATGAATTTTTCAACCCAGCGAAAAGCAAATTTGAAAATATAAATGGTATATTTTTTGTGCTCCGCCGGGATTCAAACTCACAATCTTCCATTTACGAGTCCGAAGTGTTACCGCTGGACTACGGACCGGTCACCCCACCGTACCCAATGTACCCACTACCTTTCAGTTACAAGTCCATGCATTAAACATTATCCTACAAACCGACTATATAAACCTGATGATGATGTTAATAGATATTTAGAGTAATGAGTTCGATTCATTTTTTACTATTTCCCTTAAAAAAAATCACAAACGTAAAAACTCCATAATTGGCGGAAGTACATAAAGCAAAAAAAAAGTCACCAGCACTCATTGCGTAAACTCACCTCAAAAAGTGTATCAAAACTAAATCACTCACTAGAGTGCCGTCATATATTCCGTACATTTTTAATTTACGCGTTTGAGGGGAATTTATGTAAATGTTTTGCACTCGGGGCTACAGAAGTAAAGTCAAGAAAATCGTCACCTTAAAGGTAAAACTGAATAAGTGCTGATTCACTGATTTGAGAAATCGTGGATAAATTTTTTTACTGCGACTAACATCTCATAGTAAGTGAACTAATAGTCTATAATCTATAATCTAAGTTGCAGAGATATATTAACATTTAAGGCTTTCAAATGCATGCCCACAAACAAACTAGTGTAGTTCGCGCTTACAAATGCTGAATGTGTACTAACAAATAAAATCCGAACCTCAAATGAACATAAGCCCTACAACTTTTGCCGACCTTCCCTGGGACACAGGGGTGACATTGGCAAAGTGAACCATTTTTTACCGTATGCGTGGTCAGCCTCATACCAACCTTTAAGTTAAGGAATACATAGGTCTGCTTATGTATATAATGCCTATAGCCTATAGGTCGAATAACCTATAGTTCAAAGTGCTCATGAAAATTTTCTATCCCAAAGGGTTTTCTCTCGTAGAATGTAGAAAAAAAACTGCATTTATCTGAGAAATTCATATTAGCTTGATATGTCATTTTTTCAGTTTTAACTTTAAGGTATCGAAATGTTTTTATCGTCACTATCGATTTCTACTTTGGATTATATTTTTTATGGTCCCATTCACCAACCTTTGAGAACGATAAAATATAACAATGGTTTAATCATAAAAGTTTATAGAGGCGGGCATTATCGGGGCTAAAACAAGGAAAAAGCGTGTATCCACCTTGCGCCGGCCTGGGAGCCCATGTAAATTATGTTCCGTGGACACGTGTCGCCAAACAAACGACAAACACACGTGTAATTATTCCGCCCCACGTGTGTCGGAGATCGCAAATCACATGCAAATGCAGCTTCAATCAATTTGGAGCCGCGCTGGATGGACACACTGCAACGCTTGCAATACGAAATATTCAACAGGGGATTAAAAATATATCATGAATGCAAACATTCATCCTCATTGAATAAAATTTTCAGCTCATGAAAATTGAGTTGACATATTCTATACAATATTTATAATCTAGGTAGCAAAGATACCTTTATTTATAAAACTCATATTAAATGCATGCCCATTAGAAGACATGTGTAATTTCGTGATTACAAATATGCTGCATTTGTGTACTTACAAATTAAAATCCGAACCTCAAATGAACATAAACGGTAAACCCAGCAACTGCTGACTATCCCTGAAACAGGGGTGACATTGGCTCAGTTCATTATTTTTTACAGTATTGAAAATTATTAAAAAAAAATAGTACCTCATTGTTGTACTCAAAGTAGTTCCACGACAAATCGGTCACAGAGAGCTTGTCAGCAGACAGCTCGACCATGAAAAAATCGATTACACGACAGTTTGTCCATAAAGACTGTGGTGAAATGGTTCTTTTTGTCAATGTCACCCCTGTTTCAGGGAAGAACGGCAAGAGTTGCAGGGTGCATGCCCATTTGAGATTTGGGTATTTATGTTGTAGGTTCACATGCGGCATGGGCAAGCGCAAAATTATACGTGTCTGCTTGTGAGAATGCATATAATGTGAATCCCCAATGTAACATATCTTTGCAACTAAGATTAGATAAGATTAGATTAGACAGTAACTAAGGTTTTCTTGAGAGCATGTTATCTGTTATGGAGCTGTCTGTACACGTATATTGTATATGACCGAAATGTCGTTGACCAAAAAGTCATGTGAACGAACTATCATGGCACCGATTTGTCTATGTATGAGCTGTATGTAAACGAGTTACCTTTGACCAAATTTTTAATGACGTGTAAAAAATTAGCAATGATGATATATGTATATATTTACCATCGAAAATATTACCGAGTTGAAATTGGCAACATGAACCAAATTTATATTATGGATGATCAGCCTCGTACCGAACAATTAGTCAAGGAAATTGATTGATAATATTTTGATGCGGTTTAGTTTTCGGTCCCTGTATTTTTTTTAGAACCTCCTCCAACGATTTTAATTGCGCATTCCATAATATAGCAAAATAATTGAATTGCAGTTCTTTTCAAATAATATGAAAATATTTCCTGTAAATGAATTTCATTTGAAGGCTGACATCAACGCTAGTGGAATATTATCCAATGTACATTTCTTACATCAAAGAAAATCGTTATCCTATTGATGAGAATCCAAATATTTGATGAAATAAATTATTTTCTTATGCTAAGTCAGTCAATGGAACCAATTTCCCATTGAAATTTCATTCTCAACATTGTCTATCCACAATTTATGCCCTTTACTCAACTTTTTTAAATGTCACCCCTGTTTCAGGGAAGGACGGCAAGAGTTGCGGGGTGTATGTACATTTGAGATTTGGGTTTTTATGTTACAGGTTCACATGCTGCGTATGTAAGCGCGAGCTTACGTGTGCCTGCTTGAGGGCATGCATTTAATATGAGTCTTAAATGTCAATATATCTTTGCAACTCAGATGATAGATTACAACTTAACTTTTAAGTAAGCAGAAAAAAATTGGATGAAAACGTAAAAACTGCGAAGTTATGTCATCCTTTTTTTATCCTAGATTGTAGCTCATGATGATCGAGAGATTTAAAACGTTTGTGTATGTTTGTGTATATTTTGATAAATTAAGTGAAAATAAATCAGTGCTTTTATATAATTGTTGTAACTCTACTAAATTTAGTAAAGATCATCCTTTTTCTGCTATTTCTATAATAGAAATCATCAAAAATTGTGTTTTTAGACAAAAAAAAATAAACCTTCTCCTTAGTTGATAATTAATTTTGTAAAATCAAAGTTTCTATACTCTTTAAAATTTTTCGCATTTTATTTTTAACTTGTGATAGATTCAAGTGTAATTTTTTTCATTATTCATTCACGCAATTTGTTTTTCATTTTCTATACAAGGAAAACAGCTTGATCCAATCAAAGGTTCCTTCATTGAGGTTTATTAATTTCAACTGTACACGATTTGTATTTTTGGATCAACAATAATAACCGTATGTAATTCAATCTGTAAAATATTTTTAGTGTTGATCTGTTAACACAGTGAAAGTCCATTTTTATAAATATTTAAAAATATAAATGGTAAAACAATGTTTATACACAAACAATACAAAATATAAATATTTATTCAATTGTAAACAGTATTGTTTATGAAATATTTATATTCTGTCTGGCACGTGTTTATGAATTTCGTTCTCAAATTATTTAATTCTCTGTAATTATATAGTTATAAGACTATTTCATTAGTAGAGTTTCTCTTTGAAATATTCAATGGTTAATTGCAGCAATTATCGTGAAATTGTTTTGACTGCCTTATAATATTATAACTATGCTACTTATATAGAGAAAATCGTTGGCTCATCCGTTGCCTGAAGTGAATTTTCGATTGAAAAAACAGGATGATCCGTAGATTAGCTGTGAATCAAATGTTATATGAATGTAACTGTAAATAGCCATTTATGTTTTCATACTATTTGTTATTTTGATATGTAAAGTACATTTATAGTGGTATGAAATAAGAAAAATTGATTACATTTTTTAAATTAATTTCAAAGAAAAATCTTTTAATCATAAATATTTTACATTTTGTATTGTTTGTGTATTAACACGTGAAAATTCATATTGTTTAATTTATAAAAAAAATTTAATGAATTCAAACAAAACACTGTTTATTTTCACAATAAAATTTATTTAAAAAGATTAAAATCTTTAAAACAAATTACAAACGTTTTCGAAAAAACGAAAAATTATAAATTAAATAAATATTTTAGTTTCTTAAAACCAAAGAATCTTTACATCTGACGATAAACCAGTAAGCTGCAATTGGTGAGTGTTACATGTTATTTTTTGTTTTTAAGAAATCCTGTGCGGGAGACTCCCTAGATTTCAGACACTCTAGGGGCCTATGACACTTGTTAAAGTGCCGCAGAGGTGTTAACAAGCTTGCTCGTCACTACAAAGAGCCAATACTCAAGCAAGGCCCAGTTGCTGTAAGACTGGATGGATCTTTTAGTAACCGGTGTTTGGTCAAGATTTATCCATTTTTCAACCCAGTGAAGAGCAAATGTGAAAGTATAAATGGTATTTTTTGTGCTCCACCAGGATTCGAACCCACAACTTTCCATTTAGGAGTCTGAAGTATTACCACTCACACCCCCCGGAAGCTGGGAAACCCCCACTTCAGCTGAAAGTGGTTCGTGTGAGGCTGGCTCCCTTACTCGTAAAAATAAGTAGGTGCTGCATTGCCCCATGCGACTCCTTCGGGGATAATGCAGGCAAGAAGTTACACTTTATGTGTAGGCTAGTATTTGCGAAGGAAAGAGCGTACGTAGTTTAAAAATCAAAACCCTCTGTATTATTTTGTTTACTGAACTGTTTTGCAGTGGAAATAAGCGCATAGTCATTTAGAGATGTCAGAAACCAGCCATTCGAATTCAAAATGACCACATTGTTAAAACAAGACTCAAATTTGCTGCTGGAACGTTCGGGCGTAGTGTCGGATGACCGCGGAGGAAATGGCTGACCATAACTAGGTGCGATTTCAAATTATTGAACCAAAAGATATGCAAATTAAAGTCTATCATCATTTTTAATTAAGATTATTTTTAGAAGGGTACTAATAAAGATAATAAATATTCTTGAAATTGAATGTTTTTGATTATTTTTCATGGTCCTATACATGAGCATTGAGCGTCGCGAAAGCACTTAAGTCTATGTTATCTATAATCTGAGTTGCAATGATACATTAGCATTTAAAATTGATATTAAATTTATGCCCACAAACAGATACGTGTAAGTTCACACTAACAAACTTTTTCCGATCTTCCCTGAAACAGTGGTGACATTGGCAAAGTGAACGATTTTTTACAGCATTAGTGGTCAGTCTCATACCAACCTATAAATCAAGAGATAAATAATAATAAAAATGTGAAAATAGATAATTCTTAAAAATTGGCTTCTTGTCTTAAACTGCTTTAATTGGTCCATTTTTTTCCGATTTTTGGGGAAAGACTGCAAAATTTGCATAGCTTACTATTCATAAATATACTTGAAGCATGTGCTAACAGCTTAACGAATTTCAATGGTCTTACTTATTTCATTTCTTTATCCAAAGTCAGGATTAAAAATCTTTGTACATTCTTGCAAGGAAAAACTGACTTCAAAACGAAATAAGCAATATAACATTTTTACAAATAAAGGGACAAATGTTTAAGTGTAAAAAAAAAAACAGTGGATGAATTGTTCCTTGACTTATAGGTTGGTATGCGGCTGACCACCCATACTGTAAAAAATGGTTCACCTTGCCAATGTCACCCCTGTTTCAGGGAAGGACGGCAAGAGTTGCAGGGCTTATGTTCATTTGAGATTGGGTTTTTATAATAGGTCCACATGCGGCATGTGTTAGCGCGAAATTATACATGTCTGCTGGTGGGAATGCATTTAATATAAATCTTAAATGATATATATCCTTGCAGCTTAGATTAGATTAGAATGAAGGAACCTCAAATGAAAAAATCAGACTTGTACAAAATGTGTTTTGTTGAAATGTTTAAATAGGTAATTTTATTTTGCAATCTAAATTACTTATACTGCAGTCCTTTTTTTGGGTATGAAAAGGAAAGTGATGTTCAAATTTGACAAGTATGTTTTTTTCCACTCTTTGCGTACACAAGAAGACTTAAAGGAATCAATCACGCAAAGGTGGGCAAAAGCTTATTAAATGTTTTATGTCACTTTGTAGTAAGCCGACTTAAGCGGAGACGAAAACATCAATTTAAAATACCATTTTATTGAATTCAGGGAAAATATCCTCTTATCAAAGTGTGTCTCATTGAATTTGGTCCCGCCAAAAGGGCAAGAGCCTAAGGAAAAGTATTTTACATTTTGTATCGAATACAATGTACATAAATATCGTCGTATTATTCAAAGAGAGGCTCAGCGTTGGGCGCCAAAACATCGCTGCCAAAATATACCCGTACATATTTAGAACCTGTGACTTTTGAGAGATTTTAAGCCAAAGGTTTTCCAAGTGGTCCATCTTGGGAACCCCCTGAGATTCATCCCGGAGTTCATGAAAACGTAAATAAATTATAGATCCATGAGATGTCACTTTTGTCACTGTTAGTCACCAAGTCGAAAAAACTATTTGTGTATAATCAAACATGCTCTCCGCTGAATTGAAAAAAATCATCTACCTTAACCTAAGACCGGCCACCAAAGGTCTATCCAGCCATACAGCAGCTGAGTCTCCTTTGAGAACTGACGCTTTCTATAATAAACACCTATGTTAGTTCCAAAATATGACTCTTGAAATCATCATTTTCACTAGAAGAAATTTAATACTTACCCTGTATCATTCCGTGTATGTTCATTTGAGATTTGGATTTTAATTTGTAAATACACATGCGACATTTTTAAGCGTAAACATACACGTGTCTCATTGTGGGCATGCATTTTATACGAATTTAAAATTTTACTATATATTTGCAGCTTATATTTTAAATTATATAGAACTAGTATAGATTTTTTTTTTTTTCACATACAACGAGTAAATTCAGTTTTGTGTTAACAGAAAACCAGTTTGTTGATAACAGAACCGTACATAGTTCTGCATACAAACACCCACTTTTTGAGCTCATGCAAAAAAACTTTACGAAACAAAAAAGTGCACCTCAACGGAATGGGTTGAGCAAGCTTTTCCACTCGTAGTGGCGACCGCTTTTGCACTGCAGCAGTAGGAATAAGTTGTCAGTTGTCGGGGGCCCTTTGTTCGCGGGGCTCTCTCAGTTTTTCTTTGATGTAATTTCCCCTTTTCACGCCAAGAGTATTGAAGAGAGTAAAGCTGGAGTAGGTGGTCTACCTACCGCCTCGCCTTTTAGCCAGGGGTGCCGGCAATAAAGGAATTCTCAGATTTTGTTCGTAAATAATGTAATGCCGTGCCTCCGACAGATCTATTTTGAAATGTATTTTTTTCAGCAGCTCAAATCATTCAATCAAAATTTTTGTTAAATAATATCGTTACGAAATATGAGTTGGTGTGTACGTGTACCTAGGCACGTAGCCTACTGGTGTCCGTAACTGGAATAGTGTCGAACAGCTAGTATAATGATGATATGGATGATAGTAGACTGTTATGGTATAATCTATTATAGGAGTTTTAGTACGTGAGCCTAAGCACGCTGGGTGGTGTGTGTGTGGGCCAATTCACTATAAAAGAATCTGGAATACACGAGAAACGTCCATATGAACTGTATAAATATGAGCCGCAATTGTGTGGAAAGTTGAGCCTCTTTCAACATCGTACCGCGAAGTCGATAGAGCTAGAGAAGTATTGTGTAACCGATATTGTGCAAAATAAATCTTGTTAAATAAACAAATTGTAATTTGATTAAAATAACTCAAGTCAACTCATAAGAATATATATTTCAGTATTTCATATTTCGCCACCTTAAACTGAATGAGCGCTGATTCACTGGTTTGAAAAATATTGGAACAAAATTATTGGGGGTAACTTCTCATAGTAAGTAAACTCGTTGTGAAGTATTACTCATGACAAACTCGTTAACTACAGGAGTTTCATACTTTTATTATTTTATTTCACGCATTCATCTGATAAACCCGTTTCGGCTTAAAATATCCCTTATTCAGTTTTATTAATATTTAAATCAACATTTGAAACAATAGTACCTACTCTCATATACATAAATAATATAGTAGGTACTATAGTTTCTACGTTTACAAAAATATTCTGCATCAATATAACAAAAAAATACCAGTAAAATATATTACACTTTTTGGATGTTGTACGAAACGTTGTGGGAGAACTTACATTATTATCGAACATGATAACGTTAGCTACAACGCCAAAAAAACGCCTAAAACAATACAAGTTCTTCCACAACTGTATGTCAAATATCCTGAAAATGCAATTATTTTTTTAAGTAATGTACAAAATATTTATTAAGTAATATTAAAATGTGATGGTAATATGATTATAAATCTGTATATTCCATCTGCTAATTATAATTTTAACAAAAAAAGTACGCAAATAAAAAATGATAAAAAACATTTTTTTATTGTACCTATTTAAAGTTTGAAACCGTGTAAAATAATATAAATTCACGATGTATAGTATCCAGTAATTTAAGATCTACACAAAAGTAATTTTATTCATTGACTTCAACAAAAAATAAATAATAAAAATAATAGGAACCGGATAACGCTGGTTCGAATCCCGCGACGATAACTTCGACCCTGGTTCAACAGATGCCGTTGCATGCACACAAGCTTCTGCTTTCGCATGAAGACAACTGGCCAGGTAAAATAGGTTGGTGGATTGCATTCCTTTCCACAAATCTATTTTTATTAAAAAAAAAAAAAAAAATCGTACATATTATAAATACAAGTCACTTGGCTTTTCATAAAAATATATTTTTGAGGCAAACTACCCTTTTTTAAAGTCCGTGCTAAAAACAACTTGTAATTGTCGTTTTCGTAATAAAACAAGCAAATGAATATATTTGTCCCGAAAAACTTTAGAGTAATTAAGTCTTAGGGTTTTATGGCTCACTTTTTATGTCAAAATACATAAAAGGAAAGAATGAAAGTAACCTGATTCAATTTTTTTTCGTGAAGTGAACCAAAATTTAAGTTATATGGAATTTTACAATATTTAAGTTTTCAAATTCCTACATATAAGTTATATAAAGTAGAGTCTGAATTAAAGCATAGGGGAATTCTGTACATGAAATGAGAAAGTTGGTAACCGCAGATTAAAATGTAACTCAATAGGAGGGAAAAGCCAATGCTGTCTTCAGGAATAAAACAACAAAAAGGGTGTCAATCACAGATGTATTGTTAACATAACTCTGTCACCAATCCGGTAGGGGTGGCCAAAGTCTCTGCAAAATTTTCTCCATTTATTCTTATACTTGCATTTTTTTTTTAACATTCATATCCAACCACATATCTATGTATCCAACCCTTGTTTTCATAAAATCCTTCGGTGAAGTTATTTTCTACGTATCTCAATCTTTCACAATTTCCTCGACTTAATCAATCCACCTTTTCTTTCTATCTTTTGCTATCTTTTGCTATTTTGCATTTCATTATCCCCTTGTGTATACTCTCTGACTCTGTCGATACACCTGCACAAAAATTGTTTAAAACGACAATGCCACATCTCTTGGAACCACAATGAAAACAAATGTTTTCGATATATTATATACAATGCAGATTTGATTTACAGTTTTACTGATGAACTATTCTACAAACATCAATCATGTAATATCGAAATGTAAAGAATGAATGCTCTTCGCAAAAGCATTCAGTTAATGTACGCTTTGAGTGGACAGTCTTTGAACTAAAATAATTGAAGCATTGAAATGCACGCAAAATTATATGGCGTATAGTGACCAAACATCACGTTTACATATTTCACGGTATTGTTATGTAAATATGAAATATAAATATTTAAAATAAGTAGGTATTATCTGGTTCTGTGTAAGATAATTATGAAACAACCAAAATTAAATAAAAAAGAACCCAAATACATTACAAAACTAAATATAAAATCCATCGAAGACGATAGCACAAGAGGACTTTACATAGACCGAGCCACAAATAAAATAACACAATGCGAAATTGAAGAAGATGATAGTGTGGAAGACGCATGGTTAAAAATAAAAAATAACATTAAAAATGCTGCAAACGAAGCACTGGGCCAAAATAAGATAAACATAAACAGTACAAAGAATTCGAAGCCATGGTATGGAGAAGAGGTGAAAACCCTTGCGAAAGAAAAACGAGACAGCTATCTAACATACAGAAGTAACCCTACACCAGAAGAATACAGAAGGTATAAAGAAATACGAAACAAAGTCAACAGCGACATAGATAAAATAAAGAGAGACTATTGGCTGAAATTCACTAAAGATATGGAGAGGGATCTATATGGGGCCCAAAGAAAAGTTTGGAATATGCTCAGAAAACAGAAAAAACCAATCTGTGAGTATACACAAACCAATAAAATTACAATTACTGAATGGGAAAACTATTTTGAAAATCTATTTAGGAATACAACGCAGGCAAGATCAATAACAACAAACAATGACGCAGAATCGGAGATGATTCTTAATACTGCTGAAGTAGCTGCCGCAATTAAAAGACTAAAAAACAGAAAATCCCCAGGTATTGATGAAATCCCCAACGAACTAATTAAATATGGAGGTGCTAATGTGATCACAGAAATTACAAAACTGTTCAATAAAATACTTGAACGTTCTGAGATACCAAACGAGTGGAGACTGAGTGTAACCATACCAATATTCAAGAAAGGAACAAAAACTAACCCAGAAAACTACAGAGGAATATCCTTACTATGCACCACTCAGAAACTATTCACAAGTATCCTAAGGACGAAATTGGAAGAAATCATACAGAATAGAGATGAACAGCAGGGATTCAGAAGAAATCGATCAACAACCGACGCTATATTTGTACTAAAACAAGTAAAAGAAAAATCAATTGAATACAATAAGCCTGCCTATATGTGTTTTGTAGACTTAACCAAAGCCTTCGATAGAGTGCGCCTAGAAGACGTTATAGATATCATGACTCAAAAGAGTATACCAAAACCAATTATAGAATCCATCCACAAACTGAACACACACAATAAAATGAGGATAAAAGTAGACAATGAGCTCTCAAAAGAAATACCAGCTGCAGTCGGCATACGACAGGGAGACAGTTTAAGTCCATTCTTGTTCAACATCATCATGGACAAGATGATTGAAGATATAAAATCATTGGAATTGGGCTACTCTCTCGGAAAAAAGAAAATCGATATTGTATGTTATGCAGACGACGCAGTCCTCATAGCTGATTGTGAAGATGACCTCCAAAGACTCCTACACAAATTCCACATATCGGCGCAACAATTCAACATGAAACTTTCCATAGAAAAGACAAAAAGCATGGTAACTTCAAAACAGCCAGTACGATGCAAACTTGTAGTAGACACTAAGACAATAGAACAAGTGATGCGATTCAAATACCTAGGCGTTGAAGTATCAAGCAGTAGTGACCTTTACGAAGAAGTCTCGGAACAAGCAAATAAAGCTGCCGTTGTAGCTGGATGCTTGCGTACTACTGTATGGAGAAACGAACACATGCTGAAAGAAAGTAAAATGAAGATATACAAGACCTGCGTTAGACCGATAATGACATACGGTATCGAAACCAGAGCCGACACCACAAGAACGAAGAGTCTCCTACGAACCACCGAAATGAAAACTCTCCGCCCTATCGCAGGATTGACCATGCGAGACAGAATACGAAATTCCGAAATTCGGAGGATCTGTGATGTCGAGGATGTCGTGCGATGGGGTAGAAACAGAAGACGTTACTGGAGAGATCACGTCGAAAGAATGGATCCGGTGAGAATGGTGAAAGTGGCGGCAGACGAGATACCATCAACCAGCAGACCCCCTGGACGACCACCAAAGAGGTGGAAGGACAGCTGGACATCCGCGTCCCAGGAGTGAAACCCGAGAATAAACAGGACCTAGTCCTAAATCAAGATGAAGAAGAAGAAGAAGAAGTAGGTATTAGTTATAGTTATAGGAATTCTGTATTGTATTGTGTGGGTAGGAATCATTGAATAATCTGAATAACTTGAAGCATCGAGAAATAATGATTACTACGCCTTTCTGGAACTGTCTAGCGAATATAGATCTAGATTGTACTGTTTTGAAGAGTATAAGAAGGATGCGAGTTGCTTGCAGAGCCAGTATCCTACGAAATTTACAACTACATTGAACTAAGTTAACCAGTGAACAGAAACCAAGTGTAATGGAATAGTCGAGACTACCTTTGTGAAAATAAATTATTAAAAGTGTAAAATAAACAACTGTATAAGAAGACCAGTACTTTTAATTGAAAGACTTTTGAACCCTAAATTCGTAACGGTATTTTTAATGAAAGTTTCTAGTAGTGTTGCTACAATGTATTTTAAACTTTTTATATTTTTCGAGAGTTTCTGCCACTATTTTACCACAACAACCTATTATTACATGGCCAGAAACAGGTATAAACAATATTAATTAATAATTCGTTATTTAATTTTTTATCTAATCTAATCTAATCTAATCTTAGCTGCAAAGATATATATCATTTAAGATTTATACTAAATGCATTCCCACAAGCAGATATGTATAATTTCGCGCTAACACATGCCGCATGTGGACCTACAATATAAAAACCCAATCTCAAATGAGCATAAGCCTTGCAACTCTTGCCGTCCTTCCCTGAAACAGGGGTGACATTGGCAAAGTGAACCAATTTTTATGTTATGGGTGGTCAGCCGCATAACAACCTATAAGTCAAGGAATTGTAAATAATAATTACTCAATGCCATCTGTTAAACAAGATTTAAAGTTATTGTCGATAGGGCATGGTGCAGGCGGAGTTCGAACTTATACTTGTCTCAAAAACGCAGATTCTTGTGTGTACACATACAAAAATAATCCGCTCGATTATACTAACATTTTCATGACTTTTAACGTTACTTAATTTGTTATTACGGGAGCTTATCACTTCAAGCATTAATAGAAAAATTATAATCCATAGACGATCTACGGTTTAAATTTGCAAAATTCTCTAATATCGTTTTATTTCTGTGAAAAATGCATACAATATAATAACAGAACCACCAAAAAACAAAACAAAGTCGTGATATGGTTACTGAGTTTTGGAAAACAATCAAGATTAGAAATAAATTACTTATTGTGAATAAAAAAATATTAAAATTCTTATTATTTCAAAAAAAGGTTTATAATCATTTTATACATATAGGTACATATTTGTACATAATGAGAAGTAGTAAGTTCATTGTGCACCAGAGTGACCAGAGTACTTAATATCATTTCTTTTGAACTGGAAATAATTTATAGAAGTAAGCTTCGTGGAAATCTACAAATCCGAGTCGTGCCAACAATATGTGGAAGGAACTGAAGCAGAGGTTCCCAAAGACTTCGGCCTCATGGACCCTTTAAAATTTCTTCACTTTCTGTAGAACCCTAAAAACACCATTCCACCTCCATGTTGTATAAAATTTTCTTCTTCCTGCGATTAGTTATACTTCAAAATAATATTGAGCTCGTTTTGTGGGTACATTTTTGAACCCGGGCTAATTGTTATCTTTTTGTTATCATTTTTATTTACTTGGACACTTTTAAAGCTGTCTTAATAGAAAAACAAAGGATCTGTTTCACTTCAACGGTCTTATAAGTTGGATATGAATATCTAGCTCTCCAATTTGCCAGAACACTAATTATTTATCACAATAATTCCTACGTCTACAAGATTCGTTTCAGGTACAAACGCAACTAATCTACACAACTAGTGTATCTTCTTGCCGTGTTATTCCTGAAGGGGTCACACGTGGCGAGTGGAGGCTATTTATTTTACAAGAAATGGGTTCAGCCTTACGCCAACCACTTTAGTTGAAGTGAGGGTTTCTAAGCGCTTATTTTTTTTAAAGCTCAGTAAGCCTCCCTGGTTTTATTTTGAGTTTGAAATAAAAATCGAAAGTGGAAATCATTCCTAACACTCTCGGTGGGATTCAAACCGGTGCTTTCGGCATGGAATTCAAGCACTCTAACAACTGAGCTATCGACCGGACTAGCTGCTACAAAATTAACAGATTGTGCTTTTTGGCCCATAAATGTTAACAAACATACAAAGATCATCACTTGTATTTACGATAACATGGTCCAGCTTCATTTGGAAATCATTTTTGTAACTGTAACTATACAAATCACGAACTCTCATCAATACCTACCTACATCATATGGGCTTCCATTTTTTGCCATGTCAAAATGGACCGCTAGAAGCTTACATAGACCACATTGGGAGCCTCTGCTCTAAAGTCTATTCTGGAGAGCGCAAAATCATATGTCTGTCGTTTCTCGAGACGAAGACAGTTGATTCGGATTACAAAGGATGCAATCATATTGTTGTCTAATATGAACCTGAAGAATGACTTTAACTCCTACATAGGTACGTGATAAAGTTATCTAGGGAAAAAGTCAAGCAAATGGTTTATCCTGTATAAATAAATGAAAAAAAATCAAACGCTGTCATGATTATTAAAAATTACATTATGTTTGTGTAAATTATAAACTATCTAATCTAATCTTATCTAATCTAATCTAAGCTGCAAAGATATATATCATTTAAGATTTATATTAAATGCATTCCCACAAGCAGACATGTATAATTTCGCGCTAACACATGCCGCATGTGGACCTACAATATAAAAACCCAATCTCAAATGAACATAAGCCTTGCAACTCTTGCCGTCCTTCCCTGAAACAGGGGTGACATTGGCAAAGTGAACCAATTTTTTACAGTATGGGTGGTCAGCCACATAACAACCTATAAGTCAAGGAACATACATGACAAATTACATTTTTAAAATCAATAAATTATAATATATACATGGACATAAAAAACTAAATCATAAAAACCAATTTTACTTTAACAAACCCTAGCCGCCAACATCACAGATCAGTCTATCCTGTCTATCCAGATCACAGAACTATCCTGTCACTAATGAGTGAAAAAAGTGTTAAAATTATTTATTTGGTGAACGCTGTTTTTGAGTGAATTACGCTTTATGTAAAAGTCCTCTGCAAGGTAGTCATCCTATAGAAAGAGCAAATTACTCAAAATTGACCTAATTGCAGTAAAGCTGCATGGACCTTTGGTGACCAGCAGCAAAGAGCATATTTTGAAAATCAGACGATATTTTTTAGTGTTCCGCCAGGAATTTAATCTACAACCTTCCAATTACGAATCCGTAGCTTTAAGCACTAGACTACAGGCATGTCATACATAAGAAAGCATTCCTCCTGATTCTTTGCTTTTCGTTTTGAGTACAGCCGACGAACACTTTACTTTTATCTGCTCAATTTTGTTCCATTTGTATAAATCTCAAATAAATAAATATTATTCTTGCAGGGCTTTATTGGAATTCCAATCAAAAACATAATTCCTTGCTAGCTGTGCTGAAAAAGATTTGTGTTGAAGGCTTTATGTCTTGTTTTATTATTTATTGTCCCATTCAAACTTCCATCAAAAATGTGGCCTGTCGTTGAGCCTCAAACTTGAGTAGACCAAAAAATATCCTCAGTACATAAATAAACAAAACAACACACAAGCCTCTTGTAAGTTTAGCGATAAATTCAAATCTCTTCGTGTAAAATACATCGCCGGAAAAAAATCGTTCAAAATAAATCTCTCTAGTTCCTAACCACGGTCCTTACTACGAAAGAAAGGAGTACCAACCAATTGTACCCAAACTCAATCATAGAGTTTCACTAAAAATCTATGGATTCTTAAACGTTCACTAGAGGTGCATTTTTTCTTTTTACACATTTTTTGGGAAAAACGGTATATTTTAGTTTTTTTTTGTGATGAGTACAAACCAGAGTATTCTGAGAATACAACTTTACGTAAAAACTCATACGTTTGTAAGAAGTGAGAATACTAAAACGCTCACTATATGTGCTAATTTATTTTCCATGCATTTTTGATAAAACGCCTTGGTTGAGCAATTGAACAGCCCATACAATGAAGAGTACCATCTAACAGAGATAACTTCAAGGATGAAATTTTTCACTCGTACTGAAGGTAAACGTAAACGCTCACTAGAGACGTTATTTTATTTTCCATGCATTTTTGATAAAACGCCTTGGTTGAGCAATTGAACAGCCCATACAATGAAGAGTACCATCTAACAGAGATAACTTCAAGGATGAAATTTTTCACTCTTAATGAAGGTAAACGTAAACGCTCACAAGAGACGTTATTTTATTTTCCATGCGTTTAAAAAAAACACCTCGGTTCAGCAATAAACAGTCCCTACAATAAGGAGAAGTATCCGACATTTACTACTTCAAACATTAAACTGTAGACTAGAGCTAAACGTAAACGTAAGCGCTCACTAGAGTTACTATTTTATTTTCCATTCATTTTTTGATACAACTCCTTGGTTAAACAGCAATTGCCACACTTAAACTGAAGGTAAACGTAAACGCACACTAGAGGCACTATTGTAGGTATTTTCCATTCATTTTTTGATACAACGCCATAGTTGAGCAGTAAAAAGCCACACTTAAACGTAAACGCACACTAGAGGCACTATTACATTTTCCATTCATTTTTTGATACAACGCCTTGGTTGAGCAGGGAAAAGCCACACTTAAACTGAAGATAAACGTAAACGCACACTAGAGGCACTATTACATTTTCCATTATTTTTTTTATACAACGCCTTGTTTAAACAGTACAAAGCCACACTTCAACTGAAGGCAAACGTAAACGCACACTAGAGGCACTATTGTATTTTCCATTAATTTTTTGATACAACGCCTTGGTTGAGCAGGGAAAAGCCACACTTAAACTAAAGATAAACGTAAACGCTCACTTGAGGCACTTTTTTTATTTTCCATCCGTTTTTTTTATACAACGCCTTGGTTGAGCATTGAAAAGCCACACTTAAGGTAAACGTAAACGCACACTAGAGGCACTTTTTTTATTTTCCATTCGTTTTTTGAGCAGGGAAAAGCCACAATAAAACTGAAGATAAACGTAAACGCACAACGCAGGCGCTGTTTTAGTTTTGGTAGGCGTTGTGAATGAGCTTCGACGTGAGGTCTCATGCCCGCTTTCCACTGCGAGCGGGAAATAGCTGAGCGGGAGCGGGAAATAGCTGAGCGGAGCGTAGTGAAATAGTTTTGGCCTTCCATTGCGAAAGAGTTTTAAAAAATAATGGTATTTGCCTTCCACAGCCAACGAGCTCGGCGGAGTGAGCTAGGCGGGAAATGAGATGAGTCAGATGAAAGAGTTGTTTGCCTTCCATCTACAGCTGGCTTAGCGGAGCCAACTAGTGTGTGACAGCTCGTTGCAGCCTACGCCCAGATCAAACGTTTTAATTATTAGTAAAAAAAGTTTTTTTTTTTGTTTCGAAAAATAAAAAGTAATATATTATTTTGCTTTAATACATAAAAAGTAGATGTTTGAAATAAAACATACATTTTAATATTTTCAAATTTATAAAATAATGTATGATGTGCAGTGTGTGACAGCTCGTTGCAGCCTACGCCCAGATCAAACGTTTTAATTATTAATAAAAGATTTTTTTTTTGTTTCGAAACATAAAAAGTAATGTATTATTTTGCTTTTAACATAAAATGTAGATGTTTGAAATAAAACATACATTTTAATATTTTCAAATTAATACAATAATGTATGATGTGTCTTTGTAAATCATGTATGATGTGTTTTATCGCTGTCACGCAACTACGCGGGTTGGCGCGGGGGGCACGGGGGAGCGAAGTCAGTTGAAAACTAGCGGCCGAGACCATGACACAGCGGAGTCATTTTTACTCGCTCAGCCTGCTCCGCTCACTCCGCTGTCGGTGGAAGCACTTCTATGAAATTTACTGTTGCTAGTCGAGCGGAGTCCGTACGGAGTCCGCTGGAAACTCGCTCAACTCTGCGACCACTTTCGTAACTCTTTGTACTCGCTCAGTCCGCTCCGCTGACTCGCTGTCGGTGGAAGCACTTCTATGAAATTTACTGTTGCTAGTCGAACGGAGTCCGTACGGAGTCAGCTCCGCTCGCAGTGGAAAGCGGGCATCATACTCGTGCTTCAGCTCTACAATGTTTACCGCGTATTACACTTTATCATTTTATGTTGTCAGCATTATCTTTATTCCAAGCACACGCGTCTATAAGCAGTTTTAGTCCGCGACCCTTGTTTCGGCACTCCTCGTCTAGGCAGGGCTGTGAAGGATGAAAGTATACCTACGTAGTGCGTGCGCTAAAAGTTGGATTAGAAAATTTATGTGGAATTTAAAACGAGGAACAGTAGATTTATTAATTGAGCGAGAGTTTATGGTAGTAAAGCAAATTCGATAACGATGAAGATTATGACTCGGAATCAAATAAAAAAGTGTGCTAGGATAAAAAAAAGATAATAATAAGATAGCTTATATTGACGGCTAGGGCTTTTTATTAAATTAAATCTAGTTATACTTATTTACTAATCTAATCTAAGTTGCAAAGATATGTTACATTGGAGATTCATATTATATGCATTTCAAAAGCAGACATACGTTCGCGCTTGCACATGCCCCATGTGAACCTACAACATAAAAACGCAATTCTCAAATGAACATGCACCCAGCAACTCTTGCCGAACTTCCCTGAAATAAGAGTGAAAAAACGCAACTAAGCTACACATATAGTGTAACTTCTTGCCGCGTTATCCCCGAGGGGGTCGCATGTGGCGAGTTGAACCTATTTATTTTTACAGGTAAGGGGGTCGGCCTTACGCCAACCACTTCAGATGAAGTGGGGGTTTCCCAGCTCCCGAGAGGGCTGGTACTCATTTCTTGTGAAGGCTGAGTAAACCTTGCCGGTATTTTTATTATGGGGCTTGAAATAAACACCGAAACGGGAAATCATTTCTGACCCTCGGCGGGATTCGAACCCGAGCTCACGGCATGGAATGCAAGCACTCTACCAACTGAGCTATCGACCGGACCGGAGAGTGAAAATTGACAAAATGAACCATTTTCTACAGCATGGGTGGTCAGCCGCATACTAACCTGTTAGTCAAAAAACTAATTCACAGTATTTTCAACGTTTGCGTAGCGACTTTATACGGAGGGAAAACGACGCACTTATGTCAATTGTCAATCTTATGGGTAGTTTTTTTACCAGTTTTTAGTCACGGAAGCCCAAATTGAAAATTACCAGGCCTTAGTGGGCTTTGAACCAAAGCCCTTTCGAATTGACCGCAAAGACTCTACCAACTGATCTAACAACGTACAATATTTTAAATACTGTTGCTATAAAATCATGCGTGGTTCTGTCTCAAATAATATTTAAATATAAAAATATAAATAAGATAAAAAATATAAATAAGTAAATATTTGTAAGCAACAACGTATATAAACTACCCAGCCCTACCTGAAATACTGTTATTCTCAAGATTTTCTCTCTAGCCGAATCTTCCTTTTCACGAGACTTTCTAGATGCCCTTTCTATCCGTGAAACTTTCGCCTACTATTTATGAATTGTTCTCTTTCTTCCTTTTGGCGCTTTCTCCCTTACTAGACCTTATCTTTCCGAGGTATTCTTCTCCGGGACTCTGGGAAAAGTGGAGCATCATTGTTTTCGCTAAGCCAAGTTCAGGCGAGTTGTTTCAGACCATGGATGGTTTACCGAAAGTAATTTATGTAGGATTTTAGAAGCTGAAAATAAAATTAAACAGGTCACTACATTGGTAAAAAAAACTTTTACAGCAAATGGTTATTTTCAATAGTAACTCAAATGTCTTGGAAACTAATGTACGAGAATTAATAGGGTTTTTTACGTGTTCTATTTGTTTCCTCAGCGGATGAACATCACAAGTCTATGCTACTAAGATCCTTAGCAACCAATAATAAATTATAAACTACTATTTTCCTTTAAAACAGGTCGTGTAACGTCAAAACTTCATGAGAAGATGATTCAAAATTATTCAGTTGGCTTTTGATTGTTAATAATAAAAATCTTGTACATATAAAAATTACAACAATTTCAAAGTTTTTATAAGTATTTTTTTAAGGAGGAATGAAAATTCAGCAACTAATTTGTACCTGACTATAAGCAGGTCACGTTGTTTATTCAGAATTTATTGGCTTTTATTTTAATTAAAAATCATTAACAAAAGCCCAACGTCATTTTCTCTAAACCTAATAAAAGTAACATTTAATTAACTGCATTTTAAATGTTAAACGTAATAAAAAAATAAAAATGTATTTAAAAAAAGACTTGTTTTCAAAAGTCTGTGTAACTCAATACATGCTATGCCGACCTTCCCTGAAAACAGGGGTGACATTGGCAAAGTGAACCATTTTCTACGGCTGACCACCCATGCTGTAGAAAATGGTTCACTTTGCCAATGTCACCCCTGTTTTCAGGAAAGGTTTGTGAAAGTGCACATAATGTGAATCTTTAATGTTACATATATTTCGCAACTTAGATTAGATGCTTTCATTAAGTTATTATGCATGAGAGTTGGCATTCCTTACCAGATAAAAAAACTCATTTTGATGACGCAGATTGTGAGTGAGTTAACAAAATCGGTACACTAAAACATAGTTGCTCACATTAACGGTAAAATCATAGTTACCATAGATTAGTTTTGTTTATATGATGCTATGGTCTTATGGCACCAACAATATATACACAAAGGAGGGGTGGATTTCCTAAGGGTGGTGTGCTGTAACCTCGTTTAACCCGATCATTACTCAACGCGTAGAGTTTTGTAATCCTAGGCGCTATCTCTGAGGACGGCCGTGCGTAGGCGCCAAAGCTGCGCGTATCTTTTTGAGAAATTCGTCACTTAAAAACGACGCCGTTTTTTGAGAGTGAAACGAGGCGAGAATGTAAAAAAAGAAAACAATAAAAAATATTGACTAATAAGCGGCTCATCCCTAGAAAAGCGCACAGAGTGTGAACTCAAAAATACGTATGTAAAAAAACATAATATTTTTATAGAAGGAAATAAGTACGGGGATATGTGCAAGAAAATATTACTGGGCCTTAAGAAATCATGTTGATTTTTTTTTCTTTCTTGTAACGCACGCGAATTTAAAATTTGTTTCGATGCCAAAATGTTTTTCAGTTCTTTGATTCAAAAAAACATTGAAGTTTTTTTTACAATTATCTTAAAATTGTATAAATGTATATTTTGTTCTCATTTCGATTTTTTTACAACTTAAACGCCATGTTGTCGACCAAATTATAGTTTTGCAAAAAAAAACTGTAATTCATATTTGTGGAATGTTTTGTATAGAATGAAAGACTGCAATCGACTGCGACTGCAGATGAAACTGACTGCGACTGCAAATGAAAGACTGCAAAGAATTTTCGTCAATAATGAGATTAACATTTCAAACAACAGAAAATAACATCTTCGATTTTGCCACTTACCTAATTTTCGGAAATTATTCGAAAATTGGACTAGTTGATTTTAGAAGACTTTTTTAATAATTTAATCACTAAAAATAAGTTAAACACTAGAAAAATATCTCTTCTTTTCACTTCGTACGTATTATTTATTTAATGTTTATCCTAAGTTTTCAAACTTTTTCTATAAGGATATTATTTATAGGATAAATTTAAAATACAACAGCACGTATTACGCGAGAGCCCTTTTTCTGTATGTAGATTCTTGAAAAAATATCGTAGAGGGAATCTCAAAAGGTAAACGTTTCCATAACTTCATGTTTTCTATGTAATCTCATTCAAGATGCAAAGCCTTTAGAATATAATTCTCAAAGGAAAATTCCATCCCGGCACTCGAGTCTACATGGGAAAACTCAAACTTATATCAGTTTTAATATTCACCCGCAATATTACACGGGACTTTATGCAATAGAAATATGTTAGGCGATGCATCTCATCAAATACGGTGCAACTTTGTTGATGATTAAGCGTGAGTAAATTACTAAAAATAGTATTGTTACAAATCCTCTTTATTATTTAGATTTTTCAATCTGTGATTAACAAAAGGCAACTGAAATCAACAGAAGAAAATCACTGACATGAGCAGCTTTCGGAAATCTAGGCTACATCCTCAATGACAAGAAAGTGCCTTTGCTTTCAATATCCACCTAACGCTTGGAAACAAAAGGTCTCACTCAGTACAACGCCAACAGACTGGAGACGTGTCAAAGAGCCATTGAAAGGAGGACAATGGGAATCAGTTTCAGAAACAGGGTTCTACACCAGGAGATCCGAAGACGCACTGGTGTCGCTGATGTCATATAGCCAGTGGCTTGCTTGAAGTGGCGCTGGGCTGGTCACGTCGCAAGGCAAGACCATGACAGGTGGCCGAAAAGAATCGTCCAGTGGCGGCCCAGAATGTCCAAGCGAGGAAAGTGGAGACCCCCACTGAGGTGGCTGGACGACATCAAGAGAACACAGCAGCGGGTAGACAGAAATGGAGAGGGTTGAAGGAGGCCTACGTCCAGGAGTGGACTGAGAAAGGATGAGGAAGAAAAAGAAGAAGATTGACAAAAAAACACTTTCAGCTATCTATATCAGCTATACACCTTTATTTTCCTGTAGAAAGTCCACTGGCTGAGCATCCCTCAACGAAAAAATTAAAACTGGGTCTTACAGTACAAAAAACATTGCATGGAGTGCATAATTGCATATTTTTTTTAAAACGCACGTACATGTTCAATACATACACCCTTGAGGGCTCTTGAGGTGTGATTCACACAAAAACAGCTTATATTATTATTATTCTATGTACTCGTAACCTTACTTTGTCAGTATTTCATCATCCATTTTTTCCACATGTTCAACCATCTCCTCATATTATTGTAAGTCTTCACTTTTACATCCTCATTCAGCTTGCATTTCTTTTTTACTCGTTCATACCTAACTCAACCAAAAATAATGTTTAAAAAAAAAACATTCAGAATCATGAATCATAAAGAAAATTCTATCAGGGCAAATCATTTGAGTTAGTATTTTTTTTTCCGCATATCTGTTAACGGAATCTGAAAAGTGTATAGAAAATACATTAGATATTAAGTCATGCGTGAACACGCACACACGGTCCTCCCTAATGAGTCAAAAGATATTATGTCCCGAATAAATTCTCGGGAGACTTCCTTGAGCGTTGTCCCGGGAAACGCGTCTTGGGAAAATGTGGGACGCATAGCGTATGCCAGAGAAAAACAAGAATTCTACACGCAGAAATGCTCTGATGAAGGGGCAAATTATATACACTCTCGGGCCTTTTAATATTATGCTTTCTAACTGAATATTTTTTTTTTTTTGAAAACATAAGTCTAAAGCGAACAAAAGATGCGCTTAATATTTGACGCAATATTTGATATCAAAAGGCAGTGGCGATCGAATTCGTGTTTTTTTTTAATAAGCGCTGGTTCGAGTTCCAGTATGCCATATTTTATAAAACTTCAGTCCTCATTCAACAGGCGTCATTACAAATTATTATTTTTTAAATAACAATTGATAATTTTGTGATGAATCGTTCACAAGCAATACAAATTCATTTTAATAACTAGCCCCAACATCGATACAAATAAAAATATAAATCATGGATCATCGCCGTTTTTAAATTGCTTTAAAAATTGCATTATCTATAAATTAAATCTCATATATAGAATGCTCGTGTCACAGTGTTTGTGGTCACACTCTTCCGAAACGGCTTGACGGATTATTATGAAATTTTGTACGCATTTTTGATAGATATGAGAATCGGCCAACAAGTATATTTCACATCTGTATGATTAAAAAGAGCGTGCGCAGGTTTCTTCTTGCATTTTTTTCGACCAAATATTTTTATTATTTGGCATCAAAACATACACATGACTAGAAATTTTCACATTCCAACTCTCACTTTTCAAGTTAAATCGCGATTTTAGTATATTCGTAGGAATAACACCTCTTTCATCCATCAGGCTACACACTCCTCCGAAATGGCTTGATCGTTTTTTAATGTAATTAAGCAATTTAAAAAGGACCTGAGATTTAAATTTACAAGGAAGAACTGCACTTGATGTATCCTATGCCTGGATTTGCTGCTTAATAGTTTTAGAACATTTTCAGAAAACGAGGAAATTAACCTAAAGATGAAAAGTGTGAAGTTTGGTTCCAATGTTATTTTAATTTTGCTTCATTGTTGCGTAAAGGCTGTTTTTTTATGCATGTTCCTTGACTTATAGGTTGGTATGCGGCTGACCACCCATACTGTAAAAGAATGGTTCACTTTGCCAATGTCACCCCTGTTTCAGGGAAGGACGGCAAGAGTTGCAGAGCTTATGTTCATTTGAGATTGGGTTTTTATATTGTAGGTCCACATGCGGCATGTGTTAGCGCGAAATTATACATGTCTGATTGTGGGAATGCATTTAATATAATTCTTAAATGATATATATCTTTGCAGCTTAGATTAGATTAGATTAGATTAGATGTAAACAATTTATTCCAAAAATCCAAATTGCATTGTGAAACACGCCAGGTATAGCTAGTATTTCTATAGATTGTAATGCCTAAGAGGATGGCTTAAAATCATTATGTTGAAACTGTAAAACTCAGTTTGAGTAACCTTTAGTGAGTTATTTACTTACCTTATAGGTTGGTATGAGGCTGACACCTTTACTTTAAAAAAATATTCACTTTTCCAACGTCACCCCTGTTTCAGAGAACGTCGGCAAGAGTTGTAGGGCTTGTGTTCATTTGAGATTGGGTTTTATGTTATAAAATCACATGCGGCATGTGTGAGTGCGAGCTTATACGTGACTGGCTATGCGAATGCATTTAATATGAATCTTAAATGTGTGTAAATGTAATATATCTTTGCAACTAAGATTATAGATTACAGAGATAATTTGGATGACAGTACTAAACATACACGTAAGTTGATACGTAGAAAAACAGAGCCTATATGAGAGATAATAGCTCTTTTTCTAAGTGATAGTAAATACTTTCCAATCATGTTTATCAGTGTATTCTATGATTGCAACTAGTGTACTACGTATGTGTGAAAAAAATTCACACCTCGATTAAAACTTTACGGTAAAAATTCGCATTTGCCTCAAATAGAGTTGATATTGGAAAAAGTCGATATAAACTTTACGATATATGTAGATAGCCGGCGTAAACATCATGCATTTCTGTTTTTATTTTCGTCGGTTCAATTCCGATTGCACGTAAACGTAGATGTGGATTTAAGCCTCGTTCATAATATTCGTTTTTTTTTCACTATATGTTCCTACTATTATATCTAGCTTATGCAGTTAAATAAACATTACACCCGAATCATGCAACGAGAAACACAATTTCTAAATTAAGCAAAGCAAATATTTGATTGTTTTTTGTTAAGAAGCTTTTGCTCATGTTTAACAACGTGATCTGTAATCTTAGTTTCAAAGCTACATTAACATATAAGATTCATTTTAAATGTGTGCCCACAAGCAGACACGTAAAACTTCTCACTTACACATACCGCATGTGTACCTACAAAGTAAAAATCCAAATCTCAAAGAACACCAACCCTTGGTGAGTTTTCCTGAAACAACTGGGACATTGGTGAAGTAAAAATTCTTTACAGTTTAAAACAAATGATGAATGAAGAAAAAACCTATAAAATTTCCCGCATTGAAGTTTAAACCAGAAAACTTTGTTTTATGAGCTTCTATGTACGAAATATAATTATTAAAATAGCAAGAAGATTTGCATACAAGTGAAGTGTTTTATTTGCTTGTGAAGTTTTTCGATCGTAATAAAAATGTTGGTGAAAGCATGAAACGGATCTTGCACATTCAAAAGAGCGGAAAACCCGACGAGCTGATTTTCCTGGTCCGTCTTTTGAGATTGCCGAGCTCCCTGCAACTGGTGGCATCATGTCGCGTAATGGCATGTCGATATGAAGAGATATGTGAGGAAATCACTGTGCGGAAAACACGTCAAATCAAATAAATCCAGCTAGGCGATGGGGCGATGTGCCGAGGCGCATAGAACAATTCCTACACAGAAACTAATAATGTACGGTAGAGTGCGGAGTGCTTCTTGGGATTAGATAACGACATATTATGTATTACCCACGGATGACTGAATAAAAAACTATGAAATAATGCGTCATTATTGTGTGAAGGGTATTTCTTTATACGCTCAGGTAATGATACAGTCATGGAGTAGATTATATAGTGTTTTATATCAAATATTTTTTGTAAGAGGCATAAAGCTGTCAATGACGCAACATTTTTGGGCACAGGAAATGGTAAATGGTAGACGAAACAATTATGACAATGAACATTAACATGAGAAATCATCTAAGATAACACATAACTAAGGATTCAAGTTTGTATAATCTAAAAAAGTCGTCCGTAAAAAAAATTTTAGAACATCGTAAGATCATAAAAATAGAAGCATTGCATTTATGAAATCTTAAATAGGAATGAGTGCGCGTTGATGTACTTACGCAAGGACCAAAGGCGTAGTACCGCGTAATATTGCAAACTGTAAATATGTGTAGCTCATACTCAGTTGTTGTGCAGAGAGAGTGCCTCCTGAAGACGTTGGCTACGTTGCCATCGACACGTCGGAATTATGTAAGTTCTTCAATAACAGTTCACCTAATATCCAAATTGTGTAAATAACATACAGAGTTATTCACAACACATTTGACACATGGATTGTCGTTTTTTCGTATGAAAAAATCATGTTAGATGATGGTTGATCCATGAATTTTCTGTATGTGAATAAAACCAATATAAATTTATTATAATTTATGATTAAGTCCATTTTATACCCAAGTAATATATTTTATTATGGTTTCTACCTTAGTATTAAGTTTGTTAATGTTACATTAATTTATATCGAGAAAAGTTTATTAATAAAATGTAAATGTTAAATAAAGAAAACTTCACACCCTAAAGACAATTTATTTGATGCATTCGAATGAGATCTTAAAATAATCAAAGACTATCGAAAAATTAACAAGAATTTTATTGGCCAGGTTTTACGCTGAATTGTGCTCTGTGCGAAATCTTAATTATTTACATTTAAATGTATTTTTGTCAATGCAATGTACGGGTCTTTTTTAAATGTAACAAAATATATATGTTTTTTCTGTTTTATCTACATATGATCCATCATTGTTTTCCTTTGATTTGTGTGTGTTAGACCCAAAACTCAAACGAAAATAAAACCCTTCAACTCTAGACGACTCTTTCTAAAACAGAGGCGATATTGACTAAAGTACACCAATTTTTACAGAATGGATATCTGAAAAGAATTGGATTTTTATTCTTTATTTGAAACAATGCAAACCATACCCGGTCGATATCTCAGTTATTAGAGTGCTTGCATTCAATGCCGAGAGCTCGGTTTCGAATCCCGCCGAGGGTGTCAGAAATGATTTTCCGTTTCGATTTCCATTTTAAAATCCAAAATAAAATCCGGCTAGATTTACTAGGCCGTCACAACTCCCTCAGGAGCTGGGAAACCCTCCCTTCAACGGAAGTGGTTGGCGTAACACCGGCCCTCTTACCTGTAAAAATAAATAGGTACTATATGTGTAGCTTAGTTGCGTTGCGATGAATCCACTTTTTATACACACGGGCTTCTTTCGAATTATTATCGCTTTATCTGCATTCTTATAGCAATGAGAATTTCAATGGTGAGTTTTTTATTCCCCTGCACAGCAAGCAAGTTATAAGATTTAGTAAGGTCGGCTCCCCCAGGGCTCGTAATGAGCGAACAATCCACTCTGGGCTGGCAATCGTCATAATTAAAGCATCGGCTCAGCGTCTAGGCGACCAATTAAATTACAGAAATTGCAAATTATTTTCATAAGAAAGTAGCTTAATTTCTCGAGTGAACTGCTTTTTATCATTTTCTTAATAGTAATTCTGTCTGAAATGAAAATTGCATTACACAAATGAGACTGCGAAATTTAATTGCGCTCTTTTTTATCTAAAAGGTATAGCTCAAAGTTATAAGAGATATGTCTAAGGCCCGGTATTTTTTCAACGTTAGCATAGCGACTTAATACTGAATGAAAAATACGCACTTAAGTCAATCGTTTAGGTAGTTTTTCAATCAGTTTAAAGTCATAAAACCTAACGTTGCAAACACCGGGCTTAACTTAAGTAAATATTATGTACCTAAGTGTTTTATTTTGAACAAAGTCTTTTCTGAAGATTTTTTTAAAAAATTGTCATGAATTAGAAAAATATATCATTGAGTGCAAATATTTACTGTTGGTTGAAAATAAAACAGCACCGGTTTGTTTGGCTTACCGGTCCCCGTAAAGTCTTTTTTACGATAGCCTAGACCCTGAGCTTAGAATTGGCTTTGTGCAGTTATCAATAAGAAGTTCAATAAATAAAATTTATGATATATTATTGAACATTATTGAACCTGATTCTGACCACGCAAAAATAGGCTGGCGCATTACATTTTTCTTCACAAATTTATTTAGAAAAGCATTAGCTTGAAGAATATTTTTAACAATTTTAAGCTAAATAAGGTCAGGCAAACAAAACAGCAATTTAAATTTTACTTTTAAAGTAAACATAATAAATATTTTTCTCATGGCTTCTATGCAAAACAAACAATAATAAAATACAATTTAATTAATAGGATATCCCTTAGCATTAAGGCAATTTCCTATTATAAAAGAAACATTTTCTCAACAAAAAAAAGGCGCCGTGGACTTGAGCACGATTCATTTGTGAACCAAATGAAATGACACAATTAAGAATCTGAATTAACTCATGAGCGTGTGATGAGAATACTAGTAACGCCTTTATTTTTCCAGTTAATAACATTATCTCTTTTTCCGAGAGGCGCTCCTTTAATACGACATTTTTTTTCTCCAATAGAATAATATTATGCAATTCTAAACGGGGGAAAAAAATGTCTGTACGTGTTTTAGGTCAAAAATAAAATTTTCCAGCGAAACGGAAAATCTGATTTTCACGTTTCCGAATTTCGATACTTTGTCCACATTGCCGAAGTGTTCTTTTTTTAGTCATATTGATAATGGAATTATGAGAAAAATTGAAATTTATACGGCTGTCAAAAATATTTTTGGTGTTCACGCCGAAAAAAAATGTGGATTCATCCGAAAACAAAAACTAAATGCAACCATGAAAAGCATTTCTTTATTCCGTTGCTTTTAATGTAACTTCAATTTCTGAAATGATGAATTTCTGAAATCTGAATTGATGCTGGAGAGATGTTTTCAGGGATATGTTGCCGTGGTCTATGGGAGCTGGATCTTCCGTACGTTTCGCCCATGTCTACGATGGGCTTCTTCAGCGTGAAGTGTGATAATGAAGATGATCTTGATGAAAACTATGATGGCGAAACGTTCGGAACCTCCAGTTTTCATAGACCAAGTCAACAGACCCCGGAAAACATCTATCCAGCATCATCAGCCGGCCGTGTAAGCCCGAAACTCTCATTCAATTTTTTTTTTAATCTACCAAAGTAGTATCAAAACTGCTGTAACTGTAACTCAGTCGTCATTCTACTTGGAGTAGCCAGAGTCTCTGCGGATTTGCCTCCATTTTTTTCTTATCCATGCATGCCTCTTTTCATTCATTCATATCCAATACATTTTTCATACATTTCCTTCTTTTACATTCGCTTTAAAAAACTAACACTAGGAACATCTTGAATGAATCGTGACCTTGATCAACACCCTTTATTTTTTGTCACTGCTTCATGAAAGTAAATAATTTGTTCAACATTTGTTGTGGGAATAAAACTCACAACCTTCCAATAACGAGTCTCTTACGCTAACCGCTTGACTAGGACTTCATGTTTTAATATCAAATAAATAACCGCAGTGATTTTTTTTTTTTTTTTTGTGTCTTTTTTATAAGTTGCAAGGATAAATTCATTCAAAGCTCTCAGATGTATGCCCACAAACAAACACGTGTAGTTCGCGCTCACAAATGCTGATTGTGTCCTTACAAATAAAATCCAAACCGCAAATGAACATAAGCCCTGCAACTCTTGCCGACATTCAACAGGGGTGACATTGGCAAAGTGAACCATTTTTTACAGTATGGGTGGTCAACCTCATATTAACCTATAAGTCAAGGAATACGAGTAATAAATAACATTGAAGTATAAAAAAAAACAACAACAAAACCTTAAAAGAAATCTATACAAAAAAGTCAAAAATTTCTTATGCAAAAAATGTAGCAAACTAATAAACCAACATTACAAATCAGCATTGCAGATTAGCCGCCACTTCTTCCTGTCCTTGCATACTTCTTTCATTTCATCCAGAGTCATAACCTTTTTCATACAAGCTCTTCTTTTATTATGACTCTGGATATTCCCTGTTTCAGGGAATGTCGGCAAGAGTTGCAGGGCTTATGTTCATTTGAGGTTTGGATTTTATTTGTAAGTACACAATCAGCATTTGTAAGCGCGAACTACACGTGTTTGTTTGTGGGCATACATCTGAGAGCTTTGAATGAATATATCCTTGCAACTTAGATTATAGATTATAGATTATAGATATCCCATTCACTCGCTATTTCGAAAATTTGGTCCATCCATACCTTTCTCGGTCTTCCTCTACCACGACATCCATCAATTCTTGCAGCATACACTTTCTTCGTCAGTCTTTCCTCATTCATTCTCTCCAAATGTCCAAACCATGAATTAAGCTTATTTCTCGTTCGGTCGTTCAGAATTTACAAAAAACTGCCATGAGGATTTCTTTTCAAATGCATAAAAAGACAAGTCCAACAATTGCATTGTAAGAGTCGGATAAAGTAGAAGCCCGTTGGTATTTTTTGCGCCTGGAGTGAATTAGAATGCAACCAGCACAGCTTTTTTTTTCAATGCTATTCGCTCTTACACACGATGTAAATAGGATTGTAAGCACGAGTTCTACTTCTTTTTAATCCAAGTAAATAATTAAAAGTTCCTACAAATAAAGACGGGAAACCGATGTAAGAATAAACAAGTGCTCAAGGACTCTCTCTCTTGTGTTTTCATCCCAAGATTGATTTGCAGAAATATTCATCCATTTTTTTCTCATTTTGTTGATTCGTGGGATGCGACTTGAACCTTTATTGTGGTACCCCTTTTTTTTCAACATCCTATGCCGTTGTCGAAGATGGTTCGACCTCCTTTAGAGATTGTTTACGTCTCCAGGACAAAGAGTGCCCTGTTCTATTTTTTTTTTTTCAAAGACTACTAGCTTTAGGTTTGTACAGCTGATGGTTAAAAATTGAGGAATTTTCCTGGATTTTTTTCGTAGACCATTTTGGAGCTTTTGGACGTTTTGTAGATGTCTTTTATGGGCTTAGTGATGTGTACTTGTAATTATGCTAATCCTGCATCACAGCTACACCAACATCTTACCGCTGAAGAGTCTCTACATACATAATATTAACTTTTAAAATTAATAAATTTAAAGGAAATCAATGTAAAAATATAATGAGATACTCGCGGCTAAGCCCCTCAATACACCCTAATAAGTTAAAATTGTACTGCCCATATTGAACATAAGAATATAAGTATAAACTATAACCAGCTCTAAAAAAAGAAACTAACATAATTACTAAGGTGCAGAGTATAGCAACTTTTTATCAAGTTGTCTCCGAAGGGGTCGAAACTCTTTCACATTTGTCGAATGAAAACTATGTAGTTTTTAAGGTATTGATGACTTACGCCAAACGGTTCACATGAGGTTTGTCTGCCTATACTTTTGAAGGAACAGTTTCTCATTTATTCTAATAGCCAAGTACTATAATTTTAAGTTTGATTTAAACAACGAAACTAATAACCACTTCTGACGATTTGGGTGTGAATAAAACGTTAGCTTTCTGGCTTTCAACGCAAGCGTTCTACTAACTGAACCATCAAGAATAACGCAGTCACTGGTATGATTAACGGATAAGGCATTGACACTTGAATTAGCGTTATTGAAACAAGCGCAAGTTCAAATCCCGACGTATCCAATCAACGATAGCTTTGATCCTGGTTCAACAGGTGTTATAGGGTAATTATTAATTCATCAAAATAAAAATAATCAATAACGAATTATTAATAGATTATGTTAATATCTGTTTTTGTACAGAAAAAAAATGGTGGATAACAATCTATTCACAATTTTTTTTTTTGTAAACTGAAAAAAATGCATATTTTTCATAAAAACACTGATAAATAGCATCATATTTTTTCACAATTTTCAGTTTTAAAGAGTATCAAAGATGCGAGTGTACTTCCTTTATTCCCCTGTATTAAACAGAAAATCACGATTTTCCCATACACCTGAGTGATGGTTATTCCGCCCTTCGTTAATTTTAATCCCCTCGTTAAAAAGTTTGGCCGGCATGTCGGTAACCCGCCTACGTGCTGAAGGATGGAGCGGCGCCCTTTGACTACAGTTACAAAATATATTTTTTGTTTTAATTCGTTTAGTATTATAAAATGTTTTGTTCGAGAATCATCTAATTTAAGTTGCGCAGTCCGCACCTCAAAAACAACACACATTAAAAGAAATAAAATAAAATTTGTAATTCGACTGCGCCAAGGGAAAAGGAAGTAACTCCGAAATTTAGGTTTTTGACTTATTTCGATTTCTGAAGGTAACAAATCTTCATTCTAAGATGACAGCGGTGTTTCTATATGTTTTAAATTCGTTAATAAATTAATGTAAAAAATACTTTAGGCATTGTACTCCATGGAATAAATAACATTCAATTGGCTTTCCTGCAAAACTATCTTTTTTGACTTAGTGCTGTTTTCCTTGGAGCAGTCGAATTTATGTAGTAGTCTAGTGGTTAACGCTAGGGACTTGTAATTGGAAGGTAGTGAGTTCTTTTCCCGGCGGAACACAATTTTTTTAGGTTCCAAATATTATCTTCACTGGGTTGAAAAACTCATTGGCTTTCACCTAAGACCGATCACAAAAGGTCCATCTAGTCCATGGGTTCTATCATCATCATCCAATTATTTATCAATTAAGTATTAAGCTAACATTTTATCTTTGTTATATTTTCTTCGGAGCTCTTGTATTAAATGTTTTAATACTCATTGCTATGAAACAATTTCAGAAATACTAAAAATAGTATAAGTGATGTAAATAATATAATAGAAAATATTAAGGAGGTTTATTTCGAGAGGTTTTTTTATGTGAATCATACCTCAAGGGCCCTCCGCAAGCTTGATCGTCCAAAGTGCCAATTCTCAAGCAAAAGCCAGTTAGGTGGAATGGGCCTTTGGTGAACGGTTCTGGTAAAGGTATTTGAATTTTTCAACGAAGCAAATAAAATTGCATCAATTTTTTTTTAGTTAATTTTTTTTTTTTTTCAATAAATGCGAACCTTGAATACAAAAACTCAGATATTATGTGTCCAGAAATGTAAAGCTTTTCTCAGAATCGTGACAACATTCAAATGATATATTTTATATTTCATATAGCACACAAGTGTTCAGATATTTATTTTACATAAACATGTCAATGAAAGTTCAGAAGTCTTTTATATACAGGGTGGGACAGAAGTAATGACCTTGTTTTTTTTAATTTGTTTCTTGGCTTGGGGAGGAATACAATACAGATACGCAGCCTAAAGTGTCAGAAATATTTTTTTGTAGTTCATTGCTCCTGGTGGCCACCATTTTACTTGAGTGATCATCATAATATATAATCTATAACATAAGCTGCAAAGATATGTTAACATTTAAGGCTCATATTAAATGCATGCCCACAGACAGGCACATGTACTTTCCCACTTACACATTCTGCATGTATGCATACAAATAAGCAAAACCTCATATAAACATAAAACATGCAACTCCTGCTGCCTTTCCCTGAAACCGGGATGGCATTGGCAATAGTGAACGAATTTTTGCAGCACGCGGGGATCAGTCAAGGAGCATAAAAAATTAAAAATGATTTACAAAAAAAACTTTAAAAAACAACATACGGTGTTATTCTTACTTGTCATATTTCGCCATCGGCCTAACTGGCGACTACTTAATCTGGGTACAACGCCGGACTAGACCAAATTTGAAATATTGATTCTCGTTCATAGTGTAACGTAGGAACAGTTGAGCCTGCGACCAAATTTGGACGGTTGAAATTACGTCCGTTCAATGTCGTATTTAAAAAAAAAATCTGTTCTGGAGATGTCACTTTATAAATATTATTTAAAGAATAGGGAATTTTCAGTCGTTTTTAAATAATTATTAAAACAATAACCATTGACAATAACGCAAAAAAAAGATGAAAAATAAAAGCAAATAATCAGTTTATAAATTTGTTGTGCAATTTATAATTAAAACAACTTTGAAAACAATTGATTAGCCAAATAAATCCGTATATTTTTTGTGGATCGGGAAAAATAAACCAAATGTAGGGAATATGCGTTTGGGACGACCACACAAATATCGATGACCTCACAATGGCGGACGGCTGACTGTTTTGTTTGTACACAGATCAGATGTCTGCCGAAATGCAAGTAAATATTTTATTTCAGATGGAAAAAGTGTCTCATATGTGTTCGTAGAGTGTTAAATATCCTCTTCACTTATTTTAAACTATATACATAACTTCAGTTTTGCGGCAAAATTTTCATATTGAGAAATTTGCCGCGAGCCGTGATGCAATCTGTCAAATGATTTCTTTTGCTTTTTAATTTTGTGTGTTTTGAGCCTCAAAAAGCGATTGATTAGCAAAAAAGTGCTGAATTCTGTCAATTTGACCAAAATGACAAAAACAAATCGCAAAACAAAACAGTAATAAAGCAAATATTTACTATTTAATATTAAATACGGCAGTTGTCAAAATCGATTGTACCACAAAACCGTCTCCGAGGGGTTTTTGTCTGGGCCTAACTTCGCATACATTTGGAGGTTAGATTTGGGCGGGCGTTGAGCTCGAGACGCAAGCCTAACTACTTCAGAAATGTTCAAGAATCAAAATTAAGCAAAACCTGGGTTCAAAGGGCGACGAAAATGTCTAAGAATAACACCAATAGAAATTAAATTTAATGAAAATTAAATGATCTAGCCGCGCACATTGTAAATCAAACGCCATTTCTTTCAGCCCCAACATAGGTACTTCTTTTATTTCATTCCGAGTCATAATTTTTTTCATGCATGCCTTTTGTTCTAATCTAATCTAATCTAAGCTGCAAAGATATATATCATTTAAGATTTATACTAAATGCATTCCCACAAGCAGATATGTATAATTTCGCGCTAACACATGCCGCATGTGGACCTACAATATAAAAACCCAATCTCAAATGAACATAAGCCTTGCAACTCTTGCCGTCCTTCCCTGAAACAGGGGTGACATTGGCAAAGTGAACCAATTTTTATATTATGGGTGGTCAGCCGCATAACAACCTATAAGTCAAGGAACATACATGACAAAATACATTTTTTAAAATCAAAGAATAAAAATAACAATATATACATGGACATAAAAAACTAAATCATAAAAACCAAATTCACTTTAACAAACCCTAGCCGCCAACATCACAGATCAACCGTTATGACCCTAAATATCCCATTCATTCGCTATTTCAGAAATTTGATCGATCTTTACTTTTCTCGATCTTGCTCCATCGGCTTCCATCATACTTGCAGCGTACACTCTCGTCAGTCTTTCGTAATTCATTCCTTCCATGTGTGCAAACCATCTTGACAAACTCCTTTGGATTTTAATTTTATACTTTCCCTTGCACCACATTCTTCTCTCACTAAGTCAAAATGATTTGAGCAAAAGAACATGTTATGTTATTTTAAAATAACATATAAAAAACAATCTCCAAGTGTACAGTGTGTTTTGTGGGCCGAACGGAGTCGAACGGTCACGAAAGCGGCCGAACTGCGCCGTTTGAACTAATCGGGCCGTCGCTCATCAGTTCCCGGCAAGATGTCAACCGATTAAGAGGTCGACGACCAAGCACCAGGCGGTGCAAGAGGGGGCATTACAATGGAGCTCCCTTCTCCCCATCTACTTGGATTTCCTGCCAGCAAGGCACCCGCCTTGTGGACCAGAGGCATAGGAGACGTAATGCATAGGAGCGCCCACCCAAGGGCTCCAACGTGTGGAGGCGTCCGTCTCGTGAGCCGCCGCTAGCCTAGGGCGCTGCCCCAGGCCATTCAGTTCGGAACTCCAGTCAACAGAGTAGGAAGTGTTTTAGTGACGAAGTGCAGGTCGAGCCATTCCCTTATTTCTCCTTTTCCCCCTGTATTACTTAAGTAAATAAACCCTTATTTGTTCATGTTAAACTTATCTCTTCATATACAACCCTTCCCAAGATATAAGTAAGCAATAACAAAGAAAGAACCCCACGCCCTGAGAGTGATGCTGATGAGAGCTAGCCGAAGTAAGTATCCTGGAGATACCTTTCCATCTAAACATAACAAACATTACATAAAGTTGATACATGAAAAGAATGTTAGCTTATTAATTCACTTCTTTCTTTTTTATTTGTTCGTTAAACTCGAACGTTACTTATGCTCCACCCTGTATGACGACATCGTCGCGTCGCCGTCTAGTCTTTAAACTAGTGATCTCTTGGCGATTTCGCTGGACATTCCTTCTGTAAATACTGGACGAAGAATGATGGTTTCTTAGCAACCGAAACTCACTATCTGCAGACCTCTTACGTATTATTATCGCTTTGCAGTGAATAAGAAGAAACCCGACTATCTTACCATCCATATGTCCACAAGCTTGGAGCATTTTTGTACAACGAATCGAATAGAAATTTAATGCTGCAGTAGATTCCTGCACATATTTTATGCGAGTGAATAATTTTACATTCTAACGGTTTTATTCAGACACAGGAAATCCTTGGCTCAACTTTCCAACTCAATTTTCATTACAAAAAAGATGATCCATGGATCAGCTATGGATCAAATATGGATGTTTTGAATAACCGTGTAAGTATGTACATATGTACCTATTATTACATTATTTATCATAGGAATACTTTGAAATGCTGCATTATCGTTGCATTACTGAATATTGTTCCTTGACTTATAGGTTGGTATGAGGCTGACCACCCATACTGTAAAAAATGGTCCACTTTAACAATGGCACGGCTGTTTCAGGGAAGGTCGGCAAGAGGTACAGGGCTTATGTTCATTTGAGATTGGGTTTTATATTGTAGGTTCACATGCGGCATGTTTAAGCGGTAACTTATGCGTGTGTGTTTGTAAGAATGCATTTCATATGGATCTTAATGTGTCTTAAAATTGCAACTAAAATTAAATATTAAAGATGATTTATACTCGTACTTTATACAGTATACTCTAGTTAAAGTAGCTTAATGAGTCATATATTTGTATAGAAAGACATACGGCATTTTCAATACCACGAGCTTAAAACATCACGTACATACTCAACTATCGCGTTAACAGAATAAATGCATTCAAATTAAAACACTCACTGGGATCGCTGGTTGTGAATGCAATAGATTTTTATGTTTTCTCAGTGATGGATTATTTAAGCAGTGTTTTATACTTGGAGTGGAGAGAGTGGTATTACAATAGAGGATAATACTCCTAGCCGGGCGTCCTTCACTCCCACGACGTACAGACGGTTTGGAACTAAGTCCTCCTTATCCCGGAGCCGGCCCCGCAGCATCACAAAGAGATGATTAATTAAAAATCCTTTCAGGCTCGCCGATTATGCTAGTCAAAACTGTCAAAACCAATGCTCGAGCCGGCACCCCTCGCCTCTGAGGAAATATCGCCTCCGCACCTCGCAAGTAGGGGCAAGAAATAAAGAAGATTGATACGGCCCTACAGAAATCCTTTGACTTTTAATTACAAACGTTTTACCACCTCTCAAAATTTGGCTTTTTTGCAATCTTGAATTGATGGCCAAAAATAAAAATGCCATACATATTATCACAGTTAAATCTATACCTGTATATTATGCTTGGTTTGGACGGGTGGAGTAGTAATGCATTAGTAGCATGAGTGTGTGCGTGGGCAGTCTCTTTTTGTCTTTGCATACACATCAGGGGCGTGCATACCATACAGGCAGATGCGCGTCTATATCTATAATAATCTATAATCTTAGTTGCAAGGATATATTCATTTAAAGTTCTCAAATGCATGCCCACAAACAAAGACGTGTAGTTCGCGCTTACAAATGCTGTATGTGTACTTGCAAATAAAATCCAAACCTTAAATGAAGATATGCCCTATAGCTTTTGCCGACCTCTCCTGACACAGGGGTGACATTGGCAAAGTGAACCATTTGTATAGTATGAGTGGTCAGCCTCATACCAACCGATAAGTCAAGGAATTCAAATAATAAATAAAATATAAGTAAAAAAGCACAAAACCTTAAAAAGAAATCTAGACAAAAAAAGTCAATAATTTCCTATACAAAAAATGCAACAAATTAATAAACCAACATTACAAATCAACATTGCAGATCAGCCGCCACTTCTTCCTGTCCTTGCATACTTCTTTCATTTCATCCAGAGTCATAACCTTTTTCATACAAGCCCTCCTTTTATTATGACTCTGGATAATAGGTAGCTCATGTAATAGGTATAATGTATATTATATATGTATGGTAAAAAGCCATTTAAGCTTGATATTCAGATTTAAAATTAAAAATTTATGTTTGATTAGAGACATCGTTAGCACTTCAGTCAATTTCAAATGAGTGATTTTAAAGGAATGGGAGAACATATTTATTCTGAAATGTATTTGCCTATACCCTATGCACGTGCCTCACACACATCACATTCACCTACATTCCCAAACTTACTGGCAATATAACCTACTTCGCCGAGAAGACATGAAATAATGAAAATGTACACGACATAAAGAAATTCTTTCGGTTTTAATCTCAAACAGCAAAGCCATGACTCATCCGCAGCCTACAGTGAATTATCCATAAAAAAATCAATGATCCGTAGATTGGCTACAGATGAAATGTTGTGTGAATAACACTTATAATTTGTATCACTTATAAAAATAAAAAAACTTAACAAACTAAAAATAATACATTTCATCAGATTTTTTTTTTAAATAAAAATTTCTACTGGATGAATAACCAAAACCTGGGAAATAAAAAATAAAATAACAAGGGCCTTCATTATAGTAGTGATTTGATATTCAATCAGACCAAGTTAACAAACCATTCGGGTTTTTCATGAAAAAATGCCGCAAACTTTGTGATAAGATTTCCGAAGAGCAAAGCGCATTCCGAAGTAAAAGAACAAATAATGCGGAAAAGACGAAATAACTCAATTAGAGCAACCGAGACGAGAAATAACAGTACAGTTTTGTATTTCCGAGCAATTTTATCGTTAAAAATTAGATGTGGAAATTTTTGATTTCAATTTTAAGTAATATTTTTTAGTGTTGATCTGTTAACACAGTGAAAGTCCATTTTTATACATATTTAAAAATATAAATGGTAAAACATTGTTTTAATTCACTTTATTCTTTTTGTTTATGCTCGAATATTTTCGCCTAAAGAGGAATCTTCAAGAGCAGAATGGTTACCATTCTGCTCTTGAAGATGCCTCATTAGGCGAAAATATTCGAGCATAAACAAAAAGAATAAAGTGAATTAAAACAATGTTTTACCATTTATATTTTTAAATATTTATATCAACTTTAAGTAGTTGTCTTATAAGTATGTACCGTAAAGATTATGTTATTCAGAAAAAGAAAAAAATGTGATTTGTTGTGTATGTGCCTTGACTTATAGGTTGGTATGCGGCTGACCACCCATGCTGTAGAAAATGGTTCACTTTGCTTATGTCCCCCCTGTTTCAGGGAAGGTCGGCAAGAGTTGCAGGGTGTATTTTCATTTGAGATTTGGGTTGTTATGTTGTAGGTTCACATGCGGCATGTGCAAGCGCGAACTTATTCGTGTCTGCTTGTAAACATGCATATAATGTGAATTCCCAATGTGACATATCTTTGCAAATTAGATTAGTTATTTTTTAATCGGGAATATTCAACTGATACACCTTTAACAAATTTACTTTAAATATGTATGAAAGTGAATCATCTTTACTTTTTCTTCTTCATTGAAATTTACAATATCAATAAAAAATGTGTTATATTCAACCAGAAAACACTTTAAACTTCAGCTTATAGTTCACGCTTACACATATAATTTATTTACGTACAAAATAAAACGCAACCCAAAAATTAACATAAGTCCTGCAATTTTTGCAACCCTACCCTGAAATGAGTGACAGCTGTATTAGAAGTGAACCAATTTTATCAGTTTGCAATAAATCTTTCATTTGTGTAAAATAACTCAATTTCAAAAAGTTTCTTCTTCTTTCTTTGATTCTAGCATGCGCGTGCAGAGGGTATAGGCAAACACATTTCAGAATAAACATTTTCTCCGATTCCTTTCAAGCAACTCATTTGAAATTGACTGAATCGCTAACGATGGCTCCAATCGAACTTAAATTTTTAATTTTAAATCTGAATATCAAGCTTAAATGGATGTTTACCATATATTGCCTACCTATTCGGCACATGTGCCTGTATGGGAATCACGCCCCTGGATTCTAGTTATACTTAGGTCTCTATTACCAGGTAAAGAGTCGTTCACAAGCATGATTTAACTGTGGTATGAAAAATTGCAAGAAATATTCCTCTAGTTCCGTGTATTACATACGATTTTTAAGTTTTTATACATACAAGCAACTATGAGGTCGGTTTTGCTTTGTCGAGTCACGAGCTAAATTTATGAGTGCACGTTCCATCGTTAATTCTTTGGCCGCTGGAAAATAACTTTTATCAACATGCAGAAAAGATCTTAACATTTTTGCTTACTTGGTTTTTAATGTTCAATAATATCTTAATTTAGATCTTCACATAAAACGAAAAGCTTAGTTTTATTTTATGAAATGGAATGCAAATGTTACGAGTAAAATTTTAAATTTGGGTTTGCTGCTTGTGCAAGTCGCAATTTTGAATATTTGTACACTTTATAGTTATTATTTGTTCTTTATCAAAATAAATTGAAATCATATTGAAGGTGAAAGCAGGACTCATTATTTAAACAAAAAATAATTGTATGCATTCTTATACACGTAGATAACTGAAATCTTTCATATAAAGAGTTTCATACAATTATCACTTGTATGCCATTCCTAAAGATACCTCTTTAGACGAAAGCTTATTATTTCTTTATTAACTCTAATATTTAAAAAAAAAAACAGTTCGTTATTTTTAATAATTTACAATGCTATAAATTATTTTATTTCATTGATCTATTTGTTTTTTTTTTTTCATTTATAAAATGCTTACAAAATATTTCCTCGTATTTAGTTAACAAGTCATTAAGTTTTACAATTCAAAACTTTTATTGAAAAAAAAAACATGTTGAATCTCGAAGTCAAATTATTCAACGAAATGTGGCAGGTTATTTTGGCAGTTACCTACTTATCTTGTTTTTAATATCTACAGCTTTTTTTTATGTCAAGAGTAAATTAAAAATACAATTTACGTTTTTTCTAGGCTGTGTGGGGCAAAAGAAAACATCACTGAAAAATCGCGACAGGATGAATAACTGCAAAGGGTTTAATGCTGACATCTCTGCAAGTGTTGGCGACAGCGTGCAAAGTAAGTTCAACAATGGTTCTCTACCCCAAGTATAAAGCTTCACGTTTAAACTCAACCATAGTCTTCCTTGACTTATAGGTTGGTATGAGGCTGACCACCCATACTGTAAAAAATGGTTCACTTTGCCAATGTCACCCCTGTTTCAGGGAATGTCGGCAGGAGTTGCAGGGCTTATGTTCATTTGAGTTTGGATTTTATTTGTAAGTACACAATCAGCATTTGTAAGCGTGAACTACACGTGTTTGTTTGTGGGCATACATCTGAGAGCTTTAAATGAATATATCCTTGCAACTTAGATATTATAGATAGATAGCGTTTAACTGCAAGTGTATTGAATCTAAAATTCAGTCTCCTGTGAGCGTCTGCTATAATAATAATCTGGTATCTAAGTTTTTTTTTTTCTTTTTTTAAGAAATCCTGTGCGGGAGACTCCCTAGATTCTAAAGACTCTAGGGGTCTATGACACTTGTTGTAGTGCCGCAGAGGTATACGAGCTTGGTCGTCGCTACAAAGCGCCAATACTCAAGCAAGACCCAGTTGCTGTAAGGCTGGATGGACCTTTGGTGACCGGTCATTGGTAAAGGTTTATGAATTTTTCAACCCAGCGAAGAGCACATTCGAAATATAAATGGTATATTTTTTTTGTGCTCCGCCGGGATCCGAATCCACAACCTTCCATTTACGAGTCCGAAGTGTTGCCACTACGGACTACGGACCGGTCCAGTTGTAAAGGTACATTAACATTTAAGAGAGGGTGGACACTGAGGTTAGAGCAAACCATGGGCAGCACCTTGGAGCTTCCAAGGAGAAGTCCGACTACTGTGTTTGGCGATCGGGCTTTCCGTGAATCTGCACGCATGGCCTGGAATTCTCTGCCAGCAAGACTGCGGACGACGGACAAAGATGCAAATTTCAGAAGGACCCTAAAGACACATCTCGTGCCACTAGCCTTTGGAATGACTGACGGCCACAGGAAAAATAAACAATAATAATAAAGATTTGTAGAAATGCATGCCCACAAGCCGGCACGTTAATTTTGCGCTTACACGTGCTCTAAATCTAAATCTAAATCTAAGCTGCAAAGATATGTATCATTTGAGATTCATATTAAATGCATTCCCACAAGCAGACATGCATAATTTCGCGCTTACACATGCTGCATGTGGACCTACAATATAAAAACCCCAATCTCAAATGAACATAAGCCCTGCAACTCTTGCTGACCTTCCCTGAAGCAGGGGTGACATTGGCAAAGTGAACCATTTTTTACAGTATGGGTGGTCAGCCGCATACCAACCAATCAGTCAAGGAGTAGCTCTCAAATTAACATAAACCTTACAGCCCTTGCCGACCTTTGCTGAGACAGGCATAAAGATTTCTTAATAAATATAAACTCTTAATGAAAATCACATTTTAATTCTAGAAAACTCGAAGGACCCGAAAAATATAACAATACGCTTTGGTTGAGTTTAAACGTCTTTATTTATGCTAGGGGCGCAGTATAACATTATGAAGCAGTGTACACAGTACATGGCAGTGAAAGTGTGATCGAGTTACACAACCACTTAGCGGAGATCCTCGTTGATGGAAGGAAGAAAAGGAAACCCAGAAAAGGGATGAAGGTAAACCACCCCAGACGTGTTCAAAAGAATATCCAGACAGGGGATCTTACGTGTTATCGATTCGCCGTGAGTGGCGAACAGATGTGCCACTATTTGTGTTTGATTGTTTGCAGACAGACGTGTGTCATAAAAGTGTAATGGATATAAAAGTTGTGTGAACAAAGTGCAATAAAGTGTAACCCATTACTTCATCGTGAAATCTTAGTGAGATCATAAAAACATTGCACCCGTGTTCTCTATAAAAAAAAATATTATCTACGCAGAATTTCTATTGGAGGACGAAATAAACATTTTAACCAGTAATCATTCATGGCACACTTGGTGAGGATTGAACTCTAGATCTGCGGCATGGAACGAGAGAATTCTATCAACTAAACTATTGGCCGAACAATAAATAGAAATATACGAAAATAAACAATTATTTACTTTGTAATCGTTTTTTAAGAATCAAATTTCAATGAAGCACTGTATATGTAACCAATAATTAAATTATTTCAATTATTCTTTACGAACTTTTCCGATTTATAATCATCGTCAGTATTTCTAATATGAATTTTCACAGTGTTAATACGCAAACAATACAAAAAGCAAATAATTATACTTAATGTGCATCATAAATACATATATACTTGCATATGTGCTTGAAATGGTTAGTAGCTGGCTATAAAGTATAGTATGCAAATTATACCTACATATCTTAAGGGTATGAATTATACAATGAGCATTAGGTTTATCTACTACTATAAACATTAGATATGATTCTCTAAAAGGTCAGTAGCTTAGTGCTCATGGCTGTGGAGGTCCTAGCCCAGCGCTGAGCTCTCCCACCACAAAAACCACCCTGGCTTCAGTCCCAACTGGTTTATTAAAATTAATTATGTAAATGACTATCGCTTGTCCGGGACACTTCAAAGAATTATATTTTTCCTGATGATAAATATCGTGGGTTCTTTTTTGCGATGTATTCGTAGCAGGGGCTTAAAAACCTCGTTACTTAGGCTTTGTCTCACTTCATGCGGCTGATTAAAAACGTCCGCAAGCAAACGGGATCCAAATAGTACAAAAAACGTTTACTATAAACAATTTCAAAGTTTGTCTTGCTTTTACACAAAAGAAAATTATTTATTCTTCTTTAAAAAAAAATACGTTTTTATAAAATAAATCTTTCAACTATAACAGCATTAGTTAGGAAAGGAAAAAAAAGAATACTCAGAAAATAGAACGAATTATTAGAAGAATAGATCAATTAAATAGTCAGCTGCGTGAATAATAGCTTTTCATTTGTTTTACATCGGATTTTGAAAAAAAAATATGTCTAAAAGAAATGACGTTAGATATAATGATATTTCAATAGCAAAGATTAGAAAATCAACTGCTGAGTTTGTAAAAAAACTCAAAAATAATAAAACTGATGTCAGACATTTTTTAAAAATTCTATAGGATAAAACAGAGTTTTAATTCACTTTTGATGTAAGACAGTTTTCATTTGTAAGATGGTTCAGAAAGATTACAGATTTTTCCATCTTTTTTTTATTTGAAAAACTTTAACTGCATGATTGCATAATGCGGTTTCAAAAACATCCTAACTTTAACTTGAATTGTCTTATGTGAATTAATTTGTAGCTGAGGCCTTTCTAATACAAACTAAGAAAACCACGAGTGACTGAATTGTCAAATCAGATAAATAATTATTCAACTTACCGCTTGGATTTTATTTAAATTTGAGTAGGTTCATTAAAATGACCAAGAGATTCAGCTTTGAAAGTTGCTTTAATATTTGTTTTCTTCAACCAATATCTTATGTGTGTGTAAGTTTATGCATGTATCTAAATCTTAATCTAAGCTGCAAAGATATATATCATTTAAGATTCATATTCAACGCATTTCCACAAGCAGACATAATTCGCGCTAACAAATGCCGCCCATAGACCTACAAAATAAAAACCCAATCTCAAATAAACATAAGCCCTGCAACTCTTGCCGACCTTACCTGAAACAGGGGTGACATTGGCAAAGTAAACCATTTTTTACAGTATGGGTGGTCAGCCTCATACCAACCTATAAGTCAAGAAATACTTACTACTATATAAGTTTCATTTTAAGTTAAAAAAAATTATTGTTATTTTTTTAATTGCGCGACTCAAGATCTGTTGAATAAAATAAAAATCCGTGATTTTTGGAAATCTATTTTTTGTCAGCTACGGGAGACGTGAAATATTCAAAGAAGTCCATAGTCTCAATCTAGCAATAATAAGGAATAATAATAATAAAAGAATAGGGAATTGAACAACTACGTTTTTGTAAAATACGTAATACAGTAGGTACTATTTATTATACGTATCATAGTGCATAGAAATTTCGTTTTTATTTGCTGATGTATAAATCACTCCCACGATTCACGCACAGAAAATGTCACCTCATAGAAGGATGTGTTTTTGATACAAGATCACTCACTCGCTCTTCACTAGCGGTTTTAACGTCTAGAGGTAGCCTATCACCTTACAAGCTCAGTTTCCAAAACATGTCAATTTAGAACAGTGAATCTCGTATGTATTACCTTATTAGCATGGATAAGATTCCTAGACCAGATCCCCTATATTTGCAATGAGACTTAGAAAAGAGTTTTCTTACTCAAAACCTTTGTAAACCAAACAAAATTATTTTGTGGGACGATTGAACTCGATTATTTTCGACTCGAAACAAACAACATTTTTTTAATACAATTATAAATTAAAATATTACCTAAGTAAATAAAATATTTAGTTAAATTCAACTTATTTCATAATTAAGAAGTCGTAAGAGACTCATTATATTATGAATTAAAAAAAATTTCATAAAAGTAGAAAAGACACGTAAAAAAACAATATGTATATAGGAACGAAAAAAAATAATGTGATGTATTTTTTAACCCATTTCATGTTATAAGTGGGTAAAAATTATTATTGTTTAACATTTTTCGGTCGTTTTTTTTTAAATATTTATTTTACTTTCTTCGTTGTACAATCTAGATCTTCTGCTTTCCAAACCTCAATATCAGTTTGAAAAGATGCTACGTTAAATATATCTTAAAATAATTATGGCCTCTCATATATTTATATTGCTATGCACTTGGAGTATCTACGTGCGCTTGTACAGGTACAATAGTGTGTCTGGAACAGTCCAGTATGATCCATGGTGGTAGTAGTAAGGTACATAGAACGGCGGTCCGGTATGAGCGAGAGATCGAATGGTCTGGAATATGCAAGAAAGATCTCTTTTAAACCTATATATAGGGACTGAAATGGTGCGGAGTGGATTAGTCGCTCCAAGTTTAATTCGCTAGCCGAACGTTGCACAAGGCGGACGTGTTCACGCGGACGAAGTGCACATTTGTGTTTGTTTGTATTGTGAAACTAAAAAGAGTCGCGCCCAGCAGGGCGAGATATTTTTGAAAAAAAAATGGATTCAATACTAAGTGATATAAAGGAGTGTATTAGTAAAATGACGGGATCAGTGAAGGAGACTAAAATAAAGCTTCAACTGGAGCAGAAGATCATGCTACTAGAAGAAGAGATGCATGCTGAAAGGGACTCCCTTCAGAAAAAGATCATAGAACTCCAAGAAACGGTAATAACAAACAGCAAGCATTACACTAAAAAGTTGGAAGAGTTTATCGAATCTGGCCACAAAACCTACGCGGCGGTGGCTGGGGAAGATAAAAATGTTAAAAAAGACAAAAACGCAGTGACAAATTACGCAATCATGGTAGAATCAAAAAACACATTAAGTGCCGAAGAAATAAAAAAAAAGATCCAAAAAGAAATCAACCCTACTGAACTAAAAATTGGTATATCGGGTATAAAAAAGACTGGTGAAAAAAAGATAACAATTACATGTACTGAGAAAACAAGCGCAGAAAAATTGAAAAAAGAAATTTCCAATACACTTGGAAAGGAACTGACGACAGAAGAAATGAAAAAGAAAAAACCTTACATCATACTAAAGGGACTAGAAAAAAACCTCACAGAAAAAGAAATCATCATGGGCATCGTAAACCAAAATGAGGGTATTGAAGAAAAAGAAAAAGAGAACATAAAACTTATAAAAGAACTGAAAAGTATTAACCCAAGAGAAACTACCAACTATATCATACAAACAACAGGGAGACTTCGAAAAATTCTTTTAGAAAAAGGCAAAATTAATATAAAATATAATAGAGCATACGTAGAAGACTGCAACCCATTAGTACAGTGCTATCACTGCTTAAAATATGGACATACAGCACAAAGATGCCTAGGAAGAACACAACCACCAAATTGTCCACACTGCGCTCAAGAACATACCTACGCGAAATGTAACAACTTAGAAAAAGATGCGATTTGCAGTAACTGTCACTTTTTAAATATTAAATACAAAACAAAAAACGACACTACCCACAAGACAACTAGCCCTCAATGTATTTACAGACAAAAAATGTATAAAATTGCCATAGATCGAATTGACTACGACTAAATTTACATATTTATGACTGACATAAACATAAGCTACATAGATTCTAAACTAAATATAAATGAACTAATATTCGACTCATTCTATGAAGCAAATCAAATATTAGTGAAGTGTGAAAACAGTTTAACAATCCTACATAATAACATACGGAGTATACAAAAAAATTTTGATGAATTTGTTATTTCAATAAAATTATTAAATTATTTACCGGACATTATTGTGTTAAGTGAAACCCACTCTGCCGGACAAATAGAGTATAATATTCCTGGGTTCACTTATTTAGCTGCAAGTACCAAAATTAACAAGAATAGCGGTGTGGCTATATTTATTTCGGATCGTAATATTATGATAAACGTAAATGAAATTAACACTGTACCTTACGTAAATATATTAAATCTTGAAATTAATAATAACAATAAAAATTATAATATATTTGCAATCTATCGTACTCATACATCAATTATATCACAATTTATAGAAGGATTAAAAAATATACTCGTAACTTGCACAAGTAAAAAAAACATTTTAGTTGGTGACATGAATTTAAATATTGCTGATAATAATTACACAAACGATAAAAATATCTACCTAAATATGCTGGCAGAATTGAATTATTTCTCCTGCATTAATTCATTTACAAGAAATATTAGAGGACAACAGCCATCATGTTTGGATCATATATTTACAAACATCCCCGACTTTCATAATATTACTTCCGCAGTCATTCACACATCTATAACAGATCACTTCTCATGTATATTTAACTATAAATATAATACTCCACAGATAGAGACAAAAAAAACAAATAAAGTATCAAAATATAATAAAATAAACCTAGATGGTTTAAAAGATAAATTAAATGTTGTGAACTGGTCCGATTTTTATCTAATGAATAATGTAAATGAATGTTGTATAATGTTTGAAAATACAATGAAAAAACTTGTTGAAGAATCAACAAGTGTGCAACATAACATAAAACACAAATATAAGCCGATTAAACCATGGATCACACATGGGCTAGTAGTATCAATCCGACATAAAGAAACTCTGTATAAACAAACCCGTCAACAACCGAACAATCTAAAATTGCTCAAATATTTTGAAAAATTTAAAAAAAAGCTTACATATTTAATAAAATCCACAAAAGAAAATTATTACAAACATAAATTAGAACAAACCAAAAATAACCCTAAAAATGTATGGTCTGTTATAAACGATTTTCTTGAAAAAAACAAAAACATGAAAAATGAAATAATAGCCATTAATCATGAAAACGAAACCACGTGCTGTAGAGAAAATCCCTCAAAAGCTGCTAATATTTTCAACAATTTCTTTTCAAGTGTTGGAAAAAATTTAGCTCAGCAAATACCTGGTAAAAGTACTTCTCCCGAATTAAAGTGCAATATAGAAGAGAAACACATGATATATATATTTCAACCCACAACAAGGGAAGAAATAGAGACAGTAATTAGCAATCTGAAAAACGGTACGGCGCCTGGATATGATGCTCTTTCTGCTGAAACTTTAAAACATATTAAAGAACAAATATCGAAACCACTACAACATATAATTAATTTGAGTTTTGAAAGTGGAACGTTTCCTTCAAATTACAAAAAAACAATAATAACACCCATATTTAAGACAGGAAATCGGGAAAAAGTAAACAATTACCGACCCATTTCTGTTATATCTAACATAGCAAAAATTTTTGAAAAATTAGCAAAAATTAGGTTAATTAAATTTATAAAAGCCAACAATATAATACACGATAACCAATTCGGATTCATGGAAAATAGAAGTACTCAAGATGCCATCGCGAAAATAACGAACTTAATTCATAGCTCACTTGACCAATCTTTTAAATGTATCGGAATTTTCATTGATTTAAAAAAAGCATTTGATAGCATCTCTCACGAAAAACTAATTGTAAAACTGAATTCAATTGGGATAAAATTAAAAGCGTTACAATGGATAAAAAGTTACTTATATCAGAGATCTCAAATAGTTAAAATTAATAGTTCTTATAGTCAACCATCAACCGGTGAATTTGGTATCCCACAAGGTACTGTACTGGGTCCATTACTATTCATCTTATACACAAATGATATTTTCACTCTAAAACTCAATGGAAAAATAATATCTTATGCAGATGATACTGCCATTATATTGGAGGGACAAGATTGGCGCTCTATTAATGAACGAGCAAATCTTGACATGAATATACTGAAGGGGTGGTTCGATAGTAATATATTATCACTAAATATTAAAAAAACTCAATTCATTTCTTTCGCAATAAATAAATTTAATTCAGAGCCGCCAATTAAAATCATCATACACAGTCAGAATTGCAATGAAACTAAAAACTGTGAAAACACATGTTCAACACTGGCTTCAACTAAAAATATAAAATACCTAGGCATTATTATAGATCAAAATATGAAGTGGAAAAATCACATAATGGAACTGGTCAAACGAATACGAAAATGTATTTACATATTCATAAGACTCAGAAACATTCTTAAAATCGAACAATTAAAAATGGTATACTACTCAATTGTACAATCAATGCTGCAATATGGCATAATTGGATGGGGGGGATCATATGATAATGTTTTGAAATCAGTTAAAATAGCTCAGAGATTGATTATTAAAGTAATTCTAAAAAAGCCACCAACATTTTCAACAGAATCTTTATTCAAAATTTTTAAGGTACCAACTTTAGAACAAATTTTCAAACTGTACTCTATTCTGGAAATAATAAAAATTGACAAAGCAAAACAATTTGAAAGAGCTATATCAAGGAGAAGACAAAATTTTATAACAATTCCTAAATTTAAAACAAAACAATTCAAGAATAATTTTATCTGTAGGGGAATAAAATACTATAACATATTGCCAAATGAAATCAAAATAATTAAGGATGTTAAAAAAATTAAGTTTAAAATAAAAAAATATATATATTCATAGTTCTACTTATTGATTGGTTGTTTCTAATTTTTGGTTTTTTTCATTTTTTATATTGTTAATTTATTTTTTGATTTATTCTTGTGTATTACCTATATTTTTTTCCTTTAAGTATTATATTAAGTTTTTATCTCATTATATTATATAGAATATAAATTAAGAACATAATTTATTTAAGATAGCTGCGATTCCCTCACCAAGCACAAGAGCTTGGCTCTTCAATTGGTGAGGAAATAACAATTAAGTTTTTATTATTATTTAGAAATATTACTTGTTTTAAAATAAATTTGTATTTATATTTTGTTAAATAAAAAAAAAAAAAAAAAAAAAAAAAAGTATTTTGCCGTGAAGATCAATAAGCAGTGATTGTCAGTTGTTGTAAATTGTAAACCAAACCGTGTAAAATAAATTCTGTTGAAATAAATAATTGCAGTTTAATTAAAAGAAACCCTCAACTTAAATCATAACAATATCAAATGAACAGATTATTTGAAAATTATAGTTTTTTCGTATAAATCAATTTAAGACAGCCTTTGTGTACATACAAAGTTGGTGGATAGTGCTACTGGTAAAGGAGAGTTGTCTCAATCTGTAAGGCACGTGGAGGGGCACGCTTTTATCCCGCTTGGAGTGATGTTCCTAGCGTCCTCAAGTATTGGGTTACCAGCTGCCAGCACTCAGACCCATAAAGAAGCAAGCAAACAAAGAGCGCCGACCCAAGTATCAAACATTACAACTACATGAACCCTAAAACGCTCACAAGAAACGCTGTTTGAGTTTCTATATTAACTCTATAAACGCAAAGTTTAGTTTAAACGCAGCGTGTTATGCTTGAGGCACAGATTCCGAATCAATTTTAGCATAAACGGGGCGAGAGGATGTATTGACGAATGCTTCTCTCGTTTACAAACTCACCGAAGACTCCGCGTAAAATTTGTTTTATGGGATAAGATAGTAAAAGGAAGCGAAAGATGTAGGGAGAGCGTAAAAATATTGATGGATCGTATGAACAGAAATTCCATCTTTTGTTTCTTATGGGAGTAAACAGAAAACTGACTAGGAACGCTTCACGTAATGGAAAAAAGAATACGAAGAAACATGAAGTGAAATCTTATCGTGAATAGTTTTTTTTGTTAGTCATAAAGATTGAAAGTGGATAGGTTTATGAATGTAATTCTTGCGTTGTTTTATTGAAGTTTGAAAAACGTAGAGTTTGTGTTCATTAATAATTACTTATGAAAATCCTCGAAGTCAATTATCAATTTTTAAAAAAGTACATAAAAAATAATCATGCTTTAATATAATTTTAAAAGCCTAAGAAAGTACTATTTTTTTAAATCACGATTAGCGTGGCAATCGTTAAAAATATTCCCCCTGCATTGAATTACTAAATTTTATTCCACTGTCAGAAATCAATATAGAGTAAACTAAACGTGAAACAGAAAAAGGTGAAAAGACAAGAGGAAAAAATAAAGGTATCGCTAGATCTTCACGTTTGAAATTGTATTATTCCGTGCCAAAGGTCTGATGTTTTCTGAAGATACCTTTCTTCCAGGCATATAAAGCTGCTATGTGTATTTTCATATAAAAATGCTCGCCTACCCATGATATCACAATTTAATACGAGGTTACCTACATATACTCCACGTGGCTCAATGCAGATTTTGAGTATCGAGCGACACCAGATCGTTCAGATAGGCCGGAAAGTGGCTGAGAAATTTACATACCCTTCCATATCCCATAAAGTCGTTAGGGGTGGAGGGGGAAGAGATATTCAAATCTCGGTTCGCGAAGACCTCGTTCTTATTATTATAGCGAGTATATAATAATACTATGTCCGCGGCTGAGACTCAAAATGACTCATGTGCTCGCATACAATATCAACCTTTAAAGCAAGACGAAATTATGCTTATTTTTGCTTCATGTTCATTGCATTTTGGGTTTGAAGTAATTATGACATTGTTTGAATATCTATAGTTTTATAGGTTAACTTGAAACATTGACTTTAAATATTATTCAACTTGAAGTGATCTGCATATTCCATGAATTCTCCAAAATTTGCATGGACCATTGTTTTTTAAACAATGTTAAACTTGGAGTCTGCTTCCTCTTATGCGAATTCATTCAGTTACTTTTTCTTACCGATACTAACACCCATTTTCTTCTCGTATTATTTTTCAATTGGTATATCATTAAATGCTGGAAAATGTTTACATTTTTAACAATGTGTAAAAAAAAAAATCAATCATGTGATATTGAATTTTTGGTACAAAATTGCTTCATAAAATTGTATCCATCTCTGATGACTGATGACTTACCTTTGATGTCACTGGAAAACATGTCGTTTCTTCAAACATTTTTTTTTTATATAAATCAAGGCTTTGACGTTTTTCTTTTGTTATGACCACCAATTTCTGTTTCAAATACTAATAAAATTTTAATCCAAACATTGATTTGTAGCTTAAAATATGCAAAAGTTGATCTAAATTTAATATGTTCTTTATATTGTTAACGTTGTAGATTGTTTTGTTTTACTTTGACCAATTTCAAAGAAATTTTCAACACAAAAAAAAAGTAAAAGCCAAGATTATACACAAAAAATACTTTCTTAAATATTTCTTCGAAACTTATTCAATGTAAAAAATATATTGTTTAAGAAATATTCAAGTTGGATAAACCATCGCAGCAAAACAAAAAATAAATGTCGCGCAGTTGAAAGGTTTGCGATTGTACAAAATAATGATTGTTTAAAAACGTGACGCGAGCAAAATGTATGAAAAATTATACAGAGTGTCAAAATACAAGTACTCAACTTCAATACTTCTTCATGCTCTATGTTCTACGTAGGTTTTTAAGTAAAATACTTAGAAATGAAATAGATTGAAATAGGATGAAAGAATATTTCAATGGCAAACTGGCAAAAAAAACAAGTAATACATCAAATTCAAAGATTAATCGAGGATCTATTTTTCTAGATATGATGATGATTTTGTGAGCATATGTACCTTACAAAGTGAAACAGTTCTGCAATGCTTAATTATTTCAATTCTGATAGTATCTTTTAAACCATTTGTAAATGTCTTCATTTCAGAACATAAATGGTCAAAACCATGTTCAAAATCTGTCTTTAGAACAAAAGTACAAGAACAAAAAATGATCATAAAAGATTTCAAGACTGGGCTCTACTTTTTTATCAAAAGTTTACATGAGTTTTTTCATCGAATTTCCCTAAAAGAGAAGAATTAACATAGGGATTTTTTTTACTTTTCACAACTAAAAGAGTCAGTCGCGAGACACAGACGCGTTCACTTGACGTGTAAGTTTTTCTCTGTTTTCAGAGAAACAGGTTTTTCATTTATTTCTAAGGTTGAGTGAATTTTATACCACACAAGAAAGGAATTCCATTGTTTTTCTAATTCAAATTTACAATAATAACATGTAAAAAAACATTCTTCCAAATGTAGGGAATAATGAATTCACTGGAAATGTTCATTTATATTTTGAACGTAACGTTGGGTGTAGTAAATATCTTCGCATTAGCATTGAGAGACAGCAGGATGATGTATTCCATGTTTTCGTCACTCCGTCGGCACCGAGTATACGGGGAAGAATTACTTGAGCAATTATGTGTAGGCTTAGGTGCGGAAGTCTGCGGTAAATTTGAGCGGATGAATTCTCACCTGTGAAAGCTCGTGGGCGTCCTTCCTCCCCCCGCCGCAGCGCCACCGCCCTCCCTCTAGCGCTCCTCGTCCGTCTGCAATAATTCAATAGATTTCATTAATAATTTTCCTTCATACCCGCGAGACTTGGCATAATTAGTACCTGCCGATCAAACAAAACACCAATCTCTTTTTGTAATTTAAAAAATGTTTTTTTTTTTTTTGGCCTTGACTTGGAATAGATTTACGTAATACATTTTTTTTGTATCAATTTAATTGGAAAAAAAAGTTTTAATTCACCTTTATTTATTTTTTCTTAAACATTTTCGCCTAATAAGGCATCTTCAGGAGCATAATTGCTACAAATATTTTTATACATATTTAAAATTTAATTTTTATGTAAATAAAAGTGAATTAAAACTTTGTTTTCCAATTTAATTTAAAAAAAAAAATACGATGGACTTTCACTGTGTCAGCAGAGATACCGTTAAAAATATGATTTAGGTACAATTTATTGATCTTAAAAAAAAACTTTTTGCAATTTGTTTGTATCTGTTTAATGATGTGAGGGCTCTATAATTATAAATCGTAATTTGTACAAATACATTAAATTTAAGATTCATTCTTATGTCCACAAGCCACTAGATGCGTGTAACATTACTCTAGCACATGCTGCATGTGAATTTACAAAATAAGACCCAACCCTGAATGAAAATAAACCCTGCAACTAATGCCGCATTCTTCAGAAACTGGGGTGAGATTGGCAAACGTGATCCAATTTGTATAATAGGAGTATTAAGCTTTATACCTTCCGATGTATAAATCTATGAAAAAAAAATGAAAATTAAATTAAACAAGGTATGTAAAAACCAACAATAAATTCAATAAATCTAAAATATATCATAAAATATTTTTTTTTAAATGTGTTCGATGTTTTAATTTGATTTTTTTTTTGTAGGGTCATCTGATATGAAAAGTGACTGACTTTCTGTTAATATAAGAAAAAACTTTATGAAAAAAAGACGGAGGATGGAGTGCCGAATAGCCCCACCTGACGATAACGAAGTACGACTCCTACCTCGGAAGGATGAACAACTAATATTGAACTCTGTAACAATGTTAGTTCTTCTGCACTGCAAACTTGAAACGGCAGATATGAGGAGATGTTCAACGGGAAAGTTATCAAGAAACCAACACACTTTAATGCATATATGCGATGCTATCAAACTTAAATTTAAAGAAAGAAAAAAATCATTTAAAAAATAGTGTAATTGTTAAAAAAATAGTTGGGTCCTCTTTAGAAAACAATTGTAATTTTAAGTTAGTCTGATCCTTTGCAACCCTGCTTGGTCTCTTTGTTTTTTTATGTAATAGATTTGTGAACAGAAATGCAATTCACCAACCTTTTCTGCCTGGCCAGAATAAGGTATTAATATTATCAATTGATAATTCATTATTGTTTATATTAATTAATAATTACCCAATAACATCTGTTGAACTAGGGTCAAAGTTAAAGTCAAGTGTCCCGAGCGAGGAGCGAACCAACGTTATTCTATTACAAATACGCTAGAAAGATCGGCCACTTGGCCCCCTCAGCCATAACACGGACTATTTTTTTAAAAGCTGATAAATTTCACTTTTCCTTGAGTAATTGGTTTATATGTAGCTGACCCCCTTGCTATAACAACTTGGTTCACTTTTGCCAATGCCGCGCCGGGTTCTTGGAAAGGTAAAATTGTAGAAGGCAGGAGTTGCAAGGTCTACTACATACATATGTGTTCATGCGAGTATTTTTTTTTAAGTACACATGCAGCATGTGTAAGTGCGAAATTACGCATGTCTGCCTATAAGCGGGCATTAAATGCAAGCCTGAAATTTAACTTTGTGTTTGCAACTTAGATTATATATAATAGAAAATATATTTTATAAAGAAATGGTCAAAAAATCAGAAGAGGGAGACCGATGAACGATTTGATAGTTCAAATGAGCGAGATTTATAGTGCTTGCTGGAAATATGGTACTCCATTCCAGCTGTTAGAAAAAAAACATTTTAAAGAAAAGCATATATAAAAAAGGGCTTTTAAACGATGAAAACCATGTATTATTAAAGTAAATTATAGATGTGAATATTTTTTAAAGTTTTGCACATGATAAAAAAAAATTAAATTCCACTTCAAAACACGAAATAAACTTTATGAATTTCAAGTTGATTTTGTTGTTTTGCTTATTTCGTAGTGCAGACAACACCCCAGAAAACTATTAATATCATTCTAGTGCGTGGCTCAAAAAAAAACCTCCTCCATACATTTTCCGTACGCAGCAGCAGTGTATATTTTTTGTGTACTTTTCCCTAACATAATCATGTACGTGATGCGAATTCTTTTTTATCGCACACCTCGCTATGTACGCGCTTTAGAGTCAAACACATACTGACAAAATTTATCCGTTTCTTGACTTGGGAAGTCAGTTTTTCAAAACGAATTTCATTATGCTACACATACTCGTATAGTCTAACTTATTTACAATAATAACTACCTACCCAGTTAAAATTTATTTATGGGATATTATATGTCAAACGACCGTAATTCCAACCTAAACCTAACAATATTGTCTAACTTCTTGCCACGTTCTTCCTGAAGGGATTGCATGTATGGAGTGGAACCTATTTATTTTTACAGGTACTTGAATTTTTATTTAATTTCATCCAGATTTGAAACCATTTTCAAAAAATCTCTTCTTTGCTTATGTTCATTACAAGAAAACATGACCGTAAATAAAATATTTCTTAAGTTAAGGTATTTTATGATTCCATTTAGAGACTCTCAAGTTTGGTGGGAACGTTAGCAGGCCCTCTGCTCTCGGTGGTTGGTTCATAAACATTATTATATGACAATCAACCGCTCGCAAGCCTTGGGGAACTGAAAAATCATAGTGTGAGAGAAATCATACAAAAATGTGCATTGATAGCTATGGAATCCATACACATTTTTTTTGATTCTAGTGTTTTTCTTACATAAGTTGTAGAAATAAATACATGATTAGTAAATGAAGGATCATGAAAAATTACATAATTATACGTATTATCTATAATTTAAGTTGCAGAGATATATTAACATTAAAGCTCTCAAATGCATGCCCACAAACAAACACGTGTAGTTCGCGCTTACAAATGCTGAATGTGTACTTACAAATAAAATCCAAACCTCAAATGAACATAAGCCCTACAACTTTTGCCGACCTTCACTGACACAAGGGCGACATTGGCAAAGTGAACCATTTTTTACAGTATGGGTGGTCAGCCTCATACCAAATGATTATAAATATATTTTTCATGATTTCTGTATTAAACTATTATTATTACAATACTTCTGTAGAAACTGGGATGGCTTAGATAAAAGTGAACCGACTTTTTACAGCATCGGGTATCATCCTCCTCATACCAACCTATTAGTGAAGTCATCCATGAAATTAGATTTTTCACTTAAGAAAATTATTATATTTCTTTTGCTCAGACTGAAGTTGGGAAGGGATCAGACCGGGACGCTATCCGGACAAAGGTCTGACAATCACAGCCAATTTACCTTACACATATAGATAGTATATATTACGTATGCATGCTAGCCTTCGGTAGAGTCTTCGACTGGCTTTGGACTATGTTTTACATGAGCAACGCTATGCAATCCCTAGCTCTGAGAAAACGTTTAGACGAAGAGTGAAGTCAAACATTTGACAATCCCAAGTAACCTTTTAGGTTTTAAAAAGGTTAAAAAAGGTTTCTTGGGATATTTCATCCCTTAATTTTTTTTCTTTTAGATAATATCGAGATCGTAAAATTGAAAACTACCTCAAATTATTTTTTTCTCTTTAGAAGCTTTTATTTACCTTGAGGTCCGACTTGAAGACCGACTGTCAAAAAGAGTGTATAAAGGGAATGTAACAGGTAAGCGTGGAAGGGGAAGACCTAGGAAACAATGGATTGATCAAATAAATGAGATTGCGAATGAATGGAATTTACAGAGTGGAAACAAGAGAAGAGCATGCATGAAAAGAGTGATGAAATTAGATGAGATGAAAGAAGTATGCAAGGACAGAGTCAAGTGGAGGCACTTGTGTGGAGGTACTGGCCACCCCTAGAGGAAAGGCGGCAGGATACAAGACAAGACAAGACAAGCATTCAAACATACAATGTTTTGTATAGGAAAATACTTTCTTTATTTTCAAAGACAAAACTAGCTTTAAAAGGTTGTTCTTATCTGGCGACAGTACGTATCCGTTGTATATTAGATAGTTTCAGGGATCAGTGAACATGCGGGACAAATCATATTATTCCGTTCTTTATTCAACAGTCCACAAATCAAACATATATTATACTTTTCGATGGTCTTTTGATGGTTTACTTGGTAGAACTAGTCCGATCTATAACTAAGTTGGTACATTCGCGGTCTACAGCTCATTTGATGTAATTTTTCTGGCATCAAATCAGTCGATAGCACTTCTCTAGTTGATGGCTCAGTTAAAACAGTAAGATCGATAGCTCAATTTGTAGAACAAGACCGATCGTTATTTGAATCGATAGATATCCGCACTACAACCTTGTTAGTACAACAGGACACAGGTGATATATCTTGTTCTTTCAATAGTTATGTTGATAAAACTATTTTGGTCGCTTCTTAAGTTGATAAATCTAGTTGTTTCGATAGCTCAGTTGATAAAAATAGTCTGGTCGATAGTTTAATATAATAAGAAATAGGGGTGACACTGGCAAAGTGAAAAATATAGATGGACAGTCTCATACCAACCTATAAGTCAAGGAAAATGTTCAGGAAAAACGCGCTAAGAAGCTGCATTTACAATTTATTTGTACTATTATATTCGTGTTTTTTCTGTCAGTATATTGTTCATTATTTATTCAGTAGTCGAAAAAACTTTATCGCGGTTTATTAAAATAAAAATGAATGCATTGTATTGAATTGTTGCAGTGATTGCATTCATTCTCACGTAAATAGGCAGATCTGTGCATATATGAAATGTCAAATCATACATACATAGTTATTCAGCCCGCAAAAAAGCAGAATACCTGGGTTTTATTTTTATTTTTCTGCAGCAGAATTTGTTCAATATTATTTTTTATAACTACCAAAAGAAAATTCACATTCAAATATAATAAATTTCATTACAACTTATAAGGTAATAACTTTATAACTCACAATTTCTCAAAAATAGCATGTGGCTACAAAATAAAAAAAATATTATATTGTGACCAATTTCGTGAATTAACTCGTAGAATAAGTATCAAATAGTGTGAAGTTTATTTTCGAAATTAGTCTTTTGAATAACAAAATCTCATTATTGAACATCTGTGCTCGGCCCTTGTGATCAACGTCAAAACAATACGACTTAAAATTTATTTTACAAAAACATCATTAGTTCTAATATTTTGGGACCAAAACCATAGACAAAATGTAAAAAAAAATCTTTTAACAGGCACTAAAATAATAGCACTCATTGTTGCTTTCTGCATAACTTACAAAAATATTGTAATGTTAAGAACGTATGAGTTTGTGGGGCTTGTTTGTGGGTGTATGTCCGCCTCTAGCATAGTCTACTGTGAGTTTTTGCGTGTGCATGTGACTTGGTACGTAGTTGGCTTGTGTAGGGGAGAGTGGTGAGACTTGAACACATTTTTTGTTTTTATTTTTTTTTACTGACACCAATGACGTTAGGCCAAGTTTCTTGACACTTTTATGCAGGTTGATTATCTAGGTACCTATATGAATTTTACATAATTGATCTAGTTGTTTGTTTTAATACTAAATATTTTTTTCTGAAGGTCGGCAGCTATGTTCAAGTCTCACCATTGGGTTGGAGACTTGAACACCCCATAGGTGAGACTTGAACATAGGAATGAAATCACACATTATCTAATAAACAACGTTTTTTATTTAATTTTTTCCATGCGAAATATTTAAAAAAATCTATTTCCTAAGCTTAGGGCATTATAATGGCTTTAGTTGTAGAAACTGTAGAAAGAAAATATTCCCCTTCGTTTCTGAGTGAAATTCTGGCATTTCTCTCAAGAAAACCTTTACACCATTCTTTCCCAGCTTCTTCTTTTTCAGTCCAAACTGGTGGAAGCTTTTTTTTATTGAAATGCAAGCTGTCTAAAGTTTTTCGTGGTTAGGCCATGCGAGAGCTCAAGACAGTATGATGCTAATTCTTCTTCTTCACCTGGGGTGAAAATTGTTGAATTTTTGTAGCTGGCATAGGTTGCTGCTCCACTTTTTATTATTCGTCCTAATGTCGTCCGGTTTATTTTATATTTAAAATCAGTGCTCTTAACCGAAGCTTCATTTTAAATCTCCTTGAGAGCCTCATCTAATTTTTCTACAGGAATTCTCTCTGCTCGGCCCTTGGTTTCCTTCTTGGGCTGATACTTTCGTCCCATAGCTTAAAATGAAGAGATAATGCATAATTCTAAAGTAATGTAGCGGTTACGCCCTTTGGTACATGCCAGGGTTGCGAGTGCAGGGTAGTGGTGAGATTTGACCATGTTCAAGTCTCACCACAGTGGGCATGTTCAAGTCTCACGACTTGAAAAATTTAACAACTACAAAATCTACCCACCTTAATGTTGGTTCAATGTTGAAAATTCAAACACTAAATACACCTCAATGAACAACCTCACTGATATTAAATGTCAGGAACAATAAATCATAACCTATAAAAAATCTACAGGGTTCGTAAATGTACCAGTAAACGACAGAAAAGTACCTTAAAAATTTCAAATAAACCTGCCTTTTACGTTTATGGATATATCGGCGTGACGTCACAATAAATGGTGGCAGCAGATGACAGTAGAGCTAATGATACCAACAAAACAAAAAAAAAACCTCAAATAAAGGCGCGAAAGGGGGGTGTTCATGTCTCCAACCTGTTCAAGTCTCACCACTCTCCCCTACTTAACTGGAATAATATCGAACAGTATAGAGTTGTCTGGTACAATCCACTATAGAATAATCAAGAACAAGCAAGAATCGTCCCTTTCGTACTTATATAAACGAGCCGCAATGGTACAGAGGACAGAGTCAATTGAAACATTGAGCCGTGAAGTCGATAAGCTAAGAGCTAGAAAAAGTGATCAGTATATTGTATAACGACATTGTGTAACATAAATCTTGAAAAATAAATAAATTGCAGTTTGATTAAAAGAACCCAAATAAAATCTAAATCTAAGCTGAAAAGATACGAGTATGTATCATTAGCGGTATATTTATTTTCTAGACACCTAAAAACATTGTTTATGACTTTCGATCTCTAGTGAACAGGCGGCTTGTGAAGCGTGAACTTTTGACGCTGTTGATATTCGCGATGTATTCCACCTCTCCCCACAAAGCTGATACAATTATTCATGCGATCTGACAACAATGCCTACACAAAACAACCAGCCAGGCCAATTTTTTTTCACCCCGCTAAATTATTACTTTGCACAAAAGTTATGGCTGGTCATAACACTATTCATACCTGCCCGGCCGCGGAAGTAAGGGCGGTTTTTTTTTGTTTGTCATTTGTGCAATACAATGGCAGAAAAGCCAATCAAAATCCGGAGGCTTTAATCTTCCGCGGATTGGGATTTGTGCATGCAAAAGTTCATTTACAAAAATAAGTTGTACAAAAATATTTTACTTTTTTTTTATAAATTCAATAGGAAAAACAAAGTTTTAATTCACTTTTATTTACTTTTTTTGCTCAAAGTTTTTCGCTTAATAAGGCATCTTCAAGAGCATAATTGTTACAAATCTTGAAGAATCTTGAAGGTGAAAACGTTTGAGCAAACAAATAAATAAAATTAAATAAAAACTTTATTTTTCCTATGGAATTAATAAAAAATACAATGGACTTTCACTGTGTTAACAGAAATAGGTACCCTTAAAAATATAATTTTACTTTTTTTTTTTTTCCAGGGTTATGATGCAGTCTATTGTTTAGAATAGTATTAATATTATAATAATAAGACAATTTTGATAGTTCCGTTCTGTGATAAATCACTGCAAGGGCACTATTCAACTGTTACATCTCCCAAACAAATATGTCTTCAATCCCGACCTAAACGCACTTGCACTCTCTACGGCTGTAAGCTCCTGGGGTAGGGCATTTCACAGCACAGGGCTAGATATGGAAAAGACACGATCCAAGTATTTTGCTTTATTAGATTGTTTTGGAACAATCAATTTATTCACAGCAGTAGGTACTACTTGCAGATATGAATGCCAGCCGTTTACCGTCCTCTTAGAAGTTAGAATGAGTGTGTTGAAAACAAGAGGGCTAGGGTTCGATCCAAACCAAGGGTATGAGAATAACCATAGAATTACCGATCATAAAACCTTCACAATATGTAAATAAAACATGCCGTTCCTTTAAACAAAAAGACGATGACCAGTAGGTAGTGTACCACAACCATTGGACTCTGAACATTTTTGACTTTGAACTTTTATCTCGGCAAGCAAACGTCAATCTTCTATGGAACTGGCGTCCTTCGCAAAAAATAACACAATATTTGTTTGCCTTTTCCCTAGCAACCCGGCCGGTTGATGACACAGTTTTGTCTTTATCAATTCACGTGGAAGCAGGAAGAGGAGACGGTTCTGGAGGGACCATATAGACCGCATGAAGGAAAAAAGAATAGCCCGAGCCGTGGCACAGGAGATACCGGACGGCCAGCGTCTACCAAGTCGCCCTCCCAAAAGATGGAAGAACAGCTGGTCTTCTGCATCACAGGAGGGAGTTTCACAATAAACAGATCATAGATCTATAACCAGAGGAAGAAGAAGAAGAATTCATGTGGGGACATGCACTCCATCCAAAAAAATCGTGCATAATAAATATTTGTGCGTGCTTTTACATCTATAAAACCCTTCTGATACATAAACGAAAGCAGCAAACAAGTATCGTTGAAAATCCTGCACGAAAATATGTAAGTGGCATACAAGATAATCCATTCTTTAGAAAATGTCCAAACCATCCCGTTGCGCTCGAGCACACTGTTAAATATTACATCTCGAGTCCTTTTGAGCCTAAAAAACTTTAAGCCATCTCATTTCATCTCGATTGAACGTTCGCCCCAGACGCAGCGCAAAAACGCTCCCCCCCAAGAGTCTAGTAATATCGCCGGATCGTTTTGGCCAATTTAGCATGAAATTTCGTCATTCACGTTGTGCACAAAACTTGTCATATTGTGGAAACTCGTGTCCGTGGATCAGGCTTCCGTGAACGATAAAAACTAACCTACTTGTATGTATGTAAATATGTACATTTGCGCATAGTTTGGTTAAAAGGGCCTATAAAATATTTTTTAACAAAAATAACAGATTGTAAATTATACGAAAATTTGTAGACATATTAAAGGGCTCGTAAGTAACTAAGCTACGCATATAGCGCAACTTCTTGCGAGTAGAGTGGCCTTACGTCAACCACTTCAGTTGAGGTGGAAGTTTTCCCAGCTCCCGAGGGGGTTGGTTCTCATTGTTGTGAAGGTTGCGTAAACCTTGATGGTATTTATTCAGGGTTTTGAAATAAACATCAAAACGGGAAATCATTTCTGACACCCTCGTTGGGATTAGAACGCGAGCTCTCTGTATAGAATGAAACCACTATACCAACTGAGCCAACAATCAGACTAAGTTCAGTTAAAAGATTTTCAATCTATCGTATTGAGCTTGACTATTAGTGCTTTGTAGCGACGACCAAGCTTGTACACCTCTGCAGCACTACAACAAGTGTCATAGACCCCTAGAGTCTCTAGAATCTAGGGAGTCTCCCGCACAGGATTTCATAAAAAAAACTATCTTCTAAGATATATTAACATTAAAGATTCGTATTTTGTACACGTTCACAAGCAGACACATGAAAATTTGTGCACAAACATTCTGCGTGTGTTCTCACAAAATAAAACCCAAATCTCAAAGGAACTCTGCAGTTCTTGCTGATTTTTCCTGAAACACGGTTGACATGGAAGCGGTTCATCAATTTTTGAATACAGGTGGTAAATATCACATCTGCATGCCAAAAGTGAATGAATTTGACTTTAATTGCCTCGATCTATTTTAAAGACCTTTTTAACCTTAAAGACTTATATCCCTATCGTTTTTTACTTACATAATTGTATTTATGTATCTTTTAAAAGTATCGCTTATTTTCATTTAAAAAACATTATCCAGCATTTAAATTTTAAGCTAATATTCTAAGTGAAATGAAAACAGGTTTTTTTTTAATATTAGGTACCTAGTCAAAATTCGCCTGGATTTAATTAAGTCTCCTTTATGGAGTTGTGAAATCATGATATGTGTGTTTTTTTGTCCTAAAAGTGTATGTTGCTGTAGTTGAAATTCTACTTGGCAAACTAAGAAATTTTATAGTATCGCCTTCCCACGGATGAAAAGCTATGTACGCTCCTGCCTAACGCTTACAAATGTTTTTAATATTAACAAAACTTATTCTAAAAATACAAATCTCGGAAAAATAAAGATATTTTTAAGTTTAATTTTGTTCAATACTTTGTACAAAAAAAAAGTAGTTACGAGCTTCAAAGTATGAAGTGCCTATACAATGAATGATTTGTATAACAAATTGACAATTCATAAATTTCAACTTATCATCTATAATCTATAATCTAAGTTGCAAGGATATATTCATTCAAAGCTCTCAGATGTATGCCCACAAACAAACACGTGTAGTTCGCGCTTACAAATGCTGATTGTTTACTTATAAATAAAATCCAAACCTCAAATGAACATAAGCCCTGCATTCCCTGAAACAGGGGTGACATTGGCAAAGTGAACCATTTTTTACAGTATGGGTGGTCAGCCTCATACCAACCTATAAGTCAAGGAATACGAGTAATAAAATATAACATTTAGTTATAAAAAATTAAAAAAAACAACAACAAAACCTTAAAAATAAATCCATACAAAAAAGTAAAAAAATTCTTATGCAAAAAATGTAGCAAACTAATAAACTAACATTACAAATCAGCATTGCAGATTAGCCGCCACTTCTTCCTGTCCTTGCATACTTCTTTCATTTCATCCAGAGTCATAACCTTTTTCATACAAGCTCTTCTTTTATTATTACTCTGGATATCCCATTCACTCGCTATTTGGAAAATTTGGTCCATCCATACCTTTCTCGGTCTTCCTCTTCCACGACATCCATCAATTCTTGCAGCATACACTTTCTTCGTCAGTCTTTCTTCATTCATTCTCTCCAAATGTCCAAACCACATCATAATATTCATAATATTGAAAATTACTTTACACAAAAGACTCCTGTTTATTTTGTCATTTTTTAGTATATAATGCTCTAGCGTTTTCGACCGCTATCTAGCAATCATCAGGGTTCCTTGACTGACAGGCTGGTGTAAGGCTGACAACAAATACTATAAACATGGTTTACTTTCCCAATGTCACCTGTGTTTCAAGGAAAGGCGGCGTAGTTGCAAGTTTTATGTGCGTGTGAGGTTTGGTTTATTTTGTATGTACATATGCAGCATGCCTAAGCGCAAACTAACATGTGCCTTATTATGGACATTCAATAAATATGAGCCTTAAATCGCAATATATCTTTGCAACTTAGATTATAAATTATTGAAGATAGAAGATCAATAGCTAATTTAGGTAAAAACGAAGCAACAAAATTTTGTACTCAATAAGAATAAAATTAATATTTGGATGATTTATTTGATGAGCGCTGTTTTTGTGTGGATCACACCTCAAGAGCCCTCTGCGAGCTTGGTCATCGCCACAGAAAGCGCCAATGACCCAGTTTCTGTAAAGCTGGATGAAGGTATAAAAAACGAAATGAGTTAAGTATGTACGGTGGAAATGAAGCATTTGAGAAGGATGACTGAAGGATAAAGATAGGAATGAATGGGTAAAGAAAGAATGTAAATTGAAAGAGGATGTGAAAGTAAAGGTACATAAGAATGTGATAAGATGGTTTGGGCATGTGGAAATAATGAATGATGATAGACTGACAGATGAAGTGTGAATAGAAAAAGACGAAAGAGACGACCGAGAAAAGTATAGAGTGATCAGATTGAAGAGATTGTGAAAGAACGGGTATATATGTACAAAGTGAGCGTAAAAGAAGAAAATGCATGAAAAAGGTGATGCATATGAATCAATTGAAAGAGGTATGTAAGGATAGGAAGAAATGGAGGCAGCTCTGTAGACGGTCTGCCCACCCCTAGCGGAATGGCGGCAGAGCTACAGCAACAGTTACAGCATATGAATCATTGATATGAATTGTTCATCCCAGCAAAGAGCATATTATTTGAAAAAATTAAATGTTATTCTTTGTGTGCTCCGCCAGGGTACGAGCCCACGATCTTCCATTTACGGGTGCAAAGCGTTTCCACTAGACTACGGACCGGTCTTATGTGTTTTACGTTCTATTAAGACACCTGGATTTTCTGAAGAAAGAGCAACTATACCGTATTTATCAAGAGGAGCCGGAAGGGTTGGGATTTTATTTACCAGAAACAGACTCTGGTCGGTCATTTGTGTCGGAGAGAAATGTATGTGAGCTGTGCGCGGCCAGATAATGAAAGCTTGCTTGATAAATGCACTGTCGCAGCGCCGGCAGGAAATCACCACAACTTTGCCAAGATGTTATATATATCGACGGTTAAAAGGCAGTAGGGCATAAGCGACATAAACCACATTTTTCAGGAGAGCAGTTTAAAGTTTGAGATTGCAGAAAAATGGCATTGCTTTTTTTATTTTTTATCATATCGTTAAAATAAAAACAGCTCTAAAATTAAACAAATAAAGGCATTTATTGGCATTCCTATTAATGTGGTTGTACGATTTTTTTGGCACAAGCGCTTTTAGGACAAAAAAGGCCAAAATCTTGTCGGTTACACTAAAACCATACTTCGAAAACCCAGTTGTTTGCTTGGGCAAAAACAACACAAAAATCATCGTAGAGCTATGGGAGTTAGCGCATTAGAAAGAGCGGGAAATTTCAAGTAGGATAGCATTCATAACTCATTTTTCCGTCAATATGAAGTTGAGCTAGCCTCACGAAGAAACGCAACTAAACAACACATATAGTGTAACTCCTTGCCGCGTTATGCCCAAAGGATTTCGCATGAGGTGAGTGAAATATATTTATTTTAAAAGGTAATGGGGCCGGCCACTTCAATTGAAGTGGGGAGTTCCCAGCTCCCGAGATGGATGCTACTAATTTCTTGTGAAGGCTGTATAAACCTTGCCGGCATTTTATTTTGGGTTTTGAAATAGACACCGAAACGGGAAATAATTTCTGACACCCTCGGTGGGATTCGAACCCGAGCCCACGGCATGGAATGCAAGCACTCTACCAACTGAGCTATCGATTAGATTAGATGACTGAAAATACACTGAATGATAGAGTCCGCAATTATTGGATGATGAACGAGTGTGGTATAAAAGAGAATGAAAGTACAAAAACACAATGAGATGGTTTGGTATATTAAGATGATAGATTAAAGATGGATGGATTTAGATCGATTGTGCTAGATAAACACATACATGACAAAGAAATATCGTAAAAAAATAACGCAACTAAGCTACACATGTAATGCAACTTCTTGCCCCTTATTATTATGGGTTTACTAGTAACATTTGTTTATAATATAGTACAACCTTGTAAAAGCAATTTTTGAATTAAAAGAGAGCCAACAAGTTACTAATACCAAACTTAGATCGCTGAAAATTATTTTACATTATTAGAAAAATCAACGCCAGATTTAAAATGCAAACGCAACTAAGCTGCGAAAATAGTGCAACGCGGTAAGCAGCGTCGTGCCTGAAGAAGTCGCAAATGGCGTGTGGAACCTATTTATTTTCACAGATTAGGGGGCCATTTCCCTTTAAATGGGGTCTTCCTAGCTCCCGAGGGGGCTGGCGCTCTTTTTTTGTGAAGACCGAGTAAACCTTGGTGGTATTTTTATTTTGGGTTTGAAGTTAACACAGAAACGAGGAATCACACACCTTCGATAAGGATCGAGCTCTAGCATTCTAGCAACTGAACTGGAGACCGTGCATATTCAAACAGAAAAAAATGTTTTTTCTTATTTCCTCAAATGAAAGGCGTTGTTCCTTTCATTTGAGGAAATAAGAAAAAACATTTTTTTCTGTTTGAATATGCACGGTCTCCAGTTCAGTTGCTAGAATGCTTGCGTTTCACGGCAGAGATCTAGAGCTCGATCCTTATCGAAGGTGTGTGATTTCTCGTTTATGTGCTTACTTCAAACCCTAAATAAAAATACCAGATAAAGTGATAGAGCAATCTTTCACGGAATCTAAGCAGCATAAGACCAGGATGGTACTTTAATTTGTGACTTTTTAACAGAATTGCCATCATTTCCTTTTTCAAAGAGGAAGCTTGTAGTTTATTTGTGAAATTTAATTTCATTACCTTCATTATTCGTTGACATTTCGCACTAAAGAAGAAAAATGAGTAATGCAAAGCGACGACCAAAAATAGGTTCACAAGTTTTAATTTTATTTAACATGTGATGAAATTTATTATTTTGTCATAGTATTCAAAACTGACCAAGTAAATCTCAATGTCAATTTAAATAGAAAATACAATATATTTTTTCATTTCATTCAATCATTCTTTTTCATAGAAATTAAAAAATAAAAGTGAATTTGGAAAGACATTCAAACTGAAAAAAATCAGGAGTTACAAAAAACGTCTCACTTTCATCTATAACGGAAAATATGTCTCCATTTCAAGCACATAGATATAAAAATGAAGCCATCATGAATGAGTGAGTTTATTCATTAAATTTAGTTTTTTTCACTGAAGTAATGAAAAAAAAAGCTAGAAAAGTTCTCAACCAAACCTTTGAAATAAAACAAAGAAACCTTTTTTTCTTGAAAAAAAAAATTTCAATGACTACTTACTTATATTCATTGTCTTTAAAAAAGAACTTTTCAAAATGTTTCATAGGGAATTTTGTAGTGTTTTTGGTATTTTATAATCAATATAAAAATTAAGATCTTATAATTTTTCTAGATTTCGTTTATGATCAACACTTTGAAAAGTTTATTTTTTTCTATGAAAAAAAAACTCAGTTTACAACATGAAAATTTCATTCAATAAACTAACTCACCATTTATTGAAGTTCTCAGAGTCGCAAGCTTAGCCAGTAAAGTTTTATGTGTAATGTACGACTCGGAAAAACTTTGTTTGGATTCTCATGAAACAATGCAAGTAAATTTAATGTGTTGTTCTCAAAGCTGAAATTCTCGTTGATTTTCATGTTTAAAAGTGGCATTTCTTTTGTTTGTTTTAAGAGGTTTTTTTTTGTTCTGTATATCGAGTGAGTGGTTTGGATGTGAAGGCTTAGCTTCCTCAGAGGCTGTGTTTGCTTCAGGACGGACGAGCGCGCACTGTGCCCTTCTTGCGAAGCCTTCCGCCCTAGTACAGCCTTTGGGGCATGCGCAGAACGCTTTCATAACACCCCCGAAAGCCTCCCGATTCACCCTCTTCCCTGCCCGACGATGCTACGTCGTTTGGGCTAAAAAAATAGTGCTTGCACATCGCGCTGCGATATGCCCGGGTGGATGTCGTCTGGTAAAGATTCTGTAATTGCAGCGGAGACCGCAATCAAACAAATGGCCGAAAGACTATAATGTCTAATGTTTGGTCGGATGCTGCGAATATGGTGTACCTACTGAACTTTAATATAACAAGCCTTTTTAAACGTTTGTTTTCGACTGTTAGAATAACGTTATTTTTAATAAAGTTTGAAAACCGGTTAAGACAATATCTATTGTTTGAACTAACGCTGCGAATAATTAAGTTTACAATTAAATGTAATTTTTAAACGTTTGTTTTCACTTGCTAGAATTGCGTCATTTTTAATAAACTTTGGAGATCTGTTTAGACAATATCCAATGTTATGTCTGATGCTGCAAATACTTAAGTTTACAATCAGCTTTAATTTTTTCAACGTTTGTTTTCACTTGTTAGAATAACGTAATTTTAAATAACGAAGATTGGTTTATTCGGTGAGCGTTGTTTTTGTATAAATCACACCTCAAGAGCATCACGAGCTTGGTGGTCGCTATAAAAAGGAAATTTACTCAATCGAAAGCTAGTTGCTGTATGGCTGGATAAACTTTTAGTGAGCGTTATTTTTTCATTGATTTTTTTAATCCATCGAAGAACATAATTTGAATCTATAATCTATGTTGCAAAGTTACATATATTTAAAATCATTTTAAATGAGGGCGACAAACAGGCGCGTGTAAGTTCGCGCTTACATATGTGAGCTTACAAATTAAAATCCTAACCTCAAATGAACATAAACCCTGCAACTTTTGCCAACCTTCGCTGAAACAAGGGTGACATTGGCAAAAAGTCAACCGTTTTTTACAGTATGGATGATCAGCCGATGATTAATAAATGTAAATTTTGTTGTACTATACCGGGAACCGAACCCACGATCTTTCGATTGCGAGTCCAAAGCGTTTACAGCTAGTACCTATACGGACCGGTTAACTTTAAAAAAAAATCTGCCAAAATGTCAGGCAATCTGTTTTTTTTATTGTTTAAAAATTGTACAAAAAAACAAGCTTACAAATTCAATCAAAATTACTTGCTCTTTTGTAAACGGTACCCCGAGCATTTAACATTTTGTGTATACTTAACCATCTGATAAAATTATTTTCAAGTTGCATACAATAGCGCCTCTAGTGAGCGTTGTAATTTTCATATATTTTTAATGTTTACACGATGGTTGAGGTAACCCAACGTTTTATATTCGGAGTGAGGAGAGATCTTGTTTTTAATATATTTTTTGATACATTATCTCTGTACTTTATGCCAAAATATTTACATACCTGTATGTTCAATTATTCATAAGATAAATTAATTTATGAATTGTTTGTATTCCTTGACGTATAGGTTAGTATGAGGCTGACCAACTGTACTGTAAAAAATGGTTCACTTTTACAATGTCACCCCTGTTTCAGGGAAGGATGGCAAAAGTTGCAGGGTGGGTGTTCATTTGAGATTTGGGTTTGCATACCATACCTATTTGAACACTTGAAAAGCATCTGGATGTTGTTTGCACAAAAATTCGCTCATCAAAATGCGGCATATTTTTTTCCAATTTCATATATTTCCTTGTTGAGTGTCGCAGTACATTATCATACATAATTTAGATTCCTTAACTTCAATACGATGAAGTGTAGTTCGCAGCGACGAAACTTGGCGGAACAGCGCTAACATGCTTAGGTTTTTTTGAGTCTAATCGTTTTGCACAGTTGGGTACTAAGTTACTGAAATGTTGACATTAATATTGTCATGGTTATTAAGTGTAAGAGTTGTTAGGTATGAAATAAAATAAGTAGTTAAGTTATAAAAATAAATAATATCCAGATACGGGAAGTGAAATAACTGGAATTATATGGATTATTGTGCAAGGTGATTGAGATAGCTAGAAAGAACTAGAACACGCAAAGTGATTCTAAGATCAAGTACCTACCTACAGTAGATATGGGGATTCGGGAACTATTATTTTTACAGGAAAGGGGTCGGCCGCACACCAACCACTTTCAGTTTAAGGAGGGGTTTCCCAGCTCCCAGGGGGTCTGGTTCTCATTTCTTGTGAAGGCTGAGCCTTGTCGTACTTGTCGTGAGCCTTGTCGTAAGATACCTTGCCGGTATTTATTTTGGGTTTGAAATAAACACAGAAACGGGAAATCATTTCTGACACCCTCTGTGGAGATCTAACCATTGCTCTCGGCATAGAATGCAAGCACTCTACCAACTTTGCTATCGATCGGACACGTATGTATATTATTTTTAATATGTAGATAGGCGTGCTTATAGAATGTACACACTCTTCACATTTTTTTTTGCGAATTGGTAATATTTATATTTATGATTTATAGTTTGTTGCTAACCAATACGTTAGTTTTCAATAAATTCACATTTACGTATTTTTAAATACAATGCAAAAACATGTTGATAATTCTCTCACTTTTCAAACACATATAAGTAAATAAGTATAACCTTTTGATCTTTTCGGTAAGTAAATAATATTTTATTTTTTTCATAGTGATTCCTTATAAATTCTACGAGATGAAAATTTTTACAACCATTTCGAATTGCTTTTAATTTAGCTTTTCTCTTAAATGTTATTCGTAGACATTTATCATTTTAAATCATCTGCCGCCTAAAGTTATTTGCATTTAAAAAAAATTGATCCGTCAATCAACTGTAAATTAACATGTCTATGAATGCAGAACATTCTTGTTATTTTGAAAACAAAACCCATGATTTATAAGAAGGCCCATTTTAAACACATTATATATTTCTGTATGAAAGTCACTTCAAAACGTGCCCTATTTGAGATGAAATTTTATTTTTAAAAACACGTGTGCAGTACATTTGTTGAAATTTGAATGAAAAACGTTTTTTTTTAATTACGTAAATTTACAAAAAGAAATATTTTCTTGTTATTAGCTTATTTTTAAGGTACTAATTCTTTTATACTCGTATTTAATCAAATATAATATTTTTACTCTTGTGAATTAGTTTGTTTACTGAAAAATATGAGTAAGTGAGATTTCTAATAAATAATATAATAATAATATTAGGATGATTTATTTGGTGAGTGCTGTTTTTGTGTGTATCACACCTCAAGAGCCCTCTGCGAGCTTGGTCGTCGCTGAACAAAGCGCCAGTTCTCAAGCAAGACCCAGTTGTTGTAAGGTTGGATGGACCTTTCAGCGACCGGTCTTTGGTAAAGGTTTATGAATTTTTCAACTCAGCGAAGAGCACATTCGAAATATAAATGGTATATTTTTGTGCTCCGCCGAGATCCACAACCTTCCATTTACAAGTCCGAAGTGTTGCCACTGGACTACGGACCGGTCCAAGATGCCAACGACACGCGGTGTACCTGAGCGGTAACCCATCCAAGTACTATCCGCGCCCAATGTTGCTTAACTTCGGTGATCTATGGGAACCGGTGCTTTCAACATGGTAACGTCGTTGACTAGGATATTGTGAAACTCCGCCGATGAGCAACAGCGCATTTATTGTATATATTTTTACGTATTATTGAATCTAGAAAAATATTTTCGTTTGAAATCTCTCATTCAATTTAAATCTTAAACAAAAACTTTTTGTAAACAGAAAAATATTAAGTACGTACGTGCTAAGTAGTGAAAAATGTTTTAAAATCATATTGTAAAGTTTGGTAAAAAAAATATCGGATCTATATGTATTTTTTCTTTAGTTGTTTTAATTTCACTATGGTCTAAGTTGCACAGATATATAAAGACTAAAGAGTTCACACCTTTTCACAAAATTCCCTGGAACACGGGTGACATTGGCCATTTTTTTTACAATATAGGTGGTCAGCCTTATACCAACTTATGGTCCCACGACAAATCTGTCACAGACAACTCGTCCTGAGACAGCTCGCAACGCAACTAAGCAACACATATAGTGTAAAATCTTGGCGAGTGGAACTTTTTTTTTGTTTTTACAGGTAAAAGGGTCGGCCTTATGCCAACCACTTCAGTTAAAGTGGGGGTTTCCCAACTAGCGATGGGGCTGGTTCTCATTTCTTGTAAAGGCTGAGTAAAACTTGCCAGTATTTTATTTTGGGGTTTGAAAAAAAACCGAAACGGAAAATAATTTCTGACACCCTCGGTAGGATTCAAACCCGAGCTCACGGCATGGAATGCAAGCACTCTACCAACTGAGTTATTGGCCAGATTTTTAATTTTTTTATTAAAAAGTTTATTGTAAAGGTAAACTTTTAAAACATTTTAATCTCCAGCACAGCATAGTAAAATAGACACCTATCAAAGCAAAATGCATTATATTTTTTAGTGTTGATCTGTTAACACAGTGAAAGTCCATTTTTTTTTAAATATTAAAAAAATTTAAATGGTAAAACATTTTATAAAAATGATTAAGAAATTAAGAAATAATTTTACAAAACTGTATTTGTAACCATTTTGCTCCTGAAGATGCCTTATTAGACGAAAATGTTCGAGCAAAAACAAAAATAATAAAGTGAATTAAAACCATGTTTTACCATTTCAATTTTTTAAATATTTAACAAAATGCATTAATCTACCCAAACGCGGCAAGAAGTAGCATAATATGGCAAGTGAAACCAATTTATTTTCACAGTTAAGGGGGCCAACCTTAAGCCAATTACTTCACTTGAAGTGGAGGTGCTCCCGGGGGATAGAAGGCTGAGTAAACCTTGCCGGTACCTTGATTTTGGATTTGAATAAATACCGAAAAGGGGATGAACAAATCGGTCACGCGACAAATCGTCTACATGACTTTTCAGTTTAGATTATAGATTCGGCCACATAAATTATAGATTATATAGATGGGTGACGTCACATAGCCAAGGAATATGTTGAATGTTTGGAGTCTATTGTGGGACGGAGATGAAGGATGGAGGAGGCCTACGTACAATAGTGGACTGAGGAGGGTTGTGAAGGAAGAAGAAATCTTGGACCATTCCGTAGTCCAGTGGCAACACTCGTACTCGTAAATGGAAGGTTGTGGATTCGAATCTCGGCTGAGCACAAAAATATACCATTTATTGTTCCAAATATGCTCTTCGCTGCGTTGAAAAATTCATAAACATTTACCAAAGACCGTCACTGAAAGGTCCATCCAACCTTACAACAACTGGGTCTTGCTTGAGCATTGGCGCTTTCTACAGCGACGACCAAGCTTGCAGAGGTCTCTTTAGGTGTGATACACACAAAAACAGCGCTCACCAAATAAATCATCTTAATATTATTATTATTATAAGAAAATAAATAAAAATCGTGTACTTGTTTACTCTTTAACATTAATTTAAACGAAAGTATAATATCCATTTAATTAAATATTAATTACTTTCGGAATACCCGCTGATGCAACAATCAACAGGCAACCTTTATGGAGAGAAATAATAATGTCGCCGCTGTCAATTGTATGAAAAGTCAATTAAAATCGAGATATACAATGCGCAGGTAGGCCCCGACCCAGGATGGACGGTGTGTTATATAAAGCAAGCTGGTGGTACTAAAAATAAAACCTCATTTTTTGATCGGCCTAGTAAGTCCACGTAAAATTCACCCACATTTTTGTTTTTCAAATGTACTGTTATGTAAATATAAATATTGAAATAAGTATGGGTAGTTATAGTTATAAGAATCCTCAAAAGTATTGGTAGGTAAGATCGATAATTATGTATAAGTGTAGAATTCTCTAGGCTAAGTAGGTATTTGTTATAATTATAGGAATACTGTGTTACATTTGTAGGTAGGATTTTGGTTGTATCTCTAGGTAGTACGTGAAGCGTCGAGAAGTAATAATTACTCTGGAACCGTCTGGCGACTTTAGTTCTGGATCATACTGCTCTGAAGAGTATAAAGGTGCGAATGGCCTGCAGAGCGGGCCAGTATCATAGAGACTTACAAACACATCGAAGTCATCTGATCAGTGAACCAAAACCAAGTGGAATAATCGAGAAAGTAGTGTGAAAATAAATTTTGTAACTGTGTAAAATAAATAACTATTGAAGAAGACCTGTGTATTTTTAATTTGAAGACAATTGAACCCTAATTTCGTAACAATTGGCGTCAGGTGCGGAATTGTCAAGAAAAATTAAGATCTTCTGTCTAAAAATAAATAAAATAAATTAAATAGTGTTAAAATGAACTTTATTCAAATTGAACTTTGTGTGAACTGACTTTTGTGAAAACAAGTGTTTAAATAAATTTTTGTTAAAAGAAAAGACGCAAAAGCAAGTTGCTTATAAATTCTGGAACATCATATGGAACATAATTCTGGACATAACATAATGACTATTTTACCGCATTGAGAAAGTCATCAAATTGGACCATAGTTTTTTTTTTATTATTGTGTGTGAGAGAAGAATGTGGTGTAAGGGAAAGTGTGAAAGTGAAGATTAAAAGAAGTATGTTAAGATGGTTCGGGCACTTGGAGAGAATGAGTGATGAAAGATTGACGAAGAAAGTATATGTTGCTAGAATAGATGGATGTCGTGGTAGAGGAAGACCGAGAAAAGTATGGAAGGATCAAATCTCTGAAATAGCGAATGAATGGGATATCCAGAGTCATAATAAAAGGAGGACTTGTATGAAAAAGGTTATGACTCTGGATGAAATGAAAGAAGTATGCAAGGACAGGAAGAAGTGGCGGCTAATCTGCAATGTTGATTTCTAATGTTGGTGTATTCATTTGCTACATTTTTTGCATAGGAAATTTTTGACTTTTTTTGTATAGATTTCTTTGTAAGGTTTTTGTTCTTTTTTATATTTAAATGTAATTTATTATTCATATTCCTTGACTTATAGGTTGGTATGAGGCTGACCACCCATACTGTAAAAAATGGTTCACTTTGCCAATGTCACCCCTGTTTCAGGGAAGGTCGGCAAAAGTTGTGGGGCTTATGTTCATTTGAGGTTTGGATTTTATTTGTAAGTACACATTCAGCATTTGTAAGCGCGAACTACACTTGTTGGTTTGTGGGCATACATCTGAGAGCTTTAAATGAATATATCCTTGCAACTTAGATTATAGATTATTATTATTATTATAGTGTGTGATTAAAAAAAAATAAAATAAATAAATAAAAAATCTTGAAAAATATTACAAAAGAACATTCCAGATTCATCGAGAAAAAGTTTTTGAATAACTATCCTTTGTTTACAAGTGTGTGAATGTACATTAAGTACCTACCTGTGTGTTTGAAAGACTTGAGACGAAATAAATAATTATGTACTATCAGACATTATTATGTTAAAAATATTGGTGAATTAAAAATAAATATTAAAAGACAGTACCTACCAATCAGTGTAATCAGATAAATTATTATTTTGCTAAAGTACGTATTCAAAACAGCTATATATATAAAACTCAAAACTTGTATTAAATAAATTTAAAAATATTTTTTGTTTTGAAGTAAATTTTGAAAAAAAAATGGCAACCAAAGTGAACATCAAGGACCTCAAAGTCACTGAGCTTAAAAATGAGCTTCTGGAGAGGGACCTGGAGACCTCAGGAGGGAAGGCGGCCTTACAGGCACGCCTCATGGAGGCCTTAGAACAGTCAGGCGAAGACCCGGCATATTTTGTCATGGCGTCTGGAGGGGACCGCGCCTTGGACGAGCTAAACCTCAGCATCACCGGAAACTTCACTTCCATGGAGGAAAAGCTGAAAGGGGAGATGGCTGACAACGCCAAGACCCTGAAAGTGGAGATGGCTGACAACGCCAAGACCCTGGAGGAGAAGATGGCTGACAACGCCAAGACCGTGAAGGAGGACCTGACCGGGCTGGAGGAGAAGATGGCTGACAACGCCAAGACCCTGAAGGAGGACCTGACCGGGCTGGAGGAGAAGATGACCACCAACCTGAAGGAAGTGGTGACCGACCTGAAAGTGGAGATGGCTGAAAACGCCAAGGCCCTGCAGGAAGACCTCGCCAACATGAAAGAGAAGATGAACGAGAATCTCACAACCCTGAAGGGAGAAATGGAGGAGAAGATGACAGCCCTGAAGGGGGAAATGGAGACTCGGATGTCAAATCTGGAGGTACATCTGCGTGCCGAGCTGGCCGACAAGGGCCAGATGGAGTCCACCAGAATATCCCCCAAAGGCCTTCACGACGAGACCGACCAGGGATGCTCAACTCCAACCAGGGTCACTAGAGGGGATGATGACCCTTCGCTGGCGAAGCACAACCTCCCGACCTTCGACGGGAAGACGTCGTGGGAGGAGTATTTATTTATTTATTTATTTATTTATTTATAAATTCACGACACTTAGTGCCTTTTACAAACCATACTAAAAATAGTGTTATAAATACAAGAGTATGTAAAAAGTATAAAATGAAACAACAAATATATCAGAACTACAATTGAAAACTATCCGGGATAAAAAGTAACATAAAACAAAATAATGATTACATAAGTAGGTATTAATACTTAAAAAAAAAAAAAAAATAGAGAGATGAGATAAAAAAACAAGAGAAAAGACAGTTTATTAATGTATAAATAGTAAGCAGAAATTAGAAGTAAGTAGCTGAATATAAAACCACAATTAAAAATAGATTGAAAAAAATTATAAATACCTATATATGAAAGTAAAATGAAACAAATAAACACAATAAAAAAAACTATATAAAAATAAGAATAACAATCAAAGTTACTATTTAGAGAAAAAATATAAATCAAAAATCAAAAGAAATATACAAGCAACAGAAATAAAAACATTATTCATCCAAAAAGTACCTCAACAGACCAGCTCTATACCTATCAAAGTTATTGTTGGGTGGGTCAAAGTCTAGTGTACAGGTATTACCACTACGTTGAAGGCGATTTATGCAACTGTTATATTGTGCATTTGTATTGGAAGCTACAGGGCGATAAGGAATAATGTGTCGTGATCCTTGACGAGGGATTAAAAAATTTAACTCGCCCAGCAACGACGGACAGTCTATAAGTCCATTTTTTATTTTATAAAGGGTCAACAAGTCAATGATTTTGCGTCTTTCCAGTAAATTATTTAATTTAAGAAAAGAGTTCAAAAGGATGGGATCAAAATTAGAAATAGGAATTTTAAGCTTATAATTTATAATTTTCAAGAATTTAATGTGAACTCTTTCAATACTATCTATATGAACCGTATAATGAGGAGACCAGACGGGTGAACAGTATTCCAGACAACTACGGACTAGTGACGTGTATAACAATTTTATTGTATTGGTATCACGAAAATCCTTAGCAATGCGGAACACAAAACCAAGCATTTTCAAACCTTTAGCACATACATTGGTTATATGTGGAACAAATGATAGTTTTTGGTCAAATATCACTCCCAAATCTGAGACTTCAGTCACTGTTCCTAGACTTAAGTTGTTAATAGAGTAAATAAAATGGATGGGGTTTTTTATTTTAAAAAAACTCATCACATGGCATTTCGATACATTGAGAAATAAGCGGTTAAAATTACACCAATCTGCCAGTCTATCCAGGTTACTTTGTAGACCTTGGCAATCCTCTACGCAATCCACAACATTAAAAATCTTCAAGTCGTCGGCAAATAAAAGGACTTGACATTCATAAAAGACATTAATGATGTCATTAATAAAAAGTAAAAACAGCAACGGGCCCAAATGAGAACCCTGCGGGACTCCGCTTGGTTGGGTAAATGGTTCTGATTCAGTCTCATCAATTTTAACAACTAGGTAACGATCCTTAAGATAACTACCCATCCAGGTCAAAAAACTGCCCGAGATTCCCATGGCTTGAAGCTTTATGAGCAAAATGTTGTGCGAAATTCTATCGAATGCCTTAGAAAAATCGGTATATATAACGTCGACTTGTTTACGTTTACTAAGGGCATTTGAGATAAAATTTTCGTAAACCATGAGGTTGGTGGCCGTTGACCGATTAGGCAAAAAGCCATGTTGATGGACCGTCAAAGATCTAGTAATAACGAAACCAATCTTAGACAAAACAAGTTTTTCCAAAAGTTTAGGAATAGCCGACAATAAATTGATGGGTCTGTAATTTGTGACATCATTTTTATCTCCACTCTTAAATATTGGAGTGATGTAAGATTTTTTCCAAATTAGTGGGAAACACCCAGAAGATAAAGACAGGTTAAAAATAATACATAAAGGTTGTGACAAATTAGCTACACAATTCTTTAAAAAAATGGTCGGTACTTTATCAGGGCCAGGATTGGTTAAGGGTTTCATTAAATTGATTCCAGACGCAACATCAGACTCTACTAATGACAAATTTGAGAGCTGAAAATCAATAGGAGATGTGAAATTGAACGAATAATTGATATTATCGTCAGAATACACACTTTTGAAGAACTTAGCAAAGAGGTTAGATACTCCCACTGTACTACTAGTCGATAAAACATTCTGACTCTCATTCTTTTTAAGATGACGGGAATAGTTGAAAATCTTTTTGACATCTGACTTTACAGATATTTCAATTCCTTTGATATATTCACTATAACACTCTTGTAAACATTTTTTACATTTATTTCTGTAATCCGTAAACACTACATAGTCAGACTCCACTCTGGATTCCTTGTATTTTTTATGAGCAAGTTTTTTCGCAAAAATCAAATTAATTAGATCATGGCTGTACCACTTAGGGAATGATGATATTCTCACTTTAGTGATCGGTACGTATAAATCAATTGCATTATTCAGAATGTTGTAGAAACCTTCCACCAACACGCTCAAATCATCATTACTCCCATGTATGAATGACCAATCAGCCTTCATTAAAAACTCATTTATACTTGCATAATCCGCCTTGACAAAATTACGGTAGGATTTTGGAGAGACAACGTTCCCTTTACTTGGCCCAGTCATATCCACAACAATATCCAGAATCGGGTGGTGTTTGTCCGGAGGAACGACAGCCTCGACAGACCCATAAACGACTGCGGATATGTTACTACAAAAAACTAAATCAAGTGTTTTATCATTTACATTTCTTACACTATTAATTTGTTTAATGTTTAGAAGATGACACATATCAACTAAATTTTTTTCACATTCAGTTAGATTGCAATTCATTGCTGAGTCTGAATCTAAATCTTTCCAATCAATATTGGGAAGATTATAATCTCCCACAATGAGGAATCTTGCGTCTGGATATGCAACCTTGAGTCGTTCAACCTCTTCAACATGACTACGATAGACACTAATATCAGAAGAAGGTGGAATATACACCGAACCCAGTACCATTTTAATTCCACTAAAGGATAATAAGGCAAAAACATGCTCAACATCATTATTTAAAGTTTTTATCTTGCGAGAAACGAAACCTGTTTTTACCGCGATCAACACTCCGCCACCTCTCACTTTATTGCTGTTAAGTTTGTTTCGGTCGAGTCTATAGGTGGAGTAAGAAGATAGCCCAAGCTCTGCGGTGTTGATTGCTGGATAGAGCCAAGTCTCGGTAAAGATGAAGATGTCATAAGATAGGGTTGGCACAATAGATGCAAAATCAGTTAGCTTAGTACAAATACCTCTAAGGTTTTGATATAAGCACTTTAGTTTGTGTCTCCGTAGTTTTTTGGAACAGTTGAAATTATTTTCGGCTTCGAGTTAATATATTTAATCGTTAAATGTTCCTCCCCATTTCTCTTCCTCTCTTCCAGTTCAGTTTTAAGTTCCGCAAACAATTTTCTTTGTATTATCGTGCTGTCTTGCCTCATCTTGATACCGCTAGTTAATTTGCTCCTATTGAGGAGCAAATTTTTTGCCGTCGAAGGATCTTCAAGTTCAACCTTCAATGGACGGTTTATGTCATTTTTTCTGACCCCCAGTCTATGTATTTTTTTTATTTTAGGCAAGGCTGTAGGATCAACTTCACTGATTATGTTCTTGGCAGATTTTATATCAGTATCAACAGAGTTCAGCAATGCGTTATTCGTTTCTGGAACGTTAAATAAAATAATATTCTTAGATCTCTCCCTGCGTTCTTCAATTTCCGAAATAGCATCATAGACTTCAGCAGGATTAAGGGTATTATTTGGCTGTGGAGGGTTTTTTAATACAGCTTTAAAAGCATTTACCTCGCCCTCCAGACTGCCCATCTTTACTGCCATTAGGCTGATATTGCCCAGAAGATCGGTTAGTTTGGGTGTGAGCTTAGATATTTGATCTTTTGTAAACTTATTGTTTGTGTCATTTATTATTTCACACAATGATTTAATCATGTTCTTAGCATCAGTTATGAAATTTATCGCAGTCATTCTTGTCTATTGTAATAACAATTTTTTTTTTGTTTATTACAAAATTTGAGTGACAACCCTGTTTCTGCGAGATGTTTATTGGCTAACAAGCCTTCAAGACTAAACGGCAGATTTGCTAAAATAACCCTTAATGGTAATATATATGTTTTTTTTTATTTTAACAAAAAACATACAAGCCGGAGGCAAAAAGTACGGCGAACAATATGCGATATAAAATCAAGATTACTTAACACGGATTTTGACCCTCTTTGAAACGGCTGCCATGATGGGAGCCTGGAGCCAGCAGAAGAAGGCTTCGGTTCTCAGCCTGTCGCTCCGAGGAGACGCTCTCAGGGTTCTGCAGGCCATACCCCTGGACAACCGTGGTGACTTTGGGCAGCTGAAGCAGCGCTTGGATATGCGCTATGGCCACAAGTGCCTGGAGCAGCTGTACAAGTCGCAGCTGAACACAAGGGTGCAGAAGCCTAACGAGAGCCTCCAGGAGTTTGAAATGGACATCGCCCGCCTGGTACGAGACGCTTACCCGACAGCCTCCGACGACATCTGTGAGAGCTTGGCAGTGGACAAGTTCCTAAATGGATTGCGGGAATGGGAGACGCAACAAGCCGTAAAACTGGCCCATCCCAAGGCTTTGAACGAGGCGCTCAGCCAAGCTCTCGAGTTTGAGGCTGTCAAACAGTCCATCAGGGGCCACGCCAGGGTTCGTGCAGTCGAGGCAGAGGAGGTCAAGCTACCTACAACCGAGGAGCTAATTGAAAAAGTGCTGGAACGTCTGAGACCTCGAAGACGAGACCCACGCTGCTGGAACTGCGGACAGCTGGGCCACCTTAGCACCAAGTGTCCCAAGCCTCAGAAACCCAGAAAACAGGCTGCGGAAAACTAGAAAGGGTTAATGGGAAGGGGCAACCGTTGATCCACGCTGGAGAGGCCCTGAAATCTGCTGCTACTGTCGCAACCGTGAGAGGAAAAGCCAGCAGCATTTTTATCAATGGCATAATAGATGGAGTAACTCGTGAACTACTGGTGGACACGGGAGCAACCAGGACAATTCTGAGACGCGACATAGTGGCACGAGGTAAGCAGATTGCACCAACAAAGTGGTCTCTGCACACCGCCACGGGAGAGTCAGCACAGGTGTATGGGGAGACGATTGCCACCTTCCAAATTGGCAGCACCACTTTTGATCATCGGACGTTGGTGGCCAACATTGAAGAAGACGTTATATTGGGAATGGACATACTGGACAGATTTGGGTGCAGTTTAAATTTAAAGAAAGGGTCCATTAAAATTGGAAATGAAGAAGTCATCCTGCAAAGACGGAAAGAACTGGCTGCACGTGTTATCCTAGCCAAGAATACCGAAGTGAAGGGGCGATCCGAGATGATAGTGAGTGCCCGCCTGGATTCCAGTAGTACAAATGACCAAATCTGTATGATAGAACCGGAGAACATGGACAATGTTAACAAAGGAGTCATGGTGGCAAGAACAGTGATTCGCGCAAAGGAGACCATTCCTGTCAAGATCATGAATGTGAACAGCTACCCAGTTAAAATGAATGAAGGTTTTGTTTTGGGCAGATGTGAGAGGATAACTTCCATTGTGCAACAGATGACAAACATGTCATGCGAAGGAAACAAATTGTCAACACAATTGGAAGCCCTGGTCCACGACGCTTCCCAAGGTCTAACCGAGGAAAACAAGCGGAGAGTGAGGAGTTTGATCTGCCGCTACCAGAACATTTTCGAGGACTCTAATGGCCGTCTGGGAAGAACCAAGGTAGTGCGACATAGCATAGACACCGGAGAAGCGAGACCAATAAAACAGGCTCCAAGAAGACTACCCTTTGCAAAGCGGGAAGAAGCTGACAAGATCATCAAAGACATGAGCAAGGATGGCATCATAGAACCATCAAGTAGCCCTTGGACATCCCCGGTGGTACTGGTGAAAAAGAAGGATGGTACTACGAGATTTTGTGTGGACTACAGACTGCTCAACGATGTTACGAAAAAGGATAGTTACCCTCTGCCAAGGATTGACGACACCTTGGACACATTGGCAGGATGCACCATTTTTTCCACATTGGACCTGAAAAGTGGCTACTGGCAAGTTGAATTGGATGCCAAAGATAAGGAGAAAACTGCATTCTCGACTGGATCTGGACTTTGGCAGTTCACCGTGATGCCATTTGGCTTATGCAATGCCCCCGCCACGTTTGAAAGGCTGATGGAGAATGTGCTGCGAGGACTATCATTGGAAACCTGCCTGGTATACTTGGATGACATAATCATCCTGGGAAAGGACTTCAACCATCAGTTGAGAAATCTGGAGCAAGTTTTCGGGCGACTACAAGACGCTGGACTGAAGCTCAACCCGAAAAAGTGTAACCTGTTCAAGAAACAAGTAAATTACCTGGGACACATAGTTTCTCAACGTGGAGTTGAAGTTGACCCTGCCAAAATCAAGGCAGTAAGAGACTGGCCCGTGCTGAAGGACAAACATGAAACTAGGAGTTTCCTGGGGCTGTGCACTTATTACAGGAGGTTTGTGCCAAGATTTGCGGACATTGCAAAACCGCTCACCAAGCTTACGGAAGAAAACACTCGCTTCCATTGGAGTGATTCCTGCGCACAAGCATTTGAAGAGCTTAAGGGAAGATTAACAAGTGCCCCCATCTTGAGCTACCCACGAAAAGATGGAAAGTTCATCCTGGATACCGACGCTAGTAATGTGGGGATAGGAGGCGTCCTTTCCCAAATACAGGATGGGCATGAGACTGTTCTGGGTTACTTCAGTAAAGTGCTTTCCAAGCCAGAACGAAATTATTGCGTGACCAGACGAGAGCTTCTTGCCGTGATAAAATCAGTGGAACACTTCCGCAAATACTTGTACGGGAGAAAATTCACACTACGGACTGATCATGCTGCACTGGTTTGGCTTCTGAAATTCAAAAACCCAGAAGGGCAAGTGGCTAGATGGATTGAAAGGCTCCAGGAGTATGATTATGACTCCGAACATAGACCTGGCACGCTTCATCGAAATGCGGATGCATTATCCAGACGACCATGCGCCAGTGACTGCAAACATTGCAGCAAGATGGAGGACAAGGTAGCAATTGTCCAAAGGACGACCACCGAAGATGAGGACTGGCAAGATGAAAAATTGGCGCAAGACCAACTGAATGATCCGGACTTGAAGTATGTGATGGAATGGGCGCGAGAAGGAGAAAGGCCAACCTGGGAAAAACTCGCCCCCTTATCACCAACTGTCAAGGCTTATTGGGCTCAATGGGGATCCATAGTGATAGAAGGAGGGTTTCTGAAACGAAAGATCGAGAAGGAAGACGGCACACTTAGAAGAAAGCAAACCCTCGTTCCGAGGAGCCGAGTACCGGAAATCCTTGGACTGCTGCATGGAGGAACTTCTGGAGGACATCTAGGCGTTAAGAAGACGCTGGAGAAAGTGAAAGAGCGATTTTACTGGATCAACTGCAGCGAAGACGTCAAAGATTGGTGTCGAAAATGTGTAACCTGTGCAACGGCCAATGGACCGCAAAGGAAAAGGCGAGCACCAATGCGTCAGTACAATGTTGGCAGCCCCTTTGAAAGAATTGCCATCGACATAGCTGGCCCATTTCCTACAACTGAGAAGGGTAACAAGTACATCATGGTGGTGATGGATTACTTCAGCAAGTGGGTGGAAGCTTACTCAATCCCTAACCAAGAGGCCGTAACCGTGACTGAAGTTCTAGTTACCGAATTTATCAGCAGGTTTGGCGTACCCCTGGAATTACATTCTGATCAGGGAAGGAACTTTGAAGCTGCTATCTTCCAGCAAATGTGTGAGCGGCTAGGGATCTACAAGACCAGGACCACTGCGCTACATCCACAGTCTGATGGAATGGTGGAAAGGATGAACCGTACCGTGGGGAGGTACTTAGCCAAAGTAGTGTCCAGCCATCAGCGGGACTGGGACCGACATCTGCCTTTGTTCTTATTGGCTTACCGGTCGGCTGTTCAGGAAACGACGAAGAAGACTCCCAGCAGCATACTGTTTGGGCGAGAAATGCGACTTCCTTGTGATCTCAAATTTGGCTGCAAACCAGGTGAAGACCTAGCCGGAGAAGACTATGTGACAGACCTTCGCAGGAGGCTGGATGACATCCATGATCAGGTCCGCATGAACATCGGGGAAGCCAGCGATCAAATGAAGGAGCGCTATGACACCAGAGCTGACAGCATGGGGTACAAAGCTGGTGACTGGGTGTGGCTTTTTGACCCCAAGAGGCGCCAAGGATACTGTCCGAAACTTCAGCGTTCCTGGGACGGGCCGTACGAGATCTTGGAGCGCATCAACGATGTGGTCTACCGCATAAAAAAGAGACCAAACGGAAAACCAAGGGTCGTGCACTACAATCGCCTCTCACCATACCTAGGCGATAATGATGACCAACCAGCCCAAAAAGTACGACAGTGCGTCGCATCCGAAAGATCACCAGCCTTTGAGACGTTTTGGGAGAACGCGAAGGCAGGGCAGAAGTTTCGCCATGGAGTGACCACAGAAGTCCACAAGGACTTATTTGAGGTCACTAGGGACCACACACTGGCATGCAGTGTACCGGAAGATCTAGATATGTCTAGAGGAATTGCACGGGTCTTCCGATACAAATTCGGAGAACCGCAACCCTCGAGCAGCCCGCAAGGAAGAGCTCTGAGACTACCGAAGGGGCGTCAACAAGCATACTGCCTGGTTGTCCCGGATTCCAGCAACCTGGAAGAGGACTACAAGGCATTGTGGGACGGCCTTGTTGAGTTGCGTGACTACATGTTGGAGGATCAGCAGGCGCGTCTGGCAATACCGAAGATGGGTGGCGGCCGCGCTAATCGAGACTGGCGGATAATCCGGAGTATGATTGAAGCAGTGTTCTCGGGAGTCGGCATCAGCGTCAAGGTGTGCTGCGAGCAAGCGCAGCCGAGAGCCAGTGGGGAGAAATCCGTGGACTGCCACTTCTTCCTGACCACAGGGTGTCGACGTGGATCAGCATGCCCCTACCTACACAGAGTCAAGACTGTTCCGGGACGAAACAGTCTAGGTGGGGGGTAGTGTTATGTAAATATAAATATTGAAATAAGTATGGGTAGTTATAGTTATAAGAATCCTCAAAAGTATTGGTAGGTAAGATCGATAATTATGTATAAGTGTAGAATTCTCTAGGCTAAGTAGGTATTTGTTATAATTATAGGAATACTGTGTTACATTTGTAGGTAGGATTTTGGTTGTATCTCTAGGTAGTACGTGAAGCGTCGAGAAGTAATAATTACTCTGGAACCGTCTGGCGACTTTAGTTCTGGATCATACTGCTCTGAAGAGTATAAAGGTGCGAATGGCCTGCAGAGCGGGCCAGTATCATAGAGACTTACAAACACATCGAAGTCATCTGATCAGTGAACCAAAACCAAGTGGAATAATCGAGAAAGTAGTGTGAAAATAAATTTTGTAACTGTGTAAAATAAATAACTACTGAAGAAGACCTGTGTATTTTTAATTTGAAGACAATTGAACCCTAATTTCGTAACAGTACATTTGAAAAAATGTGGGATACACAATGTGAATTGAAGAAAAAGTATAAAGAAAGTATAAATAAATGAATAATTTGAAAATAAACATGAATGTGTGTGAAACATTTTTATGTCGTGAAAATATTAAATTATTAAAAAAAGTCGAGCATAAAAAACATTTGACCGATCCGTAGCTCAGCGGTAACACTGCGGACTCTGAATGGGAAGGTTGTGGGTTCGAATCCCGGCGGAGCACAAAAAATATACCATTTATATTTTCAAATTTGCTCTTCGCTGGGTTGAAAAATTCATAAAACTTTTACCAATGACCGGTCGCCAAAGGTCCATTCAGCCTTACAGCAACTGGGTCTTGCTTGAGTATTGGCGCTTTGTAGCGACGACCAAGCTCGTACACCTTTGCGGCACCACAACAAGTGTCATAAACCCCTAGAGTCTCTAGAATCTAGGGAGTCTCTCGCATAGGATTTCTTAAAAAAAAAATGTTTTATCAGTTGATTTGCATTGGAAGTCAAATGTATGAAAAAGGATAGAATATAAATGAATTGAAGAAGGATATGCAAGAATACGGAGAAATGAAGGCAGTGCTGCAAAGGCTATGACTATCCTAAGCGAAATGGTAAAAGATTAGTATACATAAGTATGGCAGTATTAAACTCATTTTAAATATAATAAAGAAACATTTAAGGAGTATGACAAGAAAAAACTCTGAGAGATAGAGTGAAGAATGAATGAGGTAAAGGCAAATGCAAGTTGAAAGAGAATGTGAAAGTAAAGGTACAAAATAATGTGATGAGATGGTTTGGAGGCGTAAAAATAATGGATGATGGAAGACTTACAAAGGATATATACAGAGGAAATGTGGAAGGAAAAAGAGCAAAGGAAAGACCGAAAAAAGTATGGCTGGATCAGATTGATGAAATTGTGAAAGAATGAGATATACAAAACGAATGTTAAAGAAGAAAATGGATGAAAAAGCTGATGGATATGAATGAATCGAAAGAGGTATGTAAGGATAGGAAGAAATGGAAGCAGCTCTGCTAAGGCTCTAGCCACCCATAGCGGATTGGCGATGGAGAGTTACAGGGGTCGCATTGGTATAAGTCAGGGGTCAGCATCCTTTTAGTCGGAAGAGACAAAAATTAGAATTTACAAAAGTGTGTAAAGAGACACACATGTTTTTTGCCAACAATAAATAGCGTCGATGGGGGTGGGTGAAAAGTTAGTAAAAGTGACTGAGGAATAGAATCGCTGCCTAATCCTCGTTAATCAATTCAGCGATCAGAAGAGGATTTTTGATCAATTTTAATATTTGCGTAAGTAACTAAAGAGCCGTATGTGGCTCGCGAGCCTCAGGTTGCCAGACCCTGATTTAAGTATTGGAGAAAGTATTAAAAAAAAAATACGTGAAGAAAAGTGAATCAATTTTTACAGAATGGTTGGTTTTACTCATACCAACTTATAAATCAAAAATAATAATATGTGTAGATTCAAATTTACAAAAAAAATAAAACCGGTGAAAACAAATTTCAAAATTTATTTTCTTTTTCGTTTTCCTCCTGCATCCCGAGTGTAAAATATTTCGTAAACGTACATAAGTTAAACATGGGAAAACAAACACACTCACTATAAGCGCTGTTGATTAATTTCCATGTATTTCCTCTGTTGACGGTGTTAACGCGACGGCTGAGTATTTACGCTGTATTGTATACTCGGAGCACTAAAAGGCTTGCTCAGCTTACACACTCCTCCAGAAATAGGAAAAGCCTCCGGATTCCAATTTAAAGTTTTTTGGCGTAACACTGCACATGTCTTCACCTGTACCTGTAACTTTCAAGCTATTCCAATAGGGGTGGCTTGATTTGACTCCGCTCTGTTCTTTCCTTGCATCTCACAATCGATTCTTGCATTTGTATTTTTTGTTTAATATTCCATATTTAGAAAGGACTTTCCCTGAGTGAACCACTAATAATTAATCTATAATCTAAGTTGCAAGGATATATTCATTCAAAGCTCTCAGATGTATGCGCACAAACCAACACGTGTAGTTCGCGCTTACAAATGCTGAATGTGTACTTACAAATAAAGTCCAAACCTCAAATTAACATAAGCCCTACAACTTTTGCCGACCTTCCCTGACACAGGGTTGACATTGGCAAAGTGAACCATTTTTACAGTATGGGTGGTCAGCCTCATACCAACCTATAAGTCAAGGAATACTAGTACTAAACCCTTACAAATATACTTAATATTTATTCTTATCAACCTCATTCAGAAACAGGTAGGTGCTTGCATTTTTTCAGGTAAGCTGCGCATGAAAATGTATATTTCCCCGAAAGGGTTGCATGTGGCTAGTGCAGAAACATATTTATTTCTACAGGTAAGGAAATTTGTTAACTTTACGCCAACCATCATAGCAAAATCTCATTTTTTGTGGAGGATCAAGTAAACATTGCCGATTTTATGATTCCTTTCTGACATCCTTAATTAAACCTTAGTCCTCTGGCTTTTGACACTAGTGTTTCATGAAACGAGCTATCGATGAGACAAAATCAACTATATATTTTCGTTGTAAATTCAGCTTTTAAAGTTATCCATCAGGTCAAGCTATTATTATTCATGGGTTTTTTGATTTAGATAAAATATGGAGCATTTTAGATGGAATGAAGAATTGTAAGTGTTACTGTAACTCTGTCGCCATTCCGCTAGGGGTGGCCCGAGCATGCCCACATTTCTTCCTATCCTTACATACCTCTTTCAATTCATTCATATACATCACCTTTTTCATACATTTTCTTCTTTGACACTCACTTTGTATATCCCATTCTTTCACAATCTCCTCAATCTGATAACTCCATTATTTTCTCGGCCGTCTCTTTGTCTAAAATCTAAATCTTAGTTGTAAAGATATATTTCGTTTCAGATTCATATTAAATGCATTCCAATAAGTAGACACGTATAAGTTCGCGCTGACACATGTGAACGCTGCGGCATGTGAACCTACAACATAAAAGATCGGTGTTATGGCCGAGGGGTAGAGGCGCATGTTCGACTTGCGTATTTGGAACCGAATAACATTGGTTCGAATCTTGCGTCTAGCCCACTTGACCATAACTTCGACCCTGGTTTAACAGATGCCATTGCATGCACACAAGCTTCTGCTTTCGCATGAAGACAACTGGCCAGGCAAAATAGGTTGGTGGATTGCATTCCTTTACACAAATCTGTTTTTTATAAATAAATAAAAACACCCAAATCTCAAATGGACATACACCCAGAAATTCTTGCCGACCTTCTTATGTAGTTAGAATAATTAGCAGCTGTGCATTTCCATGCCACACTGGCTTTTACTACGCTCTACGAGTGAATTGAAATTGACAAGATTTTTCAGCTGACAAGTATGTATGTTACGTTCCATGTTTTAGTTACCTAATTATAGAGTGCGCGAGCGCTTGGTAGCATTGTAATTTGAGCTCCCGCACAAGGCAATCTCCACTAGGGCTGTTTACTGGCGGGTATCAGCGCCGGTCCGGTAATCTCGGCGGCCGTGAGGGATCAGGGCACGTGCCAAGTTGGCGGTGCTGGATGGGCAGACACACATCTGGTGCCGGGGACGACTGGCCCCAGGCCAAATGCCCTCAACAATTTAGTCGCAACGGCCTAAGCCACCTTGTAATGTAAATAGGGACGCGATGCAAGCGAATTGTGCCAATAGATAGAGCAGGCGCTTTAGCTGCAAGAAGAGAATGTTTAAAAAAAGCTGTTGTTACGCTGTACTACTAATCTAGAGAGAGTTGTACAAGCAGTGCCACCTGAGGTGTAATCCATAATCTAATCTAATCTAATCTAAGTTGCAAATATATGTTACATTGGAGATTCACATTATATGCATTCTCACAAGCAGACACGTATAAGTTTGCGCTTGCACATGCCGCATGCGAACTCCTTACTCGCAAAAATTAATAAGTTCCGAATCGCCACATACGCCACAATACGCCACAATCGGGATGATGCAGGCAAGAAGTCACACTATATGTGGAGCTTAGTTGCGTTTTTTTTTTTTTTTGCAACCGCTGCTCTGTGTGAACCACACCTCAAGAGCCGTAGAAAAAAATAGTTCACAGTGCTTGTAAGCAACAACTCAACGAGACCCTGTTGAAGTAAGGCTGGATGAATCTTTTTAACTACTTTTCAAGTATTAACTGCCGTATGACTCGATGCTGCATATGCCGCATGTACTTTTTATATTTCTATGACATATGAAATATTAATCACATATCGTTTTATTCATTATATTTGGGCATATGGAGAGAATGAATGAGGAAAGACTGACAAGAAAGTATATGTTGGTAGAATAGATGAATGTCGTGGTAGAGGAAGACAGAGAAAGGTATGGATGGACCAAATATCCGAAATTGCGAATGAATGGAATATCCAGAGTCATAATAAAAGAAGAGCCTGTATGAAGAAAATTATGACTCTGGAGGAAATGAAAGAAGTATGTAAGGACAGAAAGTAATGGCCGTTGATCTGTAATGTTGGCGGCTAGGGTTTATTAAATTGGAATTTGTTTTTATTTGTAAATGGATATTTTGTATTTGGATATTATTATTTAGTGATGTATAAAATGTAATTTGTCGTGTGTGTGTGTTCCTTGACTTATAGGTTGGTATGCGGCTGACCACCCATGCTGTAAAAATGGTTCACTTTGCCAATGTCACCCCTGTCTCAGGGAAGGACGGCAAGAGTTGCAGGGTGTATGTCCATTTGAGATTTGGTTTTTATGTTGTAGGTTCACATGAGGCATGTGCAAGCGCGAACTTGTACGTGTCTGGTTGTGAGAATGCATGTAATGTGATTCTCCAATGTAACATATCTTTGCAACTTAGATTATATTGATTGAACCCAAAACAAGAGTTAAGTCCCCTTTTTTGTACTGGAAAATGGACTTCGAACCGGTTTAAAAGTTAAAACTTCTGTATGAATTAACGAGAAAAATCGTTTATTGTGGTTAATATTTTATAACTAAAACTCAATTGGAGCAAACGGAAGACGTAAATCAAATCCAATATTTAAATAACACTATGTATTTTTTTTTAAATAAATGGACAATTTTGAATTTTACATCAAACTATTATTATCAAACAAATTAAGGTATGGAATTTACAATTAACTTGTTCATTGGAATAACTGGCAATTATAAATTAACCCTTTTTAAGGTTGTATCAAATCTAATCTAAATGTAAGCTGCAAGGATATGTATCATTTGAGATTAATATTAAATGCATTCCCACAAGCAGACACGCATAATTTCGCGCTCACACATGCCGCATGTAGACCTACAATATAAAAAAAACAATTCTCAAATGGACATAAGCCCTGCAATTTTTGCCAACCTTCCCTGAAACAGGGGTGACATTGTATACTTACCTAATTCGTTAGTTTAGCGAAAACGCATTTAAATACACGTGCTTGAAAATGAAGATTATTCTTGTTTTTTTTCAGAGACCAAATTTCACCATACAAAGCTCGCTTACATTTTTTTTACGTTTTGTCAACAATCTGCGTTGTTAACATTGTTAACAACAATATTGTAGAAAGTAGTAGTACATTGTTTAGCGCTACGAACCCGCAATTGTAAAGTGGGAGGTGTGATTCCACAAAATATTACAATTTAATTTATAGCTCTTCACCCGGTCAAAAACATTTCTATCTTTCATCAAAGATTGGACATAAAGGTTCATCCAGTTTTACAGCGACACGGTATCTCTTGCGAAATTGGCGCTGAGTAGCGACGAACAAGCATGTGGATAGCTCTTGAGAGGTGATTCACAAAAAAGGCCTTTTACATTTTTTGAGTCGTTTTCCGGAAAGACTTTATTTAAATTATTTTTAATTTGTTATTTTGTAATCTAGCTGTATCAATAAAGTGAAAAATAAATCTTCACATTTTGAGTATCCCTTACGTGATCGGTCCATAGTCTAGTGCAGCGGTCGCTTTTTGACCTCACGGACCAGTTAATTCATAATTTAAATCCCGCGGACCACTAATAGGATTTTTTAAGTGTTAAATATATTTATAAAAAAAAATTGTGATCAAAGAACACATAAAATGTACCTACGTAGTGAATAAAATGAAACTATTAATAGTAACCAAGTTATGAAAGCTTTATTAATAAACCATAAGAAAATAAACAAAAATTGTACAAACAAAACAATTGGACCGGTCCGTAGTCCGTAGTGGCAACACTTCGGACTCTTAAATGGAAGGTTGTGGATTCGGATCCCGGCGGAGCACAAAAATATACCATTTATATTTCGAATGTGCTCTTCGCTGGGTTGAAAAATTCATACACCTTTACCAATGACCGGTCACCAAAGGTCCATCCAGCCTTACAGCAATTGGGACTTGCTTGAGTATTGGCGCTTTGTAGCGACGACCAAGCTCGTACACCTCTGCGGCACTACAACAAGTGTCATAGACCCCTAGAGTCTTTAGAATCTAGGGAGTCTCCCGCACAGGATTTCTTAAAAAAAAAAAAAAAATTAAAAGTATATTCCACATTTTTCTGCGGACCAGCGAAATTTTCTCGCGGACCACCACTTTGGCAACCGCTGGGCTAGTGGTAACGCTTCAGACTCGTTAATGGAAGGTCGTTGGTTCGAATCCTAGCGGACCACAAAAAATATATCATTTATATTTTCAAATATGCTCTTCTCTGGGTTGTAAAATCATATACCTTTACCAAAGACCGGTCACCAAAGGTCTATCCAGAGCTACAGTAACTGGGTCTTGCTTGAGATTTGGCGCTTTATACAGCGACGTCCAAGCTCGCAGAGGGATCGTGAGGTGTTATTCATACAAAATCAGCGCTCACCAAATAAATCATCTAAATACTTTATTATTTATTATTATTATTATCCATTATGAAAGCATCTATTTCCAAAACACGCAAAATTTCCATGTAAAAAAAATCTTCATTTTTATCACGCTCTCTTCTACAAAAATAAATACGTGCGCGAGTCTATATAAAACGGTCCAAAGAGCACCTCACTTCTTTCAAAGGCGGCACAAAAATAATGTGCTATGTCGCTCGTTAGAAATTCATAGGAGAATGAGATTGAATATTAAGAGATAATCAGGCATGTGTTTTACACACGCGCGCCTGGTGTAATGCGAGCGGGGAATTGGATGCCAACTGAGCAATATCTCAAAACAATTTCCCCATCGGATTGTTGGTCGATCTGATACAACTGAGGATGCTTCCTGTGTTATCTTTGGAAGCTGATTTTACCGGTTCGCATGCCATTATGAAGGTGGCAGAAATCGTCTCCTTAGTGCAGCGGTCGGGGAACCGGGGTAAAAAACGCAACGTAACTAAGCTACACATATAGTGTAACTTCTTGCCTGCGTTATCCCTGAAGGAGTCGCATGTGGCGCTTCTAGACCTTTTTTATTTTTACAGGTAAGGGGGCCGGCCTCACACCAATCACTGGTTCTCATTTCTTGTGAAGGCTGAGTAAACCTTTGAGATCGAACCCTTGCTCTCGGCATGGAATGCAAGCATTCTACTAATTGAGCTATCGACCTTTATACGAGCTTGGTCGTCGTCGCTACAAAGCGCCAATTTTCAAGCAAGACCCAGTTGCTGTAAGGCTGGATGGACCTTTGGAGACCGGTCATTGGTAAAGGTTTTATGATTTTTTCAACCCAGCGAAGAGCAAATTTGAAAACATAAATGGTATATTTTTTGTGCTCCGCCGGTAATCGAACCCACAACCTTCCCATTCAGAGTCCGAAGTGTTGACCACTGAACTACGGACCGGTCAACAAGTTACCCCAAACGGGGTAAAAATGTTTTTTTTTGGGGTAATAAGGAATTTTTCTAGTTTGCTATTTCATAAGAGACGCGCGTTGTGTCAATTTTTAAGTAATTGCATTTCTTGACTTATAAGTAGGTTGATATGAGGCTGACCACCCATACTGTAAAAAATGGTTCACTTTGCCAATGTCCCCCCCTGTGTCAGGGAAGGTCGGCAAGAGTTGCAGGGCTTATGTTCATTTGAAATTGGGTTTTTATATTGTAGGCCCACATGCGGCATCTGTGAGCGCGAAATTATGCGTGTCTGCTTGTGGGAATGCATTTAATATGAATCTCAAATGATACATATCTTTGCAACTTAGATTTAGATTTAGCATCAAACATGAAGCAACATCATTTCTCCAAAAACTGAAAGGGAAACCTGAAAATCTGAATTTTTGTTTTATGCAATTTGAAAATTTTATGATGATAATATACCTGATACCTGATGATGACCTTCTAGGTCGAAAACGTTCGTAATTTTGTTTTAAAGATTTTAATCTTTTAAATAAAGTCTATAGTGAAAATAAACAGTGTTTTGCTTGAAAAATTTCATCCAAAAATTATAAATTGAAACAAAATGAATTTTCACAGTGTTAATACACAAACAATACAAAATATGAAAATTTTATGTTGTTTTTCATTACATACTTACTATTTTCATGTAATTTTTTTATTTATTTTCCGTGTAAAATAATTCAATGAATAATGTTCATTTAAATATACATTGACTGTCTTTTTTTTCAAAATGGGGGGAAGGGGTAATATCGACATACGAAAAAATATTTTGGGGTAATGATTAAAAAAGTTCCCCGACCGCTGCCTTAGTGCTTGTCTGTCTTATGTCCATCAGAGGTACTGCGCCATGAGTAATGTTAGTTTGTTAATGCGTCTTACGAAAACTGGAAGTTGATTAAAAAAGTATTTAAAAGAACTGTCACATTATCGTGTTGGTATGAGGCTGACCACCCATACTGTAAAAATGGTTCACTTTGCCAATGTCACCCCTGTTTCAGGGAAGATCGGCAAAAGTTGCGGGGCTTATGTTCATTTGAGTTTGGATTTTATTTGTAAGTACACAATCAGCATTTGTAAGCGCGAACCACACGTGTTTGTTTGTGGGCATACAATTTCATTGAATAATCATCTTTGGATCAAATAGTAGATACGCCAAACAAGTACTTGGAGGACGAAATATGAACGGTTGAAGCTGAGTAAAGTATGTACCTACGGTTGAAATGGCTGACCTGAGAGCAATGAATGGAAAGACACTGAAGGATAGAGTTCTCAATGATTGGGTTATAGATGGATTTTGTGGTAGAGAAAGACCAAGAAAGGTAGATAATATATGGATGGATCAAATTTCTGAAATAGCGTATAGATGGGATATCCAAAGTCATAATAAAAGGAGAGATTTTATGAAAAAGGTTAGGACTCTGGATGAAATTAAGGAAGTGTGTAAGGACAAAAAAATAGCAGTTAATATGTTATGTTGATTTGTAATGTTGGTGGCTTATTCTTTCATTATGATTAATTTTATGTTATTTAATATACCTACCTATCTATTAACTTTTTTGTAAAGATTAATTTTTAAAGTTCTGTTGTTTTTATACACTTAAATGTCATTTCTTATTTGTATTCCTTGACTTACAGGTAGGTTTGAGGCTGACCACCCATTCTGTAAAAAATGTTTCACTTTTCCAATGTCATCCCTGTTTCAGAGAAGGTTGGCAGAAGTTGCAGGGTTTATGTTCATTTGAACATTGGATTTTAATTTGTAAGTACGCATGGCACAAGTACACGGAAGCACAAATTTACAGATGTCCGTTTGTGGGCATGCATTTAATATCAATTTGAAATGTTAATATATCTTAAGCTTCTGCTTTCGCATGAAGACAACTGGCCAGGTAAAATAGGTTGGTGGATTGCATTCCTTTTCACAAATCTATTTTTTAGAAAAAAAAAAAAAAAATCTTTGCAACTTAGATTATGGATTACTTAGATTTAGATAGGTACCTACCTACCTTTGTGACAACTTTTTACCTTCTTGTCGCATTCTCTGTAAAGGAATTAGGTACATATATTTGGCGAGTGATGCCTTTTTATTTTCACAGATAAGGGACCCAGACTTAAGACAATCATTTCAATTTAAGATAGGGTTTCCCGCTCATTTATTATAAAAGCTGAGTTAACCTTGCCGATACTATGATTTAGGTAAGAAGAAAACACCGAAATGGGAAAACATTTCTACCAGTTTGGTGGGATACAAACTGGATAACTCGATTTTCCAAAAAATTATATAAATATATATTTACTTATCTATTTTTACTGCTACCATACAAAGTAAAAATTTTGAAAAATATTTTTTATATTTTCTATTCACTAATGTTGAATATTCTTTCGTCTTTTTTTCCGTGCTGCAAAAATTGACACTAGCTCAGACGTTTCCCTAATAGCTGTGTGGTGTATCCTCAGCAACTCAATAATCTTTCGTCATTAAAAACTTTAAAAATCGCTTTAATTCGATAATTCAATCAAATAATAACAACACATAAAGGTTAAATTTGTAAATTTCATTTTTATTCATTCTTAGGTGTGTAAGTTTTACATATTAGGTAATATAACAATATTTTTTACTTATTACAATTTTGACACAATTTGTAAGTACAAAAATACTACACAATGTAATATTCATTAAGTTAAAAAAAAAAATTACTTCCCATACAAAAGAAAACATCAGATCTAAAAATACTAATGTAGAAAATAGCTCACAGATTAAATTTAATAAACAATACAAGAAAATATTAAACAAATATAACTTTGTAATTAAAAAAAATAAAGTTTAAAAAACACATGAAATGTTAAGAAGTAGAAATAATACACAAATAGGTACATTTTATATTGATCGAGGAATGATTTGATCGCATTATATAAAAATAGCTCAAAACGCAACTAAGCTACACATATAGTGTAACTATGTGTCGCGTTCTCCCCAAAGGTGTCGCATGTAGCGAGTAAACCTATTTAAACAAGTGAGGTGAGTGAACCTATTAATAAAGTTAGGATTAGATGGGATTTGACAATTTGAGAACCACTTTTTCCTATTTCAGAACCAAATTCCTGAAAAAGCGAATGAATGGGATATCCAGAGTCATAATAAAAGGAGAGTTTGTATGAAAAAGGTTATGATAGGATGAAATGAAAGAAGTATGCAAGGACAGAAAAAAAATGGCGGTTCATCTGCAATGTTGGTGGCCAAGGCTGTAATTTTTAATTTTTTTATTTTGCTTGATGTTTGAACTTTTATCGATTCATTTTTAAGGTATCATAGTTTTAGTATTGGTTAATTTGTAATTTGTTATAAATATACCACCTTTATACCAAATACCTTTGACATTAATTATATTGCTTAGTATCATAGATTCAATGAAATATTTACTTTATTTCAATAATTTGTTCTGGCTCTTTTAATGACTAAAAATTGATATGAATGTTTACACATTCCTAAGCATCAAGCAGGCGCGTGCATAGAGTATAGGCAAATACATTTCAGAATAGTTTTTTTCTCCCAATCCTGTAAAATAACTCATTTGATATTGACTGCAGAGCTAACGATGGAACCAATTGAACTTAAATTTTGAAGTTTAAATCTGAATTTATCAAGCTTAAATAATTTCTTACCATATATTAGACCGGTCCGTAGCTCAGTGGTAACACTGCGGACTCTGAATGGGAAGGTTGTGGGTTCGATTCCCGGCGGAGCACAAAAAATATACCATTTCTGTTTTCAAATTTGCTCTTCGCTGGGTTGATAATTCATAAAACCTTTACCAATGACCGGTCAACAAAGGTCCATCCAGCCTTACAGCAACTGGGTCTTGCTTGAGAATTGGCGCTTTGTAGCGACGACGATCAAGCTCGTAAAAAGGTCGATAGCTCAATTGGTAGAATGCTTGCATTCCATGCCGAGAGCAAGGGTTCAATCTCAAAGGTTTACTCAGCCTTCACAAGAAATGAGAACCAGCCCCCCCGGGAGCTGGGAAACCCCCACTTCAACTGAAAGTGGTTGGTGTGAGGCCGGCCCCCTTACCTGTAAAAATAAATAGGTCCTGAAGCGCCACATGCGACCCCTTCGGGGATAATGCAGGCAAGAAGTTACACTATATGTGTAGCTTAGTTGCGTTGCGTTATTGCCTACCAATTAGGCGCATGTGCCTATATGGGATGCACGCCCTTGGCATCAAGTACTGGGTCTTGCTTGAGAATTGGTGCTAGCAACAACCAATCTCGCGCAAGGGCTATTGAGGTGTGATTCACGCAAGGACAGCGCTCATCAAATAAATCATCTTCAAATTTATTCTTATGTTTTTATGAGATTCATTCATAAATTTTACAGACATTTAAGGTTGATTATTTTGTTATCTTATGCCAATCGAACTTGTGCTAATGAAAAATAATGCATTAAGCATTTACATCGTAGGTGGTAGACATGAATTCAAATCTGAAGGTACATAAGTACTTGACACAACATCCAGTTTTCTTCTAACCCAGATTTTTACATTGTAGACCGGTCTGTAGTTCAGTGGTAACACTTCAGACACTGAATGGAAGGTTGTGGGTTCGAATCCCAGCGGAGCACAAAAAATTTACCATTTATATTTTCAAATTTGCTCTTCGCTGGGTTGAAAAATTCATAAACCTTCACCAATGACCGGTCACCAAAGGTCCATCCAGCCTTACAAAAACTGGGTCTTGCTTGAGAATTGGCGCTTTGTAGCGACGACGACCAAGCTCGTGAAAAATTTGATAGCTCAATTGGTAGACTGCTTGCATTTCATGCTGAAAGCAAGGGTTCGATCTCAAGGTTTACTCAGCCTTCACAAGAAATGAGAACCAGCCCCCCCGGGAGCTTGGGAACCCCCACTTCAACTGAAAGTGGTTGGTGTGAGGCCGGCCCCCTTACCCGTAGTAATAAATAGGTCCCGAATCGCCACATGCGACCCCTACGGGGGTAACGCAGGCAAGAAGTTACACTATATGTGTAGTTTAGATGCTTTTTTTTTTTTAGTACAAGTAAAATTTACAAACCCCTCACAAGAATGAAAAATCTGTTCTTTCGAGGTCAGAGAAAACCCCACAAACATACAAAGAGCAGTATTTGAACACACTGATGACCGATTTGCAGTCTATTTAACCCTAAACACTGGTGATCAGAAGGTTGTGAGCTCGATTCCTGACGGAGCATCTTCTTTTTACAAAGTCGTTAAATAAATCACATGTCTTTAACAAAGACCTATCAAAAAATCCAACCTTACAGTAACTAGTTCTTGGTTGAGAATTGGCACCTTTGACAGCGTGGACCAAGCTCGCAAACGGCTCTTGAGGTGTGGTTAACACAAAAACAGGGCTCACAAAATAATCATCCTAATATTTATTTAAAAAGTTCCTCAAGGATTCTTATTCCTTTTTACATAAAGAGTTAAATTACATATTACATAATCTTTTTTAATTCAAAGTAAAGACAAAAAATATCCAAAATTTAATAAAAAAACATATTTCCCATGTAAAAATAATCAACAATATCTAATTGCTAACATCCTTAACCTTAATGTGACCATTTCTTCTCAGGCCCAAGAAAGTGTTGCAACAATTTTAAAATTATCTCAAAAATTGTGTAACAAATATTTTTTGGAGAATTGCAATAATAAAAGTATTATACAAAGAACATTTACTTTTGCCATTGTTGTCACTCTTTTTCCAGAAAAGGCGGCAATGTTTGCACTCAGGAGTTTTATTTAAATTTAAAATTTTAATGGCACTTAGTACAATACTGATGAAACTGAGACAAGAAAATGTATTTGAGGTTGGAAATAATTATCGGATTTTTGTACCAACATCAACAAACTTTTTTAGAGCGGTATTTAAGTTATTTGCCTAAGTATTTATGGCCAAATTGCATACTTTGTTAATAATTGAATATTTTGGTAATTCATGCCTTATTTAAATCAACCTTTCAAGTTTTTTTAAAAGTTAAATAAAGTGAAAAATTCAATGTTATTACATTGATGCAACTCATTAGAATTTATATAGAGTTAAATGAAATATTTAATACAGGAAGAGGTGATTGGTTGGTTGACCGCTCCTTGACTGATAGGTTGGTACGAGGCTGACCACCCGTGCTGTAAAAATCGGTTCACTTTTGCCAATGCCACCCCGGTTCAGGGAACGGCGGCAGGAGTTGCAAGGTTTATGTCCATGTGAGGTTTTCTTTATTTGTATGCACACATGCAGAATGTGTAGGCGCGAACCTACATGTGCCTGTCTGTAGGCATGCATTTCATATGAGCCTTAAATGCTTACATATCCTTGCAGCTTAGATTATAGATTATAGATAGATTATAGTGATGCAAAATAAAAATAGGGGAGTTTTACCTACCATTAAAACTCTTATTATGTTTCTATAGATGTCTGGAGTCCATATTATGAGAGAAACAATCACTTTTCCCCTTTTATGTGGTTTTTTAGTCTATTCCTGGGTCTTTGATTTGCACTTTTTTACACTTTAGGCACTTTCTACTCTATGGTCGCTTTTTCCCCATTTCCTGTTCCCTATTTCCAGTTTCCCCATAACCCGGTCGCAATTTTTCATAAAGCTCATAATACACCAGGTAGGGGTTACCTGGACTCCAGACATCTATAGAAACATAATAAGAGTTTTAATGGTAGGTAAAACTCCCCTATTATGTGTTCTGAGAGATGTCTGGAGTCCATATTATGAGAGATCTGTCTATTATCTCCTGGTGACCGGGGACGTCTTTATTTGATATTAACTGGTTGAAATAGGGAAAGATCTTCTGGAGCTGTATGTTTCAACATCTCTTTCTGATAGTATTTTCTGAAAGTGTTTTCCTTTTTCCAGTTGCCTCTTTCCAGTATGTTATCTAATGGATTAAGTGATGCGACCGCTGAACGTGTGCTGCCGGGAGTGGCCTCTACTCCTGCTGATTTTAGCGTGTTCTTTACCCATCCTCCTATGATTGTTCTTGCAGCTGCCTTCACTTGTACTCGGGTGCTGATGAACAGGTTATAAAGATTTTGTCCTGATCTCCTTTCGCGTGATAGTTCAATCAGCTTCCTTATCCAGAAGACTGGGTTGACGTTGTGTTCCTTGGATTCCAGAAGTCTCCGATTAGATTGTCGGTGTTTGAGGGTATCTGTTTTTGATCTAAAGAATGGAATTAACACAATTGATGTGCCTTCGTCGAGAATGTTTCCTTCTGTGATATTTAGCAAGGTCAGATCGTGTACTCTTCTTCCTGAAGATAACAGAAGTAAGATTGCCGTTCTACACGCAACTTCATAGAGAGAATCTGATCGAGGAGTGTTCCTGACTAGCCAGTCTCTCACTATCTGCCGATTCCACACAGGGGACTTAGGAGGGTTGATCTTTACCATTGCTAGTGCTTTTAATGTTTTTAAATTTAATTTCACTAGGAAATCTGAGCTGAGATTATTTTCCATCATTGCGTTGCAGAAGGTTACGATGGCTGACTTGTGTACCAGCATAGTCCTGTATGATAGTTTTTCGTTAATGAACAGTTGCGCTAGATACCTTGCCAATTGATTAGGAGATGGTGTGTTGGGATGGGTATTATTCGCCAGTATCCAGCGGCACCATCTTTGCCAAGCAGGTTTATATGTGTTGAGTGGGGAAGCTCGCCATCCTGACAGGAACAGTCTTTTCTCTTCCGCGTTCCAGGAATTTAAGATACTGTCCCCAGTCCCAATTTTCCACACTTCCATTTCCAGATCCTGAATCCTGGGTGGTGGATTGCCTGTTGATGTGTTGATTAGTACTGACACCAGGTTCGGTATTTGCATCGGAGGTACGAGTGATCGACGAATTAAGTCTGGACGCCAGAAGACCCTCTGCCACCTCGGGACCACGAGTAGGTAAGTTCCGGTCGCCCCGTTTAGGTGCCTCAGGATCCTCGGTATAAGGTTTGGCGGAGGAAATATCCGACCCACATTGTAGAGCCAGTGCCGACTGAAGGCGTTTTGAAAGATTGCGCATGAGTCTGTGGAGTCTCTGGACACGTAAGTTGAACTCATGTGTGCCATGGTGGATGCGAACAGGTCTATATCTGGTACTCCGAAATGATTGAAAATGGCCTTCGTTGCTGTTGGTAAGAGATGCCACTCTGGAGGGGATCTTCCTCTTGATAGGTGATCCGCGTCTCCGTATCTTCCCGGTAGGTACTGCGCTGTTAGCGAGATTTCCCATTGGTCTGCCAGAGTCAACAGATCTCGAGTAAGATTTAGGAGTGTTTTGGATCTGGTGCCCCCTTCCTTGCGGATGTAGGCGACTACTGTCGTGTTGTCTGATTGTACCAGAATTTCGGAGCCGGAAAGGTCGTGCGCTGTGCGTTGCAGGGTTGCAAAAACAGCGAACAACTCTTTTCGGTTGGAGTGCTACTTCTTTTGTTGAACGGTCCACTGTCCTGACAGCATCAAGTCGTCCAGAGTTGCTCCCCAAGCTAAGTCTGACGCATCTGTTGTCAAGAAATGTCCGAAGGTTTCCCTGTGGATGGAACTTGATTCGTTCGCATTCCCTATCCACCACTCTATTTCTTGTAAGCTGTCCTCGGTCATTTGTATGGACCCTCTTGGTGACAGGTGCTTCAGTGGCTTGCTCGCTATCTGCAATTGTCTGCAGTGGAGGCGACCATGAAGCTGGCAAAGTTTAGTCTTCCTAGGAGACTTTCCGCCAGTTTTAAGGACCATTTTCGAGAAGTCAGTATTGCTCGAAGTGAGTGGCACAATGCCTCTTGCTTCCGGTAAGAAAGACCTACTTGGTGACAGGTGCTTCAGTGGCCTGCTCGCTATCTGCAATTGTCTGCAGTGGAGGCGACCATGAAGCTGGCAAAGTTTAGTCTTCCTAGGAGACTTTCCGCCAGTTTTAAGGACCATTTTCGAGAAGTCAGTATTGCTCGAAGTGAGTGGCACAATGCCTCTTGCTTCCGGTAAGAAAGACCTACTTGGTGACAGGTGCTTCAGTGGCCTGCTCGCTATCTGCAATTGTCTGCAGTGGAGGCGACCATGAAGCTGGCAAAGTTTAGTCTTCCTGGGAGACTTTCCGCCAGTTTTAAGGACCATTTTCGAGAAGTCAGTATTGCTCGAAGTGAGTGGCACAATGCCTCTTGCTTCCGGTAAGAAAGGAATTTGCAATTGTTGTGCGTGTCCCAAACGATTCCCAAGTACTCTAATTGTTGAGTGGGGAAGAGCACTGACTTCTGGAGATTTACATACCACCCCAGAGATTGTAGGATATCTACTGCTAGATGCGATTGCCGACAAAGATCGTCCTTGGATTGGCTCGCAAGGAGGAAGTCGTCGAGATAAACGATTGTCCGAATACCTCGTCGCCTCAGTAGTTGGGCTACCCAATTTGTAAGGGTTGCAAACATTCTGGGGGCAGATGAAAGGCCAAAGGGCAGACTTGTCATCTGAAGTAATTCTCCTCGATAGACCAGTCGCAAAAATCTCCAATGTTTCTGTGCACTTGGGAGATGAAAGAAGGCTTGCGATAGGTCTATTTTCGACAACCAATTGTTTGGCTGCAGAAACTCTGGCACTTTGTAGTGGCTATGAGTTTGAACGGAACCGGGTCCAGGAAGAAGTTTAACGATTTCAGGTTGAAAATCATTCTCGAGGAACGGTCCGATTTGGGTGTTAGGAACATTTTTGATAAGAAGCTGGGAGATGACTCCGCGGCCTCTATAACGCCGAATTCGGTCATTTCCTTTATTTGAGAGTCCATTTCGGGTGAAGGACTCGTCTGGTATAGCATTAAGGTCTTTTTGTGTGGTAATATCAGAGGGGGAATTGAGATGAAAGGTATTCTTACTCCGATTATCATCTTCAGGATGTGGTTTGGTGCTCCGAGTGACGTCCAAACCTGTAGGGAGGACTTCAAGCATCCTCTGCGAAATGGTTTCTTGTCATTTTCGTGGATGCCTCCGTCTGTCTCCTTTGAGATTTCCTGACCGTGTGTTATTCCCTGCCCTTTTTTCTCTTGAAGAGAAATTTGGAGCGTCTCTAAGGCCTCGATTGCTTTCCGCAGTGGGTCGTTGCTGCCCTCTAAAAAACTGATTCCTTTTCTGTACTGGAACGTGCGGTTTCGATGAGGTGCTGGGTTGAGGGCACTGGGTCTTCACTGACAATTTGTCGGTGGTCCCCACTCTAGAGAAAAAAGACGTGAGACTGTCTTTGCCAAACAAGTGTTCGGTATTCGGCGGGAATTTGTTTAACCCCTCTCACATGCTCTTCCTTAACATGCCCTAGCACAGCTTTCCTGCGGAACTGGAGGGCCTCTGTCCGCCTCCCCCATACCGTCTGGAGGGTGTCTTCCGAGACTTTCTGGTATGGCGAGTCCAGAGCGAACAGCGTTTTGACCTTTTCGAAAAGGGCTTTCCTCGCCAAGGTCGTGTCGCTCCGGGCTCCCCAGTTGACCAAGGTCTGAAGCCCAGACTGGAACTCCTCTTTCTGGATGAGGAGGGCGTGGGACATGGCTGCAAACGACCGCTCGCCTGAATAGGGGAGCTTACGTCGCACTGGCGAAGTTCATCGTTCACTGCCAGGTCGACGAACGCCGGTTCTGCCAGGTACTTTTTCTGTACCTCGGCGTACCTTACTCCGGCCCAGTTTTCACTGTCGAAGTGCTGGAGCCTTTGGAGCGCTTCGACCCTGTTGCTCTTGGCCTTGGGGTGAGCTGGTTCTTCCACCGTTGTGGCGGCTTCCTGGAAGCTCAGCAGTAGCTCTTCCTGGGCCTCCTCATTCTCTTCCAGTCCCGAAGGTTGTTAGAGGAAGTTGCTGGAAGAGTTTCCTGCCGCCGATTCAACGAGATTTTCCATAGAACTGGCGGGCCAGTCACCGAAAACTGCGTTCGTCAGCATCACGATGTGGGAAACCAGATAATCTATCCTTGGGTCCAAGACAACCCTCAGCCGTTTCTGACGCCGCGGCGGTGGACCTGATTCCGAAGTGTCGTATCCGCGTTTTAGTGACGCATCACCTGAATCCTGTGAGATTTCGTCGAGAGGTTGCCCTTTATTGTTATCACAACTCATAACATTGATTTTGATGTTATATAAAGTAAAAACTCCGTTAAAATAACGAAAAACGTTTTTCGTAAATATGACAGCGTGGCATAACCAACAAAAATATGTATGCGAACTTTTAACCACCACAATATCACCTGTTTTAGTTTTTAATTGTTCACAAGGACACAAGATGGTAAAATAACACTCTTTTAAATGTTTTTGCCCAGGAATATTGTCAATTCACTCAAATTTTCGAAGGTAAAATCAACTGACATGTGACCACAAGGGGAAAATGACGCTTTATGTAAAATTGCGACCGGGTTATGGGGAAACTGGAAATAGGGAACAGGAAATGGGGAAAAAGCGACCATAGAGTAGAAAGTGCCTAAAGTGTAAAAAAGTGCAAATCAAAGACCCAGGAATAGACTAAAAAACCACATAAAAGGGGAAAAGTGATTGTTTCTCTCATAATATGGACTCCAGACATCTCTCAGAACACATAATAAGGATTCAGGTGCACGCAATGCATGGGTAAAGGCAAATACATATACATAATTTGAACTTTTTTTACCTAATTTGGGCATTTAAAAAACTATACTTGTTTAGAAGGAATGATTTAAAATTGTAATATAATTCTGAATTTTTTAGTTAGACGCAATTACCATTGAGTTATACTTTTGAAGAGTAGAGACTAACTAACGACATTGTAACTGTAGCCTTGCCTTAATGGAACGCTCCCCTTAGGTTTATAAAAAAATAATACAAAAAAGGTTTAAAAAATCCTGGAATAATAAGGATTCAGATAAATTATTTTGAATTAGAATTACGGTCTTTACATTTTTAGTATAGAATTAAAAAGACAATTCACGAACAGTGGTGTGAATAAGAACTGCTTTTTCAAACGTTTCTTTGGAGTAGTATACAACATTATCAGGAGACGAGTCTCTTCTTCCACAAAGACGCAAAAGCTCTGATGGCATTGGATACGACTGCCGAAACATTGAGAAGCCACTTTTTTACTTCATCCATTTTTAATTCTACACTAAATTATTTTCATTCAACATTTAATACTTGATATTATTGTAATAATAAAAATACTAACATTAGTCGAGAACTATTTTATAACTCGTCTTTTTTATTGACTGACTTTTGGAGGAATGCAATGAAGTCTTCTTCACTGCGTCCCCCTGAATAGTCCTTCACCGTTTTATTGACTATGTATTTGATGGTCGGATAAGACTTGATGTTGTACTTTTCAGCCGCCACAGGATTAGTCGTGCAGTCCAGAGCGGCCATCTGAACTTTCAGGTTTTCTCTCTTGATACTTTCAGCGGCTGCGTTGAAAGATGGCTTCATTTTGGTGCAATGACCGCACCCTGAAAATAATATTAGTTTTTTTATAAGAAATACAGTACTTTTTTCACAACATCAAAATCGACGGTTAAAAGGCAGTATAAGCGACATAAACTAAATTGTTCAAGAGAGCAGTTTAAAGTTTGCAGAAAAATGGCTTACCTTCTTTATTTTTTATCATTTCGTTAAAATCAAAACAGCTCTACAATTAAAAAAATAAAGGCATTTTTTGGCATTCCTATTAATGTGATTTTACAATGTTTTATGTTTTTTTTTATGTCACAAGCGCTTTTAGAACAAAAAAGGCCAAAATCTTGTCGGTTACACCAAAACCATACTTCGAAAATGCAGTTATTTGCTTGGGCATAAACCACACAAAAATCATTGTAGAGCTATGGGAGTTAGCTCATTAGAAAGAGCGGAAAATTTCAAGTAGGATAGCAATTATAACTCATTTTTGACAAAAATGGCGCTTACTGCCTTTAAACCGATAATAAAAAATATGTAAATTCCGTCGACCAGTACGCAGTCTAGAGGTAACGCTTTGGACTCGTAAATAGTAGGTTGTGGGTTTGAATCCCGGCGGAGCATAAAAAATATACCATTTATATTTTCAAATATGCTCTTTGCTGGGTTGAGAAATTCACATGCCTTTACCAAAGGTCCATTCAGCCTTACAGCAACTGAATCTTGCTTGAAAATTTACACTTTCTATAGAGACGACCAAGCTCGCAGAGGGCTCTTGAAGTGTGATTCACACAAAAACAGCGCTCACCATATAAATCTTTCTAATATCATCTACTATTAGTTGACATGGAAAAAATTGGGTTGTCACCATGCCGAGTTGCTATGAAAAGTATTATATTTGGTTATTGGTTGCTAAGGACGGCAGTCCTCAATTTTGACTTTAAATTTATACCTAAACAATTTACAATTTTATTATACATTTTACAATTTTAGTTAAACATTTATATTTGTTTTTATTTAATTTTGACTTTAAATTTATACCTAAATAATTATACTGTCTATGTAATGTGAAAGAGAATTTAATTGTTAATTTTGAATTATCATTGTCCTGATGATGCCTTGTAGGCGAAAACGTTAGACAAAATTAAAAGAATATAAAAGGGAAGGTAGATAAGCCTATCAAGCACTAGGGGGACGTTTTGTTGAATGTTTTGTTTTTTTTAGTCCAGATTACAAAAGTGTTTGTTCAGGAGATGCTATTGCTTTACAGTCATCTTGCAGTGAATGCTATACAAAACAGTATTTAAAGCATAATTATTATTATTTGTGACTACACATTCAGCATTTGTAAGCGCGAACTTACAAGTGTTTGTGGGCATGCATTTAATATGAGCTTTGAATGTTAATACATCCTAACAACTTAGATTATAGATTATACCATTAATATTATGACTTATAGGTTGGTATGCGGCTGACCACCCATGCTGTAAAAATGGTTCACTTTGCCAATGTCACCCCTGTTACAGGGAAGGGCGGCAAGAGTTGCAGGGTGTATGTCCATTTGAGATTTGGTTTTTATGTTGTAGGCTCACATCAGGCATGTGCAAGCGCGAACTTGTACATGTCTGGTTGTGAGAATGCATGTAGTATGAATCTCCAATGTAACATATCTTTGCAACTTAGATTAGATTAGATTAGAATAATAAGAAAAACTTACATGGAGCATAGAACATCACCAACGTTGGCAGTGCAGTTGTTTCTTTTTCAAATGTAGCATCACTTAGCGTCAGAACTGACTTCATGACCTCTACGGGAGCCTCGGTTGTTGTGGGCATGGAGAAAGTAGACTTTCCAGGTGTGGGTGGGTCTTTCATGTAAGCTATGAAGTCGGATTCCTGAAAGATAATCATCAGGATGAGTTATAGATATAGATATAGATAGTTAAGAGATATAGATATATGTATTAGAATGATTTATTTGGTGAGCGCTGTTTTTGTGTGAATCACAAATATTCCTTGACTTATAGGTTGGTATGCGGCTGACCACCCGTGCTGTAGAAAACGGTTCGGTGTAGGAAAACTGGGATTGGAAAATCATACTTTGTACTTCTGGACGGTCAAAATATAATTATCGCGGGCCATATATTATTCTTGTCAAAGGACCGTCGGCGGGCCGGATTAAATGCTTTTGCGAGCCGTACTTTTCCCATCACTGTTTTAGATGAAAGCAGAGACAAAAACATTCACTTACAGTTCTGCCTCCATCATAATCGGCCCGCACTTTATCATAAAAGCTGAAGTATTTGATGGTGGGGTAGCCAGTCACATCAAACTCTTGGCACAGAGCTTGATCTTGTGTACAGTCAACAGCAGCTATGATGGTCCGGGAGTCGTCCTTGAAATACTCGGCAGTTTTTACAATTTCAGGCTTGGCGCGCTTGCAGTGTCCACACCCTGAAATCAGTCAATAGATTCACATGAGTTGTTCTTCAGATAGCAAATTGGAGGAAGGCAGCAGATAACAGGAGTTGGAGATGCGATTGGGAAACCAAGGTGGGATTTATATTAATGCACCATTGCAGAGACAGTTTAAACGAGTATTAATAATGATATTCAGAGTACAATTGAATAGCATTACTGCCAAAATCATTTTCGCTGGATTCGCAGGGAAAAAAAAAGATTTATATTGTTGAATTGAAGTATTCGGAATGCGTTCATAAAGTTGTTTAATATTTGCCAATCACATGACACAGAATCTAAGTATCTACCATTTGGGCAACTGTAAATGTTCCTGGAACTCTGGCTAGGGGTAGCCAAAGCCTCTGCAGATTTGCCTCCATTATTTCCTATCCTTTCCTACCTCTTTCAATTCATTCATATCCACTACATTTTTTATACAATACCATGACCGGTCGATAGCTTAGTTGGTAGAGTGCTTGGTTTGAATCCCACCTTCTTTTACATTCGCTTTGCAAGGTTATTAAAAATGAATTATGTTACATTTAACAAGATTCCTTGACTTACAGACTGGTATGCGGCTGACCACCCATACTGTAAAAAAATGGTTCACTTTGCCAATGTCACCCCTGTTTCAGGGAAGGACGGCAAGAGTTGCAGGGCTTATGTTCATTTGAGATTGGGTTTTTATATTGTAGGTCCACATGCGGCATGTGTTAGCGCGAAATTATACATGTCTGCTTGTGGGAATGCATTTAATATAAATCTTAAATGATAAATATCTTTGCAGCTTAGATTAGATTAGATATCAAGAAAGCTCAAGATAACATACAAGAGAAGAATTGCTACTCACATGGCGCGTAGAACATGACTAATGCGTGCTTCTTCTTCTTGAGGAGTGGTTTCATTTGGTCCTTCTGCAGATGCACTACGTAAGACTCTTCTTCAGACCACTGCGGCTCCGGGGGCGGTGGGGGAGGAGGCGCTTGAGGGTTCTGTTAGAAAACAAACATTATGAAACATCAAATTATAACAAATGGCTGTGTGAAAATCTGAATTATACATCCAATTAGCCAATGCCTGTACTGTATAGTCCGGTCAATTGCTCAGTTGGTAGAGTGCTCGCATTCCATGCCGTGAACTCGTAATCAAGTTTTTTTTATCCTGTCAGGATTAGAAAGCAGACATATGTACAGCATAGTATCAAAAATGCAGAGGCGTGCATCCCATACAGGCAAATGCGCCTAATAGGTAGGCAATATATGGTTAAAAACCATTTAAGCTTGATATTCAGTTTGAAATTCAAAATTTTAGTTCCATTGGAGCCATCGTTAGCACTTCAGTCTATTTCAAATGATTCATTTTAAAGGAATGGGAGAAAATATTTATTGTGAAATGTAGTTGCCTATACCCTATGCACGGGCCTGCAAAAATGCCTGCAAAAAGCAAAATTCAGTAAAACTTAATTACAACAATTCTACCATAGCATGCTTTAGGATACAAAAGACTCAGGACAAAACATAATAGTCAGGACAAAGGTTTCCGATGTCATCAAGATGGCCGCAACCCTCAAGTGGCGATGGGCAAGACATGTCGCTCGCGATCCAGATGAAAAGTGGACAAAGCGACTGCTGTGCTGGTGCCCAAGGACGGCAAAGCGTGGAGTTGGGCGCCCACAGTTGCGTTGGCGTGACGATGTTCAGAGAAGTGCAGGACTTGCCTGGATGCGGATTGCTCAGGATAGAAATGAATGGAAAATGCGAGAGGAGACCTATGTCCAGGAGTGGACGATCAATGCAGGCTGAAGAAGAAGAATGCTTTAGGAACTAAACCTATTTATATGCGCGCTATAGGCCAGAGTATAGAGATCAATAACTACGCATAAATGGGCAAACATCTAAGTAATTATCAACTGCAAGCTATGAATTATTTTCTGAAATAAAATATTTTACATTCCAAGCATTGATTACCTTCATAAACTCCACAATTTTCATCTCTTCCCTTTCTCTAACATCAAACTTGTACACTCCGTTTGAGAAGTATTTCAGGGTAGGGTATCCTTTGACACCAAATTTGGCAGCAAGTTCCGGCTCCTTAGTGGCATCCACAGCTGCCAACATTCCATTTATCTAAAAAAAAAACAACTTCATGAATTTGATATTTTGTAAAAGTGTCTTCGTCCGAAACCCACAATCTGGTTTTTCACCGAAGTGTCTTCGACCGAAATCCACAATCAAATTTTAAGATTCACTTTCCATGCAGCAATTGTAGATTCACATTTAAACAAGCTGAGGTAAGAAAATCTGAACCACAAATGAACCAATTTCCTGCAACTTGTGGTGTCTTTCCATGAAACAGGAAGCATTACAGTAAGGGTAATCAATGTTAAACAAGAATTATAAATTTCATAAATTGTATACATTTTCTTTTAAACTCGACTTTTATTTTGATTTTTTTTTAACTTAAAAATCTGATTTATTCTATAGTTTTCTGACCACAGATATTCATTGTATAATAATTGCAAAATAAATTCTCAAATAAGAATTTAAGTTACAATTCTTGACTTAGAGGTTGGTATAAAGCTGACTACTAGTAGATACTGTACAAAAAAACACTTTGCTAATGCTATTCCAGTTTCAGGGAAGCTCGTCAAGAGTTTCAGGGTTTATGTTCATTTGAGATATGGATTTTTAATTTGTAAATACACATGTGGCATGTGTAAGCGCGAACATATAAGTGTCAGAATACATTTAATATAATTTAAATGTCTAATCTAATCTAATCTAAGCTGCAAGGATATATATCATTTAAGATTTATATTAAGTGCATTCCCACAAGCAGACATGTATAATTTCGCGCTAACACATGCCGCATGTGGACCTACATTATAAGAACCCATCTCAAATGAACATAAGCCCTGCAACTCTTGCTGTCCTTCCCTGAGACAGGGGTGACATTGGCAAAGTGAACCATTTTTTCACAGTATGGGTGGTCAGCCGCATACCAACCTATAAGTCAAGGAACCAACCTATAAGTAAATGTCAATATATAATTTATGCTCAGATTGTAAACAGATAGATTACGATAAGACCAAAGCACATGCGGACTTTGTAATGGTTTGTTCCTTACGCCTCTATCTTTAAGAAGTGTCGCTGCTCGCTCATACTCTGGCTTAATACGCTTGCAATGCCCGCACCACGGGGCATGGAAAACAACGAGGGCCGAACTCTCCTCCAAAAGCATCGGTTCAAACATGTCACCTGAAATAATACAATGGTTCATTTAATTGTAACAATTACATTAGGGTTTGGTGGTTCACGCAGTGAAAGGCCATTGTAGCATATTTAGTTTGTACGACTAATGAAGAAGGAAATGTCAGAGGAAAGCGTGGAAGGGAAGGCCGAGGAAAGAATGGTTAGACCAAATAGGTGAGATTGCGAAAGAATGGAACCTGCAGAGTGAGAATGAGAGAAGAGTATGTATGAAGAAGGTGATGAATATTGAGGAAATAAAAGTGATTTGTAAGGACAGAAAAAAGTGGAGGCGCATCTGCGGAGGTACCGGCCACCCCTAGTGGAACGGCGGCAGGATACAGTACAGTACGGTACTATTTTTATTAATCAATTATTGTTTTTAATTATTGTAAAACTAGAGAGAATCTGGACCGGACATGGAGAAAAGTACTTGTCTTGGGTGAAATTTCATCCAAAATTTCCAAAATTCTATCCAACTTCATCAGACCAGCGTTTTATACAAATAATAAATTAGGAAACTTGCTTTGTAATTCAATATCAAAAATGGACATTGTACAAAAATGTGGAGTATACAAAGTTCAGTGTGGCGACTGCAACAGAGTATACATTGGGCAGACTTGTAGAAGCTTAAAAATGAAGAACACAGACACTTTCTATCTGATAATAACTTCTCCGAATTTGCCAACCACATTATAGAATCAGGACATACATTTAATAAACATAAGATTGAACTTCTTCACGCACCACCCTCCACTACTCCCAGCCATTAAAGGAATGATGCACTAATTTTATGTTATTAGTTTAGTAATATTTTGTACCCGATGATGCAAACATTGTTTTCGAAACCAGTCGGGCATTATGAAATTTTACTTGCCCCGTAACCATATAAAAAATATTTTTGATTTTTAATACATTTTAATTACACAGTTTAAATCCTGAAGTGCCCACAACTCGTTGTGAGTTGTGATAAAAAAGAGAGGAGAAAATATACAACTTATATTTAATTGTTGTATACATAGAATTTCTTGTTTAGTTGCTATGGGTTGTACTTTCTTAATCCATCATCAGCTGCTTATCATCATCTGTTTTCATGGTTGCTTTGGCAACTGCAACATAGCGCCGCTTATGAAAATTCACAATCTTTCAACTTGATTCAAGTGAATGCAAACGATGTAAAAAATGTAAGTGTAACATACTAGTTAGATGCACAACATCGCTGACAGTCAGAGCCCAGTCTTTTTCTTCAGCTACAGGCGCCTTCAAGTTGGCCTTATGAAAGGGACGGGGATCCCTCATAAACTCCACCAAGGCAGCTCGATTGTTGTCGCCTTCGTAAGGATACATCAATTTTCCATTCCTACAAAAAAATTCAACATAAACTTTAAAATGTGTCTAAGGTAGATTTAAAAATAACCCAATGTGATCAGTTCCATCAAAGTAGGGCGCCTGCAAAGGGCTGGTCACATAATTAGAATGGATGACGCAAACCCCATTAAGCACCTAACACTCTCAGCGCCATAAGGATGAAGGAGTGCAGGAAGGCCAAAAATGTAATAATTGGTCAATTTCAACTCAGATGCAGCCAGGGCAGACATACGAAGCTCGAGAAATAATGCAAGGGAGGAAGAGAATCCTGGGTTCAGCCAAGGCTGTCAAGGTTATGATAATGATGGTAGATAAATTAAAGAACACATAAAGCAAATTCACACTTACTCATAGTAAAGAAGAGTTGGAAAACCAGAAATGTTGTATTGCTGTCTCACTCCAGAGTTCTCTGGCCTAGCAACATCAATGGCTGCCAATAGGGCTTCACCCTAAAAGCAAAATATTACAGAAATTTAAAAAATCATTCGGCAAATGTGTAAACTCAACAATTATTCAATAATATGTATGCTATTAAGACTTACGAGACTTCTGTCAAATTAATTCTATACTGAGTCAAGTCAGAACGTGTTTTTCTCTTCTTTTATAGAAATCGATTTCATATTGAGCAGATGCTCCTTATCATGATTCTTTCAGAGGAAAAACTCATGTACACAATTATTTCCAAAAAAGCATCTGAATCAATTATAAGAAAAATTTCAAATACAAATAAGAGTCAATCGATGTGTGCACTTTTACTATTTGGTAGACTGTTTGGTCTATATTTTTTAACAAAGACAAAACAAAATACATTTGCTGAAGAAAGCTGTGTTTTTTGATGCTTAGTAAACATAAGCTACTTTATTACTAAATTTACTACTTACTATTACTTACTTACTATTACTACTTTATTATTATTTAAGATGTTTACCCTAAGATCAGTGGCCGCATTTGCATACTCTGGCTTTAGTGTTTTGCAATATCCGCACCACGGAGCGTAATACATCACCATGGAGGGTCTGTGTAAGGCAGGACCTTTGCGCAGGAAGCGGGTTATTGACTGGAAAATATAAGACAAATCATTACTATAAAATATACAAACTATTCTTCTTTGTATTTGTTAGGATTTGCTGGTACACACTGTGAAAGTCCATTGTATTTATTTAAAAAAAAACACAGTTTCAATTCACTATTATTTATTATTTATGCTCGAACGTTTTCGCCTTAAAAGGCATCATGACGAGCCACTTAGAATTAATTTAACCACCTGATGGCGAACGGGTTGTTTGCAAAATTGGTTGTGGAATATACTCAAAGTAATCGTAAACAAAGTTTTTTTTTCAAATTCAATTGGAAAAACAAAGTTCTGTTTTTCCTTTCACTGTGTGAACAGATATAAGTTGACTTAAAAATGTAAACAAAGTTGTTTTTACTTTTAATCGTTTAGTTGGTGTAATTCACGTGCATGTTCAAATAACTGCATTACATTCTCTTCATGCCAAGAAGTCTCCCGACTACCATAATTGAGGAGATGATCAAGGGGACAAACGTCTGAGAACGACCACGCTGAGAATTCCTACATGATATACTGGCAGATATGTGTTTTTCCTCCTACAAGGAACTCAAAAGGATTGCCTTGGGTAAGGAGAAATGGCAAAAAATGTACACGAACATTGTTGGATTGAAACAGAAAGATAAGACTCTGTTCAAAACATTCTGTACTTTTTTTTTTAAGAAATCCTGTGCGGGAGACTCCCTAGATTCTAGAGGCTCTAGGGGTCTATGACACTTGTTTTAGTGCCGCAGAGGTGTTTTACGAGCTTGGTCGTCACTACAAAGCGCCAATACTCAAGCAAGGCCCAGTTGCTGTAAGGCTGGATGGGCATTTTAGTGACCGTTCTTTGGTAAAGGTTTTATGATTTTTTTCAACCCAGCGAAGAGCATATTAGAAATATAAGTGGTATATTTTTTGTGCTCCGCCTGGATCCGAATCCACAACCTATCATTTATGAGTCCGAAGTGTTGCCACTGGACTATGGACCGGTCTAAGAACTAAACTTTACTAATATTAAATGGCACATTTAAATGCACTGAATTCTGTTGAAGATACTTAAATTACATTTACTCAAATAATTGCAATAAAAAACAAGAGATAAAAAAGTATTTAAATCCTAAAGAAACACAAAAGGCATGTTTTCAATTGCAAAATGAATAACATGATAATAAAGATAAGACTAGAAAATATAGAAGTATTATCTTTGTGGCGACATTAATATGTTAGGCATTACTTGAGAATCAGGAAGGTGAATGACATCAGCGGCTGCAGCATCTTCTTCCCAGGGTAGACCTCCAGCTGGATCTCTCAAGAAGTTGATAATTGATGAAGCGGTTATACGCCTATCATAATCCTTGTGGAACTCTCCATCCTTGTAATGCTTCAAATTGAAAGGTTCTTCAGGATTAACCTTTAATTTTCTACACATCTTCTTTCCTTCCCTAAAAATGACATTGAGATAAAAATAGTAATTTTTTCACACGACTTTGATGATTTTTCATTGCAATCAAGATTCATGTTTTGGTCTCTCTGACGATAGGTAATATAGCAGTCTAGGACTTTTCTCCAGGACAGGCATTTCACTATTTTCATCACGGTATCATTACCTCTAGAATAAAACATTGCAACATCTCCGCTATTCCGTAAATATAAAAAGTAGGTATGGAAGATACCACAGCACTCCTAATGTGTGATTTAGTTTCCATATATTTTTTTGTATATTTACAGAAACGTAAAAACGTAACTAAGCTACATATAAAGTGTAACTGATTGCTACGTTTTCCGCGAAGGGCTCACATGTGCCTAGTGGAACCTATGTATTTTACAGGTAAAGGTGCTAGCCTTACGCCAACCACTTCAGTTGAAGTGGTGGTTTCCCAGCTCACGACGTTGATGGTGCTCATTTCTTGTGAAGGCTGAGTAAACCTTGCCGGTATTTTATTTTGGATTTTGAAATAAACACTAAAATGGGAAATAATATTTGACACTCTCGGTGGGATTCGAATACGAGCTCTAGGCATGGAATGCAAGCACTCTAACAACTGAGCTATCGACCAGTCATGATGGTGGAAAATTTAGCAATGTTTTAGGGGCACAGTTATTGGACATCGTAGACTACAAACTGAAAGAAGAAACGCTATAATCAGAAGCCAGATGTCACTTTTTTATTGCATCTCACAGGTTTCAATATTTTATAAGCTCATGTTTTATGAACCATACAACAATATATATTTGACAAGTAATCTGAACTAACTTTTCAAATTTTTTTGGTGAAACATTGTGGAATTCCATTTTAAATATTTGATTCAAAAAATATTAATAAATAATTTTTAGAACACTTCAATGAAAAAACTTTGTTTTAATCCACTATGAGTATTTATTTTATGAAAAAACGTTTTCGGAGATCATTCTCCATCTTCAGTTTTGAAGATGGAGAATGATCTCCGAAAACGTTTTTTCATAAAATAAATACTCATAGTGGATTAAAACAAAGTTTTTTCATTGAAGTGTTCTAAAAATTATTTATTAATATTTTTTGAATCAAATATTTAATCTGAACTGCACATTTTTTGAAGGCTGGCCTTGAATAAGTTCAATTGCCTCAGAATATAAGATAAGGATTGCATCAAAAAGCTGTGCACATGATATGAGTCATCCAGTTCTCAACTGCGATAACTCTCCTTTTTACTTTCTTGCTATAGCCGAAGGCTATAAAAGAAAGTTATGATTTGGTGTGAAAAAAAAATTTCGAGGTTTTCACGGAAATGAGTTGTCCTGGTGCAGGACATGCCAAAAAACACTATCTTTCAAAAACGTCCGTCTGTATGTATGTATGTATGTATGTATGTATGTATGTATGTATGTATGTATGTATGTATGTGTGTGTGTCACTTTCCAAAGTATAAGACCTAGAGATACCAAATTTTGGCTACATCAACTTTTTTGGACATGTATTAAGTATGAATAACATGACATTACACCAACTTGAAAATTCAAGATGGCTGCGATACAAAAAAAACATAAAATAGCACTTTTCTCAAAAACGGCTCCAAGAATTTTTCTTAAATTTTCAGAGTTGCCACTAATTAATTTTTAACTTAATAAATTAGTTATAACAACACTCTTACTAATCTGTGTCTATGGGCTGCCATATGAAAAAAACAAACGATTGTGATTTTCTCGAAAGTTAAGGGGTCAACAAAAATATAATTATCTACAATATTATGGACAACATAAATTTCTACAAATTAACAAAAAAATTTTTTTGAAAAAATAAATATAAAGCACCGTTTACACGACCTGAAATTTTAAATCGAAAATATTACAAAAACCTATTAAAATGCAAGATATTTAAATTTGTTTTAAATTTTTTAGAAAGAACAAGCTTAATTATTTAATTTGTAATCATTTTTTTTTTACTTTTTTGAAAATTCAAGATGGCTTCCGAAGAGCTGAAAATTTAAAATGCGATTTTCTCAAAAACGGCTCCGACGATTTTTCTTAATTTTTTTGTGAATCCATTTAAATAATAGTGCTATCTAATAATTATAATAATTTCTTCATCATAATCTCGGTTTAGGGAGTTGCCATATAAAAGAAAAAAATAATGGAAAAATTCTCGGCAGTTAGAGGGTTAATAAAAAAATAATGTAGAGCAAATGTAAAACAATAATAATAACCTATATATTGCCATCATTATTTTTTCCAAAAAGTGAATCAAAAGTATAGCCGCCATACAAAGTGAAAATTTTCCATACAAAATGTATTAGCAATTTTCTTGGTAGTCAAAGGGTTAAAAATAGATAAAAGGCTGCCATTCTTAAAATTTTATAAATACCAATAATAATCAGTCGTTACTTTTTCAAAATATAACTAATAAGTTTACCCACCATACAAAGTCCTAGTTTGCATACAGAAGGGTTCAATTACCATCTATAATAATCTAGAATAAAGTTGCAATGAAATATAAACATTCAAAACTAATATGAAATGCATGCCCACAAACAGGTACGTGTAAGTTCGCGCTTACGAATGCTGAATTTGTACTTACAAATTAAAACCAAATCTCAAATGAACATAAAACCTGCAACTCTTGCCGACCTTCCTTGAAACAGGGGTGACATTAACAAAGTGAATTATTTTTTACACTTTAGGAGGACTGAGAAAGGCGAGAAAATTGAGATAAGATTGAATGAAAAAAGAGTGGAGGTCGTGAAAGAATTTGATTATCTGGGAAGCAAGTTTGAGTCGAATGCGAAATTGACGAAATAATTGGAAAAGCGCGCTAGTAGAGGAAGAAGTGTAATGGAAATGATTGGAAGCATTACAAGGAATAGGAAACTTACGAAGAATATGAGATCGGCGGTCCACAATGGCATATTGGTTGGTGGAAGTGAGGCTTAATGAATGTGAGCTGAGTAAAGTATGTAAGTACGGTTGAAATGGCTTACCTGAGAGCAATGGCTGGAAAGACACTGAGTGATAGAGTACGTAATGCTTGAGTGATGAACGAGTGTGGTATAAAAGAGAATATGAGAATGAAAGTACAAAAAAGTACGATGAGATGGTTCAGACATCTTGAAAGAATGGATGATGAACAACTAATGCAGAAAGTGTACAAAGGAAATGTCAGAGGAAAGCGTGGAAGGGGAAGGCTGAGGAAAGAATGATTAGACCAAATAGGTGAGATTGCGAAAGAATGGATCCTGCAGAGTGAGAATAAGAGAAGAGTATGTATGAAAAAGGTGATGACAGCAAAAAGTGGAGGCGCATCTGCGGAGGTACCGGCCACCCCTAATGAAACGGTGGCAGGATACAGTACAGTACAGTACAGAAATCAGCTTCATACCAACCTATGAGTCGAGGATCTTTCTTGTGTAATTGGCGCTTTTTCCAGAGAAGACCAACCTCGCAGAGGACTCTTGAGGTGTGATTCACACAAAACGGCGCTCACCAAATAAATCATCTAAATATTTTTTATTCACTTAAGAATTTATATGGCTATTTCCATACTCGCACGGGTATGCAGGTACACACCGCCGTGGAATAAAATTGATTTATTATCGATATATTATATTTTCATTGAAACTGCATAAGCTGGTAGATGATTATAGCTTTACATACGTCATACAGTGGGTTAATTTTTGCAAGAAAGTCGAGTGCAGATTCTGTGCAATTTATTTTAGAAACAAATTAACCATTAAGTTGAATGAAAAAATGTGGGTTTTTCAAATAGGGGAGGAGTCAGATAAATAAAATTATTGAGTATGCCAAAAATTGAGTTCTGAAAAATTTTAAAGTGAATCAGTCGCAGATAAGAAATTCCTAGAATTTTGTGAGACCCTATCTAAATTCTGGCAGAATTTTATTTGACTTGCCAAAAAATTGTTATGAGAGTGTAAACTTTGATTTCAGTTTTGAAATTGCAAGGGAATGGGATGGATGCATTGAAAATAAGCTAATGTGAGATAGACAGATAGCATGCGAGAAGCATTAACAATAGGTTTATTGATTGTGTGCACATACAGTTTGCAGAAAAGAAAAGCAATGGAACGACAAAGACTGTCGACAGCGCAAGTTTAAAAATGTGTAGGTATGTACTTGTAAAAATTATATTCTCTCTCATTTAAAATCCCCAACAGGGGTGCTATCGAAATATGAGCTTTGTAGTGCTTACTAGGTTTTGGATTATTTATTATTTATAAGACACAAAAAAATTGGAAAAAAAGTAGACAATAAAAATGATATCACAATAGATAGACTTACCCCATACAGTCCACTATTATCATGGTCCCATGACCTTTGACACTGACCCCTGCTTCTCTGAATACCTTAAGTACATTTGTAGTCTCTTGGCTTTGGTATGAAATGAAGCAAACCAGAATGTTTGTCTTGGTTCTCAGTAATTTTTTGAACTCTTTTACATCACTAATATTCTCTATTATTGCAGACTTTTCCTTCTTCACTTTGGAAGCGTCGTGACAGGGTATCATGTAAAATGAAATGAATATATTCTGAAAGAAATAATAAGGATTTCATACAGTTTCCATCACACAAAAACATTGCAAGCATTTAAACTTTTTTTATAAAGAATCCTTGATTTATAGGTTGGTATGAGGCTGACCACCCATACTGCATGAAATGGTTCACTTTGCCAATGTCCCCCCTGTTTTAGGGAAGGTCGGCAAGAGTTGCAGGGCTTATGTTCATTTGAGATTGGGTTTTTATATTGTAGGTCTGCATGCGGCATGTGTGAGCGCGAAATTATGTGTGTCTGCTTGTGGGAATTCATTTAATATAAATCTCAAATGATACATATCTTTGCAACTTAGATTTAGATCCTATGCGTGTTGTTCTGGATTTCAGATAATCTGGAGGTCTATAACACTTGTTGGAATGTTGCAGAGGTGTGTATATTTGAGGTGGCGGCTGGTGTCCTGATATTTTTTAACATGAGTCTTAGATGTGTACTGTTATGTTGCATGTTGTGTCATATTTTGACCCCTTTTTGGTCATGTTTAAAAAACCAAGCATAAAAATATTTATCTTCAGTGAACTGCTTATATCGACTCCATTGAGTTAATATGCCAATGATGGATACCAAAAGTTTTTAAAACATAAAAGTGTCACCAATCTACCTTTTGTAAATAAAGTACATAGTAACACAGTCTCGTGTCATTCTGGCTTTGATCGACTTCTGTGATATACGCCACAATTTAACATATATTTGTACCTACTGATTGTTGTTAATTTTATAGAAAACATGCATACATATTTTATTGCATGAAAAGTCAAAACGATTTTGGCATGTATGATGGACAACAATTATATGCACTTAAGTACTTTGGCAATACACATTATAAGTACTTACTAAACAATATTAAGTACTTAATGCAACAATTCTATCCTCAAGTCTGAAATAAACTAATTAGGTATTCAGTTGAAAAATTAAGTTTTTAATAACCAAATAATCACAATTAATCAAAATCTTTAAATTACTCAACATAGAAAGTGAGTTCCACCCATTACCATAGAAGGGCAGAATCTGTCAGTAGAAAACAAGATATTATAATAAACTTCGTATAATCTTTGCATTACATTTCGTTATTCAACAGTTCATTCTTTAATTATCCATATGGTGTAGTATTTCTAGCATATATGGTAAGTATAATAATCTAAAGGCTTTCATACAAGTAAATACCTTTGAGACAAACTGTCAACCGGTGAAAAAGCCGGTTCCGCAAATCGTGGTGTGAATTACTGATTACAAAGTACTTGTATTCTGAGTAAGTTGGAAACAAAAATTCTTATTTACATGTAAAACTCAATACAGAGTGTATATAATTACCGGATGCATGAAAAATTGGAATTATACTTACAAACAATACAACCGTGGTGAGCTTCATGTTGAAAAAATGTTTTGAGTTTAAAAACTAAATGAGTAGTGATAAAATAGACACGTTTTATTTTAATCCTTGTGTTGAGTGATACATACGCGTCCACTTATATGAAATCATGCAATATTGAGTCCCACGCACTAGTAATCGTTCATTTGCGAATTGAGAGAGACAGAAATCTGCACAAGCCGGACAAGAGAAATGAAGCGCTGCCAGAAAAGTCAGATTCTCGCTTTCAGCGATCCGGATCTTTGATTCAGATCTTATATTAGTGTGGGATGCGGATGCGTAGCAAAAATCCCTGATTATCGGGATATTTTTAAATTTACTATGGGTGAAGTCACATAGTTGAGGGATGTTTTGAATGTTCGGAGTCCATTCAGCCAATTCCTGAATACATTATTGAGGTTTTTGAATAACCACGTTCATTTCTTAGAAGAAAAAGTCTGCATGACCACAATTCACACAACAATGTTGCTTTGTTCTATTTTTGGCCATAGCCATGCAACTGGCTCACATAGTGAAAATAGTTTGGTGTTTTTTTTTTAAATATCAATGAATGAGTATTTTCCTGGTATCCAGATTAGAACCATCACACTGGTAGATAGCAGTTCTTTGAATGAATCTCCAACTAGTGTCAGAAATTATTTTTTATCCCAGTGCTTATTTCAAGCTCAAAATTAATGCTTTATGTTCGTGGTATTGGACACCTTTCTTGTTACAAAGTAAAAATTTTTTTTATTAAAAACCATTTTAATAACAATAAAAGAAACATTTTTGTATACAAAACATAACATTTTATTTCTTAACAAAATAAATTACATTTCATAATAAGTAGGTAATATAATTATTTTTATTACATACAACCATTGTTATCAATGCTTTTTAAGACAAGAAATGCGTTTGACAGATAGATTTACTATATTATGGCCTGTGTAATAGATAATCAAATTAGTATTATATTTGCCTTTTTAACTTTCTTCATGAGCATTAGTTAAAATTATGTACACAAATCAAAGTTATGGGATAAGCAAAAGCATACTTGGGGGTACAGTCCCGCTAATATTGAAAGATCTTATTATATAATTAAAAAAACTATTCAACATGGCTGCGCATGCACAGCTGATCACATAGTTAAATATGTACAATACAAATTGCATTAAGCACATATGACTGTCCAATCAGCTGTTCATGCGCTGCCATGTTGGATTGTTTAGTTATTATATGATGAGATCTATCAATTTGTCGACACTGCAGGTCTGGGCAGAAAATATTGATAATTCATTATCTGAAGCTTATTTACTGTAGAAATCATTTACTTCTTTTAATATTAGAAGTTAAATATATTTTTATGGATAGACTTGTAAATAATCCAAATTATAAAAGACATTACAAATTATATAGATTAATAGTTAAATAGACAAATTAAATGATTTTGAAGATCTTCAAGGGATAATCTTAAATGGAAATGTATGGATGGAAATATTTATTTTCAAATCCAGCAAAGATAACTTTTGCTTCATTCTGTGTAAGAAAGGAATGTAAGGATATTATAAGGAAAAAAGTGCACAAAATGAGGTAAAGACTAAGTTGGCAAATAACAATATTTCAGGAAGCTATGGAAGCAAATGGTTTCCAATTGCGCAAACCAAGTATGAAGAAAGCAAGTATTCTGGGTTATAAAATAAAATCAATATTGTGGATAATATTTCATATTTACAATTCAATTAGTTTGTTATTTCTCAATTTAACTTTATAATTTAGTGCTATTTATTAAGGATAATTCCATTTATAATCCACTGATCATGATTATATTGTTTATAAAATTTAATGTAGGCAAGGGATGATCTATGGATTTACTGCCTCTGAACAACACTTTTAATATTCAATAACTAATTATTATTACATGTATTCAACAACCATGTTTTTCAATAAACACTTTTAGGCATGGTTTTGTTATATTGGTTTAAAATCATCAAGATTATGGTGTAGATCAGTGATTCCCAAACTATAGTACGCGTACCACCAGTGGTACGCAGCGCTTCTTAAGGTGGTACGCAAGCAACCATGGCCATATGAAATACATAGTAATAATTAGATAAAACGTTTTTTTCAATTTCGCGCTTAAAATTAAGTACAACTGAGCCAAATATTTCCTCTCTTGTCTCGAATATGCAGCACCATTTTTACGCACTAAGTCCTAACAGGGCTATTCTTAGACATTTTAGTCGTCGGTTGAGCCCACGCTTTGACAAACTAATGATGCCTGGGCTGGGATTTTCATCACGACGGTCATTCTTACCTAGCGAATTTAGGTAATATTTGTATGAAAACTAATCAGCTGTTAACTTGCGGCCATCTTGGATTGACAGGTCTTCTTACAAATTCATCATTAGTTTGTCAAAGCGTGGGCTCAACGGACGACTAAAATGTCTAAGAATAGCAACGTAAGAGTATTGTGTTTGTTTTCTATAATTAATAAATAAACATAATGTTGCCATAAACAGTTGTTGCAGTTTATACCTATTACTTTACCATTTTGAACGATTTTTTAACTGTTGCACTTCAGTGGTACGCCACTGATTTATAATTTCGTGAGTAGTACGCGAAATTAAAAGTTTGGGAACCACTGGTGTAGATTATTGCTTGTATGAAAAATGTCAATACAGATTTATAGAACAAGAACGTAATAGGGAATGTCAAAGCAAAAAAGACGCATAACAGCATCATAGGCCAAAAAAGAGTTCTCATCATGATTTTTTCTTGCAGTACTCGTTGACGATTGCCTGGAAACTGATTATCACAAGGCCTTTTTGACGCCATAAGACATCAGCGATTTGCATGCCAAACTGCTCTATTTTTATTTTTAATATTTACGAATGATTTTAACAAAATGCACTACTGTATGAATATTTTGTATCAATCAAATAAAAAATAACAAATATTTTTAAATGCAATATTCGGGAAATTCTGCTTTCATTTAAAGGGGTTGTCCATATATTACATCATTCGCATTAAGGGGGGGGGAGGGAGTCTGGTCTGCGGATGATGGCAAATGATGTACGAGTTCCAAAAGTGACGTCGTTCTTGTAAATACCAATTTCTACAAAATATGCAAAATATTATGTAAGTAATATAACATTATTAATTATTAAGCTCATCCATTATTACAGCAAGAGGAGGGGGGGGGGGTCATTAGATAATGACTATAGGATGATTGTAAGGGAGGGGGGGGGGGTCGAAAATCGGCCAAAATCGATGACGTAATTTATGGACGGCCCCAAAGCAGATTTTAAGCGCAAACTTATACGTGTCTGCTGTAAAAATGCATGTAATGCAAATCTTTAATGTAACATATACTTTAAACTTTGATTCGATTAAAAAAAAAAACCAAGTGGAAACACCTTCATTTATTTGTCATTTGATATAAGAATATAAAGTTTTGATAATTGAACAAATAGGAAATGTACAAAACATATATCTAGCATTATTTTTAAAACAAGCAAATAAATTCCATTTCATACATCATAAAGAATATGGTATAATGTAACAAATTAAAATCTGTATAAAAACCAAAAGTGATACCACTTTTTCTGAGAATAAATATATCATTATCATAAGTAAAATAAAATAATTAATTGGATGAAGTTATCAATTTTTCACTTTGTGTGTGCAACAATGGCTATCCATTTGCATGATCAAGCATTGAAAAATTATTTTGGAAATTTTTAAATTCGTCTTCTTTTGTCAAAATATATTTAAAATGCAACTTTATAAATACTAAATGGCAATATAGTAAAATGAGGTTCACTTTGCCAATGTCACCCCTGTTTCAGGGAATGTCGGCAAGAGTTGCAGGGCTTATGTTCATTTGAGTTTGGATTTTATTTGTAAGTACACAATCAGCATTTGTAAGCGCGAACTACACGTGTTTGTTTGTGGGCATACATCTGAGAGCTTTGAATTAATATATCCTTGCAACTTAGATTATAGATAGATTATAGTTATTGTACATTCTCAATGTTCGTTTTTTTTACTATTTGCGAATGTTATTTAAAATTTACATTATGTTTTTAGACACCATTATTTTGTGGGTGGGATGATCTTAAAACTAAAATAATTATTAAAACTAAAATTTCACGCACCTTTTCATATATCGCATCAAATTATGATAAGAATGACTTAACAATTACAAAACAGTCTAATTTTCTACACACAATATTTGAGGCCTACTAAGGTAAAAAGGCCACAATTTCTAAACTCTTTTTCAAAAATCTATCATCCTTTTCACAGAAAAGTTGATGAAAACATAATTATGGCAGAACCTATAAATTGGAACTGTTTATGTTAAACAAGGTGGATATATAATAAAGTGTGTAAACTGTCAGTATATGTTATTTGCCCACCTGTCACTCAGCTACAGGGTGCCAGTGTTATCCACGGGGCGGCATTCGAGCAAGCTTATTGGCTACCAAAAAATTATGTGCGCCCATTGGTCAAACGATAAACGGTTTCCCTTTTTCCTTAGACGTAGCGTGCGGCGGCAGATGACCAACTATGATTCTGACAAACACAGGCCATCAATGATCGCTTTTTATACTAGTTTTCACACCTGCATACATCCACCTTGACGTGAACAAAGGGATTCTTACGGGGGATTTTTACAACATTGAAAATTTTATTAGTATTTGAAGACTTAAACAAAGTTGATTGACTTCTTTAAAACAGAGATCATTGTCATTACGTAAAATAAGATAACATTACTCAAACTTAACTAAATGATCATTGAGATAATGGTGAAACTCATGCATTTTTAACTGATTTTGAATTGACACTGAAGAGTTTCTTTCCGAATCGGTTGCAGTGGTCCTTTCTGAGCTGGAACTTCAGATGTTTTGCCCAAGTCTGCGATGGGCTTCTTCAGTGTACTGATGATGAAACTATTATGAATCTATCATCATACTAAAAGAAACAAATTACAGATATAGGTGCAACATGCGGAATCATCAGCTTCATTAGATCATGGCAACAGATCAATGAAGTAACCTCCAGTGTCAACCGCAGGCCATGTAAGCCTAAAAGTCTGATTTGGTATTCTTTGTACAGCTTTGGCAATCACAAAAAACATGCATCAGTTACAAAGGCTGTATAATAAAAAAAAAATAGAATCCCAATGGATTACTAAATATAAAATTAAATAAATAAACCATAATCAGGGGAATTAAACAGCAGAAATAAAATAAATGAAAACAAAAACTTAGAGAATAGAACTGAATCTCTATATCTGCTGACCAATTCCCTGATTTTACACTAAGATACAATACATAATTTGATCACAAGAATGATTGAAACAAAAGCATACAAATAAAATCTGAAGATGGGATGTTGATACTAACCACTAAAAAAATGCAACACAAGTAAGCTGCAGAGCAGCACAATTTATCACCGTGATATCCCCAAAGCGTTTGCATATGGCGAGTGGAATTTATTTATTTTCACAGATTAGGAATTCCTTGACTTATAGGTTGGTATGAGGCTGACCACCCATACTGTAAAAAATGGTTCACTTTGCCAATGTCACCCCTGTTTCAGGGAAGGTCGGTAAGAGTTGCAGGGCTTATGTTCATTTGAGATTGGGTTTTTTTATACTGTAGGTCCACATGCGGCATGTGTGAGCGCGAAATTATGCGTGTCTGCTTGTGGAAATGCATTTAATATGGATCTCAAATGATACATATCTTTGCAGCTTAGATTTAGATTAGATTAGATTTAGATTAGGAAGATGTCATTACGCCAATCACTTAAATTGAAAATGTGGGTTTTCTCTGCAAAAGCTGAGAAAACCTTGTTGGTACTATGATTCGGGCTTGAAGAAAATGCCAAAGGAAAATTATTTCTGGCACATATAGCGAGTTTGAAATCAAACACCTTTTGGCTTTGAAGAGGTATCAACCAAGTTTCATAATGACAATATGTATTTACAGAAGAAATGTGAAAGAACAAGAGAAAACAAATGATGTACCTCTAGTATAAAACTTTGCTAGAATTCCACTTGATTGCGTAAATGGAAAAATCTAAGGAAGACACAACACAACAGTGGGTGATTTAGTTTATACATATTTTTTCTATTTACGCGATATAGGGGAATTCGGAACCGATACTTGGGGACCGGTTGTACTGGGGACATTGTTACAGAATAGAATATACAGAGTTAATGTAAAAGAACGAAATGTGTAAAAAGGAGATAGATATGAATTAATAGAATGAGTTCTGCAAAGACGAGCCTTTTCCATTTTGTCCTCCATAGACTGATGTCTTTTTACTTTTGGTTTTCTATCAATATCCCACGCTTTTATTACCTCTGCTTGCCATTTGACTTCCAATTCAACTCATTCCTCATCTTGAACTGTTCCTATCTCCATTTCCAACATTTTTTTCTGTTGTGTTATGATAATAAAATTATCAAAACTAAAAATACTTTTTGGATGGTCAAATTAGTAGTCCAATTATGTTGTTACTGAAATATTGTTTGTTTTTTAATAAAAAAAAATCTATATTGACCTACTCTCTACTCAGCAATAATTTAATTAGCAAGCAACAATGTTTTTTAATCAAAGCAATGAATAACAAAATTTTAATGTCTGTTACTAATTTGATATTTGGCATGTTTACATTCTAAATCACTTTTTGTCAATGAAACTATTGGCAAACAAGGAACTTTTCATTGATTTGTTTATTCTATACACTAAAGTTTTACTCGTTAGCAAATTTATACAAGAAAATTAACGCAGGATTGAATCCTGCAATTTTCCTTTTGGAATTATTTTTTACATATGAAATATTTTACGAAAACATTGCTGTTTAACCAGTATCAATTGAGCTGCATTGAGTTGTTTTTCTTTTAAATGAGATAAATACAAGGGAATGAGGAAAAAAATATTTATTTTGTTGAAAAATATATTTTTGAAAAACCTATGTTTCAGTCAACTCAATTTATCCATTGAACATATATTGCGACTCCCTTCTTAAGATTCTACTTTGATGCCAATGAATATCACGCATTTTTTTTAATTCAAACAATTTGCACATCAGAACCAAAACAGTTGGAATTGATATTTTCTGGGACGTTATTTAAAAAATCTAGTAGTATGGAGTAGTAACCCTCACAGCTCCATGTATCGTTGTGGGTTCCGCCTTCTAACTGGACCAGGCGTTTGTGCGACGACTGACACAAATTGTGCAGACAGCGGGCCATACGAGGTGGCACCAGGCTGTCCGATAGGCCACAGATGAAGAGGATTGGCGTTGAAAGATGACGCACCTTTTGTGATGACAAGAACTGAAAAAAGACAGAAAGCATTATTAATCCTTTAACCGCGGGGGACCCGTCAAGTGTAAACTTGAATACAGTGTGGCTGTCAATCATAAACGTCATCCAACTTTGAACTTATCCCTGACATCTGCGATCAAGAATTCAAAAGTCTGCTAGTGGAAATATGTGCTAAACCTTTGTGATTTTTGTTCTTGAATAACTAATACATGTGATTGCTCATATAGTTTAAGTGTTGGCAATCAATTAACGTAGGAAATCAATAAATGTCTTCAAAAAATGTGCTTGAAAAAGTATTCCGCACTATGTATTCATAAAGTCAGAATATTTAGAAGCAAAAATGTTAAGAATTGAACCAAAGAGCATTAGATAAGAAGGCAAAATGTGAGAATGGATTGTAAAAATAAAAGGCAGGGGGTTTTCATTAAACTGCTTTGAACGCACTTTATTCTGAAGCTTTTACGTAACAACCAAAATGGCGGGATATTTCTAGGACATAATATAAAAAAGATCACAAGGGTCTTGATGAGGGTCTTGCAATAGGCCAAACGGATAATGGTACACTATCGTTATGGCCGAGGGGATCAAGTCGCTGTTCTTGACTAGCGTATATGGAACAGAATGAATAATGCTGGTTCGAATCACGCTTGGCCCTTTGACCGTAACTTCGAACCTTGTTCAACAGATGTCATAGCATGCACACAAGCTTTTGCTTTTTGATGAAGACATCCAACCAGGAAAAATAGGTTGGTGAATTGCGTTTCTCTTCAAAAATCTATTTAAAAAATATATGCTCTAAAGATTCAATGCTAAAAAATAAAGAAAGTTTTAAAAAATATTGGCTTAAATATTTTCAATTTCATCATGTCATCCTTGTTTTGCAGCACATATCTCTGTTTTAAAAATGCATATAAAAAAAACAATAATTTTCCTAACAGTAATATCACTCGAAAAACCTGTAGAATTTCATGTATTACAAGATGAAAATTTCAAATCACTTATTGTAGCAAATACTTTACCTTATTTTTGAACATTATCAAGGGCAGATATCGAAATATCCGGCATTTGACTATTGAAGTGACTAATTCGGGAATATCAGTGAAAGTGTTCTCCACTATGCAGCACCATACTTTGGCAGCACATTCTGGTCTAGCAACCAAATCTATAGCAACGGCGCCACCTGTTAAAATAAAAATGTCAACTTGACTATAGAAATTCCGTGACTTAGTCATCTTGAAAGAAGTATGTAAGAACAGAAGAAACGGGTTGATGTGTAATGTTGGCGGCTAGGGTTTTGTAAGTTTGTTTTCTGTTTAATTTTTGATCTCCATATATATTATTATTTATTGATTTTAAAAATGCAATTTGTTGTGTATGTTCCTTGACTTAAAGGTTGGTATGCGGCTGACCACCCACGCTGTAAAAAATGGTTAACTTTGCCAATGTCACCCCTGTTTCAGGGAAGGTCGGCTGGAGTTGCAGGGTGTATGTTCATTTGAGATTCGGGTTTTTATATTGTAGGTCCACATGCGGCATGTTTAAGCATGAACTTATACGTGTCTGCTTGTGAAAATGCTTATCTATAATCTATAATAATCTATAATCTAAGTTGCAAGGATATATTCATTTAAAGCTCTCAGATGTATGCCCACAAACCAACAAGTGTAGTTCGCGCTTACAAATGCTGAATGTGTACTTACAAATAAAATCCAAACCTCAAATGAACATAAGCCCCACAACTTTTGCCGACCTTCCCTGAAACAGAGGTGACATTGGCAAAGTGAACCATTTTTTACAGTATGGGTGGTCAGCCTCATACCAACCTATAAGTCAAGGAATATGAATAATAAATTACATCCCTTATCTTTATAAAATGCAACGGCCTCCCCATACAAAATAGTTGTGCGTTAATGGCATTCAAACTGAAGAACTCCTAAACAGATGCACGTCATATTCACAACAAATATTGTTCAGGACTTGGGATGTGCTTCCTCATCATTAGTAGATTTTAAATTGTTGTTTTTTAAATAAATAAACATGATCAATCACAACACCTTTTTATGTAAAACCTATGCGAGAAACAAAACTCATTTTGACATTCGAATTTCAAATAAATTGCCAGCACTTCAACATAGGCTTCAAAGTTGCCATCGTTGCCATTGCCAAGTCGATTCTTTTTCGGTTGAATTCCGTTGAGTACCTACCTATATTCTTTATTTATTTCAAAATTATACTTCAACCAGTTATAACATGTATTTTTTAGAAATAATGACGATCGATTCGGTCAACTTTTTATATGAAACCGTACTTATTGCGGCATTTAATTTTTTTAAAGTATTATTACAATATACAATCTAAGTTGCATAGACGCATTAACATTTATAATTCATATTCAATGCACTCCTCTTCGGAGACACGAGTGAGTTTGCGCTTACAAATGCTGCATGTGTATTTACAAATAAAAATTTCAGCCTCTCATGACCATAAGCCCTGCAACTTTTGCTGACCTTTTCAGAAACAGGGGACACATTTGTTAAGTGAACCCATTTATGCGATATGGGTGGTAAGCCTCATACTAACCCTTAAGTCAAGGAATTTGAGTTTGAAAAATCCTTAAACAACGGTAATTTTAATTTATAATCTAAAGTTGCAAAAAAAGTTATTTGATGATTCAAATTGAATGCACGCCCACAAACTGGCAAATGTCATTTCACGCTAACATATAGTTGTGGCGCTTGATTTTTTTTAAATATTAGAATATATAATCTAAGTTGCACAAATACAATAACTTTTATAATTCATATTCAATGCATGCCCCCCTGGAGACACGAGTAGGTACGCGCTTATTAATGCTGCATGTGAACTTACAAATTAAAATTAAGGCCTCTAATGAACATAAGCCCTGCAACTTTGGCCAACCTTTTCAAAAACAGGGGGAACATTTGTAAAGTGAACCATTTTTTTCGATATGGGTATTCAAGCTCATACTTACCTATCCGTCAAGGATTTGAGTTTGAAAAATCCTTCAACAACGTTAAATTTAATTTATAATCTAAAGTTGCAAAAAAAGTTATTTGATGATTCAAATTGAATGCACGCCCACAAACTGGTAAATGTCATTTCACGCTAACATATAGTTGTGGCGCTTGATTTTTTTTAAATATTACAATATATAATCTAAGTTGCACAGATACAATAACTTTTATAATTCATACTCAATGCATGCCCCCCTGGAGACACGAGTGGGTACGCGCTTATTAATGCTGCATGTGAACTTACAAATTAAAATTAAGGCCTCTAATGAACATAAGCCCTGCAACTTTGGCCAACCTTTTCAAAAACAGGGGAAACATTTGTCAAGTGAACCATTTTTTGCGATATGGGTATTCAGACTCATACTTACCTATAAGTAAAGGATTTGAGTTTGAAAAATCCTTCAACAACGTTAAATTTAATTTATAATCTAAAGTTGCAAAAAAAGTTATTTGATGATTCAAATTGAATGCACGCCCACAAACTGGCAAATGTCATTTCACGCTAACATATAGTTGTGGCACTTGATTTTTTTTAAATATTAGAATATATAATCTAAGTTGCACAGATACAATAACTTTTATAATTCATATTCAATGCATGCCCCCCTGGAGACATGAGTGGGCTCGCGCTTATAAATGCTGCATGTTAACTTACAAATTAAAATTAAGGCCTCTAATGAACATAAGCCCTGCAACTTTTGCCAACCTTTTCAAAAACAGGGGAAACATTTGTCAAGTGAACCATTTTTTGCGATATGGGTATTCAAGCTCATACTTACCTATCCGTCAAGGATTTGAGTTTAAAAAATCCTTCAACAATGTTAAATTTAATTTATAATCTAAAGTTGCAAAAAAAGTTATTTGATGATTCAAATTGAATGCACGCCCACAAACTGGCAAATGTCATTTCACGCTAACATTTAATTGTGGCACTTGATGTTTTTAATTTTAGAATATAAATCTAAGTTGCATACATACATTTTATAATTCATATTCAATGCATGCCCCCAAGCAGACATGAGTGACTTTGCGCTTACAAATGCTGCATGTGTAATTACAAATAAAAATTTCAGCCTCTCATAACCATAAGCCATGCAACTTTTGCCGACCTATTCAGAAACAGGGGGAACATTAGTTAAGTGAACCCATTTATGCGATATGGGTGGTAAGCCTCATACTAACCCTTAGGTCAAGGAGTTTGGGTTTGAAAAATCCTTAAACAACGGTTATCTTAATTTATAATCTTAAGTTGCAAAAAGAGTTTTGATGATTCAAATACAATGCACACCCACAAGCTGGCAAATGTTCTTTCACGCTAACATATAATTGTGGCACTTGATGTTTTTAATTTTAGAATATAAATCTAAGTTGCATACATACATTTTATAATTCATATTGAATGCATGCCCCCAAGCAGACATGAGTGAGTTTGCGCTTACAAACGCTGCATGTGTAATTACAAATAAAAATTTCAGCCTCTCTTGACCATAAGCCCTGCAATTTTGCCGACCTTTTCAGGAACAGAGAAACATTCCTTCAGTGAACATTTTTTTAGGTATGGGAGGTCAGCCTCATACCTCATGCTTCATACAAGATACTCAGAACATGAAAGAACTAAATAACCCTTTTACCGCAATTTTTTTTTCAAATTACTTCTTAAAGCATTTAATTACTATGAAGGAGGTGTGAGGAAAAATTATTGCGAAGCCAGACTTACACTGCCCGAAGGGCCTAGCAGACAACCGTGCGCAGCACGGTCAGTCTGCTAGTTTAAATATAAAAAATAACAAAACCTTACAAAGAAATCTATACAAATCTTATAATGTGAATATTTAATGTTACATATATTTTCAACAAACAAACCCTTTGTGGGCATGCATTTGATATGAGCTTTAAATGTTAATACATCTTTGCAACTTAGATTATAGAAATGAGCATCAAATTTTCTTTTGTATACCTATTAGAAAAATTTAAATGAAAGCAAGTAAAGTTTTGCTTTTAATAAAAAAAAAAAACAACAATACTTTGTGTGTCATTATTTCAAATGTAAGATAATAATTATCAGCATATTTACAATGCCGACTTGATTCAATAAAATTACATAATTTATTTGAATTGAATTGTTCATAATGACACCTTGTTAGGCCACAAATGTACAGAATGTAAAGTTTCCTTAGGAAAAGGTTTTTCAGGATAATGGATCATCCTAAATTTGGATGACCATAGACAGCCGAATAATGAATTAATACAATGACAATCGATTACCTGAAAAATTGGCAAAGCGATTCATATCCTTATCTCCATATTCCTTAACATAGATGGTAATGTAAACAGTAAAAAAAGTTTGCCTAGTGCGCTGAGGTGTTATCATTACATTAGCAAAGTGTGTAATCTGTAAATTAGCAAAAGACGTAAGATATATAGGGTTATACATATACATATCGACGGTTAAAAGGCATAAGCGACATTTTGGTCAAAAATGAGTTATGAATGCTATCCTACTTGAAATTTCCCGCTTTTTCTAATGCGCTAACTCCCATAGCTCTACGATGATTATTGTGTTGTTTATGCCCAAACAAACAACTGTGTTTTCGAAGTATGGTTTTGGTCTAACCGACAAGATTTTGGCCTTTTTTGTCCTAAAGGCGCTCGTGACATAAAAAATTGTAAAACATCGTAAAACCACATTAATAGGAATGCCAATAAATGCCTTATTTTTGAGCTGTTTTGATTTTAACGATATTCCGGTCGATAGCTCAGTTGGTAGAGTGCTTGCATTCCATGCCGTGAGCTCGGGTTCGAATCCCGCCGAGGCGAGGGTGTCAGAAATGATTTCCCGTTTCGGTGTTTATTCCAAACCCCAAAATAAAAATACCGGCAAGGTTTACTCAGCCTTCACAAGAAATGAGTACCAGCCCTCTCGGGAGCTGGGAAACCCCCACTTCATCTGAAGTGGTTGGCGTAAGGCCGGCCCCCTTACCTGTAAAAATAAATAGCTTCAACCAGAGGCGGCTCGTCATTAGAAATGTTGGCAGTTCATAATTTCTGCATTTACATTTTTTCTTTTATTTTCCATTTTGCTTGGAATGAAAGTTGCAAGAAATACATACATATTATAAATATTTTATTTAGGTATACACGAGAACGTACCTACACCCGTTTTGTTGCATATAACAAACAATTACAACAATTAAATGTATTTGAAGCAAGTTTTTTTTACTAAGCCACATATATAGTGTAACTTCTTGCCGCATTTTTCCCGTGACGAGTGTAACTTATTTATTTTTACAGGTAAGGGGGCAGTCCTTACGCCAACCACTTCGGTTGACGTGGAGGTTTCCCAGCTCCCGTGGGGGCTGACAGTGACGGCCGATGGGTCAGAATATTGGGTGGCAGAAATTTTCAATATAATTATGGCCTACACCTCTTCCCCCACTCCCCCCAATGTACCATACATTTCACGCTGACCGGCCTTGAAAATGTTCGCTGAAATGTTAGCACGAATATTATAATCGATGACTTACATTGTGTAAAAGAGCTTCCTTTAACGGGGATGATCGCCGTCGGTAAATCCAAATTAATTCACTTCATAACAACACAGCAAAACATAGCACTTAAAAACACTTCACATAAAACCTTTTCCTTCACACCAACACCATTTAATAATTAATCTACCTCACAGCTTTTACATGAATATTTGTTTATTTTATCTACCTCACAAATGAGTGTTAATTATAAATTTACATAAGAAATTCAATATCGTCACTTAAAATACGAAAATATATTAAAGGGACTAAAGTCTGCCTCCAGAGAAAAATCCAACTTAACTGAATTTAAATTAAATTAAGATTATGGAGCAGGAGGAGGAAAGATCTGTGACATCATCTTGTACTTACATTCTTAAAAATAACAAGAATGTATTGTTCTGCAAGATTAGCAAGTTCAGAGATTTGCAACCTTTGACAAAACTAATCATCCATACTTTAAAGTATGGATGATTAGTTTAAAGAGATATTTTAAAGTACGTTATAGTGGAGAATATGAGTGATGGTACAAAAGAGTACAATTGGGCGTATAGCTGGGCAAAGAGTTTAGTTGAGCATCTACAAATAATGGACGATTCACGACTGATAAAAATAGTGCACAAAGATGATCCCCAAGGAAAGCGTGGAAGAGCAAGACTGACAAATTAATAAATTGATTAAATAAGCAACATTTCAAATTATTGAAATCTGCAGACTGAAAAAAATAAGAGAACTCACGAAGAAAGTAGGGAATGCTGAGAATATAAAAATAAATATGCAATCACAGAACAGAGTAAAGACGCTGACTGACGCTGACCGCCACTAGCGTAGAGATGGTTGCTTTCATATCAGTTAAAACACAGTTTATCCATTTGTATTATTTTGCTTAAAATGCTCGAAAAAACACTTGTTGACCACGACTGAATATTTTTCACTAGGAATGGAATCCTCAAGCAAATAATAAAAACGTCGATAAATTAAAAAGTAATGAGATTTTGTCGGGCTTAACTTGATCTTAAAATAAACAATTTGTATCCTGGCTAACAATAAAGCATTGTATTTGAATTATATTTTAAGTATAGAGCTTTATGGTAAAACACAAACATACTTTATGCGAAGATTTTTATTGATACTAAAGCAGCATCTGTTGTGAGCGTTTCAGTTTTCATTATTTTTTTTGTAAACGCAATTAACTTGATCTTAAAATAAACAATTTGTATCCTGGCTAACAATAAAGCATTGTATTTGAATTATATTTTAAGTATAGAGCTTTATGGTAAAACACAAACATACTTTATGCGAAGATTTTTATTGATACTAAAGCAGCATCTGTTGTGAGCGTTTCAGTTTTCATTATTTTTTTTGTAAACGCAATAGTTAAGTGTCAGGAAATAGTTTATAGTTTTGTTTTAAATGACGAATATTGAAGTCTTTTAAACAAAGAGTTGGATATGCTCTGAACATAAGAGTTCCTTTGGTAGAATAAAAAAAAAAGTTTTGTCACAATTCTTCTCCGTTCATGTCATGTCACTTACCTAGGAAAAGCGTGCAGTGCTGGAGCTGCTATCTAAAAATGTACAGGCACCTCAGTATTCACCGTTTGAGCTGTTTTTTCAATAAATGTATGGACTTCATAGAAGGAAGTATGGGGCATTGCCACATATGCACGCGATAATATTATACATTTAAATACCTAGCAACTCGTAGTCTTTACATGTTCGTAAAGCTGTATAATATGTAAAATAATGATAAATGTAAAATAGGACTTGACACAGAGGATATTTTATGGGGAACAAAATTGTAAGTGATGGGTCGTGGCATTCTTACAGGAGGTGCAATGCACCGATGCACCTTAGCTGGAGCCGCCACTGGCTTCAACTCGCCACATGCGACCCCCTCGGGGATAACGCGGCAAGAAGTTATACTATATGTGTAGCTTAGTTGACAAAAAAATCTCAAACTTTAAACTGCTCTCCTGAACAATTTAGTTTATGTCGCTTATGCCCTACTGCCTTTTAACCGTCGATATATGTATAACTGGATGATTTATTTTTAAAAGCGCCATTTTAGTGTGAAGCACACCTCAAAGTTCTGTAATAAATTTGTTATTATCCGCCTCACTGAGCAAACTGTTAGTCCTTTTGGACTTATTGAACATGAATGTCTTAAATTTTTTCTTGAACACTGATTCTGAGTTAGCAGTCCTGACATCCAAAGGCAGTCTGTCCCACACCAAGAGTGCACCATTGCGGAACCCTCGGTCGCCAAAGCGTGGCGCACAAGATATGGTTTTGTGTAAGGTTCTTAGTAATAATCATAACTTACCAAGAGATCTTCCAAATATAATGATCTTTTTGTGATTAATATCCTTTCTTAAATATAAAAAGTCCAAGGCAGCGAGAGCATCCATGTATACTCCACTTTCTGAAGGTGATCCTTCGGAAAAGCCATATCCTCTATATTCCACCATCAATATGTTTATGTTCAATTTGAAGAAGAGCTCTTTGGTATTCTTTAATCTGAAATGAAAATGTTAGAATGTTATTCAATACAATTCTATTATATTGTTAAATAACCTTGAGATACATATTTCAATGAGTCATTTCACATGTTGCGAAATGCTACTTATGACTATGAAGGAAAAATTTATAATTGATGATAATCTATAATAAATCTATAATCTAAGTTGCAAAGATATACCTATTCACATTTAAAGCTCATATCAAATGCATGACCACAAACAGACACGTGTAAGTTCGCGCTTACAAATGCTGAATGTGTACTTACAAATAAAATCCAACCCTCAAATGAACATACACCCTACAACTTTTGCCGACCTTCCCTGACACAGGGGTGACATTGGCAAAGTGAACCATGTTTTACAGTATGGGTGGTCAGCCTCATACCAACCTATAAGTCAAGGAATACAAATAATAAATAACATTTAAGTATACAAAAGAACAAAACCTTAAAAGAAATCTATACAAAAAAAAAGTCAATAATTTCCTATCCAAAAAATGTAACAAATTAATAAACCAACGTTATAAATCAAAGATCTTAAATTATGATTACGGTCGGTCGTTAGACATTTTAAAGAATGAAAACATCTATGGATGTATCTCCGAAGGTTAATAAAAATACCTACAACCTTCGGCCTCAATCAAACAACAATAATTCAACAGTTCGTGGTTCCTCCTTGTAGAGGACACACGTCTCCTGAGGACGTCAGATATGACTCCGACGAAACGTAGAGAAAATCGTTCTTCTCTTTTGTACGGTCAGTAAAATCCGTACTTTCATTCTTTAAAATTATAAATCAACATTGCAGATTAGCCGCCACTTCTTACTGTCCTTGGATACTTCTTTCATTTCATCCATGGATAAGCAGTATATTTAAAAGTGAGTATATGACGCTTACCTATGTCCCATGTTTCCTGCATTTCCGTGGAAGTAAACCAGAGTTGGGACAGTATGGCTGTCGGACTTCTGCTTTATGAAGTACATATGAAGCACCATGTTATCCTTGGTGGGGAATCTGACATCTTCATATGTGAGGGTGAAGCTAGGTCGAGGGACAAACAGCCGTGATCGCTTTGGTACTGTCGGCTGGTATACTATCAGGTCTTGGGCTTGGTACAGATAACCTGTAAAAAAATGTATGTTTTTAATTTTAAATAAGAATATTTCACAATGATTTATTTGGTAAATGCTGTTTTTGTGTAAATAACACTTTAAAAGCCCTCTGAATGCTTGTTCGTCGCTAGTCAGCGTAAATTTTAAAATAAAGACCAAGTTGCCGTAGGGTAGATATCTTAATAACTGATCTTATTGGCAAAGGTAGATCTTTTAAATTTTCAATCGAGCAAAAAGTATATTTGAAAACTACTATTTTTTGTGTTTTGTTTTTTTGTTGTGAATCAAACTCTTGACCGATCCGTAGTCCAGTGGCAACACTTCGGACTCGCAAATGGAACATTGTGGGTTAGAATCCCGGCGGAGCACAAAAAATACACCATTTATATATTCAAATGTACTCTTCGCTGGGTTGAAAAATTCATAAAGCCTTCACCAAAGACCGGTCACTAAAAGGTCCATCCACCCTTACAGCAACTGGGTCTTGCTTGAGTATTGGCGCTTTGTAGCGACGACCAAGCTCGTAAAACACCTCTGCGGCACTAAAACAAGTGTCATAGACCCCTAGAGACTCTAGAATCTAGGGAGTCTCCCACACAGGATTTCTTATAAAAAAACTCACGACTTTCTGTTTACAAATCCTTAGTTAACCATTAGACTACCAACCGGTCTTAGTATTACTTCCAAAAAGTATAACTAAATATAAAATGCTGCTTAGAGTATAATGTTGATAGCTTCAGACTTCAAATCGGAAGGTACTTTTGATCCTGCCAGAAATTAAACTTGTTACCACATTAACAATCTTGTAAGATTGCTCTGAAGGTTCTGCTTACCTTACAACAATAGAGTACACTTAGTATAAAATATTGCAGTCATGGATGGATCTAAAACATCTCGTCTACCGTTGTTTTACTTTAATTCATTTTTCTGTTTACGTTATGGTTAAATATGTATGGAATGTTTTATGATGAGGATTCGTGTCTGACAAGAAACATCTGAAGCTATAGTGACTCCTTATGATTATTTTTACGTTAGAAATTAAGTGTGTAATACAAATAAGCTTTAATGACTGAAATATCACATGGCTTCATGTTTTCTTAATGAAATCATACTTATAGTGTTACATACATAAGCAAAATTTGACCTTTTAGCGTATTCAATTAGACTTTTCAATAACAGATAATAAGGAAGGAAACAAAACTAAGGCTATGTGTGATATAGTTTGAACAACATGTCACAAAATAATTATATGATGTTTACCACGCAACGCAACATACAGCACAACACTACACAGCCAACACCCCGGCAACAAAGTGTCGGGACATCAACTGCCACATCACCAACACCTCTGCGGCACTACAACAAGTGTCAAAGACCCCTAGAGTTTCTTAAATCTGGGGAGTCTCCCACTGCACTCACCTCAGGAGTCACTTTGAAGATGTAAATATATATCTTTGTAACACAGATAGATTGCTGATACATAAATTGAATGAAAAGCTGTATTGAAACTTTACTTACCTGCAAGAGCAATTGATAGCAAAGTGAATGCAATGATTCCACCATAGAACCAGTAAATGAGGAAGCAGGCCAAGGCGCTGATGCTTATGAAGCCCCATAGGTGGCGGGACACACTCTTGAATGATGCAATGGCATGATCCATTATGTGCTCATTTGTTGTATTCTCTCTGCAAATAAAACAAAAATATCACTGTGCTGTACTGTATCCTGCCACCGTTCCACTAGGGGTGGCCGGTAATTCCGCAGATGCGTCTCCACTTTTTTCTGTCCTTGCATACCTCTTTCATTTCTTCAACATTCATCACTTTCTTCAAACATACTCTTCTCTTATTCTCACTCTGCAGGTTCCATTCTTTCGCAATCTCACCTATTTGGTCTATCCATTCCTTCCTCGGTCTTCCCCTTCCACGCTTTTCTCTGACAATTTCTCTATACACTTTCTTCGTTATTCGTTCATCAGCCATTCTTTCAAGATGTCCGAACCATCTCATTGTGCTTTTTTGTACTTTCGTTCTCAAATTCTCTTTTATACCACACTTGTTCATCACCCAATCATTGCTGACTCTATCATTCAGTGTCTTTCCAGTCATTGCTCTCAGGTATTGCGTCACTAGGTTTCGAAAACAATGTTTACATCGTCAGGTACAAAATATTACTCATTTTACTCCCACCGTAACCACATAATTTTTTTTGAATCAAAAATATGTTTTTCTCTGCGGGCAAATGTTCCACTTGTATGTAACCAGGTTCTGAGCAACCAATGACACAATTTGTTTGCGTTTTCCTTAGCAAACCGGCTACGTGACATCACAATGTCTATGTTTAGAACATTTGCTCCGAATCCATTCTTCATCGATTTAAATAATGTCTGTCTTTTGGTACAATTTAAGGTAAGAGACTATTGTATTATGATAGCTATTTAAATAACTATCTAGAAAGGTCTAAAATTTTGTTGGCTTCGAGGATGCTTAAAATACAGGGTATATAAAGACTGATTTTTACAAGCAGACAACGTTTGAATTAAGGACTATTTGCTAATAGGTACTCACTTGAGCTCTGAAGGTGTGGTGTGGAGTGATCAAGACAGCTAAATCGATGTCTTCAGCTGCTGAAGTCGTCAGTGAGAAATGATGCTTATTTAGGCTAATGTGAGGAACAGCCATAAGGTCTCACATACTGTTTATTGATGGTGTCGCAAGGCACGTTTTACGAAGTAATCACATATTGGCACAGACCTTGCTAATGTTCACTAATGTGCAATTCGTCATTACCTTACTATTGTTATCTACCTGTCGATAAGACTGCACAAGACAAATAATTTCATACCATTTCGCTGACTATAAAACAATGATTTATTTTCAACCATACAGATACGAGAGCCAAGTAATATTTATTACTTATGAAACATTGTATTTAAAAGTAAATAAATATAAATTACTTACGGTTAATATTGAGTTCCTTCTGCAGTTTGGCAATCGCTTATACACGTGTAAAATGAAATCAAAACCTCTAACAGAAATTAAATTTTATTGTAGCTTTTCTCACTGCAGATAAAACGTAAACGTCAAAATCAAATCTTTGACTGAAGTGAAGTTGGCACAATGCATGTGGAAGTGCAGCCAACGGAACATTGAAATAAAAAAATAGACAAACAAAATACATATTAAAATTAAAAATACCTATTAAGTACTCATGGCATGCATTTTGCAGATTACATAATTATTATTTTAGTGATAAAGGCTGCACGGTATACAATCCATTTTTTTTTATTTCAGTTAATAATTCATATTCATATTATTATTTTTTTTGTACTGCCTATCGCTCCCCCAGTTCTTATTTATCGTATACTTACGCCAATCTTGTCAAATATACCTAACTTTTTCATGCAGTGTTGTCAGCAGTAAAGTTGTCTTATGAACATCTTATGAATCAAATTCTACACAATCTGAGCTAAGAAAAACCGTAAAACTCGATACTGTGAGAGTTCTTAAATATTTTTAAAATAAATTTCTTGTTTTCATAAGACACATTGTTCCAGTACACATGCACACACATGCAAACATGCTACAAGAACTCAGGCAGCGTTATGTACCTAGATCTTACAATAAAATTGGAACAAATTACAAATTTGAAATTTCTTTTGCCGGGATAAGATTGTAAATTTATTTTAAAGGCATTTATATATACCTCCATGTTTACGTAATAGGTATGCGTTGCAAAAAAAATAAATACTTTCCAAAAAATTTGGCCGCAGGCATCTTTCCGTTTTTTGCTTTTTTTCCTTTTGAAACATTGAGTTTTGAAATTAATACTTGACCCTCAATGTACTTGACGCCAATTTGCAGAGATGAACGAAAAATGCTGGATTGTTGACAGGGCTAGGAAAACAAAATGTAGGATTACTGAGGGGTATGGACTCCAGACATGTTTTAATTTGGTACTTTTTTCTCGGCAAAACAAAATGTTATTTTGCCTTTTCCCTAACAACCCGACCGAGTGACGACACAATTATACCCATGTCAATTCACATGCCGGGCCTCACTGTCATTATCAAGTAGTTATTATAATGTTTATTAATCTTTCTCAAATTTCCATGTTTGCTTGTGGGCGTGCATTGCATATGAATATTTAAAGTAAATAAGCATATGTTTGAATGCTTATATTAACTTGCATTAGTCTTCAACTGCTTTACTCCATAGCTTTCATATTTTTGAGAGCAAGGATTGCCATTGTTTTAATCTTCCTTATTTTTTTTTATTAAATGTTTTGTTTGTGTCGTATAGAATCAAAGGCGGAAATTTGGGTATTTAAAAAAAAAAATGAAATATTACATAAACATATTCAAACGATTTCCTATGTTGCCATGCACTATAGTTTGCCTGCTTTGGCTCTACAAGACTTAAATTTGTTTATTGATTTGTTCTTAAATTATGAAATAAATAGGCATCATTTTTAATGGTTTAATTTGATACATCTTTTCAATAATTGTTCAATATAACATACTTACAAGGTATTTTGTTATTGTTGTACATAAGAGGAAGAACAAACAATTTTTTTTGTTGAATAAAATAAATTAATAATACTTAAATTGTTTTTTAAAATTCAATAGTAATCTAGGGTATAGCATAAGATTTACAATATTAATATTCAACAGAACATTCCATGTTTTCATACAATCAATCTTTTCTTTTTAAATAAGGGAGTACTTCAAATTATTCTCAAAATATTTTGCTTAAGGGTGATTGAGAGGTCAGCGCGCCCAACTTTGATGACCAAAATAGCCCGTATATTGAATGATAAGGTAGTATTTTCTTTCCAGATTAAATTAACACATAAAATTAGGTATTTTTTTCCATAAAGTACCAATTCAAAATAATTTTATTTACGGAGATACCTTAAATGGAGATTTCCACTGTTGTTATGAATAAATCCTAACTTTTTTTTATTTCAAAACATTCATTTCGATTAGTTTTATTTTTTCTAGATGAAAATTATTTTTTTAAACTTTTCATTGGTTTTTTATAATAATTTAAAAAGTACCCAAATTTTGCATACGATCGTGTAGCTAAAATTGCATTTTAATGGTATATTTTCTTTTTAGGATTTGAAGTGATATTTTTTATGTGTTTAATGTAATTCTTATTTTATTTTTCCTCTTCCAATTTATATTTAATAATGGAAAAATAATGATTTTCATACTAAACGCGATCCACCCTAGTGCGCCATTGTGTCGTTTTTTTGAACTATTCAAACAATTATATTTCCGAGAGACAAAAATCATGACAATTTTCGGTGTTCATATTTCCCCAGACGCAAATATTTTTTTACGTTGTAACTTGGAGTTATCGTTTTATAAAAATGCATCAAAATTAAGACGGCCACACGGCGCTGTTTAAAATCGTTTTTTATTTTTGTTTTCTCCGTGTTTGAGTTTAAACGTCAAATGTTATACTCGAGGCATGTACGTATTTTTGCGGACGGAAGAATGAACGTAAAAAAATCATGTTTTATACTCAACCACAGAGTTTTATTATAATATATAGAAATTGAGACGCTCGTGAGAGGTGCTGCTTTACATCCTGATACATTATTTGTATGCGCAACGGCTCAGTTAAAACGTTGACTTTCATACTTGGAGCTTAAATTCGCCCGCCGGCTTCCAATGGTCCAAAGTGTTCCAGAAGTTACAAACATTGTTTGTAAATTGTAAATTATTAAGATTTTTTTTATCAAGATCGTTTATTTCTGAAATGTAATTTGTTGTGTACATTTCTTGACTTATAGGTTGGTATGCGGCTGACCACCCATGCTGTAGAAATTGGTTCTGCGTGTAAAACGTGTCTGCTTCTGAAAATGCATGTAATGTAAAACCCCAATGTGGCATATCTTTGCAACTTAGATTAGATTAGAACGTAATTTATTACATGCATACTAGGTTGGTATGCGACTGACCACCCATACTGTAAAAAATGGTTCACTTTGCCAATGTCACCCCTGCTTCAGGGAAGGTCGGCAAGAGTTGCAGGGCTTATGTTCATTTGAGATTGGGTTTTTTTTTATATTGTAGGTCCACATGCGGCATGTTTAAGCGCGAAATTATGCATGTCTGCTTGTGGGAATGCCTTTAATATGAATCTCAAATGATACATATCTTTGCAGCTTAGATTTAGATTAGATTTTAGATACCTTGACTTATAGGTTGGTATGAGGCAGACCACACATACTGTAAAAAATGGTTCACTTTGCCAATGTCACCCCTGCTTCAGGGAAGGTCGGAAAGAGTTACAGGGCTTAAGTTCATTTGAGATTGGGGTTTTTATATTGTAGGTCCACATGCGGCATGTGTAAGCGCGAAATTATGCATATCTGCTTGTGGGAATGCATTTGATATGAATCTCAAATGATACATATCTTTGCAGCTTAGATTTAGATTAGATTTTAGAGTAATAAATGGACATCCGTATCCATAACTGAAACTATCGGATACTCGAAACTAAAAAAAACTCTTATCCGTATCCAAAACAGATTGAAAAATGTAATGAAAATGTCGTCTGTAACATCGTTTCAATATTTTTTTTTGCATTTTTCAGTTAATACGGAGCTTTAATAATAATCACGTATTCTTGTGTGATTGATTAAAAAACTTAATGATAGCCTAGAAATAATGCCATACAATCAATGTTCTTATTTGTAGGTATTTTATTTTCAAAATCTCTTAAAAATCTAATATCCGTGACCGAAACATTCCAAAACTAGCGGATATCCGAAATAATATCATTTAACTGTACGAAATTATGTGCTGGATAATCAAAATGATAAACAAAACAAAAAAATATTTCATGGTAAATGTTTTCTCTCTTCGGTAATATTGAATTTTGAAACGGTTGTCGACCTCTAGAACATTAACATTATGGTGAAAAAAACTATATGTGTGTGTGTGTTGGCGAGCGATATTTTGTTGATGTATTAATAAAGTATTGACAACATTCTCTGTAAAGTTATGTGAAACCTTTTTTAATTTTTAAAATTTATTAAATTTTGGCTATTAAGACGAAAATTAAAGTTAAAAAGTACATATGTACTTAATCTTCAATCAGAAATAGTGCCTCTTGGAGACAGGAGACATTGTCTATAATGCTAACGTAACGTCGGTAATAATGTGTGAGTATAACTAGAGATGTTGTGGATATTAATTGTAATCGTAATTTAAACATTCAAGTATCCGAAATAAAAATAAAAACATGTTTAGAACCGAAACCGATACAAAAGATTCGGATAATTTCGGATAGGGGTGTAGACGGAGTCTAAATCCAACATGTTATTATACTGTAACTGTAACTCTGTCAACATTCTGCTAGGGGTTGTCAGAGCCTCTGCAGATTTGCTTCCATCTTTCCCTATCCGTGAATGCCTCTTTCAATTCATTCGTATCCATCAACGTTTTCATAGGTTTCCTTCTTTTGCATTCACTTGTACGTCGCATTCTTTCAATATTTTTTGCAACTTAGATTAAACATTATAGACTTACGTGACTGATGATCTGTAATAATAATAATCTATAATCTAAATTGCAAGGATATATTCATTTAAAGCTCTCAAATGTATGCCCGCAAACAAGCACATGTAGTTCGCGCTTACAAATGCTGAATGTGAACTTACAAATGAAAAACCTCAAATGAATAAAAGCCCTACAACTTTAGGCGACCTTTCCTGACACAGGGGTGACATTGGCAAAGTGAATTGGCAAAGTTTTGCGCTTGATAACCACAATCTATAATCTAAGTTGAAAAGGTATGTTAACATTTAAGATTCATATAAAGCGCATTCTCACAAGCATACACGCTTGTAAGATCGCATTTACAAATGCTGCATGTGTATTTACAAATTGAAACCAAAACCGACAATCAACCAATCTATTAGTCAAGGATTTGGTATATTAACTGGTTATATACAAGGATAAATGGTATATTTTGTGTGCTCCGCTAGGATTCGAATCCACAACCTTCCATTCAGAGTCCGAAGTGTTACCACTACACTACGGACTGATAAGATAAAAAAGAAGATAAAAAATGATAAATAAAATGAAAATATTTTTTATGGCCAAACTTGTTTTAATACACTGGTTTGCTATCACTAGGACCTACACTTTGAAAATATAAAAAAAATACGTATGTGTGAGATAGACGAAACAGTACTTTTCCACGCCTTTGTTAAAACGACAAAACATGCTCTGGTCACACTTTCTCCGTGTGGATTAAAGATGCAAAAAAAGTTAAATAATTCTAACATAGAATAATACTTGTGTCAAATCATTTATTTGTGCAATTTTTGATGCATAACTTACGGAATGAGCCATGCGGTCGTAAATACTCAACAATAGCGTTTAAACACAAGTTTATAAAAACTAAAACGCTCGCTAAGAGTGTCAAGATAATTTACATTATTTTTTTATGAAACGTAATGCTTGAGTAAGAACATTAAGTTATATACTTCAGCAACGACATCTGGCCATGATCAGTCAAAGTTATTTGACATAAAATTACGATTTTAGTTTCATAAAACAATTAAAGAGGTTCTTTAGTCCCGATATTAATAATCTTCTTAAGCTCTCGTATAACCTTAAGTAGTTAGCATAAGATATTGTGTAAATTCCCCAATATTTTGTAAATAAAAAAATGTATGAAGCCAAAATAACTCACTAGGAGAGCTGTTATATCTTCCATACATTTTTCTATTTATAAAACGGTGGCGAATTCAACGAATATCTTATATTAAGGGTATCCTAAGTACTAAAATAGGTATTTTTAGAATTAAACGTAATATCATTAAATAGGTACTAAAAATGATCACATTTACGAGTCATTATTGATTAAAATATTTCATTTCGATCATACAATATGTTACACATTTTCAATAAATAAGGAATATGAAAATAGTTAAACAGTATTTGTTTTATATGAGTCCAATAGAATCAAATATGGCAAACTAGGGGTTTTAGCAACATTAAATTTTATTTTTTTCAATGAAATCTTGTTCCAATATTAGTACCTATTTTTAACTTAGTTATGTAAAAATATGTATTGCCATCTTTGATAATGAATATAAGGCTTCTGCAGAAATGGCAGAAACAGAAAAAATGATAAGTGTAGTCCGCAAAAGATTATCGTCTACAATTCATGTTCAAAAAGTAAATGGTTAGATTCCCAGTAGATCAAGACCACAAAACTTGGAAGAGTTAATTAGGAGAACTGAAAATTTAAAAATAGAAAGATGAAGTAAGTTTTTACATGGATCTAACATTTTAAAGTGTAGAAAATTAATAAACAGTAGCTCAATACCATGTATCTGGATATTTTATTATTATTTTTTTGGTGCCACCAGTATTAAAAATTAAAAACTGTCCATTTAATCTTTAACCGAGTATTCAAATAATATTAATTGAAGACACAGAGATTATTTAAGGATTGTTTTCTTTGATTTATTGCCAAGGTTCATCAAAGCTGAAACTTCTAGATACTTCACCAATGTATTTGATAGGTGAAATGAACCACGAAAAAGTTGACATAACTTTATTGGCATGTATACTTACTGGTCGTTGAAGAAGTTCACCAAAGACATGGGTGAAGCATCCAAAAGCTTTAGCTCTAATAATAATAATATTATGATGATTTATTTGGTGAGCGCGGTGTGAATCACATCTCAAGAGCCCTGTGCGAGCTTGGTCGTCGCTTTAGTAAATGACAATTCTCAAACAAACCCCATTAGCTGTAAGGCTGGTTGGATCTTAAGTGACCGGTTTTAGGTAAAGGTACATGAATTTTTCAACCCAGCAAGAGCATATTTGAAAATATAAAAGGCTTATTTTTATGCTCCCGCGGGATTCGAGCCCCCGACTGCCATTAAGGAGTTCGAAGTGCTAACCACTAGACTGCGGACCGGTCTAATGGGCAACGTCAATGGATCCTGGACATACTAACTGCTGGCCTTGAAAGCTTATGGGTACAATAAAGATGATTTTTCAACATGGATTTGTATGTATGAAGACTTGAATAAGACTTAGTTACATTGATGCAAATTAGTTATAAATACTTTATTATGTTTAAATTGACACATTTAATATCAGAGACTCACTTATTATACTAATATATCAGAGTTTAACCACAGATAATGAATTTGTGCTCTAGTTCATATAAAAATATTTATTGGAATGCAGATTAGATCTCTCTATATGGCAACTTAAGTCACTTTCCACCAAACACCATTTTTTTATTTTTGGATACTTGTCAACCAATATACCTACCAAGAATAATACATTGCGTAAATACTTAAGTAATCACTGCGTCAACAACATGGAAGTTACAAAAGCGCATCCAGTAAATATTTTAGTTTTCTTACGCAATGGTTAAGCATTTACACAATGTAGTATAATATGTAACTACTCGGACAGTACATTCAAATTTAAAACAATTATAAGCCAGAATTTGCCTTTCCATTTAGAAAATTAATCAATATATTTTGTAAAAAATAAAATGTTTATGTACTACTTAATGACTCTCACTGCCTATTGTTTTTCATAATATATTGTTTTATATAAGTACATATTTGACACTCATGGAAATACATAATTGCAAATTTGTGTTTTTGTTCATGTCTTAAAAGTACCAACAAGTTTTATTTTTCGCAACACGTAATTTACATATAGTCTCCGTTTTACATATAAGACAAAGACTTTTGGAAATCTTAGAGCTTCTCAATTCTTAATATTTTATTAATTCATAATTGACGTCAATTGAAAAAACCTAGGAACGGCACGGATTTGAAAATAATTCACAATGTTGCTTTACCTACATTGAGTTTGCAATAGGTACTTACTCAGAACTTAGACACACAAAAAAAACATTTATAATATTTGCTGACAATTAAAAAAGTATCATCATTCATCAGTTACATTTTTTTTGTTAATTTTTGTTCCATCAGAAACATGTTCAAAAATTCACAGCTTTCTTTTCCATTCATTGTTAATAATTTATTATTGAAATATTAGTAACCAATCACTAAATGATACATAAACAGTTTCTTTATTGTATGTGACTTAATAGGGTTTAGTGCTGAAATATGCGTAACACAGCGCATGGAAAATTTTCTCTTTCATCAATTTCATAAACGCGTGTCTTTATAAATTCAAGTCCATCTTCAGATATCTTTATGTTAATTAGTGATTGAGAATAAAATTTTACGACTTAAGTTTACTTACTGCGCTTTAAATTAGAACCAAAAAATATTTCTTAGATAATTTTGCAATTTCCATAGATCGATCTTTTAATTATTCAATAATAGTGTTTGAAATGTTTTTGTTTATAAGTTATGTTTTCTTACATTGATTTTTTTATAAAATAGGGGGAAAATCAAAAGGTTTTATTTTGAAATAAGTAAGTAGGTACGTACAATTGTATCATAATTTTCATTTCTTATCTATTAGTTAATTTTAAAATTTTATTTAAAATATTTTTTTCAATCTGGACAGTCCTCTTTCCTTTTATTAAATGCCTAACCTGACATAACAATAACAACTTTGCTTTATAAAAATATTTACAAACATTTCCTCAATGAATGTTTCATTAATATTACTAACATTCCATTTAGAAAGATCAATTTATACATAACTAATAGAAATATGTACGTAGAAGCTAATTACAAGTAAAAAATACATATGCAATCGTACACGGATTTTAATGAACATAGGTGACATGCCCTGATGTTCCTGTTATATTTGGGCTACCAACTTATAAAATGAATGAGTATTCATTTGGTTTGTAATGAAACAAAATACTCCTTATTTATTTATGACACAATCTCTCTGACATTACTTCTTTTACTTTTGGCATGCCAATCATGTATTTTTTTTTATCAAAATATGAAATAAGAACCACAAGCAAAACAACACAGCCAACTTTACGGTTAACTGTCAAAAGTGACATTTTGGTAGTTTCGTTGTCAACTATATTCATCGCAATCGATGTACCACTGTAGCAGGTATATTTGGGCCGAATAATTGTTTCAAAAGTTCCAATCCTATCTCGTTGAAATTTTACAAACACTCTCACTATCCTTTACATATAACATTTATATTTTTTCACTTACGAGCACCCAAATGTATTATTTATTGTTTTTAATTCAACTGAAAATTATTTCATAGAAAAAAAAAGTATTTCACTTATCTAAAATCTGACTTTAAGCATTTCTGATTATTTGAATCAAAAGAAGAAATTGTTAATAGCTAAATAAAGTTTTGCGCTCGCTATTGTCGCTATAGTCCTTCCTAACGAAGCTAGTGTAAGCGCAGCGCGAATGTTATTGGGATGATGAGTCACTGTATCATAGTGCAGTTTTAGTAGTACCTATTTGCTGTCCTCTAAAAATCAAAAATATATTTTTGTACTGTAATCAGAGTCAGATCCTAATTGATTTGGATAGTTAAAGTTTTACTGCATTTTCATTCAAAAATATTATTATTGTAACTGTACTGTAACTGTAACTCTGTCGCCATTCCGCTAGGGGTGGCCAGAGCCTCTGCAGAGTTGCCTCCATTTTTTCCTATCCTTACATACCTCCTTCAATTCATTCATATCCATCACCTTTTTCATGCATTTTCTTCTTTTACGCTCACTTTGTATATCCCATTCTTTCACAATCTCCTCAATCTGATCACTCCATACTTTTCTCGGTCGTCCCTTCCCTCTTTTTCCTTTCACACTTTCTTTGTATACATACTTTGTCAGTCTATCATCATTCATTCTTTCCACATGTCCAAACCATCTCATCACATTCTTTTGAACCTTAACTTTCACATCCTCTTTCAAATTACATTCTTTTTTTACCCATTCATTCCTAACTCTATCCCTCAGAGTTTTTCCTGTCATGCTTCTCAAATGCTTCATTTCCACCGTACATACTTTATTACATACATATTATTAATGTTAAATAAAGCCGAAGGTGGCAAACTAGGATTTTGTATACAAATTAGACACTATGAAAACAAGGAGGCTTTCATTATCTGTGTTTCTATGTATATAGATTATTTAAAAAAAATCTAAATTGGCCACATTTGGTAATATATGACTCAATTAAATTTTTTAAATATATTTTAGATTCAAGGACTTCCATTATTTTGTAAATATTTTTTTATATTCATTTTTTATTAAGTATTTAAATTTATTAGGTGCCGACATCCACCTAGCATTAGGTACATACTGTTTAGTTAAGAATTAGGAAATACCTATACCTGTTTATATGTCAGTGCTAAAGAAAAAAAATCCATCCTGAAAATAAATAATGTATTTATTGATATGTGGGTACACTTTATTAGAAAAATATAATATATTTACTTATATTACAACAAGTTTGTATTTGTAAAGAAAGGATTAAATGTATGATTATAATAATTAAGTATGCATGAAATGATGTAAGAATATAATTTGTTAGTTATAATACCAATTTGGTTTAGTTTCAGGACTGTTTCTTTAATTTATTCTTATTTTTTATTGTGCACAAATTTAGCATATTGTGTTGGGTATTAAAAAAAGAAATTAAGTACTTTGGTACCTACAAACTCCCAAATTTTAGATCAAGTTATTTTGGTCTAGTTGGAAATCAAAAGTAAAAAAAAAAAAAAGTACATTACGTGACCATAAATTTGGAAATCATTTAGATTTTTTTTTACTTTTGATTCTTTTGATTTGATTCTTAAAAATAATATTTGGGAGCATAATTTTATAGAAACATGGTAAAAGATCCTTTCATTAACAATGATAAGTACATAAGAGTACAAAAAAAATATTTTCCACTTTTTATAATATACTATTTAATGTTCAAACTGTTTAACCTTATTCATAAAAGTTACACTATGCCAATGCTCGTTCAAGAAATTTTACAACCGTTTAACATTCTAAAAATATCTATATGTCGCACCATTCAGTAAAATCAATTGCAATTTCTCACATAATGCACTTATAATACTTTCAATCACACATTGTCTTACAATGCTTGCGTTACAACAAAAATAATACTCGCGTATAACAATCCTTTCATATTTATTTAGATTCTAAAAAATATTATTGTTTCCATTAGTTCTCAAAATAAAATTCATATATAGATTAATATGTATTATTTTTTTTAAGTATAAATTAAAATATATTACCCAGGTGGGTTAGATTCTTTGTATGGACTATAAGCTATGAAATATGTATTTAAACAGTAATTCGTACAATGGTACTCGGATAATAATGAATGTAAGTGGTATTTGAGGGATGCGCTGCTGCAGTATCCATCATTTTGTTATTCTTTAAGAAAATACTGCTGCATTTGCATATAACACAATCCCCGTGACAAAACTTTTTTTAACTTTCAGCATCCCAATATTGCTTTGTTTTTCATAAAAATGTAAAATAAAACACCCAAGCAAAACAACATAGCTAACTTTACCACAAGGCGGATAAATAAAGTATGTACACTTTTAGTTTTGCTTGATTGCCGTTGTGTCCCTCTTTGAACGGCACCAGTATTTTCAACAAGGGCAAGTTTAATAGCTGTCAAAAGGAAAGATCAGCTGTTTCTCTGTATGCTCAGACACTGCGTGTCGAGTAGGTACGGTAAACTATGAACAATCGATGGCATCACATTTTATACAAAATTTCACACCTTTATCCATACACCGTTTTTAAACAAGACGGCACTGATAGTTGAGTTTTCAAACATGTTCATTATGATCCGTGTACTACTGTAATTAAATTTTAACTCAAAATTCTACAAAGAAAAGGTTATTTTGTGACATGATTTGCTAGTAATTTTCATAAAGTGATAAAATTTTGGATAGAATAAGAATTTAATGTAATAAGGAGAGATTTCTGATACCATAAAAATCAATGAAGGAAGTCAAAGGAAATTTTCCGAAGAAAGATTTTTTACTTAATATATGTAAATATGCATTAGATAAGTGTTACTTTATTTGTAAGAAAAATATGGTTATTAAAAATATAGTTTTTGGAATTCTTAATGTCTTTTTAAAAGTAATAAATTTTCATATTAACACAATCTTAGAAAATATTTCTTTAAGAGTTTATGATGATTTTAGTCATTTTTTTTTACAAAAATAAGTTTTTATAATTCTGATGAAGAAAATTTAGATAAAAAATGAGCTTTAAAGAAAAATGTATTTTTTCTGTGAATATTATTTTAGGAAAGTTGCATTTTCATGGGACATAAAATAAAGAAATAGATTTATAACTGTATTTTATAATTGGAATAAAATGTAAAGATTCCCAAGATGCGATTTTAATCTATGATTTTAAATTTTAAATATCATTATCATTACAAATTATATAAAGGATGAACAATGCATTTTACGAACAAATGAATAAGTGCGGAAGCTCTGACTTTTCAATGTTTTGTCCTTTTTTGCGTAAAATACACGTCTCCCTGAGAAACGTTGAACAATCCCACATTCTCTATGCGTGAAATTCATAAAATTCATTTTTAATTCCATCTATGATTAATTTAATTACGATTGACAATAAAATTCTTGCAGAATCATCTTGAATTCAGTTACATTACAGAATACTTATTTTATTGTTATTTTATTTATCCAAGGAAAATGTAACATTTTACGAGTATAATGACAAAAATGATCACAAAACGTTACGTGTCACAAGGAATAACTTTAGGAAATTCATAAGGTATTTAGATTTCATATCATAAAATAGATTCTGATAATTTCATTTGATTAAAAAATAAAATATGTCACACCCCATAAGTACTTACTGCTATTTTGAGCTAAGTATTATTATTATTAAAAAATAGGTCACTTAAATAAGAAAAATTAAATAATGTATCCTATCATTGAATGTAAAATGATAATGCGCTGTAAACTATCTATCAATAATTTATATAAGTAAATAATACAACTGTATAAGTAATTATGTTAATTAACATAAGGTAACTCGATTTTTTATATTTTAGAATGTAAAGTACTAATTAACTATACATTGTTTTTAAAAAAACGTAAGTACCTATTTATTGAAATCAAAACATAAAAGAGATTCAATTTGAATACCATGTATGAATACACAAAATATCAGAAAGAATTAATATATTTCTGATATTGTATATTTTAATGACTTGCCAAAATATTTTTTTACATGTTTATTATAGGCCATGCAGAAAAAAAAATGGTTTCATTTACTTAATTGATGCATTCTTATTGAAGAAAATTAATTTCATGATAACATTTGGTGATGGAATATTTTTGTTCAGAGCATAATGGTATAAGTACTAAATAATTTTGACAAGTCATTTATATATAAGTTCATATAATTTTCATTCAAAGTCTATCTACTTATTGATTTCACAACTTTTCATGAGCTTCTTACCAAAAAAATATCATTTCTTGCACCTACATGATTATAAATATTTTTCATTGCTCACCAATAAACACAGGGAGAATCAATATGAAGTTTATTTTTGTTTAAATTACTGGCACAAAGGGCACAGGGGGTGAACCAATCGGTAACTTGGCTTTCATGAATATTGAGAGCAAACTGCCCATTGCGTGTGTAAGAGTTTTACCAAAACCTTATTGATTCATACAAAAAATGCTAAGTTGTATATGTGAGTGGTGTAGAGTCAAAGATGGCAATCTGTTTTTTTTTTTAAATGAGATATGAAAATGAAAAAGATGAGATAATGATTTCCTGTATATTGATTAGGTAAGTACATATTTATCTGATTTAAAAAAAAATCTAGATGGCCATCTTTGACTTTGTATAGGTATCCATAAACATCAAATCATATCTCAGGGTATTTGGCACAAATATGTAAAACGAGAACCCTTTTTTCATTTTAATTTGTTCAAGAATTAAAGCCCTAAGATGTGAATTAGAGGATTGTCTTCATTAATTTTTTTTCATTTGTCTGGTGCCAAAATATTATTATTATTTTTTTTTCAATATGTAGCCCGTCTTTTTTTACTTTATACTTTATTTTGAGACTCCCTGCATTCTTTACATATCACTTTTTCTCTTCATTTGAAGTATTTTTTAGAAAATATTAGAATATTAAGAAGTTTTTTGTTTTTCCACCGTTTTTTTAAAGACACTTCAGTTCTTTGTCAAGTTTTAAAATCTTTCATTCCTTAGCCATACAATATCTAAATAATTAAAAATAACTTTATATACTTAACAATTATCACATTTCATAACGATGGTAAACCATATTTTTTCTTCATTTCTTCTAAGCGTGAACATGGGCTCCCTCATAAAAATCTGGTTCATCCTCCAATTCCATTTCAGGTTCTTTACCATCCAACTGAAACATTTGAATTTCAATTAGACATTTTATAAATTTTAAATGTCCATTTAAAAGAAGAAAAGCTATAGAGATTCTACAAAAATCAAAATACTTAATAGTTATAGATTTTGACCTTGAAATTCTAAAACTACACAATCTGTAGAATCTAACACCAGGAAGGCACACGGGATATCAGCAGTGGCTGGGCAACACTAAGGCCTGGTATTTTCAAGTTTAGTAAAGTGAATTGAAATGCAATTTTAAATAATCACCATTTCTATATTATAGATTATTACCAAATTTCGCCAGTAAATATTTAAACCTTTCAAGATCCGTCATCCATAGGGATGGCATGTGGGCGTTCCCTTGGTATATCCGATATGCTCAAAATGATCATAATCGAAAATCCGTATTTTTGTGCAAAGCAGTCACGCTTAGACTGCTGTACTAGCAACTGCTCCTGGTTTTTATCAAAATGCCCTATTTTTATGTTTGACCGTGTAAAAATAACCGTCAAAATAAGGAGTATAGGTAAGGATCATGGTATTATTTTTTTCCGTTAAAGTAATGAATTGCACCCGCATTGCACATTTTAAATCGTTTTAAATATTTAAGCACTTAAATATTTGACGTTTGTCGTTGATTGCGTCAGTTTTGTTTACGTCATCGCTAGAGATGTGCTGCGCGGTAGTATTTGTCGAATATCGATGGTACCTCTGAAATTTGTTACAAGAAAAGACAAAAACTACTTGATAATTATATTATGTTTTTATTGTAACAATATAATTTGAATAGAAGCCGTTGTTACGTTATGACTTCCAAAACAATCTATTAAGTGCTATCCACTTTTTTACCAATATAATAATTATATGAAGAATAAATATTATTTATTTTGGTGGATGTTAAGCAAATGCAAAACTAAAGAATTCGCACTTTCTATAGCAACGTTCAAGTTCACAGAAGGCTCTTGAGGTGTGTTTCATACGAAAACAGCGCCCATCAAATAAATCCTCCTAATCTAATTATTATATACATGAGCTAAGTATTTATTATATTGAAAGTTAAATTATTGTGTGTTTTGATATGTTCAATTCTTGTATATACCTACAGGAATAATACAATGTTAACACGTATTTCTTCAGAGATTGAATTATCGATATTAACGATAGCTACCAGAGATTATCAACTTTGTACAACTCTACATATGTGTTTTATTCTTTATCCGAGTGTGAGTGTATGAGTGCGAACTCAAAAACTCGCGATCAAAACGTCGTAAGCGACCCCGATTTCATGGCGCTTAGGCTCTTCCTATCCATCGCATTTGGAAATTTTTGAACTAATCAAGCGCTAGCTTCCATTGTAATTGTAATGTTAGTTCCCGCCTACCGAAAATACGGTGACAGCTGGTTTTGATACTGCAATAGAAACAAACCATATCTCTTTATTCCGTGATCTGTGGCGTCATCTTTTTAGTTTACTCGAACTGGAGAATTTTTAATAATAGTTAACTAAAATATAACTAGACTTGAAAATGCTGGGCATGGTCTGATAAGTTTAAAACATTTCAGATAAGTTTAAATTGAATTAATTTATTTTTTACTGAAATACAGTAACAACTAATTGCCGCTATTGAGGTTTTACTATTGTTTAATAGCTACGAAAAGAGCTTTTTAGGGTTAATTTTGATGATATGCTTGATATCGATTGTCCAGTCACTTCCATACATCAGCGTTCACAGACTGCTTTATTTTTTTAAATACGAATACTCACAGCATGAAGTTCCGCTGGCGAGAAGAAATATTTCAATTGTTCGCGAAGTGGAATCATCAGAATGAGAAGAAACGGAAAAGCCAATGAAATTTTCGAATCCTTGACTATCCATAGTAAAATCAGGGCTAGTAGTTGTATGACGGTGTATGCGTGCATTTTGTACCAATGCACCTGAAATGAGATAAAATTCAACAATAAGTAAACAAAACATCTGATTTAATATCAGAAAGTATAAAAATGTTTAAAAATCACGGAGTATTATTTTCACAAGTTGGGCATTTATTTCACCTCAAATGTACGAGGCTGACCACCCGTGCTGTAAAAATCGGTTCACTTTTGCCAATGCCACCCCGGTTCAGGGAACGGCGGCAGGAGTTGCAAGGTTTATGTCCATGTGAGGTTTTCTTTATTTGTATGCACACATGCAGAATGGGTAGGCGCGAACCTACATTGTGCCTGTCTGTAGGCATGCATTTCATATGAGCCTTAAATGTTAACATATCCTTGCAGCTTAGATTATAGATTATAGATTATAGAAATACCTGTGTTTTTTAAACATTATTATACTTTCTCATAAAAATGAATTTTCACTGTATAAATACACAAACTCTAAAAAGTTTAACATTTGATTTACTTTGTTAGCACTCGGGAATGCAATCTCGAGACAACATCGCTAAGTCGAGATCTCGAGGTATCAGTTGTTTTTTCAGAACAAAACATAAACTAATGTTCTACAAAATTTTAATTTAAATTAAAAAAACTTTTTTACAACTTAGTTTTATTTTCACTTATTTGAGTTAACAAGGCCTAAGCGCTCTCGGATTTTATCCGTCCATCATCAGAGGCCAACTGAGGTTAAAAACAAAACAAAAGGGTTGAAATTCAGGGTAGGAAAGATATAGTGGGTGGGGTTTTTCGGGCAGGTACTGTTAGTAGGGGAGAAGGACTAGGAATTTACTTATTAATAATATTATTTAAACTATTTTGAATTTCGAGGCCTTGTTAACTCAAATAAGTGAAAATAAAACTGTTTTAAAAAGTTTTTTTAATTTTAATTAAAATGAATTTTCACTCTGTGAATGCACTAAGTCTAGAAAAGTTCTACAATATTATTCAAAATGTAAATCTCTAAAAAAAAACTAAAAAAATAATATACAGTACCGTTAACATCATATCAAAATTTTACATCTAATCTAATCTAATCTAACATGAAATAATAAAAAAACCCATGAAAGACTAAATACCCCTATTATAGATCACAAACTTATTTTATACTTGATATAAGTCATGTGCAGTCCTCTGCACAATTGATTTGTTATTGTTTTATTTCTCACCTTTCTGACATAAGCGACGGCTGGGTGATGTTTCACAGGCATCAAGAACAGCTGTAGACGATCAAAGAACTGGATACCGTTCAGGGAAGATATGCCCATGTACAGGAATATTCCAAACAGAACAGATAACGGGACAAGTCGGAGCAGAGGCGCCATTGCTACAGAAACTCCAACCAGGATGGATACAAGCAGAGCGCTGAGTCTTTGTTCTGAAAAATGCATTCATATTTCATTATTGTTTAACCATGCATTGTAGTTTAATTTGGATTAACCCTCTTCACTTAAAAGTTTGTATGAGACTTACCACCCATACTGTAAAAAATATTTAACTTTGCCAATATCACCACTGTTTCAGCGAAGGTCGGCAGAAGTTGCAGGTTTGGATTTTTAATTTGTAAGTACACATTCAACATTTGTAAACGCAAACTTATAGATATTATATCTGTTTATTAATATTGGAATGCAACTATTAATATGAAACTTAAATGTAAGTAATATATCTTTGCAACTTAGATTATAGATTAAAGAACCTTCTTTACTTGTTATGTGTAAAAAATAACAAAATATTAATAGGAGGATAATTTGGTGAGGTAGAAACTGACATGCCGCAAAGCAGTATTGTAGGGTTCATTGTCAGCCGGTCTTGTCATAAGTTGCAAAAATATATTAGCATTTAAAATTCATATTTCATGCATGCCCACAATCAGATACATTAAAGTACAAATGCTGCATGTGTTGAAATCCAAACCTCAAATAAACATAAACCCTACAACTTTTGCTGACATTCCCTAAAACATGGGTGACATTGGCAAAATTAACCATTTTTACAGTATAGGTAGTCAGCCTCATACCAACCTGTACGTCAAGGAATTACAGTGTGTAGATGTTCAAAATAAGGGAATGCTTTTGGTATATTTAAGAGTCTTGTTAAATATTATTTCTCATAGTGTGATAGAAATTATTTTTTATAATTTCATAAATATACTGTTACGAAATTAGGGTTCAATTGTCTTCAAATTAAAAATACACAGGTCTTCTTCAATAGTTATTTATTTTACACTGTTACAAAATTTATTTTCACACTACTTTCTCGATTATTCTACTTGGTTTCGGTTCACTGATCAGATGGCTTCGATGTGTTTGTTAGTCGCTATGATACTGGCCCGCTCTGCAGGCCATTCGCACCTTTATACTCTTCAGAGCAGTATGATCCAGAACTAAAGTCGCCAGACGGTTCCAGAGTAATTATTACTTCTCGACGCTTCACGTACTACCTAGAGATACAACCAAAATCCTACCTACAAATGTAATACAGAATTCCTATAATTATAACAAGTACCTACTTAGCCTAGAGAATTCTACACTTATACACAATTATCGATCCTACCTACCTATACCTATGAGGATTCTTATAACTATAACTACCCATACTTATTTCAATATTTATATTTACATAACACTACCCCCCACCTAGACTGTTTCGTCCCGGAACAGTCTTGACTCTGTGTAGGTAGGGGCATGCTGATCCACGTCGACACCCTGTGGTCAGGAAGAAGTGGCAGTCCACGGATTTCTCCCCACTGGCTCTCGGCTGCGCTTGCTCGCAGCACACCATGACGCTGATGCCGACTCCCGAGAACACTGCTTCAATCATACTCCGGATTATCCGCCAGTCTCGATTAGCGCGGCCGCCACCCATCTTCGGTATTGCCAGACGCGCCTGCTGATCCTCCAACATGTAGTCACGCAGCTCAACAAGGCCGTCCCACAATGCCTTGTAGTCATCTTCCAGGTTGCTGGAATCCGGGACAACCAGGCAGTATGCTTGTTGACGCTCCTTCGGTAGTCTCAGAGCTCTTCCTTGCGGGCTGCTCGAGGGTTGCGGTTCTCCGAATTTGTATCGGAAGACCCGTGCAATTCCTCTAGACATATCTAGATCTTCCGGTACACTGCATGCCAGTGTGTGGTCCCTAGTGACCTCAAATAAGTCCTTGTGGACTTCTGTGGTCACCCCATGGCGAATCTTCTGTCCTGCCTTCGCGTTCTCCCAAAACGTCTCAAAGGCTGGTGATCTTTCGGATGCGACGCACTGTCGTACTTTTTGGGCTGGTTGGTCATCATTATCGCCTAGGTATGGTGAGAGGCGATTGTAGTGCACGACCCTTGGTTTTCCGTTTGGTCTCTTTTTTATGCGGTAGACCACATCGTTGATGCGCTCCAAGATCTCGTACGGCCCGTCCCAGGAACGCTGAAGTTTCGGACAGTATCCTTGGCGCCTCTTGGGGTCAAAAAGCCACACCCAGTCACCAGCTTTGTACCCCATGCTGTCAGCTCTGGTGTCATAGCGCTCCTTCATTTGATCGCTGGCTTCCCCGATGTTCATGCGGACCTGATCATGGATGTCATCCAGCCTCCTGCGAAGGTCTGTCACATAGTCTTCTCCGGCTAGGTCTTCACCTGGTTTGCAGCCAAATTTGAGATCACAAGGAAGTCGCATTTCTCGCCCAAACAGTATGCTGCTGGGAGTCTTCTTCGTCGTTTCCTGAACAGCCGACCGGTAAGCCAATAAGAACAAAGGCAGATGTCGGTCCCAGTCCCGCTGATGGCTGGACACTACTTTGGCTAAGTACCTCCCCACGGTACGGTTCATCCTTTCCACCATTCCATCAGACTGTGGATGTAGCGCAGTGGTCCTGGTCTTGTAGATCCCTAGCCGCTCACACATTTGCTGGAAGATAGCAGCTTCAAAGTTCCTTCCCTGATCAGAATGTAATTCCAGGGGTACGCCAAACCTGCTGATAAATTCGGTAACTAGAACTTCAGTCACGGTTACGGCCTCTTGGTTAGGGATTGAGTAAGCTTCCACCCACTTGCTGAAGTAATCCATCACCACCATGATGTACTTGTTACCCTTCTCAGTTGTAGGAAATGGGCCAGCTATGTCGATGGCAATTCTTTCAAAGGGGCTGCCAACATTGTACTGACGCATTGGTGCTCGCCTTTTCCTTTGCGGTCCATTGGCCGTTGCACAGGTTACACATTTTCGACACCAATCTTTGACGTCTTCGCTGCAGTTGATCCAGTAAAATCGCTCTTTCACTTTCTCCAGCGTCTTCTTAACGCCTAGATGTCCTCCAGAAGTTCCTCCATGCAGCAGTCCAAGGATTTCCGGTACTCGGCTCCTCGGAACGAGGGTTTGCTTTCTTCTAAGTGTGCCGTCTTCCTTCTCGATCTTTCGTTTCAGAAACCCTCCTTCTATCACTATGGATCCCCATTGAGCCCAATAAGCCTTGACAGTTGGTGATAAGGGGGCGAGTTTTTCCCAGGTTGGCCTTTCTCCTTCCCGCGCCCATTCCATCACATACTTCAAGTCCGGATCATTCAGTTGGTCTTGCGCCAATTTTTCATCTTGCCAGTCCTCATCTTCGGTGGTCGTCCTTTGGACAATTGCTACCTTGTCCTCCATCTTGCTGCAATGTTTGCAGTCACTGGCGCATGGTCGTCTGGATAATGCATCCGCATTTCGATGAAGCGTGCCAGGTCTATGTTCGGAGTCATAATCATACTCCTGGAGCCTTTCAATCCATCTAGCCACTTGCCCTTCTGGGTTTTTGAATTTCAGAAGCCAAACCAGTGCAGCATGATCAGTCCGTAGTGTGAATTTTCTCCCGTACAAGTATTTGCGGAAGTGTTCCACTGATTTTATCACGGCAAGAAGCTCTCGTCTGGTCACGCAATAATTTCGTTCTGGCTTGGAAAGCACTTTACTGAAGTAACCCAGAACAGTCTCATGCCCATCCTGTATTTGGGAAAGGACGCCTCCTATCCCCACATTACTAGCGTCGGTATCCAGGATGAACTTTCCATCTTTTCGTGGGTAGCTCAAGATGGGGGCACTTGTTAATCTTCCTTTAAGCTCTTCAAATGCTTGTGCGCAGGAATCACTCCAATGGAAGCGAGTGTTTTCTTCCGTAAGCTTGGTGAGCGGTTTTGCAATGTCCGCAAATCTTGGCACAAACCTCCTGTAATAAGTGCACAGCCCCAGGAAACTCCTAGTTTCATGTTTGTCCTTCAGCACGGGCCAGTCTCTTACTGCCTTGATTTTGGCAGGGTCAACTTCAACTCCACGTTGAGAAACTATGTGTCCCAGGTAATTTACTTGTTTCTTGAACAGGTTACACTTTTTCGGGTTGAGCTTCAGTCCAGCGTCTTGTAGTCGCCCGAAAACTTGCTCCAGATTTCTCAACTGATGGTTGAAGTCCTTTCCCAGGATGATTATGTCATCCAAGTATACCAGGCAGGTTTCCCATGACAGTCCTCGCAGCACATTCTCCATCAGCCTTTCAAACGTGGCGGGGGCATTGCATAAGCCAAATGGCATCACGGTGAACTGCCAAAGTCCAGATCCAGTCGAGAATGCAGTTTTCTCCTTATCTTTGGCATCCAATTCAACTTGCCAGTAGCCACTTTTCAGGTCCAATGTGGAAAAAATGGTGCATCCTGCCAATGTGTCCAAGGTGTCGTCAATCCTTGGCAGAGGGTAACTATCCTTTTTCGTAACATCGTTGAGCAGTCTGTAGTCCACACAAAATCTCGTGGTACCATCCTTCTTTTTCACCAGTACCACCGGGGATGTCCAAGGGCTACTTGATGGTTCTATGATGCCATCCTTGCTCATGTCTTTGATGATCTTGTCAGCTTCTTCCAGCTTTGCAAAGGGTAGTCTTCTTGGAGCCTGTTTTATTGGTCTCGCTTCTCCGGTGTCTATGCTATGTCGCACTACCTTGGTTCTTCCCAGACGGCCATTAGAGTCCTCGAAAATGTTCTGGTAGCGGCAGATCAAACTCCTCACTCTCCGTTTGTTTTCCTCGGTTAGACCTTGGGAAGCGTCGTGGACCAGGGCTTCCAATTGTGTTGACAATTTGTTTCCTTCGCATGACATGTTTGTCATCTGTTGCACAATGGAAGTTATCCTCTCACATCTGCCCAAAACAAAACCTTCATTCATTTTAACTGGGTAGCTGTTCACATTCATGATCTTGACAGGAATGGTCTCCTTTGCGCGAATCACTGTTCTTGCCACCATGACTCCTTTGTTAACATTGTCCATGTTCTCCGGTTCTATCATACAGATTTGGTCATTTGTACTACTGGAATCCAGGCGGGCACTCACTATCATCTCGGATCGCCCCTTCACTTCGGTATTCTTGGCTAGGATAACACGTGCAGCCAGTTCTTTCCGTCTTTGCAGGATGACTTCTTCATTTCCAATTTTAATGGACCCTTTCTTTAAATTTAAACTGCACCCAAATCTGTCCAGTATGTCCATTCCCAATATAACGTCTTCTTCAATGTTGGCCACCAACGTCCGATGATCAAAAGTGGTGCTGCCAATTTGGAAGGTGGCAATCGTCTCCCCATACACCTGTGCTGACTCTCCCGTGGCGGTGTGCAGAGACCACTTTGTTGGTGCAATCTGCTTACCTCGTGCCACTATGTCGCGTCTCAGAATTGTCCTGGTTGCTCCCGTGTCCACCAGTAGTTCACGAGTTACTCCATCTATTATGCCATTGATAAAAATGCTGCTGGCTTTTCCTCTCACGGTTGCGACAGTAGCAGCAGATTTCAGGGCCTCTCCAGCGTGGGTCAACGGTTGCCCCTTCCCATTAACCCTTTCTAGTTTTCCGCAGCCTGTTTTCTGGGTTTCTGAGGCTTGGGACACTTGGTGCTAAGGTGGCCCAGCTGTCCGCAGTTCCAGCAGCGTGGGTCTCGTCTTCGAGGTCTCAGACGTTCCAGCACTTTTTCAATTAGCTCCTCGGTTGTAGGTAGCTTGACCTCCTCTGCCTCGACTGCACGAACCCTGGCGTGGCCCCTGATGGACTGTTTGACAGCCTCAAACTCGAGAGCTTGGCTGAGCGCCTCGTTCAAAGCCTTGGGATGGGCCAGTTTTACGGCTTGTTGCGTCTCCCATTCCCGCAATCCATTTAGGAACTTGTCCACTGCCAAGCTCTCACAGATGTCGTCGGAGGCTGTCGGGTAAGCGTCTCGTACCAGGCGGGCGATGTCCATTTCAAACTCCTGGAGGCTCTCGTTGGGCTTCTGCACCCTTGTGTTCAGCTGCGACTTGTACAGCTGCTCCAGGCACTTGTGGCCATAGCGCATATCCAAGCGCTGCTTCAGCTGCCCAAAGTCACCACGGTTGTCCAGGGGTATGGCCTGCAGAACCCTGAGAGCGTCTCCTCGGAGCGACAGGCTGAGAACCGAAGCCTTCTTCTGCTGGCTCCAGGCTCCCATCATGGCAGCCGTCTCAAAGAGGGTCAAATACTCCTCCCACGACGTCTTCCCGTCGAAGGTCGGAAGGTTGTGCTTCGACAGCGAAGGGTCGTCATCCCCTCTAGTGACCCTGGTTGGAGTTGAGCATCCCTGGTCGGTCTCGTCGTGAAGGCCGTCTTTGGGGGATATTCTGGTGGACTCCATCTGGCACTTGTCAGCCAGCTCGGCACGCAGACGGTCCTCCAGGCTTGATATACGAGTCTCCATTTCCCCCTTCAGGGCTGTCATCTTCTCTTCCATTTCTCCTTTCAGGGTTGTGAGATTTCGGGACACCTTTTCCTCCAGATTCCTGGCGTTGTCAGCCATTTCCACCTTCAGGTCGGTCACCACTTCCTTCAGGTTGGTGGTCATCTTCTCCTCCAGCCCGGTCAGGTCCTCCTTCAGGGTCTTGGCGTTGTCAGCCATCTTCTCCTCCAGCCCGGTCAGGTCCTCCTTCACGGTCTTGGCGTTGTCAGCCATCTTCTCCTCCAGGGTCTTGGCGTTGTCAGCCATCTCAGTCTTCAGTCCTGTCAGGTTGCTGGTTAGCTCCTCCTTCATGGACTTTGTGATGCTGATATTTAGCTCGTCCAAGGCGCGGTCCCCTCCAGACGCCATGACAAAATATGCCGGGTCTTCGCCTGATTGTTCCAAGGCCTCTATGAGGCGTGCTTGTAAGGCTGCCTTTCCTCCTGAGGTCTCCAGGTCCCTCTCCAGAAGCTCATCTTTAAGCTCAGTGACTTTGAGGTCCTTGACGTTCACTTTAGTTGCCATTTTTTTTCAAAATTTACGTCAAAACAAAAATATTTTCAAATTTATTTAATACAAGTTTTGAGTTTTATATATATAGCTGTTTTGAATACGTACTTTAGCAAAAATAATATTTTTTTTCTGATTACACTGATTGGTAGGTACTGTCTTTTAATATTTATTTTTAAATCACCAATATTTTTAACATAATAATGTCTGTAGTACATAATTATTTATTTCGTCTCAAGTCTTTCAAACACACAGGTAGGTACTTAATGTACATTCACACACTTGTAAACAAAGGATAGTTATTCAAAAACTTTTTCTCGATGAATCTGGAACGTTCTTTTGTAATATTTTTCAAGATTTTTATTTATTTATTTTATTTTTTTAATCACACACAATAATAAAAAAACTATGGTCCAATTTGATGACTTTCTCAATGCGGTAAAATAGTCATTATGTTATGTCCAGAATTATGTTCCATATGATGTTCCAGAATTTATAAGCAACTTGCTTTTGCGTCTTTTCTTTTAACAAAAATTTATTTAAACACTTGTTTTCACAAAAGTCAGTTCACACAAAGTTCAATTTGAATAACGTTCATTTTAACACTATTTAATTTATTTTATTTATTTTTAGACAGAAGATCTTAATTTTTCTTGACAATTCCGCACCTGACACCAATTGTTACGAAATTAGGGTTCAATTGTCTTCAAATTAAAAATACACAGGTGTTCTTCAATAGTTATTTATTTTACACTGTTACAAAATTTATTTTCACACTACTTTCTCGATTATTCTACTTGGTTTCGGTTCACTGATCAGATGGCTTTGATGTGTTTGTTAGTCGCTATGATACTGGCCCGCTCTGCAGGCCATTCGCACCTTTATACTCTTCAGAGCAGTATGATCCAGAACTAAAGTCGCCAGACGGTTCCAGAGTAATTATTACTTCTCGACGCTTCACGTACTACCTAGAGATACAACCAAAATCCTACCTACAAATGTAATACAGAATTCCTATAATTATAACAAGTACCTACTTAGCCTAGAGAATTCTACACTTATACACAATTATCGATCCTACCTACCTATACCTATGAGGATTCTTATAACTATAACTACCCATACTTATTTCAATATTTATATTTACATAACAATACCTCATCATTGAATTTAACAGAAGACGTAATGGCTGCATATTTTTATTTGTACCTACTAAGACTTGTATTAGAAATCAAATTCAAAATAAAAAGCAATTTCTGGCACCAGCTGATTTTTGATCCATTATATGTATTTGCTTACTTTGTGGACATAAAACTATTGAGATATTGCCAAAACTTCAAGCATAAAAATGAAAGCAATATATACCGTTGCCTTTAAGGACAAAAAATAAAAGCAATTCATACCTTTGACTTCAATAATGTATGGTTTGTCTCCTGGAGCGTGCGTCTGTGACATGATGGTCAGAGCCGACACGTGCGACACAGATCTGACAGTCGCAACACAAACCCATGGAGCGCCGATGAAACCGCTGAAGAGGTTTATGGCCGAGATCAAAATAATGTCCATGTGGAAGCCAGACCCCTTCTTCAGATTCCTCTCTGGCTTGTCAACTATCAACCTGTTGGCAAATTGATGAAATATATTGTTATAACAATGAAATGTCCGACATACACCAGGAGCGAGCATTTCATATAAACAAACGTAAGTATCGCAAAGCGCAACTAAACTACACATATTGTGTAACTTCTTGCCGCATTATCTCCTAAGGGTTTCACATGTGCCGAGTGGAACCTGTTTATTTTTCAGGTAAGGGGGCCGGCCTTACGCCAACCACTTCAGTTCAAGTGGGGATTTCCCAGCTCCCGAGGGGGCTGCTACTCATTTCTTGTGAATGCTGAGTAAACTTTGCCGGTATTTTATTTTCAATTTGAAATAAACACTGAAATGGGAAATCATTTCTGACACACTCGGTGGGATTTGAACCAGAGTTCTAGGCATGGAATACGAGCATTCTACTAACTGAGCTAATAGACCGGAAACAAATAGTGTTTTTTTTATAAGTACCTATTATTGTAGTTGTTGGTTCAACTTACATTAGTTTCAAATGTTTTTTTTAAAGCAAAGGGCAAATTATGTATTCTGCAATATAGTTGCCATCAAGTGTGCCTAATATAGATACAAAATAAATTATGTAAATATAGTAACGCTTAGCAAAGATTAAGTGAGTAGCTTTTTATTTAAGTAATGTACATACATTTCTTCTAATAAATAAAGCAGATAACTTCGTACGATTCTGAAGTAATTGTAGTAATTAGTACAAAGTTTGTTATTGCAACTTAGGTATATTTAATGTATTTTTAAGGGTTTGGTGGTTTACACAGTGTAAGTCCATTGTATATTAATCAAATTAATAAAGATCCAATTCACTTTTTACAATATTTTATTTTTGTCTAGCACTTTCGCCTAGAAGGCATCATCAGGACAAAATTCTTGTCCTGATGATGCCTCGTAGGCGAAAGTGCTAGACAGAAATAAAATATTTTAAAAAGTGAATTGGAACTTTGTTAATTTGATTAATATATTTAATGTGTTCGGTGTTCAATGATGAGCAATCAATAATGGAGTCAACACTAATTCCATGGTTAATAATAATAATAATAATAATAATAATAAACTTTATTGTACAACACAAATAAATTACATTAAAATTATAAAACAAAAGAGACATATGTACAATGGGCGGTCTTATCGCACATGGCGATATCTTACAGACAACCTTAGGATGGACAAGATCTGCAAGCACAATGGTATGGGTAGTCCGTGGTATAACAATAATTATGGTAAAAAAATACTGTATAAATACATATATATAATATATATATTAATAATATATCAACATATACATATAGATACACACATAAACATAAATACATAAATACATACACACACACATACATACATACATATATACATATAACTTAGCCATTACACTGATAGTAAGTGTTCCTTTAAAAGTTTCTTAAATATTGCCAGGGATTGTGCACATCTTATAGTTAATGGCAAGGCATTCCATAAGCGAGTGGCATGAACTGTAAACGATTTTCCAAGGAAATTTGTAGAATGCGTTGGTATTTTCAATGTTAAAGTTTCTGATGACCGTAGGGATCTTGAATGTGTGTCATGGAGGAACTCAAAACGTTCTTTAAGATAGCGAGGCATAGAAGGATTGTACAGAATATTGTATAGAAGGTGAAGAATATGTGTATTCCGACGGAGACGTATAGGAAGCCATTTAAGCTTAGTACGAAACTCTGAAACATGATCATATTTGCGTAGACCAAATATAAATCTTATACAAAGATTTTGAAGTCGTTCAAGTTTGTCAAGTTGGTCCTCGGTGAGATCAAGATAGCAGGCATCGGCGTAGTCGACAATCGGAAGAAGGAGAGATTGTGCAAGAGCAGTTTTAGTGGAAATTGGCAGGAGATTGCGTAATCGTCTTAAAGACCCCACAGATGCAAAGACTTTGCGACTGACTTCCTGTACTTGAGGTACCCAGGACAAGGTTTTATCAATATATATCCCCAGGTTCTTTACTTTATCACCAATTGGAATGGTTGTGCCATCAAAAAGAATTGGGGGCAACTGCGCCCAGTCAATCTTCGAGATCATCCTAGGGCCGCCAACAGCAATAACCTGGGTTTTCAGAGGATTGACCTTAAGTCCGTACGCCTTGCTCCAATTATGTATTTCATCTAAATCAGTATTGATGACTTTGATAGCTTCTGCCAACTTATCTGGCGTAGCTTGAAAATAGATTTGGAGATCATCTGCATAAAGGTGGTAAGAAGAAATAAGTCGATTTGAAATTGTATTAACCCTTAACTTGGCAACGTATCTTATTAGATACATCTTTTTATTTAAATCTGTGACCAAAACTACAAATATTAAATATTTAAAAATATTTGGATCTTTTTCTTTAGGTTGTATTGTTTATGGTAAAAAATAATAAACCGTCTGTAAAAAGCCTTTGTGTGTTTTTTTCAAACGAGATGGCAACGAGGTCAAAGGGTGGCGCGGGCGCTCTAGTAACTTTTACTTATTTTTTTCAAATGTTGTATTAAATTTAAATTAAAAAATATTTTTACAGTCTCAAATAATTAATGTTTCAACATGTATAGTAAAATTTATTTTTTATTGGTCCAATAATCTGTTATTCCAATGTTTATTCCGCTGTATCCAATAGGATACATTGCTAAGGGACTAGAGAAGTAGTGTTGCCGGGCGATGTATATTATTAGATACGCTGCCAAGCGCTGGGAGAAGGACTGTTTGTATGCATTTCATACAAAAGCAAAAACTGACCAGTTCTGAGAAAAAAAGTTTTTGGATTATTTCCAGAAAAAATGGAATTTTAGTGTTTTGTAATAATACTGAATGGTTTGTCTTATCTTAATCGTTTATTTGCTTAGTGTTGTACTTCTTATTTTAAAGAATATGTAATTTATTATTCCCCTTTTCCTAGTATATTTTGGGGTAATGCTCTATAGAACTAGTCTTTATTATTATTTTTTTATGTTTCTTTGTTGACACAATGGAATGCTTTTTTTCTTGGAAAGTAAACCACATACACAAATAGAAAAAATATAGAGCTTAGTTCCTCGCATGCAAGCATCATCAGATATGAGTGATGAATCCACAGACGAAGATGAGCTTCGTCCTTTATCACCGTCTACAAGTTCAGCTCCTTCCTTGAATTTCTCCTTAGAAATGAATATTTTAAATTCTGACACTGATGAAAAAATAAATGATACCTACTGCAACAATCAATTAACTCCCATCATTACACGGGTTTATCCGAGCCCAAGTGCTGCAATTAGCAGTTACAGTGCCTTGCCATCCTTATCATCATTTACATCTGTATCGGCTTCCATTTCTCAAAATTTAACGACACCCATATCAACTCATTCAAAATTATAAAAACGGAGTATCAGGTCTTATCCTTGACTTTTTAGTTTATGGTGGCCAAGACACTTTTCGGTCAATTGATTTTTTGTAACTTTGATTTTTTTGTATAAAAATAAACTTAAAAAATGTTTTATTTCTTTCATATCATTTGTAATATTATATTTATCATTGATTTATAATAAATTAAGTCGCAATAAATGAACCCTTTTATAATATATATATAAAATTTATTTTGAACTAAATCTCCAGTCGCCTGGCAGTGTATCCTATTGTATACATAAAACAGCGCGAGTGGTTCTCCAGGAGCTTGGCAATGTATCCTATTAGATACATGCGATTTCCAGAAAAGTGAAAATCTAGGATTTTTAAAACTATTTTTCCCGAAATCTTTGATATTTTTTATAGACAAATTTTATAAAAAAAACTAAAAAAATAAGAATTTTTGCCTCTGCCAAGTTAAGGGTTAATAAATACAGCAAAAAGTAAGGGAGATAAAACGCCACCCTGAGGCACGCCAGCAACCGTACTGCACCACGAGGAAAAGGTTTCATCAATATGAATCCGTTGTCGACGGCCAAACAGGTACGAATGAAACCAACCAATTGTCATTGGAGATATGTTAAGAGAGCGAAGTATTCCCAGGAGGATGTCAAAATCAACTGTATTAAAAGCGTTGCTGAAATCAAGTAAAGAAAGTAAAGTTATATTTCCACCCTGCATGGCTGACCTGATGTCGTCCGTAATATTGATCAGGGCTGTGACGGTACTGTGTCCAGGGCGAAAACCGGATTGAAAGGGGTTAAGAAGACTGTTTCTACAAAGGAAGGAGTTGAATTGGTCACAGGTAAGACGTTCGAGGACTTTGGAAAGGAATGGTAATATTGAAATAGGGCGATATTCCGTGAAGGTCGTGGGATTTGGCTTTTTTGGTAAAGGAATAATATAGGCTTCTTTCCAAGCAGTTGGAAAATGACCCATGGAAACAGAGGAGTTCAGGATGTGACAGATGACTGGTAAGATTTCGTCGAGGATGGGAAGGATCATATTACGGCTGACGCAGTCGCTACCAACTGCGTTTGACGTGATATTCATAATACACTTCTTAACATCAGAAGCGTCAAAAAGGCTAAAGACAAATTGTGAGTAACTAGGAGTTGGTAGAGATAAAAGATAATTTAAAGTATTTGCTTTTTCAGTCCTGTCACAGTTAGATGAAGAAGAAAAGTGTTGGTTAAGAAGATCAATGTTCAGATCATTTGAAATAGTATCTTGACGCACTTTGCCAACCCCCAATGTTCTAAGGAATTTCCAAACCTTTGTAGAATCACCGTTTACCACAGAGTTATGGATATGTTGGCGTTGTGCATTTCTACACACCTTATTGCGGAGATTCCGGATAGCTACGTAGTTATCCCAGTTTGTATCTGTTGGACGACACTTGTACTTAGTTTTAGTTTTTGACGTTTTGAACATTAATTCTTTTATTTCCTCTGTTATCCAGGGTGCCGGAAGATGTTTTATTTTAATTTTGCGTATTGGAGCATGTACGTCATATAATTGAACAAGATTTGAGGTAAAAAGGTTGACTTTGTCATCAACTGATTCCGAGGAGAACAATGGACCCCAGTCAATGCTGCCGGCATCTCCACGAAGATTCTCAAGGTTCATTCCACCAAAATTACGTTGCAGAAGTATTTTCGACTTGGCCTTAGGAGGACGTATTTTGTATGAAAGATAAATTAAATCATGATATGAAAACTCGTCTGCAGAACATTGACCGTGTTTGGCAACGTGTTCACAAGAGGAAACAATTATGAGATCAAGTAGCGAAGGAACTGATTTAGGAAAATTATGTGTGGCGTTAAGTGAAAGAATGGACATGTTCTTAGATTCAACAATAGAAAGAAGAGAAGAGGCACGTGAATCGTTTTTGAGAAGGCAGGTGTTGAAATCACCCATAATGATAGTATGGTTGTAAGATGGACTTAGAGTTTCTAGAATATTTTCAAAGGAAGAGAAGAAATTTATGCGTAAAGATGGACAATAATAAACGCCAAGTAAGAGTTTTGTGTGCTGGAGCTCAATCTCTATAAACAGATGCTCGCCACCATTCGATGGTGGTGGCTGTGTCGACATACTTATAACTGAGAAAGGAATATGTGTACGAAGATATATGGCAACACCGCCCCCACCACCAGCCACACGATCATTTCTTATGAGATTGAATCCAGGAAGAGAGTAGGATATTGAGGGAAGACATGGCTTAAGCCATGACTCGGATATAAGAATAGCATGAATATTCTTACAGTCAAAGGTTGTCAGCAAATACGAGAAGTGGGCCGGAATACTTTGGGCATTAATATGAACAACATTGAAATTCCCAGATACATCAGAAAACTGAGAATTTATTGTTTCAGCAAGAGAGGGAGCGCTCACAAAACTATCATTATCACCTTGAGCTGTTAAAAAACTGTCATCATCACTATTACTATAATCAAATTCTGACATTGAGTTATGATATGAATATAATAATATATTACGAATTAATAGACAATGTAATACTAATTAAAAATAAATAAATAAATAAATAAAAAATAATAACAATAACAAAAATAACTATAAAACAAAAGTGAAAAAGACAATTTAGAATAATTAAAGCCAAACAAAAAAAAAATTGTCCACCCGCCAGTTGAGTGTTTACAGTGTATACTTGTTCATAAGAAAGAGAAAAAGAAGAAAAAAAAACACACAATAAAAAATATGAACTACTTAAGGATATAATATATACAACAAATACCTACTTATGGGCCGGGGTAATTAGCTGGTAGCAGGGACAGAATTTTTAAAGAAATAGATTGCCAGTAAAAATATATAGGTATATAATAATAAGTGTTTTAATTATGTTGATGATATCAGTACGTATATCAGAGAGGGGGAAGGAGCACAACATTAATTAACACAACACATTGACAGATACTTATTCCCAATGTGTTCCCAATTCCCACACTAAGCCAACCTGACACTGGTGTCCCTGCTCTCCGCGAGAATTCGCCACAAAGAAGAAAGATACTTATTTGACAGTATTATCAGCGTAGAAACAACAATTCAGACCTTCTTGGCAGCACGCCTAGGTCTCGAAGAAGCAGTCCTTATCGCGTCCGCTGTCATGGGAGCATCCACCGGCACGATGTTGCTCATATCGCCGTTGGAGGCGACACGATGCCGCGCTCCATCAGCCCCCAGTACGTACACGCAGCCGTCCCTAGTCCAGCACTGGCTGACGCCAAACCTCTCTCGTGCTGCCATAAAAGTGTTGTGCCGTGATTTAGTGAGGAATTCTGACAGTGTTATGCCAGACCCCTTCAGCTTAGTTTTTGAAAGCCAGATGGAGTCCCGAACCACCACACTCTGGAGTTTGATCACTATTGGCCTGGTTTTATGACTGGAACCCTCACACCCCATACGGTGACACCGCCTGATGTCACTCACTGTGAAATCCGTCATCTTCAGTTTGTCTCGGATGACGTCTGCGACAACCTGCGCTGTCTCCTCTCTTTTATGTTCTGTGACACCATGCAGCAGCAGCATCTTACGTCGTCCCCTCATCTCAAGACGATCAAAGTCCAACGCAAGCATCTCCACTTGCTTTTGAAGATTCTGAAGTGCCTGCAGTGTAAACATCTTAAAGGCAGCGAAGTCAGCAGCCAGATTATTGGAAGTGGTAGATTTATCTGGGGCTTTCTGCAGCTCGGCTTCAAACACAGACATCCTTTGATGAAACATCTCCATCATACTAGTGAGTGTATCCTTCATAGCTTCCATAATGGTATGGTATGTCAATATAATAGTAAAAATAAACACTCAACTGATAGGAATGTACTTAACTTTGAGTTAAAAACATAAAAACATTTAAAATTTAGTTAATTTAAATTTAATTCAAATATTTTAACAGGAGCAAAAAAAAATCTTAATGTATTTCACAACTACCCACGTAGTATCTCAAATGGTTAAAATAGTTGTGACATCCCACAGTAGCTAAGGACAGGGACAACTTTGTTATTGGTTGTTGAGGATCGGAGTAACATAGATGTGTGACGTTTGGCTGCTAAAAACTGGAACATCTGTTCATGTTCCCATTACCATGAGTGATTTTGCTCCGATCTGTGATAAGTCCACATTAGAAAAAATGTATGAAAACAACCCCTATTGGACGCAACGCAATGCAACTAAGCTACACATATAGCGTAACTTCTTGCCTGCATTATCCTTGAAGGAGTCGCATGTGGCGATTCGGGACCTATTCATTTTTACGGGTAAGGGGGCCGGCCTCACACCAACCACTTTCGTTGAAGTGGTGTTTCCCAGCTCCCGAGAGAGCTGGTTCTCATTTCTTGTGAAGGCTGAGTACACCTTGCCGGTATTTATTTTGGGTTTGGAATAGACACCAAAATAGGAAATCATTTCTGACACCCTCGTTGGGGATCGAACCCTTGCTCTCGGCATGGAAGGCAAGCATTCTACCAACTGAGCTATCGACCTGACTTTTTACGAGCTTGGTCGTCGCTGCAAAGCGCCGATTCTCAAGCAAGGCCCAGTTGCTGTAAGGCTGGATGAACCTTTTGATCACCGGTCTTTAGTAAAGGTTTATGAATTTTTCAACCTAGCAAAAAGCAAATTTAAAAATACAAATGGTATATTTTTTGTGCTCTGCCGGGTTTCGAACCCACAACCTTCCATTTACGAGTTCGAAGTGCTACCACTGGACTGCGGACCGGACAAAAGTTATTATTGAATTTTTTGTGCTCTGCCGGGATTCGAACCCACAACCTTCCATTTACGAGTTCGAAGTGTTACCACTGGACTGCGGACCGGACAAAAGTTATTATTGAATTAGTTTTAAGTATCAAAATAATACAACATAAATTAAATGCTGCAATTTTTAACTTAGCAAATAACATATTGTTTGTAAGAATAGAAGGAGATTCGCGCAATCATATGCAAAAGTGTATTAATGAGTTGTATGGAACCAATGTCGTCAATCTATGATTTAATTTTGAAATCAAAATAAGTACATGGAAACACATGAAAATAAAATCCAAATTGCTTCATTTGATACCAAACAACTCAAGTAATTTACAAAAATAGAGATTCTTCCAATTAATTATTAGTTGCATTGTAAGGTATTGTAAAAGCCAGCAAGTTCATACACAAAAATGCAAAAAGTAGCAAAAATAAATTATTAGATATTATTTTAAAACAAAACGGTAAAATTAAAGGGGAATCTGTACGGCGAGAATAAAACATTTATACATACACTAACCTTGATTATATAAATCGAAAATGTATGGAATATATGACAGCACTCTTAGTGAGTGATTTAGTTTTCATACATTTTTTTGATTTATGAAATCAGGGTGGCTTTATGCATTGCTTTAAACTCGGGGTACAGAAAAAAAACGGAAAAAGAATGGCTCTTACTCGGCAATGTGAGTTTCCATAAAGATGATGATGTAGACCATACAGGCCGGTACAATGGCTGCGAATGCAGCTGGAACTGGGAACGGCTTATCATCAGACCCGGTGAAAGAGACCAGCCATCCTCTGGACGGGTCGCTTGGGTTCAAGCCTTCCGGTACGCTGAGTTTCTCCGTGTAAGTTTGCCTGACGAGGTATGCCACAGTGACGCTGATAACTATGGAAATGGGTACGCCAAAGTCACCGAGGGCTCTTCGGACCTGAAAATCAATTCACATCAGAAGATTTAAGGGGTAGAAAAGAAGAGGAAATGTGTGAAAAAAGGGATGGATACAAATGGGATGAGAGAAGTACGTCAGGAGAGGAATAAATGCAGGGGATTCTGCAGAGGTTCTGGCAACCCCTATTCAAATAGCGACATTTAGTTTAAGACTTAAAGTGCGTGTATATACCTATAAATGTTCTTTGAATAATAGGTTGGTATGAGATTCTTCATGCTGTAAGCACATGGTTCACTTTAACCAATGTCACCACTATTTCAAGGAAAGGCGGCAGGAGTTTCAAGGTTAATGTTCATGAAGATTCGGTTTGCTTTGTAAGCACACATATTGTCACCTTAGTGCTTGTTTGGCTTATGTCCATCAGAGGTAATTTCATATGAGCAATGTTTGTGTACGGACCAATGTGTCGTAGAAAATTGGACATTGATTTTAAAAATATTAAGGACAACTCTCACATTATTGAATTAAACGTTTTTTTCTTTGCTCAGATTGTGAAGAATGTGATTCTTTAGACATTGTGATTGAAAGGTCATCTTTCAATCAAATGGTAGATAAGCCAAACAAGCACTGAGGGGACGATGTAGCATGTGTAAGCGCAAACTTACACATGTCTGCTTGAGGGCATGTATTAAATATGAACCTTCAATGACAACATATCTTTGCAACTTTGATTGTAGATTATAGATAATAGAATGTGCACAATTACTTACACTTCTACCAAGGAACTTTCCATTTCTAAACTTCCTAAGATAGAAAGCGAGCGAGAAAGTTCCCAGTGTGAGGAAGGTGGAAAACAGTGCCGTGTTGGGTTGATTAGTTATCTTGGTGAACTCTTGCACGGGGCTCTCCATCAGGTTGGCAGGATCGTCGGAGAAATTCCTGAAGGTGGAATTGGTGACCATCGGTTCGTCCATCATCATGGTGTCTTCCGTCTTGTTCATGTAAGCCAGTCCACTGTCGAATACTGTTGACGCAAAGCCAGCGATTGCCAGGGTGCCGTAATGCTCCAGAAGTGGGTGTGCTCTGTAGATTGATATGAGCTTGGTGACTGGCTCCGAGATGAAGATGAGCGAAATCAGTGATGAGAATATATCCTCGGAGAATCTGAAATAAATTAATTAAAAATTTTGAAATTTAAAAATACTTACAGGTAGGTATAATAAATCCATATCTGAATGGTACATTTCAACTATCCATTTATTGCTACTTTGACTTATTGGTTGGTATGATGCTGACCACCCCTCTATAATCTATAATCTAAATTAAAAAAATATATTATACTTAAGATTAATATTAAATGCAATCCCATAAGCAGACACATATAAGTTCACGCTTACACATGCCGCATGTGAACCTACAACATAAAAACCTCATCTCAAATGAACATTAGCCCTGTAACTCTTGCTGACCTTCCCTGAAACAGGGGCTACATTGACAAAATTAAACAAATTTAACTTTGTTTGATAATTTTGTTTACAGTTTTTGTTACATTGTTGTAAGTTACATCCATCGCATTTTAAAATGAATCTTTACCTAGTTAATTTCTTCACTAGTACGCTTCCTTCGAAAAACCCAACAATAGCCGCGATGACAAACAGCCACATGCTCATATACAGTCTTATTGTCAAGAAGTCGATTCCATTTTCCTGGCATATGGAGTAGACGCTTTGGTCAAAGAGCAAGAGTGGACCAGTTGTTCCCACCACCATGAGAGGCTGGCCGGCCAAAAGAGCAAAGAGAATTCCAGCGACACAAGTAGACAGAAGCGTCTCAGATATCCCAATCAAGTTGTTGGTCTTTTCGGCGAAGAGTCCTCCGAAGGTGATGGCAGAAGAGAGGGCAGCAAAGAACATGAATATGGCCGCGGCAAAGCATTGTCCGTTTAAGCCGTCTGTGATGTCACTGATGTAAAACGGATAGCGACGTTTTATGTCTCGAAAGGCACCTGAAAGAAAAATAAAAAGTGTTTTAGAACAGATTAATGCATATCAAATTTGTATTAAAAAGAGTCAACAAAGCGTCAGAGTTCAGTCAATCTAGAGAAGAGTATATTTGAAAATTAAATAATTAGTTCTTAAGCTATACTGGGAATCGAACTCTGGAGTTCTGATTGCATTACCGTAACGTTGACCACTTGAATATAGACCGGTCAGCTAAAGATACTTTTTAAAGTTTTTTGAATATTGACCCTTTGTAAGTAAGTGCGGGTAAATTTACATATGCCTGATTAGTTTTAAAAACTGCATTTAAGGTAATAAGTAGGTACACACTGAAAGAATTTCATGAAATGGTACGGAGATTTTTTTGGGATTCAATTCTAAATTACCTGAAAAAGACTCTCCAAGGTTAACATATTTTGTCAATTACATCAGTCTGTATGAATATGAACAAAACCAGCTTACCTCCAAATGGATATCCAGTTCTTTCAAGCTGATCAGGTCTGAAAAGCTTGGGATGCTCTTCTTCCTCTCTTGTTGGTATCAGAGATGCTTTTCCATCTGAACTGACTGTATTCTCAACCAATTTCTTCTTCTCCAAAGCCTCTTGCTTGCGCCGCATAATCATGTTAGATGTTGCTTTCAACGTCTCAAAAGGCAGCAAAGCTTGATTAGACCAATTCCCAGGAGGCAAAACGATGGAGTCATCCAAGAAGCAATTGATTCCTGAAAGCAGGTCTTTTCTGGCTTCTGCTTTGTAAGCGGTGTCGTTGAAAGAAGTGTTTGACATCAAAGTGGCAATGGATCTTCCAACTTCATGGTAGTCTAACTCTTCATCATTAGGACCCATCAGGATAAACATGAATCGAACCGGAATTGGGACTTCAGTGACAGATGGCATCATTATACCATGAGCTAAGCGCACAAAGGAAACAGTTGGTTGTCCAAGAAATTCCACATGTCCGACCAAGACAGTTGTAGCCTCTGATCCTTCTGGGATCCTCTTCAGTATTGATTCAGGGTTGGTTTTTTTGATGTCTTCCTGGGAAGCCCCAACGTATGTTTCTTCTTTCATAGTTATTGAGACTTGACCATCTTTTGGAGAGCCGTTCATTTCAATAGCTGGTGTATCGGATGCTTGTCTTGCTCGGTCTTGTTCTCCAACATACTGAAAAATCGTGAAATATATCAAATCATTTCAACACGAAACAGTTTGATATTTTTGTAGTTCATTAAAAAAAGCTGTTCATGCTTTGCTTATGATCTAAAAAAATAAAAGTCGGTAAAAAACGTGGATTAAAAAATAAAAACAAATTAAAATGTAAGTAAGATAATAAATCCTTGAAGCTTCTGAAACGAACAAGCATATAACTTAAAAAAATACTTTAGAAAACCAAAAAATAAACATATTATAAGTACACAAAACATTCATTACAGAAAAAAGTACATACATAACTAAAAAACAATGATAGTGTAAATATGTTCATTTAGAAATTATAATGAAGAGCAAGTAGGCAATGCTTAAAAATAATTTTATGTTTTACATTCCTACCTATGAATGTAAAAATTGTAGACAAAAATCGGCCATGAGGATGAAAATAGTCAAACTTTCACAAAAAAAAAAACACACACACACGCAAACATAAGAAGATAAGATCTAATGAAAACTACGACTTAGTTCATATAGCACTAATTACACAAGAGCAGAACGTGTATCATCGTGATCAAATTTAACAAAATCTTAATGGAATTATGAACAATTTTTTTGATATTCATTTTGAGAAGACTTTAAAATATTTTATATTCTTGAAAAGTCAGTTTTCAAGATCGTAAAAAAATTGCGAGCACATCACTGTTTATTTTCAACAACAATTCTCTAGAAAGTCTAAGAAATATGCTAAAAATTTAATATGATTGAGCTAACGTTACTTATTGCGAATCAAAATGATTACTAACGCCGTCTTAAGTTAATTTTTGAGAATCCTGTTCGGGAGACTCCCCAGATTTCAAATAATCTAGAGATCTAAGACAATTGTTAAAGGGAACTTCGTCTTGTCATTTTTGTATAAAAATATGTTGAAATATTTTTCCTTACAACTTCATACAAGTCGCCAAGGGAGTCTTTGCTCCCGGAAGTATAAATTGAAGTTTATTTTTCTAAAACGTCCTGGGGGCCCCCTAGGACGTGGGGGCCCTGGATCGGACGCACCGCTCGAACCGCCCTGAATCGGGGCCTGGCTCACTTAGAATGGTTATATTTTTTTAAGAACTACCACTAGATTTCTGAGTTCTGTTCAATCAACTTTGATACACATTTTGTTCTAGCGGATGCAGGGCATATAAGTCTTCGTTGTTTACTGCTGTTGGCGTGGCCGTGTTCTGGGCGCTGTGTCTTCGGCAGAGACGTTGCGATGGAGAAACCAGCGTTGTGGAACAGATTGAGCATCGTGCCAGAGGTCCTGCAAGGGTGCTGCGGCGACCTCGTCCTCCCACACCACTCTCCATCCACATGGACTTCGTAACGAAAGAAACCAGTCAGCAACAATAATAGAGCTTAAAGCTTACACGCTCGGTGGTCGACACTGAAGAGTTTCTATCCATGATCTGTTGCCGTGGTCTATCGGAGCTGCAGCTAACATGGCTCCATGGGTGAAGCGTCAGGAAGCTTCAACTTCGAGATAACATGGCAACAGATCAGAAGACCGGAAAGAAACTCTCCTCTGTCAGAAATAACGATAATTTTAATTTTCTGAATGAGTACAATAATATTTTTAATGGAGTTGGAACCAATTTTCAAATTTTAGATAGCACTCAGTACAAACAAAAATAGGTGACAAAAGATTATTAAAGAAATATTTTCAAATTGAGCATTTTTTAAAGTTATTGAATAAATTATTTTTTGCTTTTAAGCAGTGGATGCCCTTACGTTAAATGCTTATGTAGGTGGCTACAATAATAAGCAACCATAAATTAAATATCTATTGGTCGCTATTCTTTTAGCAACTCATCCGGGTGACGTCACAATTTCTTGCAACTTTTTTGTTCCGACACCATTGTTGTAGATTGATGCAAATACACGAGATGTGATTATTCAAGGAAATATAACATCGTTTTATTCCACGTAATGAACGTTGTTTATGATATCAAAAGAAGTTCACGTAGCAAGCAAGAAAATAACAGAGGGATGTAAGTTTTGCATTAACAAGAAGTTATGAAAGGTTGTGCATATGGTTGGTTTGAAAAGCGTATGCAGTGGTTAGAAGAAGTGGAGAACATTCTGAAGAGTAGGTATATAACCACATTCAAAGAAAAGTGAGTTACTTTTATAGTGAGAATTTTAGTTTCTATTGACTGCGTAAGATAAGGTTTTTAAAAAAAATTAGATACGTGGTTTTACTTAACTAACTCTTTAGTATATATTTTTAATGAGAATTCGCAGATATGAAATTGCCATCTTATTTTTATACAAAAAAATACCTACTGTAATATGATCTACGAGAGATAAATGTTGTACAAGGTTTGATTGTATTGTCAAAACCATTACATGGATTACAAAATGCGAGTAGAGAAGAGCCTCAATAACCTATTTCTCATCGAAAAAAAATATTATTTAATTTTTTTTTTTAACTGAAAACGAATTAATGATAAATTAAAGTAATTTAAAAAAACGTTTTGTATTGCAAAAGATAAAGCTTTAATTCGAAATAAAAGTACGTAAAGGCAGACAGAAAATAAAAAGTAAAGACAACTCTAGATTTTTTTTATTAATTTTAGTCTAATTTTGATAAACTCGTGGTGCAAAATTTACATGCACAGTATATTTTTTTAAATTGATGTCACAATTTTCATGATTAATAAACTTTTTATTGTTTAACTTTCATTATCAGCACAATTTCGTAGCGATGTGCTGTTTTGAAATTATTAATCTTTACTGAGAACGGTGCATGTTATTTGATTTCGATGTTGCTATATTGAATGAAGATATTGACTCTTCCAGAAGCAAAACTTGAATGCCCTGAGCGTTTTCAGTATTAGATTCGTAGAAAAAAAGCTAATAATAGTCTATATTGATCGAAATGACGACAATTACGTATACGACAATTACTTAATTACGAAATACGTACGGATGAAAACAAAAAAAAAACATCGTGAAATTAATCTGACAATGGAAATTTTAAAACCTTGATGTCTACTGAAAAATAAATCTAAATATACGTATATAGGCTTATGAATTTTGAGACATATTTTGTACACTGCGTAGCAGATTAAAAGTATTCCATTCCTAGGAAAAAAAATAGTAGCTAAAAAAGTATACAACATCGCGTAAATTTCCCTATCTAATCTAATCTAATCTAAGCTGCAAAGATATATATCATTTAAGATTTATACTAAATGCATTCCCACAAGCAGATATGTATAATTTCGCGCTAACACATGCCGCATGTGGACCTACAATATAAAAACCCAATCTCAAATGAACATAAGCCTTACAACTCTTGCCGTCCTTCCCTGAAACAGGGGTGACATTGGCAAAGTGAAGCAATTTTTATATTATGGGTGGTCAGCCGCATAACAACCTATAAGTCAAGGAACATACATGACAAATTACATTTTCCAAACAACAACAATGGGAAAAATACTTAAAGTTCCCTTACGGATAAAGTAATCCAGAAGTGCTTTTCTGCTAAATTCCTTAAGACGTTCAACCGACGAGATAGCGATTCTATCTATAATTTAAGCTGCAAAGATACGTTAACATTTAAGGCGTGTTATAAAGCTAAATCTGCCATTTTTGTTTCTTACACTTTATGGTCTTAGCAAAATAGTTACAGTACTAAAAAAAATCAAACATGTTAATTATTTTTTTATCTTAATTTTAAAGTTTAAACAAAAAATATAACTTAAGGATTGCCACCACAAAAAAATATTTAAAAAAACGCGTTTTTTTACATTTTTAGCTTTTTTTTCGTGTGTGCTGTATTTTTGATTTTTTTTTTGCTTTTTAATTATAGAACTATACATTGTTTAGGTTCCGTACTTAAATTTTTTTTTATAATGTCAATAGTTTTTGAGTAAATATGGAAAAACTGTGTTCTTTGATTTAACAAAAATTTAATTCATTAAGTAGTTTCAGTTTTTCCATATTTACTCAAAAACTATTGACATCATAAAAAAATGTTAAGTAAGGAACCCTAACAATATGTAGTTCTGTAATTAAAAAGCAAAAACAAAATTCCAAAATACAGCACTCACGAAAAAAAGCTAAAAATGTAAAAAAAACGAGATTTTTTAAATATTTTTTTGTGGTGGCAATTCTTAAGTTATATATTTTGTTCAAGCTTTATAATTAAGATAAAAAAAATAATAAACATTCTTGTTTTTTTCATTTCTGTAACTATTTTGCTAAGACCATAAAGTGTAAGAAACAAAAACGGCAGATTTAGCTTTATAACACGCCTTAAGGCTCATATTAAATGTATGCCCACAGACAGGCACATGTAGGTTCGCGCCTACACATTCTGCATGTGTGCATACAAATAAACAAAACCTCACATGAACATAAACATAGGCTATAACTCTATAAGTGATTAAATTCTATCTTTGTATTTCTATGTTAGTTTTAAGGTAGCACCCGTCGATGGTAGATATTGCACTACCGAAACTAGTAGTGCATTACAAAATTAACTCACAAGTGAATTAAAACAAAGTTTTTTATTAAAAACAAATTATAAACATAGGCATTGGCAAAAGTGAACCGATTTTTACAACGCGGGTGGTCAGCCTCATACCAACCTATCAGTCAAAACCAGCCAAAAATAAGGTGTCCGGTGATTTTTTTATCTATGGAGTCCTTTCGCAAGCGCTGGCAAGTTCCGAGTTGGATTGATATCCAAAATGTAAGGAATTCAGCAGAATACGGCTTCAGAAGATATAGAGTGCGGTAAATACAATATTCCGAACGCTTGCTGACTAGAATTGTTGAGCACGAAGGTGAAGTTATTTTTATTTAACTCGGATTATCAAGGCTCTACCGTGCAAGTTAATTAATTAATTTTGAAAAGTATTTTTTGTTATTTTTGGACGTAATGAATCATTAAACACATCTGATGTAAAAAGTATTTACAAGAAAAAACTGCGTATGCCATACTTATCCAAAGATGAATCTTGAAGGGTACGAGTAAATTGAAAGAATGATTAAATTATACTCGACTAGTAAGTGAGAATATGATTATTCAAATGTAAAAAATACGTAAATTTTTTCTTTCTTTTATTTAAAATATGTTGTCAGAAAAGCTTAATTCAAAATTCCTGAAATTATATACGAGTATGAAGGTTTTGTAAGAAGTACTCAGAATTTCAGCGGAATAAAACGATGTTGTATTTTTTCCTGGTAAAGAATAAAATATCTTGACTTCTAAAATAAAACAGACATTAAAAAAATGTTTAGTATATTTTATGGAAATAAAATGATATTTTTAATAATTCCCCCAAAATAAATAGAATAGAAATCAACAAATAAACATCGTGTTTTCATTAAAATTAAAATGAATTGTCTGGCGAAGTAATGAAAAAAAACCTATTATTAGCACAATCACACTGATTTATTTTTACATCAAAATTATTTTGAACTTGATACATTTTAGTCTTTTCAAATAAATAAGTTATTTTTAAATCTGCAAAAATAATTATCTCTTCATTGTAACAAAAAAAAAAAGTAATCATGTCTCAAAAAGTTATTGGAAAAAATAATGAAAGCTACAATTACAACTCAAAAGAAATACAAAAAATGTTCTTAAAATAGTCAAGAAGAAGGCAAAATTTATTATTCTGAAATAAAAATATACAATTATGAAAGCAAGTATACAAAGAGTAGCGTTTTTATTTCGTAATGAAATATTTGTACACTTATTTATAGCTTCAAATCAAAAACTTTTGTAAATATTTAAAAATATAAATGGTACAACATTGTTTTAATTCACTTTATTTTTTTTATTTTTGCTCGAATATTTTCGCCTAATGAGGCATCTTTGGGAGCAGAATAGTTACAAATATCCAATCATGATGCCTCATTAGGCGAAAATATTCGAGCAAAAATAAAGTGAATTAAAACAATGTTGTACCATTTATATTTTTAAATATTTATAAAAATGGACCTTCACTGTGTTAACAGATTTACACTAAAAAATATTCAAAAACTTTTGTTTCTTTGTTAGAATAAAAATGGAGGCTCTTTTGTTATTGCTTCCTAATTTATCATGACTTAATGATTCGGATTTGATGGATGATAAATGGCTGCGATAGGGGAGTACAAACATTACACATTCATATTTTCTGATAAGAAAAGATAGCTCACCTCTGGGTCCTATCATTGAGCAAGTTAAAAAGTAGAATAACAAATGTGAATGGTCAATAAAAAAAATGTTCAAATGTATACATTTCGTCAGTTGTAGGTAAGCCAGAACTTATGTAAATATTTTTTCGTTAAAATTAATAACAATAATAGTATGTAGATGTACTATAACTTATTTAAAAAGGAAATAATTTTAAAAATAGCACATCAATCACTCAGGTATCAATACCTGAAGTTTTTTAAAAGCTTACAAACTGTGGCGTTGGTTTACTTTAAATCGTTAATTAAAAAGGTTTAAATAATAGACTCAGAAAATCACAGGAAAGGATATTCTAAATTGTTTTATTAAAGCTGTATTATTAAATGGAAAGTAGGTAAAGATGTAAGCCTTAAGATTTGATCCACAAACGTCTTTGTATATAAGGCAAAATAACCAGGATAAAAAGAACACCTACGCACTTAAGGCGACGAAATTAAAGGAATAATGTTCAGCGGGGTGCAAGGTTTTTTTTTTATTTCAAGAAAGCAACATTTTTATTTATTTCCTCCAGCTTGCGATATTTTCCTGTACGTAGGTACAGTTTTTAAACATATCAAAAGTCCATTGTTATAATTAACTATGAATTGCTGACATTCTTAAAAGTTTAAGTGCGCTTTGACTTACTTGTAAGCTCGTGTAGCTAGCGTGCTTTTTCAGAGCTGATCGAAGACTTCTTATGTTCTCGTCCACAGGCTTGTGCTTCATGAGAAGAGTCCTCATAACTGTGGCCTTGTCGTCTTCCTTGATCAGATCCTCCAAGTACATTTGCTCTGTTATCCTGCAAAAATATTTTATTTTAAATTTCCCGTTCATAAATAGGTACAAACCTTCACATTTCTCTTTTGAATGTAGACACGTATTGAGCGTGAAAAATGCTCTCTTAGGTCCGGTATTTTCAATTTTAGCTTATGTGGCTTTAAACTGATAACAAAACTACCCACACGATTGACATACTTCTGTGGGTCCTTTTCACTCAGTATAAAGTCGCTATAGTAACGTTGAAAATACCGGGCCTTAGTAACTCTTAAAAAAAACAGTAGTATTATGATTTAATAAAGGTGGGGAACTAAACGCGAAGTAGGTTTAACTAAGTTATTAAAATATGTATGTATGTCCTGATGATGATTTTTGACCTCCATTTTGTAATATCTTGCCACTCTAAGGACGCTTTATGTATAAGTCATCTGGATGGCTGGTCAATAGCTCAGTTAGTAGAGTGCTTGCATTCCATGCCGAGAACCCAGGCCAAAATCCCACCGAGGGTGTCAGAAATGATTTCGGTTTCAAATAAACACCGAAACGTGAAATCATTTCTGACATCCTCGTCTCGGTGGGATTCTAGCTCAGGCTATCGGCATGGAATGCAAGCACTCTACCAACTGAGCTATCGACCGGAGTCCAGAAGGACGAAGGAAAGAAGGTAAGAGTACATTAAACAAGAGGCTATACTGAAGGGGTGGATTGTTAAAAATTCACTAGTAATAGTAGGGGACTGAAAAATAAAAGCGATGGTCAGACAGCGTTGACAGCAAGTGATGAAAGAGGATTAGACTTCCCCCGGGTCGCCATGACAATGGCATTATAATCATGTTGCACTGTCGGTCACGGTGTATAGTTGTTAGAGCTGGACTTATAAGCAAGCCGATAATCATGGACCTACCGGCCTGTTGTTCCGACAAACTATGGTATGGTTTCTCAATCGGGCTACCTTTTGAAAATTATCACCCTACGCCACTGATATCGACATTGTTAATTGGATTAATGATATTCAATGGGAGAGGGGAGAATAATCGATATGGGATTATCATATCCCTACATTATTCTGCTTTTACTATTACCTAAAATTCGCATGTATTCATAGATAAAACACAAAGAAAGAGAACCTTCTTTGATTACGAATGCTAAAATTTAAATTCAAAACAATGAAGGAAATAATATGGTACAGCCCCTATCGTCTGATATAATCTAATCTAACCTAAGTTGCAAATATATATAAACATTTAAAATTCATATTAAGTGCATGCCCACAAACAGTCGAGTGGTAGTTCGTGCGTACAAATGTTGCATGTGTACTTAAAATTAAAACCTCAAATGACCATAAACCCCACAACTTTTGCCGACCTTCCCTGGAACATTAGCAAAGAGAATCATTTTTACAGTATGAGTGGTAAGTCTCATACCAACCTATAAGTTAAGGAATTAATTGTTATAATTCATAGATGATGACTATAATTCAGCATCTTCCTTTGATCTAATCATTACAGGCTATACCTTTAGTTTTTTACTCTCACCTCGCCTATCTCACTTCGACTGCGTAAATTTAAAACGAATCGAATACACGATGGTACTTCTAGAGAGTGATTTAGTTTTCATACATTTTTTTTCGATTTACACAATCGAGGTAACTTAACGCAATGTGTCATATTCAGTGTTATTAAAATTTGATTTTTTGAAATTTTGATACCTGATGATGACCTTCTAGGTCGAAAACGTTAGTAACTTACTCTAAAGATTGTAATCTTTTTAAATATATTCATGTGAAAATAAACAGTGTTTTTGAATTCCTCAAAAAATTTTAAACTATAACAGTATGAATTTTCACAGTGTTAATACACAAACAATACAAAATATTATTAAAATTATCGCAATACTAAAAGAGGAGTTTTTTAAAAGGTAAATATTTTCTTTGTTTACTAATGAACTCACCTGTACGCCACTCCAGCCAGATCTTTCTCATCCAAGTCCAGAAGTAGCACTCCAGAAGTCAGGCATCTCCTCAGGTTCAGCAGCGAATGGAAGGACAGAGAGGACACTTGAGGTTTGCCCCATCGTCCGGCTCCTGGCATGACTTGTTCCTCGTATTTGATCCAACGACCAGTTTCTTGCCAGACACGATCTTCTCCAGAGTCGGTGAGCTCATTCAGTTGTACGAACATCTGAGTAAAAAAAATAAAAAAAATAAACAAAATTCATCTTGCTTTAGACGTATGATGCAGGATAGTTTCTGAGTGAAAATTACTTTATATTGCTATAAGCCACTTCTGAATGTAACGGCTAAGAAAACAAAACATAGATTTTTTATTCTTACTTATGACTTTTTAACGTTTAATTTTTTTTTTTATATAATTGAAGAATTGTCAAATTATAAAAGATTTTCCGTTATGGTGATTATTGCAAACCCAAAATTAAAAAAAATCTCAACCTTCACAAGAAATAAGATCGTGAAACATCCACATTTCAGTGAAGGGGTTGGCCGTAAGGCAGACTACCTTTTCTGTGAAAATCAATGAGTTCCATTGGCCACATCATAGAGATATAATATACATTAATGGGCCACATAGACGCGGAAAATAGCTGCACTGCGTACCTTAATACATATGCAGCTTGTGAAGTTACGTGATTTATTTTATTGTATTTGTATTTATTGAAAAAAGTGATTAAATTCATTCAGTATTATTTTTAAATGTACCCTTTCAATTAAAATTCAATCCCATATAGAAAAAAAAACATTATTTAAATTTCTGTGTAACTACATGATTTTCAAGTATTTTTAATGCAATTCTTTGTTTCTAACAGTGAGAACGTTTACCTTTAAAACTCTTCAAGTGAGGTGAACATGTTTGCACGCTACTTTCTTCCCGTTTTTCTTTCAAACAATAAAACTTAGAGTTTCCTCGGGTACGTTGCACGTCTTTGAAACATTACAGAAGCACTCAGCTCAGTAGGTAACGTTACTTGTACTTACGTTGTGAGGACTGTGGTCGTACAGTTTCTTGAGGGCTGACGGAGAAATCAGGTTGTGAAGGTTTCCGTTTCCTTGCTGACGGTTTATGTTGACCATTGTCGGCTGAAACAATAAACCGAATATTGGTGGTTATTTACAAATTAAATTAGATAAAAATATTGGTGATTCAAAGCAGTTTATTAAAGCATTGTAAATAGATAATTATGCGACTTGTTTTTTTTCCATAGTTAAGTTTTCGTTTAGGTTGTAGTTTGGTAAAAAAAAATCCTAACTTAAATAATAATTGTCTTATATGCTAAATGCGTTTATTATCACATATTGACTACATTATTCTTGTAAGTACTCACTCGTGATTTGTGAGATGCTGTTTTATCTAAAAAAACTTTTTTTGAAAAATATGACACAATTCTCGTATTAGTTTTTCAAATACTATGCAAAAGTGTCAGATTCTCATTTAATAAAGTAGAAAAAAGTATGATAATCATTTGCAATCAAGTGCCTAAAAAGCGGATTAAAAAATACGTGATTTAGTTCAATTATTTTGGTTTTATTTTATTAAAAGTGTCACTAAAACGTACAAACCCCGCTTCAACTATTTTGAGTTTTACTCCGTTTAGAAAATTAACTTTACTGTAAGCAAATTGTGTTCCAGTAGACCAATATTTTTTTAAGGAATGAGGGATAAGTATCCACACAAAACTACGGTACAGAAATATAATATACATAATATGTCGGTGTTATGGCCGAGGGGGCCAAGTGGGCCGATCGTTCTAGCCGCTAGCGTATTTAGAATGGAATAACGTTGGTTCGATCCCCGCCCGGGTCATTTGACCATAACTTTGACTCTGGTTCAACAGGTGTTATTGGGTAATTATTAGTTAATAATTCATTAAAATAAACAATAGTGAATCATTAATTGATGATATTAATACCTGTTTCTGGCCAGGCAGAATAGGTTGGTGAATTGCATTCCTCTTCACAAATCTTTTTTTTTTAAATTAATTAAAATTAATAATATCTAGGAGATAAAAATAAAAAACACTTTGTATTCGATTACTATGAGTATTTTATTTAATTTAATACCACAACCGGTTTCGCAAACATCCGTTTGCATCATTAGGTGGATAAATTAATTAAATTATAATATTAAGTATAACTTAAAAATTCAAGTATTAATTTATCCACCTGATGATGCGAACGGACGTTTGCGAAACCGGTTGTGGTATTAAATTAAATAAAATACTCATAGTCATCGAATACAAAGTGGTTTTTCTTTTTATCTCTTAATATGAACGATTACAAAGTTAATGCCTCTACAATCAATAAAAAAAAGTAATAATATCCACCTACTTTAATTAAAACAAGTCCCGTGAAGGTTTTAGTGAACGTTCAGGATAGCAGCTCCCAGTTATTTTAAAATCTTATTTCTTATCGTAAATAGGTCAGCTAACTAAATGTATAAAAAAATCCAACTAAGACCTTTTTAATGATATTTTTTCACAAGATCAAAATCAGGTCAATTGATTGTCGGGAAGTATTAATTAATTACACTGGCTTAGTAAAAGAAAGACAAGCTTCAAGGAGCTCTGCGGTCGTACTAATAATAACCTACATATTTTGTATAGATAGTTGACTTTGCCAATGTCACCCTTGTTTCAGGGAAGGTCGGCAAAAGTTGCAGTGTTATTGGGTTTTCATATGTTGTAGGTTCACATGCAGAGCGACCTTATAAGTGTCTGCTTATGCGATTGCAATTAATTGAGCACTTTAAACCCTAAATCTACGTATTAAGTTCAATCCTAGGTAGAAATAACAATTAGAAGTTAAATTTTCAAAGGATTTTGTTTGTTTCCGAGTTAGCTATTAGGTACACAAGTTCTCACATGAATGAATGTATTTAAGAAATAGCTTTTACTTGATTTTACGTAAAATGCTTTTTTACGTGTCAGAATAATAATATTAGGATGATTTATTTGGTGAGCGCTGTTTTTGTGTGTATCACACCTCAAGAGCTCTTTGCGAGTTTGGTCGTCGCTGTAGAAAGCGCCAATTTTCAAGAAAGACCCAGTTGCTGTAAGGCTGGAAGGCCATTTAGTATCCGTCGTTGGTAAAGAAATGGATATGAATTTTTCACCCAGCAAAGAGAACATTTGAAAATATAAATGGTATATTTTTTGTGTGGATTCGAACCCACAACCTTCCACTAGTTAACCACTAGACTACGGACCGTTAGAAGTACTTGTAGTCACAATACAGAGCTTATTAATATAATTGCTTACACGTTCAACAAATTGTGTCTGGTGTAAATGGATACAAAAAAAGAATTTTGGCCATTTTTTTACGAGATGACAAAAGGGATAATATTTTCAAATACATAGTTTTATGTCAGGAGCGAGCATTTAAAATTGATAAAGATAGGCAACAAAGTGAAAATTGCATTACACTTAAATCTGAGAGTGATTCATTAACTTCCTAATGGAGTTGTTTTCAACTGCTACATGGATTTTCAAAGTGAAAACATTTTCATCTTAATTGCACTTACATTTTCCTGTTTGAAAAATTAAAAAAAAATCCTGACCTAAGTCAGAATATGGGAAATCATTAAATTTAAGTTGGAATTACGGTCGTTTGACATATTTACAACTATAATAGCTATACGGTTAAAAATACATATTTGGATATTAGACGAACCGTTATAAGAGAACTTTCATTATTCTTGACGTTTCATCGGCGTCGTAGCCAACGTCTTTAGGAGACACCCTCTCTGCACGACGATTTTCATTCATTCATTTTTCATCCTCAGTCACAACGACCGTGCAGGGTGTATCCTGAAGACGTTGGCTACATTGCCAAAGAAACGTTAAAAATATTTAGTTATTTTAGTTACGTGTAGTTATTTTAATTATAAATACTTAAATCAGTTTTCAAGGTCCGGTCGATAGCTTAGTTGGTAGAGTGATAGCATTCCATGCCGAGAGCTCGGGTTCGAATCCCACCGAGGGTGTCAGAAATAATCTCCTGTTCGGTGTTTAGGTATTTTAAACCTCAAAACAAAATGCCGGCAAGGTTTACTCAGCCTTTACGAGAAATGAGTACAAGCCTCTCGGGAGCTGGAAACCCTCACTTCAATTGAAGTGGTTGGCGTAAGGCCAGCCCCCTAACCTGTAAAAATAAATACTTTTCACTCGACAGATAACACCCCTTCGGGACTAACGCGGCAAGAAGTTACACTATATGTGTAGGTTAGTAAAAAAAAAGGTAATCATTCGATGTTATTAGGTAACAAAAATGTGTTAACGTAACTAAACTTAACTAAGCTACACATATAGTGTTACTTCTTTCCGCGTTATCCCCAAAGGCGTCGTATATGGCGAGTGAATCTATTTATTTTTACAGGTAAGGGGGCCGGCACAGATCAAAGAATAAACTTAATTGTTTTTAGGCTTTCACGGCCGGATCTAGATGCTTGATTTTCTGGTTCCGGGTTTTGACCGTGGTCCATGTTTTTGCTTGTCTTCTTCTTTTTTCTTTTTATTCTTTCTTGAAGACTTTCTTGAAGACTTACAGCTTACTTTTCGTCTCCTCTGTGGGCGACTTCTTCGGAGTTCTGTTCGCTAGTAGTAGTCAGTAGTGAACAGAACTCCGAAGAAGTCGCCCACAGAGGAGACGAAACGTAAGCTGAAAGTCTTCAAGAAAGAATAAAAAGAAAAAAGAAGAAGACAAGCAAAAACATGGACCACGGTCAAAACCCGGAACCAGAAAATCAAGCAATAAACTTTATTCTTTGATCTGTGGGGGCCGGCCTTACGCCAACCACTTCAGTGAAGTGGGGGGTTTCCCAGATCTCGAGGATGCTGGTACTCATTTATTGTGAAGGCTGAGTAAACCTTAATTAAAATACTTTTTTAACTTTGTTACAATTCACTTGAGTTTTATTTTTTAAAAAACACAACCAGTTTCGGGAGAAGCAGTACCTCCCATCTTCAGGTGTAAATATCAACTGATATTTACACCTGAAGATGGGAGGTACTGCTTCTCCCGAAACTGGTTGTGTTTTTTAAAAAATAAAACTCAAGTGAATTGTAACAAAGTTAAAAAAGTATTTTAATTAATTAAAATGTGCTTTCACAAAGTTACTGCCCAAAATCTAAATAATATAATATTGAGTAAACCTTGTCTGTTTTTTTATTTAAGATTTGAAATAAACACCGAAACGGGAAATCATTTCTGACACCCTCGGCAGGATTCGAACCCGAGCTCACGGCATGGAATGCAAGCACTCTACCAACTGAGCTGTCGACCGGATAATTATTAACTATGTTAATTCTGACCTTTTGTATCTTAGAGCGTCTCAAGGCTCTTGGATCGTCGGAGCGATGGCTATCCAGGTCTTCAAGATCCACTTCAGCCAGGGCGGCATCCTCAGGTTGTATGGAGACGCGCCGACCTTCCCTGCGCCATTGGGGTTCTTCTTGAAGAGAGTACTTCCGAGGTCTTCCATGGTGGGAATGATGGTGACGACTGTTGAAATCCAATACAAAATCAATTGGTATTGTCGGAAAATTTGTGCGTGATTTCACCAAAAAATCTGAGAGAAATTCTAAGGGCCTGTTGCACCAACCTCCAATCAATATATATTATGATTGACACATCAAATTTGATTGCTTAATAAGGACGTCGGTTTAATATTTTTCGGAAGTGGGTATTAACATGATGGAATTTAAACAATTTGAACAGCTGATTTACGTATATGCACCCAAATTTTAGATTTTTGGGACAAATCACAGTTAATTTTGTCTGATTGGAGTTTGATGCAACAGGCCCTAAGGGTTCTCTAGGGCGTGTTATTTTAAAGTGTTTTCAAACTGCAAGATTTTCAACAATTATGTCCTTTCATATTGCTTCTGTTTTGAGCTGATAATCAAGCTATTGTTGACCGAGCATGCCCTTAGTATAATATTTTAAATATTGACTTGAAGACTTTTTCAAGACAAAAATACACAATGATGCTTCACAATAGTGATTTAAATATTATACATGCATGTTTCCGTTAACAGAGTAATTGTGAAGATGAACAAAACCTGCCTATTTAAAACATGTTTTATTTTTATTTAAAACACACTAAGGGGATAAAAGGAACAATATTCGTGTCTAAGTGTGTGTTATTAGAAAAATAAATCTTTTAAATACGCAGTTTCCGTTCATTTTTGCTATTCCCTCCATTAATGGAATTACACCTCACTTAAATTTTTGTTTACTGAAACATGTCAACAAAATGAGGGATTGACTTTGTTAAACAAACTCTTAAGTTAAAGCGTTTTTGGTGAAATCAATCTTAAAGGAATCAATTACTCAATACATGGAGTTTTCATTCATGGAGAGTACGTACAAAAGTAAGTAATTTAAAAAAAGTTGCAACAAATTCAAATTCATAAAACAAAAATGTAGAAATCAAAAGTGCATCTCCGAGGTTAGTTTACACGGAAATGGAATGTTTTAACTCTTGTACAGTTAGGTTTTCTTGAAGCGAGAAAACAATGGTAATTTTATCATATTTTCAAAATATAAAACATTTTACTGTCTAGTGGACCAGCCAACATTTATACACTAAACATTTCAGAGGAAAAAACATTTAAAATCAAAATGATTTAACCGAAAAACGCCATTAAAGTAATTTACAAGAAAAAATTGATTTCATAAAAATGTGTATTTGTACTCCGGAATATAGAGACAAATCTTACAAAAAAAACCGTTAGTTAATTTTTCATCATTAATCAGAAATATCGTGATATATTTTTTGTGACAAAAAACTTTATTAAGTAAGTATTCTTTTTTCTTTTATGAATTAGAAGTATCATCAGCTTTACCTATGATTTTACTACAAAAAACGTGAATAAATTCCAGAGTACTCAGTAAAAAATGCCATGCTATTGTTACGAAATTAGGGTTCAATTGTCTTCAAATTAAAAATACACAGGTCTTCTTCATTAGTTATTTATTTTACACAGTTACAAAATTTATTTTCACACTACTTTCTCGATTATTCCATTGGTTTCGGTTCACTGATCAGATGGCTTCGATGTGTTTGTTAGTCGCTATGATACTGGCCCGCTCTGCAGGCCATTCGCACCTTTATACTCTTCAGAGCAGTATGATCCAGAACTAAAGTCGCCAGACGGTTCCAGAGTAATTATTACTTCTCGACGCTTCACGTACTACCTAGAGATACAACCAAAATCCTACCTACAAATGTAATACAGAATTCCTATAATTATAACAAGTACCTACTTAGCCTAGAGAATTCTACACTTATACACAATTATCGATCCTACCTACCTATACCTATGAGGACTCTTATAACTATAACTACCCATACTTATTTCAATATTTATATTTACATAACACTACCCCCCACCTAGACTGTTTCGTCCCGGAACAGTCTTGACTCTGTGTAGGTAGGGGCATGCTGATCTACGTCGACACCCTGTGGTCAGGAAGAAGTGGCAGTCCACGGATTTCTCCCCACTGGCTCTCGGCTGCGCTTGCTCGCAGCACACCATGACGCTGATGCCGACTCCCGAGAACACTGCTTCAATCATACTCCGGATTATCCGCCAGTCTCGATTAGCGCGGCCGCCACCCATCTTCGGTATTGCCAGACGCGCCTGCTGATCCTCCAACATGTAGTCACGCAGCTCAACAAGGCCGTCCCACAATGCCTTGTAGTCCTCTTCCAGGTTGCTGGAATCCGGGACAACCAGGCAGTATGCTTGTTGACGCCCCTTCGGTAGTCTCAGAGCTCTTCCTTGCGGGCTGCTCGAGGGTTGCGGTTCTCCGAATTTGTATCGGAAGACCCGTGCAATTCCTCTAGACATATCTAGATCTTCCGGTACACTGCATGCCAGTGTGTGGTCCCTAGTGACCTCAAATAAGTCCTTGTGGACTTCTGTGGTCACTCCATGGCGAAACTTCTGCCCTGCCTTCGCGTTCTCCCAAAACGTCTCAAAGGCTGGTGATCTTTCGGATGCGACGCACTGTCGTACTTTTTGGGCTGGTTGGTCATCATTATCGCCTAGGTATGGTGAGAGGCGATTGTAGTGCACGACCCTTGGTTTTCCGTTTGGTCTCTTTTTTATGCGGTAGACCACATCGTTGATGCGCTCCAAGATCTCGTACGGCCCGTCCCAGGAACGCTGAAGTTTCGGACAGTATCCTTGGCGCCTCTTGAGGTCAAAAAGCCACACCCAGTCACCAGCTTTGTACCCCATGCTGTCAGCTCTGGTGTCATAGCGCTCCTTCATTTGATCGCTGGCTTCCCCGATGTTCATGCGGACCTGATCATGGATGTCATCCAGCCTCCTGCGAAGGTCTGTCACATAGTCTTCTCCGGCTAAGTCTTCACCTGGTTTGCAGCCAAATTTGAGATCACAAGGAAGTCGCATTTCTCGCCCAAACAGTATGCTGCTGGGAGTCTTCTTCGTCGTTTCCTGAACAGCCGACCGGTAAGCCAATAAGAACAAAGGCAGATGTCGGTCCCAGTCCCGCTGATGGCTGGACACTACTTTGGCTAAGTACCTCCCCACGGTACGGTTCATCCTTTCCACCATTCCATCAGACTGTGGATGTAGCGCAGTGGTCCTGGTCTTGTAGATCCCTAGCCGCTCACACATTTGCTGGAAGATAGCAGCTTCAAAGTTCCTTCCCTGATCAGAATGTAATTCCAGGGGTACGCCAAACCTGCTGATAAATTCGGTAACTAGAACTTCAGTCACGGTTACGGCCTCTTGGTTAGGGATTGAGTAAGCTTCCACCCACTTGCTGAAGTAATCCATCACCACCATGATGTACTTGTTACCCTTCTCAGTTGTAGGAAATGGGCCAGCTATGTCGATGGCAATTCTTTCAAAGGGGCTGCCAACATTGTACTGACGCATTGGTGCTCGCCTTTTCCTTTGCGGTCCATTGGCCGTTGCACAGGTTACACATTTTCGACACCAATCTTTGACGTCTTCGCTGCAGTTGATCCAGTAAAATCGCTCTTTCACTTTCTCCAGCGTCTTCTTAACGCCTAGATGTCCTCCAGAAGTTCCTCCATGCAGCAGTCCAAGGATTTCCGGTACTCGGCTCCTCGGAACGAGGGTTTGCTTTCTTCTAAGTGTGCCGTCTTCCTTCTCGATCTTTCGTTTCAGAAACCCTCCTTCTATCACTATGGATCCCCATTGAGCCCAATAAGCCTTGACAGTTGGTGATAAGGGGGCGAGTTTTTCCCAGGTTGGCCTTTCTCCTTCTCGCGCCCATTCCATCACATACTTCAAGTCCGGATCATTCAGTTGGTCTTGCGCCAATTTTTCATCTTGCCAGTCCTCATCTTCGGTGGTCGTCCTTTGGACAATTGCTACCTTGTCCTCCATCTTGCTGCAATGTTTGCAGTCACTGGCGCATGGTCGTCTGGATAATGCATCCGCATTTCGATGAAGCGTGCCAGGTCTATGTTCGGAGTCATAATCATACTCCTGGAGCCTTTCAATCCATCTAGCCACTTGCCCTTCTGGGTTTTTGAATTTCAGAAGCCAAACCAGTGCAGCATGATCAGTCCGTAGTGTGAATTTTCTCCCGTACAAGTATTTGCGGAAGTGTTCCACTGATTTTATCACGGCAAGAAGCTCTCGTCTGGTCACGCAATAATTTCGTTCTGGCTTGGAAAGCACTTTACTGAAGTAACCCAGAACAGTCTCATGCCCATCCTGTATTTGGGAAAGGACGCCTCCTATCCCCACATTACTAGCGTCGGTATCCAGGATGAACTTTCCATCTTTTCGTGGGTAGCTCAAGATGGGGGCACTTGTTAATCTTCCCTTAAGCTCTTCAAATGCTTGTGCGCAGGAATCACTCCAATGGAAGCGAGTGTTTTCTTCCGTAAGCTTGGTGAGCGGTTTTGCAATGTCCGCAAATCTTGGCACAAACCTCCTGTAATAAGTGCACAGCCCCAGGAAACTCCTAGTTTCATGTTTGTCCTTCAGCACGGGCCAGTCTCTTACTGCCTTGATTTTGGCAGGGTCAACTTCAACTCCACGTTGAGAAACTATGTGTCCCAGGTAATTTACTTGTTTCTTGAACAGGTTACACTTTTTCGGGTTGAGCTTCAGTCCAGCGTCTTGTAGTCGCCCGAAAACTTGCTCCAGATTTCTCAACTGATGGTTGAAGTCCTTTCCCAGGATGATTATGTCATCCAAGTATACCAGGCAGGTTTCCCATGACAGTCCTCGCAGCACATTCTCCATCAGCCTTTCAAACGTGGCGGGGGCATTGCATAAGCCAAATGGCATCACGGTGAACTGCCAAAGTCCAGATCCAGTCGAGAATGCAGTTTTCTCCTTATCTTTGGCATCCAATTCAACTTGCCAGTAGCCACTTTTCAGGTCCAATGTGGAAAAAATGGTGCATCCTGCCAATGTGTCCAAGGTGTCGTCAATCCTTGGCAGAGGGTAACTATCCTTTTTCGTAACATCGTTGAGCAGTCTGTAGTCCACACAAAATCTCGTGGTACCATCCTTCTTTTTCACCAGTACCACCGGGGATGTCCAAGGGCTACTTGATGGTTCTATGATGCCATCCTTGCTCATGTCTTTGATGATCTTGTCAGCTTCTTCCAGCTTTGCAAAGGGTAGTCTTCTTGGAGCCTGTTTTATTGGTCTCGCTTCTCCGGTGTCTATGCTATGTCGCACTACCTTGGTTCTTCCCAGACGGCCATTAGAGTCCTCGAAAATGTTCTGGTAGCGGCAGATCAAACTCCTCACTCTCCGTTTGTTTTCCTCGGTTAGACCTTGGGAAGCGTCGTGGACCAGGGCTTCCAATTGTGTTGACAATTTGTTTCCTTCGCATGACATGTTTGTCATCTGTTGCACAATGGAAGTTATCCTCTCACATCTGCCCAAAACAAAACCTTCATTCATTTTAACTGGGTAGCTGTTCACATTCATGATCTTGACAGGAATGGTCTCCTTTGCGCGAATCACTGTTCTTGCCACCATGACTCCTTTGTTAACATTGTCCATGTTCTCCGGTTCTATCATACAGATTTGGTCATTTGTACTACTGGAATCCAGGCGGGCACTCACTATCATCTCGGATCGCCCCTTCACTTCGGTATTCTTGGCTAGGATAACACGTGCAGCCAGTTCTTTCCGTCTTTGCAGGATGACTTCTTCATTTCCAATTTTAATGGACCCTTTCTTTAAATTTAAACTGCACCCAAATCTGTCCAGTATGTCCATTCCCAATATAACGTCTTCTTCAATGTTGGCCACCAACGTCCGATGATCAAAAGTGGTGCTGCCAATTTGGAAGGTGGCAATCGTCTCCCCATACACCTGTGCTGACTCTCCCGTGGCGGTGTGCAGAGACCACTTTGTTGGTGCAATCTGCTTACCTCGTGCCACTATGTCGCGTCTCAGAATTGTCCTGGTTGCTCCCGTGTCCACCAGTAGTTCACGAGTTACTCCATCTATTATGCCATTGATAAAAATGCTGCTGGCTTTTCCTCTCACGGTTGCGACAGTAGCAGCAGATTTCAGGGCCTCTCCAGCGTGGGTCAACGGTTGCCCCTTCCCATTAACCCTTTCTAGTTTTCCGCAGCCTGTTTTCTGGGTTTCTGAGGCTTGGGACACTTGGTGCTAAGGTGGCCCAGCTGTCCGCAGTTCCAGCAGCGTGGGTCTCGTCTTCGAGGTCTCAGACGTTCCAGCACTTTTTCAATTAGCTCCTCGGTTGTAGGTAGCTTGACCTCCTCTGCCTCGACTGCACGAACCCTGGCGTGGCCCCTGATGGACTGTTTGACAGCCTCAAACTCGAGAGCTTGGCTGAGCGCCTCGTTCAAAGCCTTGGGATGGGCCAGTTTTACGGCTTGTTGCGTCTCCCATTCCCGCAATCCATTTAGGAACTTGTCCACTGCCAAGCTCTCACAGATGTCGTCGGAGGCTGTCGGGTAAGCGTCTCGTACCAGGCGGGCGATGTCCATTTCAAACTCCTGGAGGCTCTCGTTGGGCTTCTGCACCCTTGTGTTCAGCTGCGACTTGTACAGCTGCTCCAGGCACTTGTGGCCATAGCGCATATCCAAGCGCTGCTTCAGCTGCCCAAAGTCACCACGGTTGTCCAGGGGTATGGCCTGCAGAACCCTGAGAGCGTCTCCTCGGAGCGACAGGCTGAGAACCGAAGCCTTCTTCTGCTGGCTCCAGGCTCCCATCATGGCAGCCGTCTCAAAGAGGGTCAAGTATTCCTCCCACGACGTCTTCCCGTCGAAGGTTGGGAGGTTGTGCTTGGCTAGGGAAGGGTCATCATCCCCTCTTGTGATCCTGGTTGGAGTTGAGCATCCCTGGTCGGTCTCGTCGTGAAGGCCGCCTTTGGGGGAGATTCTGGTGGACTCCATCTGGCACTTGTCAGCCAGCTCGGCACGCAGACGGTCCTCCAGGCTTGCCACACGGGCCTCAATCTCTGACATTGCTCGCGAGCTTTCTGCCACTTTCTTCTCCAGCCTGGTCAGGTTGCTGGTCATCTTCTCCTCCAGCCCAGTCATCTTCTCCTCTAGCCCGGTCAGGTTGCTGGTCATCTTCTCCTCCATGGTTGCCAGGTCCTCCTTCAGGGTCTTGGCGTTGTCAGTCATCTTCTCCTCCATGGCAGTGAAGTTTCCCGTGAGCTCCTCCTTCATGGATTTTGTGATGCTGATGTTCAGCTCCTCAAGGGCGCGGTCTCCTCCAGATGCCATGACAAAGTATGCCGGGTCTTCACCTGACCGTTCCAAGGCCTCTATGAGGCGTGCTTGTAAGGCTGCCTTTCCTCCTGAGGTCTCCAGGTCCCTCTCCAGAAGCTCATTTTTAAGCTCAGTGACTTTGAGGTCCTTGACGTTCACTTTAGTTGCCATTTTTTTTTTTTCAAAATTTACTTCTGTACTGTACTGTATCCTGCCGCCGTTCCACTAGGGGTGGCCGGTACCTCCGCAGATGCGCCTCCACTTTTTTCTGTCCTTACAAACCACTTTCATTTCCTCAATATTCATCACCTTTTTCATACATACTCTTCTCTTATTTTCACTCTGCAGGTTCCATTCTTTCGCAATCTCACCTATTTGGTCTAACCATTCTTTCCTCGGCCTTCCCCTTCCGCGCTTTCCTCTGACATTTCCTTTGTACACTTTCTTCGTTAGTCGTTCATCATCCATTCTTTCGAGATGTCCGAACCATCTCATCGTACTTTTTTGTACTTTCATTCTCATATTCTCTTTTATACCACACTCGTTCATCACCCAATCATTACGTACTCTATCATTCAGTGTTTTTCCAGCCATTGCTCTCAGGTAAGCCATTTCAACCGTACATACTTTACTCAGCTCACATTCATTAACTGTCCACGCCTCACTTCCATACATCAATGTCGGAACCAATATACCATTGTGGACTGCCAATCTCATATTCTTCGTAAGTTTCCTATTTCTTGCAATTCTTCCAATCGTTCACATTACACTTCTTCCTCTACTAGCACGCTTTTCCAATTCTTTCGTCAATTTCCCATTCGACTCAAACTTGCTTCCCAGATAATCAAATTCTTTCACGACCTCCACTCTTGTTTCATTCAGTCTTATCTCAATTTCCTCGCATTCCTCAGTCCTGTCAAACACTAATACTTTCGTCTTACTGGCATTCACTTTTAAACCGTTCTTACTAAAAGCATCATTCATTTTGGTGAGTATCATCTGGAGCTCCTCCGCTGTATCAGCCAACACTACGGCATCGTCAGCATAGAGAAGAACTCCAACATTCGTCTCACCCACTTTCACACCATAATGAGAAATTTCTGCTTCTTTCATACAATTGTCCATGATTATGTTAAATAACCACGGACTCATTACACACCCCTGTCGTACTCCCTTGTAAACATCAAACCATTCGCTACATTTACCATCCACTCTTACACACGCCAAACTATTTTCATAGATAGCGCGTATTCCATTCAGAAGCTTGCCGTTCACACCGTACTTTAGGAGTACTTTCCACATCATACCTCTGTCCACCGAGTCAAAAGCCTTCTCGAGATCCACAAAAGCCGTGTAGACCTTCCGACCTACAGCCAGATGTTTTTCAACAATCTGTCTGAGAGTGAAGATCTGGTCTACACACCCTCTTCCTGGCATAAAGCCAGTCTGGATATCAGAAACCCCATGACCGGTAGACAGTCTCACTTTTTTTATGAGAACCTTACACAATACTTTACCAGCTATACTGAGAAGACTGATGGGCCTGAAATTTTGGCAGTCCTTTTTGTCACCTTTTCCTTTGTAGATAGGAACAATGACCGCCTTTTTCCAGTCCATCGGCACTTTACTCTCTTTCACACACATCTTGCACAGCTCAAACATCCATTCAACCATGCACTCCCCAGCACATTTGATCATCTCAGCATTCACACCATCATTCCCAGCAGCTTTTCCATTCTTCAGATCTTTTATACTTATTATCACATCCTATTTCACAATTTCTTCATCGCTGTCATTATATTCAACATCATAATAGTCTCTTTCGCCCTGGCCATATAAATTTTTAAAATATTCATTCCATCTCTTCCTTACATCACTTTCGTCCCACAGCAAGATTCCCTCAGCGTTTTTAATGCCTGGGGTGGTTGATCCGCGACTTTCGTTTTTATCACGTACCCAGCTCCAGAATGATTTTTTATTGGTGAGGAAATTCTGCTGCGCTCTCTCATTTTCCTTACTTTCTATTTTCATCTTACTCTCAAAGACGACGGTTTTGGCTCTTCGTTTTGCTTGCTTATATATCTCTTCTAGAGCTTGATTTTTCCTATCATTCAGCCATCTATTAAAAGCATTCTTCTTCTGTTCAATAGCTTCTCTCACTTCGTCATTCCACCATGCATCACCTCTTCTTTTACAGACCTTCGCTTCCCCACAAACAGATTTCGCACATTCAATCATATTTTCTTTCATTTTTGACCACATTTTTTCAACACATCCTTCTTCTTTTGTTTTTTTTAACTCATCGTGGTTAAGTCTTTCATTCACCTCACATTTGTACTTTTCTTTTATACTTACATCATTCATTTTTTCAACTTTTATTCGCTTCATACTCACCAATTCCTTTTGTGCTCTTCTTTTTACATCTCCTATCATTATTCTCGAGCACAGCAAATAGTGGTCTGGGTTCAGCACAGCTCCACGGTATACTCGAGAGTCTCTTACATCCCCTCTCATTCTTTCATCCACACAGATGTAGTCAATAATTGTACGGTTGCCCGCTCTGTTCTGCCACGTATACAAATGTATACTTTTGTGGTTGAACCAGGTATTCGACGTAAAGAGTCTATGCTCCATACATAGGCTTATTAGCGCTCTACCGTTATCATTGGCTACACCTTTACCACTCGGTCCTACCACATTTTCGCTATCATCTTGTCTCATACCTACCCATCCATTAAAATCTCCTAGTAGAATCGTTCTTTCATTCTCTTCTTTCTGTCTCATAACAATGTTAACTTTCTCCCAGAATTCTTCTTTCACTACCCTGCATTCCGAGTCCACTGGGGCGTAGCACGCAATCAGTAGAACTTTCATCCGTCCAAATCTCATTCTCACTAACAATATTCTCGGGGAGACTCTTTCATACTTAGTAATACAACCTTTCGCTTTTTCATCAATGATAACACCTACACCCTGTCTCTTGTATCCATCTTTCACCCCACACCATACAAAAAATTCACCATTTACCATTTCCTTTTCTCCATCTCCTATCATTTTCGTCTCAGTCACACAAAGAACTTTTATTCCTCTCTCTTTCATAATATTTGAGATTTCCCTCTCTTTACAGTCATTCCAGTCCCTCACGTTCCACGTTGCAAACTTCCATTCCTCTTTCTTCGCATACTTTCTTCTCACACATTCTTTTCGTCGCTCGCACACTTCTTCAGCCTTCCTGACAGAATCAGCTTTGACGCCTCTACAGAGGCCATTTGACACTCCCACGGCTTCCGGGCGGCGGAGGTTGTCAGTCTCTGCGCGCCCCCTCTCGTGCTGTGCAGCGCCGTCCTCGCAGTTGTCAGCTGGTGGCCTGCAGTACAGGCGACGTCCCGCCCGCCTGCCACGCTTGCGCCTCCTCCCCCCAGCACTATCCACGACATGTCGTCCCTGTCCCTGCACTACCCTCCGCACACAATCGCTCACTTCAATGTGACAGACAGGGCTATGTCTTCTCAGACGTAGGAGTTCATTTATCGTATAAGATCGCACCATTTATTAAATATATTAAATTATTTATATTATTACGTTAAAATCCAATAATTTAAATCAAATATTGACACATTAAAATTTGAACACAAATCATTTTTATCACATTAACCCGTCACAACCATTGGTCACAACATTAAAATCCATTATTCTTTAAAGTAAATTAGTTAAAATATTTATATCATATTATCGTCAAAAATTTAAAATTATTAATCCGCAAAATTATATTGTCACAAAAAAAAAACTATTTGTCATTCAGATTAAAAACACAAATTACACAAAAACGTTACATTCATTACGAGTATTATGGGTTATGATATATTAAGTAAAAAATTGTAATTTATCCTTAATTATTAATTAAAATGTACTATTTCACGAAACAATTAATTTGATTTATTATTTTAAAAACAATCGCGGAGCTGACAGCACACGCTGTGTCGCCAAAGGCGCCATCTTGCAATTCCAAAACAAAAAAAAATATTTTCAAATTTATTTAATACGAGTTTTATATATAGAGCTGTTTTGAATACGTACTTTAGCAAAATAATAATTTATCTGATTACACTGATTGGTAGGTACTGTCTTTTAATATTTATTTTTAATTCACCAATATTTTTTTACATAATAATGTCTGATAGTACATAATTATTTATTTCATCTCAAGTCTTTCAAACACACAGGTAGGTACTTAATGTACATTCACACACTTGTAAACAAAGGATAGTTATTCAAAAACTTTTTCTCGATGAATCTGGAACGTTCTTTTGTAATATTTTTCAAGATTTTTATTTATTTATTTTATTTTTTTAATCACACACAATAATAAAAAAACTATGGTCCAATTTGATGACTTTCTCAATGCGGTAAAATAGTCATTATGTTATGTCCAGAATTATGTTCCATATGATGTTCCAGAATTTATAAGCAACTTGCTTTTGCGTCTTTTCTTTTAACAAAAATTTATTTAAACACTTGTTTTCACAAAAGTCAGTTCACACAAAGTTCAATTTGAATAAAGTTCATTTTAACACTATTTAATTTATTTTATTTATTTTTAGACAGAAGATCTTAATTTTTCTTGACAATTCCGCACCTGACGCCAATTGTTACGAAATTAGGGTTCAATTGTCTTCAAATTAAAAATACACAGGTCTTCTTCATTAGTTATTTATTTTACACAGTTACAAAATTTATTTTCACACTACTTTCTCGATTATTCCATTGGTTTCGGTTCACTGATCAGATGGCTTCGATGTGTTTGTTAGTCGCTATGATACTGGCCCGCTCTGCAGGCCATTCGCACCTTTATACTCTTCAGAGCAGTATGATCCAGAACTAAAGTCGCCAGACGGTTCCAGAGTAATTATTACTTCTCGACGCTTCACGTACTACCTAGAGATACAACCAAAATCCTACCTACAAATGTAATACAGAATTCCTATAATTATAACAAGTACCTACTTAGCCTAGAGAATTCTACACTTATACACAATTATCGATCCTACCTACCTATACCTATGAGGACTCTTATAACTATAACTACCCATACTTATTTCAATATTTATATTTACATAACACTATTATAAAGAAAACAAGACAGTAGATTACAGTAGATGCATAAAATATGTACCTACAGTAAACTAATATATTCGAAAAATAGTAAGTATTTGTGCATGCATTAACTTTTAATACTAATACCAGTACATTTATAAGCTGTAAAAAAATCATCTCAAAGCTACAGCACTTAAATTGACGAAAAAAAAACGATTGCGATGAGCAGATTGATTTATAAATATAGCCAAGCATAAAAACATGTCGACAGGATCTTTGTGAGTTAAAAGAAAATAACATTTCATGCTTTTTAGGCATTCCACTAAAATTATTCAATAATGATGAGATTTTACGCAAAATACTTCAAATATGGTCCAAAAATAGATCCCGGAAAGCAATCCTCCATTGTCAACCACCGGTTGTGAAAGCATGAATCTTTTATTCAATATGGTAAGGGTTTCGGTGTATTTGAGACCAAAAACAACTTTGGCTATTCAAAAAAATATTTATAGGGTTAGCTTTCTATATATTTCAAAGAATTGAAAATATTTTTTTTTATTTTTTTTTCCTTCAAATCAGCTGGTAATATGCCAAAAACCATTTAAAAAAGGCTGACTTTCCAGCGCGACTCACTTGTTATTCATAAATATTTCATTATCTAGGTTTTTGGCAGTTACTTCGTGAAAGTTCATTTTAATAGATTAAAATAAAAAACTTATTTGTTACAATTCACATGAGCTTTTAAAAATAATAAAAGCTCATGTGAATTGTAACAAATAAGTTTTTTATTTTAATCCATAAATATTTCAATGCCAAATATTTCATTTTTCGATAAAGTATTTATTCAGTTAAATTGAGACGATTTTCGAAAATTCATTTTTTACTTATTTACTGAGTTATAAATTTTGTTTCAAAATGTGTTTACGTAATATTTTTTTGTACGCGTTTTTAGTTCCTCCTGATAATTATCCGCAAAAATCACATCGTGGTTAAGTGAAACAAATGTTTTTAATTGTTTTCGTATATATTTCATTTGTCTAACAAAAAGAGGTAACATGTAAAGGCCTCTTGTAATTTTCGATTTTTGTTAATTTTCTATTTTTTACATAGATGGCGTTGGCCTATCCAATTTGATGGTTAGGCCGACAGAGGTGAAAAAACAGATTTCTTGAAGACCGATCGGGACACATGTATACATTATGTTCACATATTATATACGTATAAAATATGCAATAGGTATATGTGTAAATAAAATATACAGAATACGCGTAAAAATTCCGATATATGTTGACGGTACGACGGAAAAGAGACATGAACACCATGTCGAGTCGATAGAGTCGATAATAATATAATTTTGTATTCATTTTCAGGATTCCACGACATATCGATAAAAGACAATTCGTCCAACGATTACTCGGCCATAGACAAATCGGTCACACGACACTTCGTCCTCACGACTTTTCGGCAAACGAAATTTCGGTCAAAGACAAATCGGTCAACGACAACTCGTCCAACAACAACTCGGCCATAGACAAATCGGTCACACGACACTTCGTCTACACGACTTTTTGGCCAACGACATTTCGGTCAAAGACAAATCGGTCAACGACAACCCGTCCAAAGACAACTCGGCCATAGACAAATCGGTCACACGACACTTCGTCCACACGACTTTTCGACCAACGACTTTTCGGTCAACGACATTTCGGTCAAAGACAAATCGGTCAACGACAGCCCGTCCAAAGACCCGGCCATAGACAAGTCGGTCACACGACACTCCGTCCACACGACTTTTCGGCCAACAACATTTCGGTCAAAGACAAATCGGTCAACGACAACCCGTCCAAAGACAAGTCGGTCACACGACACTCCGTCCACACGACTTTTCGGCCAATGACATTTCGGTCAAAGACAAATCGGTCAACGACAACCTGTCCAAAGACAACTCGGCCATAGACTCGGTCACATGACACTCCGTCCACACGACTTTTCGGCCAATGACATTTCGGTCAAAGACAAATCGGTCAACGACAACCCGTCCAAAGACAAGTCGGTCACATGACACTCCGTCCACACGACTTTTCGGCCAATGACATTTCGGTCAAAGACAAATCGGTCAACGACAACCCGTCCAAAGACAAGTCGGTCACACGACACTCCGTCCACACGACTTTTCGGCCAACGACATTTCGGTCAAAGACAAATCGGTCAACGACAACCCGTCCAAAGACAAGTCGGTCACATGACACTCCGTCCACACGACTTTTCAGCCAACGACATTTCGGTCAAAGACAAATCGGTCAACGACAACCTGTCCAAAGACAACTCGGCCATAGACAAGTCGGTCACACGACACTCCGTCCACACGACTTTTCGGCCAACAACATTTCGGTCAAAGACAAATCGGTCAACGACAACCCGTCCAAAGACAAGTCGGTCACATGACACTCCGTCCACACGACTTTTCGGCCAATGACATTTCGGTCAAAGACAAATCGGTCAACGACAACCCGTCCAAACAAGTCGGTCACACGACACTCCGTCCACACGACTTTTCGGCCAACGACATTTCGGTCCAAGACAAATCGGTCAACGACAACCTGTCCAAAGACAACTCGGCCATAGACTCGGTCACATGACACTCCGTCCACACGACTTTTCGGCCAATGACATTTCGGTCAAAGACAAATCGGTCAACGACAACCCGTCCAAAGACAAGTCGGTCACATGACACTCCGTCCACACGACTTTTCGGCCAATGACATTTCGGTCAAAGACAAATCGGTCAACGACAACCCGTCCAAAGACAAGTCGGTCACACGACACTCCGTCCACACGACTTTTCGGCCAACGACATTTCGGTCAAAGACAAATCGGTCAACGACAACCCGTCCAAAGACAAGTCGGTCACATGACACTCCGTCCACACGACTTTTCAGCCAACGACATTTCGGTCCAAGACAAATCGGTCAACGACAACCTGTCCAAAGACAAGTCGGTCACATGACACTCCGTCCACACGACTTTTCGGCCAATGACATTTCGGTCCAAGACAACTCGGCCATAGACTCGGTCACATGACACTCCGTCCACACGACTTTTCGGCCAATGACATTTCGGTCAAAGACAAATCGGTCAACGACAACCCGTCCAAAGACAAGTCGGTCACATGACACTCCGTCCACACGACTTTTCGGCCAATGACATTTCGGTCAAAGACAAATCGGTCAACGACAACCCGTCCAAACAAGTCGGTCACACGACACTCCGTCCACACGACTTTTCGGCCAACGACATTTCGGTCCAAGACAAATCGGTCAACGACAACCCGTCCAAAGACCCGGCCATAGACAAGTCGGTCACACGACACTCCGTCCACACGACTTTTCGGCCAACAACATTTCGGTCAAAGACAAATCGGTCAACGACAACCCGTCCAAAGACAAGTCGGTCACATGACACTCCGTCCACACGACTTTTCGGCCAATGACATTTCGGTCAAAGACAAATCGGTCAACGACAACCCGTCCAAACAAGTCGGTCACACGACACTCCGTCCACACGACTTTTCGGCCAACGATATTTCGGTCCAAGACAAATCGGTCAACGACAACCCGTCCAAAGACCCGGCCATAGACAAGTCGGTCACACGACACTCCGTCCACACGACTTTTCGGCCAACAACATTTCGGTCAAAGACAAATCGGTCAACGACAACCCGTCCAAAGACAAGTCGGTCACATGACACTCCGTCCACACGACTTTTCGGCCAATGACATTTCGGTCAAAGACAAATCGGTCAACGACAACCCGTCCAAACAAGTCGGTCACACGACACTCCGTCCACACGACTTTTCGGCCGACGACATTTCGGTCCAAGACAAATCGGTCAACGACAACCCGTCCAAAGACCCGGCCATAGACAAGTCGGTCACACGACACTCCGTCCACACGACTTTTCGGCTAACGACATTTCGGTTAAAGACAAATCGGTCAACGACAACCCGTCCAAAGACAACTCGGCCATAGACAAATCGGTCACACGACACTTCGTCCACACGACTTTTCGGCCAACGACTTTTCGGTCAACGACATTTCGGTCAATGACATTTCGGTCATATACAATATATGGTATTCAACCGGTCCGTAGTCTTATGATTTACACTTCTGACTCGTAAATGGAAGATTGTGTTTAGAGGGCTCTTGAGGTGTGATACACAAAAAAACAGCGCTCACCAAATAAATCATCCTAATTTTATTATTATTATTGTGGGTTCGAATTCCAGCGGAGCACAAAAAAATATAAGTACCATTTATATTTTCAAATATGCCCTTTGCTTGGTGACAAAAAATCATATACCTTTCCCAAAGCCCGGTCACTAAAGGTCCATCCAGCATTAGAGCAACTGGGTCTTGCTTAAGAATTGGTAATTTCTACAGCGACGACCAAGCTCGCAGAGGGCTTTTGAGGTGTGATACACACAAAAACAACGCTCACCAAATAAATCATTCTTTTTTTTTAATTGTCGAAATAACGAATCGTGAAAATAAATAGTTTGTTAACGAACAGGTTTTCTAAGATATTCTGTGGAGCACATCTATATGTGACCGAAAGTCGTTTGAACGAAATTTCGTGTGAACGAAAAAACCTTTCCCAATGACCGGTCACCAAAGGTCCATCCAGCTTTACTTTATCCAGCAACTGGGTCTTGCTTGACAATTGGCGCTTTGTAGCGACGATGACCAAGCTCGTAAAAATGTCGATAGCTCAATTGGTAGAATGCTTGCATTCCATGCCGAGAGCAAGGGTTCGATCTCAAGGCTTACTCAGCCTTCACAAGAAATGAGAACCAGCCCCCTCGGGAGCTGGGAAACCCCCACTTCAAATGAAGTGGTTGGTGTAAAGCCGGCCACTTTACCTCTAAAAATAAATAGGTCCCGAATCCCGAAGTGACACTAAATACTGTAACTTCTAACTATAAAAACTAACTATGTAACTACTAACTTTATAGTGTAACTACACATAATGTGAAGCTTAGTTGCGTTCTGTGCTCCGCCGGGAATTGAACTTACAACCTTCCGATTAAGAGTTGGAAGCGTAGTCAATAGACTAAGGACCGATCTTTTTGCACGCATTTGGAAAAAAAATGTCGAATTCTAAGAAATATTATTATTTATTATACAACAAGTAGGTAGGTACCTTTTGTTGGTATAACTTTTTCCTCGCTGACGATATTCTGCTGGCCATGTTGTGCTATTATTGTTATTTGAGATGCAGGTGTTTTCTTATGTAGGGCTGTCAAAAATATATTGTCTTCATGCGTGAAATTAATTTTAAAAAATTTTTTCATTACTTTGGTTTAGCTCAAAATCTATAATCTATAAATCGCTATTGCCATTTACGGCTCATATTTAATGCATAACCACAAGCAGGCACATTTAAGTTCGTGTTTACACATGTTGTACAATAACAGTAAAAAATATAATATCAGGATGATTTATTCGGTGAGCGCTGTTTTTGTGTGAATCACACCCTCCTCCTTCGAGCCCTCTGCGAGCTTGGTCGTCGCTGTAGAAAGCTCCAATTCTCATGCAAGACCCAGTTGGTGTAAAGCCGGATCGACCTATGGTGACCGACCTTTGACAAAGACAGATTAATTTTGCAACCCAACGAAGAGCAAATATTAAAAATGAAATCTTTTTTTGAGCTCCGCCGGAATTCGAACCCACTTCCTTCCGATCCGGATTCAAAGTTTTAACCACTAGACTGCGGGCCGGTCTGCCTTTTTATGTGTCTTTATCTACAAAATAAACCAAATCTCACATGAACATGAACTTAGCAACTCTTATCGCCCTGTTTTGAAATCGGGGTGGCAATTGCAAAAGTGAACCAAGTTTTTTTCTGTATGGTTGTCAGCCTCATACCAAACAACTAGTTAAGGTTAATAATTATAGGCATTATTTCCTCTAAAATTACTCACCTTTGATATCTCTTTAAATATTAATTTATATTGACAGACTGCATTTGCGTCAACCCTTGTGAGTGATAAAAAATATATGCATGCGTCAGTTTGTGTAGTGGTGTGAGAAAAACTAACACACTGTTTTTTTTTTTTGTACATTGATGGGATAGCTCCAAAACTTAATATATACATTTTGTGTTCTTTTCAAAACAATTCAAAGATTTCAATTAATGATATTTCAAAATAAAATTGACAGTTAATTGTGACCGGTTTGTAGTTCAGTAGTAACACTTCGAACTCTGAATGGAAGGTTGTGGGTACGATTCCCGGTGGAGCAAAAAAAAAACATTTATATTTTCAAATTTTCTCGTCGCTGGGTTGAAAATTCATAAACCTTGACCAAAGACCGGTCATCAAAAGGTCTATCCAGCCTTACAGCCACTGGGTCTTGCTTGAGAATTGGCGCTTTCTAGAGCGACGACCAAGCTCGCAGAGGGCTCTTGAGGTGTGATACACACAAAAACAACGCTCACCAAATAAATCATTCTTTTTTTTTAATTGTCGAAATAACGAATCGTGAAAATAAATAGTTTGTTAACGAACAGGTTTTCTAAGATATTCTGTGGAGCACATCTATATGTGACCGAAAGTCGTTTGAACGAAATTTCGTGTGAACGAAAAAACCTTTCCCAATGACCGGTCACCAAAGGTCCATCCAGCTTTACTTTATCCAGCAACTGGGTCTTGCTTGACAATTGGCGCTTTGTAACACATAAAAACAGCGCTCACCAATTAAATCAGCCTATTTTTTATTTTTTTAAATAACCTCGATTTGGAGATCCCTACGTTTGACAGTATGCCAATGTATTATAATGACCGGATAGCAGACAAAGTGAATAATATCAATGTATTGGTAGGGTCTGGCCGCTTAGTGTGGAATTGTAGAAAAAAATATTATTATTTTAGCTAGCACATCTGCCGGCACACAGTCAAAGTTAAACATTATAAAAAAGTGCTAACCTTATTTAGTTACGACATTTATCAACAGATTACGAATTTTACGATTTTTTACGAATTCCGTGTATCTATAACTCCCTCTTAAGTATTAAAATTAAATGAACTTTTTCAAAGTAGGGAAGTCATGGAGTATTCGAAACTTGTTTTTTAAATAAGATAAATATATCAGGACTGATGTGAAGCATTTTAGTTAAAATTATAAGTATTTCAATTATTGAAAAATATATGTACGCATTCATATTTTCATTCTCCGTACGAGCCATTATTGTCCATACATTTTTCTTACAACTGTCGTTTTTCGTAACCTGAAGGCTACTACCAAGGCTACTACCAAGGTTACAAGACAGATTATCTGCATTTTTAAAAACAATTATAATTTTATATTCGTATTTAGGTACTTTTACATACAATTTTTTTTACACGTCTGCTTTATTTCTTGTTATTTTAATTCTGAAATAATTTCACGTTAAACAGAAAGAGGAAATTATTATTTGTAATCATTAATAAAACATCGTGTCTTTCTGACCGTATCCTTGATTTCTGTATTTGATGCTACTAAGCAAATAATTTTGCAATTATCGTGGAATGAATAGAAGTGCAAAAAAACACAAGCAATAATTGCATCAAAAGCAACGAAAAACGTACCAGCAAAAAATAAGCCGAAATTAAATAATAATATCCTTGATGAAACAGTCCGAACCAAAATATATATTTGAATACTTTTGAAAAATATTTAAAAAGGTGTGTGTTTTATTTTTCAATGTTTAATTGAAATGAATTTTCACAATGTGAACACACAAACCCTTAAACTTTTACTTCTTATTTTTTTTACAGTGAAACAAAAGAAAGATTTTTTTAAATAACGGATTACTAATTAAGAAAGGTTTTTGTAATAACAATAAAAGTATTTAATTATAAAATTACGATGTGCGAAAATGACAGAAAATTGTTAAATCAACTAACAAATTTAAATACTTAATTAAAATTATTTAAATACTTATTTAATGACTAAATTAAAAGCTCATTAAATACTTATTTTTCTACAAAATGATACAATAAAATTAGGTACAACCTTTGATTTAAAATACCGCAAATCTAAGTTGGTCTTGTTGATAAGGTAACAATTTTAAATGAAAAAATAATGGATTTAGCATAATTCAGAGAATTTGGCATAAATAAGTAAATTTGGCATCAAAAAGAGAGAACAGTAAAATATTGAAATCTTGTGTGTGAGCCCTAGATGTTCCAGTACAAAATACTCGAGGTAAAAATAACTTAGGGTACCTATAGATACATTGAAAATAGGAACTCGCCACCTATGTCTTGTCGCCGGAAAATGTGAGTTTCATTTTTGATGTATTTTAAAACAATGTGGAGCGAGCGCGCGCGACTCAAAACTTTTATGTTTGAATAATATTGAAGTTAACTTTAATAAAGCTATCGCAACGCAACTAAGCTAAACGTATAGTGTAACTTCTTGCCGCGTTATCCCCGAAGGGATCGCATATGGCGAATGAAGCTATTTATTTTTACAGGTAAGGGGGCCGGCTTTACGCCAACCATTTCAGTGAAGTGGGGAGTTTCCCAGCTCTCCCGAGGGGGCTGGTACTCGTTTCTTGTGAAAGCTGAGTAAACCTTGCCGGTTTTTATTTATTTAAGGTTTGAAATAAACACCGAAACGGGAAATCATTTCTGGCACCCTCGGTGGGATTCGAACTCGAGCTTACGGAATGGAATGTAAGCACTCTACTAACTGAGCTATCGACCGGACTAATATTATTATAGCTAACGATATTACAGGTGTAAGAGAGTTCTTTTCCGGGATCTGTTGGCGTGGTTCGTTGAAGCTATGCGTACGTTTCTCCCATGCCTACGATGGGCTTTTTCAGCGCGTAGCTGTTGATCTCATGTAAGGGCAAAAAGTTGTATCAACGTCACGCTAAAGAAGCTTATTTTGATATGAGCAAAACGAATGAATGCTCTGGTTTCGCTGGAACATGGAAACAGATCTTGAAAACATTTTTTTTTGTCTTAACAGTATGATAGCTGACTACACTAAATCTCACAATACTACAGCTGATAATATTAAGTGTGAAGATGTTATAGTTTACAATACTAAACCTGGTAATATGAAGTCTGAAGATATTATAGTTCACAATACTAAACCTGATAACATGAAGTGTGAAGATTTTATAATTCACAATACTATAGCTGTGATTTTAAGCCTGAAGATATTATAGCTCACAATACTAAACCTGATAATATTAAGCCCGAAGATATTATAGCTCACAGTACTAAACCTGATAATATTAAGCCTGAAGATATTATAGCTCACAGTACTAAACCTGATAATATTAAGCCTGAAGATATTATAGCTCACAGTACTAAACCTGATAATATTAAGCCTGAAGATATTATAGCTCACAGTACTAAACCTGATAATATTTAGCCTGAACATTCATACCTCACAATGCTAAGCCTTATAATATAAAGTCTAAAGATATTATAGCTCACAATACTATACCTGATAATAAGAAGTCTGTAGATATTATAGCTAATAATATTAAAGCAGACAATATTATGTAGCATAAAAGCAACTGCCAATCTTTGCATTATTTTGAAAGAGGGCCAAGAGCGAGGGTAAATGACTAAATACATCATTGAAAAAAGTTATTCCGTTTTATATTATTAAGCAAAACAAAAGTTGGACGACCTTAAAAATGTTGAAAATAAAAATATTTGGCATTAAAAACGTCTTAACTTTGATATTCCTGAAATAAAATAAAACAAGAAACTTAAAGTAAATACTACCAATCAAATACTATAAAAACAATTTTGCTTACATTTAGATTTTTTTTTTACTTGAAATATAATTGTCAGAATAAATTAAAATGGTCTTAAAAAATTGTAAAAATATTGTTTGTTTATCTTTTATTTTCATTGTGTAAACGTTTAGTTATTATTATTATTATCATCTAATTCCTTGACTTATAAGTAAGTATGAGGCTGGTCACCCATACTTTAAAAAATGATTAATTTTTCCAATGTTACCCCTGCTTTTAGGGAAAGTCAGCAAAGTTGCAGGGCGCATTTTCATTTGAGGTTTGGATTTAAATTTTTGTAAGTACACATGCAGCATTTGTTTGTGTGAACTTGCGCGTATCTGTCTGTCGGCATTTATTTAATATGAATTTTATTTGTTTATATGTCTTTGCAACTTAGATTAAAGCTTATAAGTCTGTGAAATAAATTGATTAAAAATATATGGAGTATCACCATTAATTGTTAAAGTGCCAACTAAATCGATTGATTTAAACACACACGAATAGAATTGCCGTATGAAGAAAAATACATCTGAAGGGTGTAGTTATTTTTAAAATTGTTACTAAGATTTAAAATTTATATAGAACAAATGTAACATTATCATGAAGCTGTCGGAAATGGCTTTAGTTGACATTTAAGTAATTATGTAGCAACATTATCTTCGTTAAAATCTTGAAACACTAAAAAAATATTTATTTAAGAGAAAGCACCTAATTCAAAGAATGAAAATAACTTTTATCCCGGTTTTGGGAAACACAACCTTTCATGCGTCATTATAAAGTATTATCTATTTAACATGAAGCACAATAAAACAGAGAGCTTTTAAACTAAAAAAAAAAGCAAAATTTTTAAACTTATTTTAAAATACGAGTTTATTTGTTCTCCGTTTTTTTTAATTTTCTTGAAAACTTTTTTTTCACTTATTTAATTTTTTAATATTATGTAATTTTATCGTACCCTCCCAATATTTCCTCCCACTCGTCGTCCACCAGCGGCTGGTCCTCTCCCTTGTCGTCTTCTTCTTCTACTTCTTTCTTCTCGGGGGATGAGGCTGACGACCCGCCGGGGGGTGGTTGCTTCTTGTCAGACATTACGACACGGCACGCAGAGATAACTGACGAAATTTTTACAACCGACAAATCTTCAGTGGGAGCGTCTTTAACGAGCGCAGACAAACACTAACCGCTTTATGAGACGGCAATTTATTATAAAGCTGCAAAAACTAATATGTTATAATGAGTTTGTGAAATTGGCATATTTTTGTCAGGTACAAAAAATTAAACAATACAAGAAAATCGATTGATTTGTTTTCGTTTATGCAGCATATTAGGGAAGGTGATTTTTTATCTGTTTTTTTGTCAAAATGGAAAATTACATTAAAAAAAAACAACTTATTACAATGGTTGGACAATAAATATATAAATCATTCAATCCTTTGTTCTTATTTCAAATAATAGTTAAAAATAAAAACAAATTTAGGAAATATTTTTGAATATGGTCAGCAAAAGTGGAAAATTAATCACTCATAATGCGTTTAAGTACATCGGTGACAAAAGTATTTAAAGCCATCTGATGTAAAATTGATCCCGTATTACCATATGCTACCCCTTTGGGGATAACGAAGGCAAAAGGTTACACTATATGTGAAGCTTAGTTGCACAGTTGAGTTGATGCAAATCATCATTATTTTTTACAAATATTGCGTTAAAAATATCACTTGTTTTTTAACCCTACATGACATGATTTTTTGTTTCTTGAGAAAAAAAATATTTTTTACATCCTCATGTTATGGTTGATAAGGGAAAAATATTTAAAAAAATAAAAAATGCTTTGTAAATTTTTTATTCAATAAAAAAAAGATGTATTAAATTTGATACATTGTGCCTTAAATGATTATTTATGTAGGTAAGTACTCCTACTTCTATCCTATGATTATAACTACGGTGTGTAATCAGTTATTATGAAAATCAAAGAAACAGTTTTTATTCTTATTCATGTATAAATGTAGTCCACATTTACTGCATTTTATATTGGAGAATGCATTTATACAAGTTGGTAATTTACACCGCTGTCTTTTTTCATCATATATTGGCCAATGGCCGATACCATCCATCCGAACATCCTTTGGTGGAATATATGAAGTTGTTGCAGACCGCTGTTTTTTCACATTTATTTCTACTTCCAGTGATGGTCTTCCCCTTTTAGGTGTAGCCAAAGAACTTCCAGAGCAGCACAGACTACAGGCTACTTCGGCTCGAAAATCTGCTAATTTTATTATTTTCTTTACGTCTTCTTCTTTGTTAATTTTTTGTATAGCAACCACGAATTGACCAATGTCATATCTAACATGTGGTAAAACAATCACATGTACCATTTCTTTGTTCTTATTTTTATTTTATACCTCCCTAAGAGGCTGTCCATCAAATCCACACCACCCATGTGTTGGTTGTATTCGTTTATTAGGGCTGGGGCTTCAGTAGAGACACTTTTTTTTATTTTCTTATCAAAACGTTGAACTTTGATTGGTGGAAATTTTCCAACATATGTGCTTAAAAATGTGACCACTTTATTATCTTTCCAAGTCACAGAAGACACTTCAACTTCATCAATATTAGATACAAACTCAAATGATGCTCCACGGTTTTTTTTTCATTTCTTGTTCTGACGGAAGTTTGCAATTAGGAATCCTAGGTCTTCGGACAGTACCCAAAGATAAAATTCCATTATTGGCCAAATGAACCATCAACGGCACTGAGGTATAAAAATTATCAAAATAAAGTCTGTATTGTAGATTTTTAGGTATTATTCTTGAAAGTCTCACAACTATATTAGCACAGGAACCTAAATCAGGCTCATCGTCTCGTCTAAATTTTGCATCATTTTCTGCTATCAAGACGCTATCATACATCTCTTCCATTGCACCTCCATTAGTTGCTTCTCCGTTGTTTGTATCTTCATTGGCATCGCAAGATTTTTGGAGAACAATGCCATCTTCACATTCAATTTGGCAGGAATCCATATCAATATCATCAAAACAAGCCATTTTTACAAATTCTTCCTCATCACTAGATTCACCACTATGGTCGCTGTCTCCAAAATATCTAATAAACATCTCATATTCTTCTTTTGTCAAAAACTCCGTGTCCAACCAAGATTTAGAAGACATTTCTATAACAAGTAAAAAAATCAGTTGAGGCACAATGTATCAAATATAATACAACTAAATAAAATGGTGATTATCAAATATACCTTTATAAATTTATATCAAATTATTATCAAAACTGATTTCTTACCTTATATTTATGAAGAAAACACTATCCTTTTAAATTTGTAGGGATTTTTGTAAGCACAATCAATAAAATGTTGAAGTGAAAAATCAGCAACAGTTGACAGGTCAAGACTTGAAGCAAGAATGACAAGTTTTGACAAGTCACTTTGGCGCAAATTCATTATATCTCTTAAACATCATATACGTAAGGATGTGTTAAATCTAATACAAAAATCCTCAGCAGAAAAAAAAAAATCCTTCACACTAAAATTAATATTCGAAAATTTTGTATTAAATTTGATACAAAATGCAGTGTAGGGTTAATTGTATAAAAAATATTAAAACTGTTTTTGTACATTATGTGACATTTTGAATTGTTATGAATTGTAATTTTTTTCTAAGTAATAATTTAAGTATTATGAATATTACTAGTCAATAATAAAAAAATGCTTGTTCTTCAATTTAAGTTCAGTGTTTTTCACTTTTAAGCTAATCATTAGTCTACTTATATTTTCTACGTTATAATTATTACATGTAAGTTTTTGTAATTTTATTTTAAAATGATAATTTTAAATGTACTCGTCAGTAGGAACATTAAAGTGTTCACTTATTTAGAAATATTTTAAAATTTTAATAGCAAAGACTTGTATTTTTCAACCAAACTGCAAGAACTTGCAGATTAAAGGGTACACGTTTTTTTAACATAATATCCATTTGAGTATTTTTTGATAAATATTTCAGAATTTTAACATACTTATTAAGCTATTTGTAAATTTAAATATCACATCAGTTAACCGTTATCATAGGAATTAATTTATTAGTACTTAGTACACGTATTCCATTAAGTTTTTTTTTAATACAGGTTTATGCTATTTCTTGAATAAGATGGGGCTTGCTGTGAGCCGACCATGCGGCCCTGACGTCGATTCACTGTCATTGCCACTCTTACGCGGAAAGCTCTAACATCGCGACTAAAATAATGAACACATTATATAATAATATCCATACAATCAATGTATAGACATGGTCTATAAGCCGGCAGATTTTTTATAATACCAGAGATAATCTAGTTGATCCTTTTAAATTTAAATTCTATGGTTAGATAGTTGATATTCAATTTAAAACTTATTTAAAGAACCGTGATATAGAGAAGGTTAAAAAAAGTTTCATCGAAGTCTTATTTGACTCATCAGGATCATGTCTCTAAGCGAGATGTAAAGCAAAAATGCGACTATACTGCATATATACCGCGACTTATTACCGCATGTCGGAGTGAAACCTTCTTATTTTCAGAGGTAAGGATTCAAGGAAGTCGGTCTTACGCAAACCAGAGGGTTTTCGAACTACCCGAGAGGACAGGTTCTCAATTCTTGTGAAAGATGAGTATACCCTTCAGGTAGGTACCTTGATTTCGGGTTAAACTAAACATCGAAACAGGAAATGATTTCTGATACACTTGTTGATTAAATATAAAGATAAGGTGATGTTCACACACGGAAAATCCATAGCTCAACCGCCACATAATGTGAATTCTCCATTAAAAAAAAACGATGATCCACGGATCAGCTATGGACAACATGTGTTGTGTAGAACCCTGATAGATTTTTAATATAACCAAAAAAAACGTGTCATGAAATAATGTGGCAAAAATTAAGAGGAATAAAACACCAAATAACCAATTAATATAATTTAAAAGAAAATAAATATTATATTTCTGAATAGACATTATGATTGGGGTTGTGTTTTTTTAAATATTTTTTTTTAATAATCCTAAAAAAGAATTGTTTCAACCAAAACGTAATTACACTCTGATGAATGTAAAAAAGAAGCCAAAATAATTGCATAATCCAGCTATAATATTTATCTAATTTATTGTAGAATATGCCAAAAAAAAAAGATTCACGAATATTGGAGAAAAAATTATGCAGAAAAAACGATGCGCATGCACAAAAAAACTAACAAGTATGAAGTATCCGGATTACGATGAAACTATGCCTTCAAATTGAAATAATATAAAAGCCATACACGAGCAATATTATAATCACATTTATATATAACATACCTTATTACATCTCCGAGCCATACTTTGAAGAGCAGGCTATGTGGGAACAAGAAATAGATGGTACGAAAATAGTTAATTGGGATTACAATTATTAGATAGTGAAGTATTTGCTTGTGTGTATTTTGGGTCAATGTATAAGTTGCTTTTCCAACAAAATACAAAATAAAGGATTAAATATGAATTTCAGCTGTTTAGAATACATTTTGTTATGTTTTTAGCAGGTTCTATTTAATCAAACTGCAGTTCATATATTTTACACAATTTATTTCCTCACTTTCGGTTCGGAGTTTTTTTACAATTTGAACAATACGCTGGTTGATTTATGTCTGCCCTACAGGGGATTTTGGTCCTTAATTTATACAGATTATTAAGATCGTTCTCGAAACATGTAGAATCGTTGCATACCACCTTGATGGATTTCACCGAAATATTCACTTAATTACTCTCAAACAAATGCAAATCATTATTAGGTGCCTACCTAAGCATCTACTTATGTCTAGAGATTTCAAAGGCAATATTTTCAAGGGTATATCTGTTAACACAGTGAAAGTCCTTTGTACTTTTTTGTAATAAAAGTGAATTAAACCTGTGTTTTTCCAATTGAATTTTTGAAAACATTTCATAGACTTATTACTAAAAAAAAAAACGCAACTAAGCTACACATACAGTGTAACTTCTTGCCGCGTTATCCCCGAAGGGGTCGCATGTGGCGAGTTGAACCTATTTATTTTTACAGGTAAGGGGGCCGGCCTTACGCCAACCACTTCAGTTGAAGTAGAGGTTTCCCAGCTCCCGAGGGTGCTGGTATTCATTTCTTGTGAAGTTTGAGTAAACTTTGTCGGTATTTTATTTTGGGGTTTGAAATAAACACCGAAACGGGAAATCATTTCGGACACCGTCGGTGGGATTCGAACCCGAGCTTTCGGCATGGAATGCAAGCACTCCACCTGAGCTATCGACCGGACAAATATTACTATCTGTATAAATTACTAATATCTGGAATGTTCGTAACAATATGTAGGTTACAATAATATGGAAATGTTTTTTTTGATTAGCGGTGTTTTTGTGTGAATCACACTCAAAATCCCTCTGAAATACTAATCTCAAAGTCTATACGCTAAAAGTCTAGATGGACCTTTAGAGACCGACCTTTGATAGAGCAGATGGAATTTTTAACCTGGGGCAGCGGTTTCCAAACTGGGAGGCGCCAAAAACGTGTCTATAGTAGTATTAGTATACATATTAAACAATAAAACGTATAAACTTTGGAACCTATAGACCTAGGGTGAAGAAGCATCAATGAAAATTATGAAAGAAATGAAAGAAGTGATTTGTGCTGCACTTGAATTCGAGCCCAATTTCATCTGATTACGAGAGGTTTAAATGAAAACATTTTTGGACGAATTTGGAGAAGTTTAAAAAGAACAAATGTGTCATTAAAAGTATGATAACTTTGATAACACAATATGTATACATACTACTAGTTGTGAGAATTTTGAAAGCACTTAGTTTTTATATAATTGATAAAAGAGTGTTTCGGACACAAAATATTTATACTGAATTTGTTTCTAAATTGAATTTCGATGGTCATTTGCTGAGCGGATATTAATAATGGCAACGATTATATAAATGCGCATGTTTGGATACATTTTTAAAGGCTTCTCAGTTTTATCACAATAATCAAAATTGTAAAACAATAAGTAACGTATTCTCGCAGAGTAATATTATTGCGAAACTTTATCTTTGTTGGCGTTTCTGGGAATATATCTCTGTTCAGTTAACTACAAGAAGCTGGAAAACTGTTTAGCGCGACTCCTGTATAAAATTTCTAGAAATCGTGTTAATTTTAATATCTAACATAATATTGTTACGAACTATGAGTTTGTGTGTAAATGTATCTAGGTACGTGCGCCCAAGCACGATGGTGCGTGTCGAACAATCTGGAAGTGTTTAAAAAAATCCATGATAGGAAAAGTGGAATAACTTAGAACATGCAAGAATCGTCTCTTTCGTATCTATTTTTACGAGCCGCAATGGTGCGGAGGGCCAGAGTCGATTGAAACGCGAAGTCGATAAGCTAGATAAGTAACCGTATATTGTACAATATAAATTCTGTTAAATAAATAACTCTCAATTTAATTTAAAATGACCCATGTAAACATCATAAATCATAATAAAATGTTATATTACATAATATATGCAAAACAAGTAAGTATGGTGTGTACTTTAAGAAAACGGAACTAAGCTGCACATATAGTATGCAACATCAAGCTGCCCCTGAGGAGGCTGTATTTGTCAAATCAGATCTATTTATATTTTGCTCAGGCGACGAGAATGTGAATTATTTTGAAGATAGTGGTGGGGGTTTACCCGCACCTAAGGGGGTAGGTTTTCAATTCTCGCTAAGGCTGAGTAAACAATGAGTACTTATGCGTGAAATCAACACAGGGCTTAAACGTAACCACTTCAGAATTTGATGAAATATATTGTGAAGGTTGTCCTTGGCTTGGATGTAAATGGCACCACTCTTTATACTTCTCTAATTGAATTAGAAAAAAATTATGGTGGTTTAAAATTTTCTGCGGTAACTTTGCAACGGTTTGAGATATTTGAAAAAAAATGCATTTTTCTTAAACTTCATAAGAACATTCTTTGCGTTTAATTCTGAGGTGCTCGAGTCGATTTGTGATAATTAAACGCAGTATTGCTTTTCAATTAATATTCATTGAATAGAAATAAAGCACTTCTTCTACTCGCTCCATTACACCGGTCCGTAATCCAGTGGTAACACTTCGGACTCGTTAATGGAAGGTTGTGGGTTTGAATCCCGGCGGAGCCAAAAAATATACCATTTCTATTTTAAAATTTGCTCTCCGCTGGGTTGAAAAATTCATAAGCCTTTACTAAAGACCGGTCATCAAAAGGTCCATTCAGCCTTACAGCAACTGGTTCTTGCTTCAGAATTAGTGCTTTCTACAGCGACGACCAAGCTCGCAGAGGGCTTTTGAGATGTGATACACACAAAAAAAAAGCGCTCACCAAATAAATTAGCCTAATTTAATTTTTATTTTCCAACCTAAGCTATTGGCGAAAACAAAAAATAACTGCTGAGAAAAATCCCAAAACTTATATTTAATTGTTTTTAAAAACAATATTTTTCTACGTTGCTGTCCGCAAATAATAAAACTAGACGATATTTTTGTTTTCAATTTCATGTTCTAATCTAATCTAATCTAATCTAAGCTGCAAAGATATATATCATTTAAGATTTATATTATATGCATTCCCACAAGCAGATATGTATAATTTCGCGCTAACACATGCCGCATGTGGGCCTACAATATAAATATCCAATCTCAAATGAACATAAGCCTTGCAACTCTTGTCATCCTTCCCTGAAACAGGGGTGACATTGGCAAAGTGAACCATTTTTTACAGTATGGGTGGTCAGCCGCATAACAACCTATAAGTCAAGAACAAGGAACAAATTATAAATCTGTAAAAATAGCACAAAATAAAGTTTTATTGCTATTGTCTTCAGTGGTCTTATTTGAAATGCCCTTAGAGAAATGTAGAAGTTAACAGTTTTCGCTGAAATCAAGGAATATTCAATTATCTTTTCATACTGTTCCTTGATTAATAATAGGTAGGAGCCTAACCCTCCTTTGTAAATATATCTTTGTAACTTAGATTATAGACAAAAAAAATTACCGCTTTATACATTAAAAATAATTATAAATTTAAAAAAATTAAAGATATGTTGTTGAAACATTATTCTGCCAAATATTTTTCATATTCAAAAGCCTCAACTTCACATGTGTCAAATATGTGCCACACGCCGCTCACACGTATGACGTATACGGTGAACGTCTATCCGCCACTCGTGTGTGCCTTTGACAGCGCAATTTAAAAATATTATTTAATTTAGTATAGAAAATTGAAGAGACTTGCAATTTACATTTTTATTTTGCAAAAAAAAAAAAATTAACATTGTTAAAAAATAGCTCATGAGTTTTGTTTATTAATGAAATTGATGATTTATTCATGAGTGAAGTTGATGAGACGCTTAGTTTGTAGTTCTCGATAAAAAAAATAAAACGCATAGTACCTACAATTGTTTGTCCAATTTTTCAGATCATTTTTTTTATTAAGATAAATTCAAAATGATCTCTCGCATTTGTTGACTTATAGATCAGTATGAGACCGACCACCCACACTAAAAAATGTTTCACTTTTTAATGTCCCCTCTGTTTCAGGTGAGAAAGTTGCAGGGCTTATGTTCATTCGAGATTAAGATTTTCATTTGTGAGTACACCTGCAGCATTTTATAAATGCGAACTTACGCGCGTCTGTTTAATATTAAATGTTGGCATATCTTTGCTCCTTAGATGAGTTAGAAAATATTCGATCCCACGAAGTTTTGTTGAGTGTATGCTTGATTTAAGACATTCGATGAGAGGAGTATGTATGAATTTTGAAGAGATGAATGAGAAATGCAAAGACAGAAAAAAGTGGGAACGCATCTGCGGTGGTACCGGCCACCCCAAGTGGAACTTTGACAAGATAAAGTACAGATCCCTCATCTAAATCCGGTAAACTATTTGACAAATTACCTATTGCTACCTATATTTTTTGGGCATTAATATTTCTGTGCAACTGTCTTTATTTTTGTTATATATATTTACCACAAAAGCTATAACATGTTAAAAATTTTAACGCAGAACTTATAAAAAGTCAAAACAATTATGTATTTGGTCACAGGGTGACTAGAAAATTTAATTAAAGTTGGACTAATTTCATTTACAAACTGTGCATCATCAAGTACATACTATTTTAAAATTTAAATCAAAATTCAGTGCCTTATAATACGAGTATGTATATTGATGGCGCTCCCCACATCTTCGGATTGTATCGCCTATTTATTCTGTCTGTGGTGATGATCGGTATATTTGTGTGTACATCTCATACAGCACACGTACTTGCTTTTTTTTTTTTTTTTTTTTTTTTTTTTTTTTTTTTTTTTTTTTTTTTTTTTTTTTTTTTTTTTTTTTTTTTTTTTTTTTTTAAGAAAATCCTGTGCGGGAGACTCCCTAGATTCTGAAGACTCTAGGGGTCTATGACACTTGTTGTAGTGCCGCAGAGGTGTACGAGCTTGGTCGTCGCTACAAAGCGCCAATACTCAAGCAAGACCCAGTTGCTGTAAGGCTGGATGGACCCTTGGTGACCGGTCATTGGTAAAGGCTTATGAATTCTTCAACCTAGCGAAGAGCACATTCGAAATATTAATGGTATTTTTGTGTGCTCCGCCGGGATCCGAATCCACAACCTTCCAAGTATTTACGAGTCCGAAGTGTTGCCACAACGGACTACGGACCGGTCCGAGATGCCAACGACACGCGGTGTACCTGAGCGCACACCCATCCAAGTACTGACCACGCCCAATGTTGCTTAACTTCGGTGATCTATGGGAACCGGTGCTTTCAACATGGCTAACGTCGTTGACAAATTTTTTTCTAAAATTTTCTTCAAATTCTCAAATTTTTTTTCAAAAATTTGCTTTTTATTTGTATGCTTCACAGTTTTGTAATCCATAAAATCATCCAGTATTTGTAAATCTGTTTATTTCATGATTTCAATGGAAATCCGATTTCCCTGTATTGTTAGCGAATTCGAAAATCAAAATGAACGTGAATATCGGGAAAAATATAATTGTTTTATATGAACACCTGAACATTTAAAAATAATGCATACAATGGTTTTGGCAAATATGGGATACACTTATTTGTTTCAAACATATTTACAAACTAATCTAATCGAATCTAAGTTGCAAAGATATGTTACATTAGAGATTCACAATCTATGCATTCTCACAAGCAGACACGTACAAGTTCGCGCTTGCACATGCCACATGTGAACCAACAACATAAAAACCAAATCTCAAATGGACATACACCCTGTACCACCCTGCATACCAACCTATAAGTCAAGGAACATACACGACAAATTTCATTTTTTTAAATCAATAAATAATAACACGTATGGATATCAAAACTAAACAGAAAAAAATATCTAATTAAAAACCCTAGCCGTAAACATTACAAATCAACCGCCATTTCTTTCTGTCCTTACATACAGAACCCTGCAAATAATTATATAAAGTAAATATGAATTTATTTAGACTCAAACCCATCACAAAAGTTGAATTTACATTATTTCCTCAATGTGCGAACATCCCATGTCTATGTGACTACGGATATTAGCAACGTATCACAAAATATTTGCTTTCCTTTTCCCTAGACACCTAGCCGGGTGACATCACATTTCTTGTCTGGAAACTGAGTCGAGTCTTTTCTGCAAATTATTTAAATTTTTAATAAACGCTTTTGTTTATGCGATCTTACATATCGCTCCCCCAGTTCTTGTTTACCGTATACGCCAATCTTGTCAAATATGACTTTTTCATGCAGTTGTCTTACGAATCAAATTCTACACAATCTGAGCTAAGAAAAACCGTACAACTCGATAATGTGAGAGTTTTTTTATATATTTTTTAAATAAATTTCTTGTTTTTATAAGACACATTGGTCCAGTACACATGCAAATTGCAAACATTGCTCATGTAATTTTTTCTCAATGGCGTATACGGTAAACAAGAACTAAGGCAGCGATATATTAGTAATAAGAATCATAATGAGGTTACAACATAGCTTTAATTTCAAGGAAGGATGTCTGACTTATAAATTGGTATGAGGCTGACCACCCATACTGTAAAAAATGGTTCACTTTGCTAATGTCACCCCTGTTTCAGGGAATGTCGGCAAGAGTTGCAGGGCTTATGTTCATTTGAGGTTTGGATTTTATTTGTAAGTACACAATCAGCATTTGTAAGCGCGAACTACACGTGTTTGTTTGTGGGCATACATCTGAGAGTTTTGAATGAATATATCCTTGCAACTTAGATTATAGATTATAGATGTGTGTGGGTGTATGAATCCATGATACAAATACGACTCCGATTTAAGGAAAGCATAGCTTGAATTCCCGAACTTATGTTTATTTGAGGTTCAAGTTTCATTTTCTTAATAAAATAAGCATGGGGCATGATAAAACTAACGTGCATCATATTTTAGATGTGCAAGGAATATGACAGTGAGATAATTTATCATATTTTCAACGTCTTGTGTATCAAACTGTGAAAATTAATTATCTTTTTTTTTTTTTATATAGAATATGTTTGTAGGTTTTAATTTTTACTGTTTAATTGTTAAGTGTTTGTTTGTTTTATATATTTAAATGTAATTAATTGTTTGTATTCCTTGACTTATAGGTTGGTATGAGGCTGACCACCCATACTGTGAAAAATGGTTCACTTTGCCAATGTCACCCCTTTTTCAGGGAAGGTCGGCAAGAGTTGCAGGGCTTATGTTCATTTGAGATTGGGTTTTATATTGTAGGTCCACATGCGGTATGTTTTAGCGCGAAATTATACATGTCTGTTTGTGGGAATGCATTTTAGACTAAAACCTATAAAAAACAATTTGTCTATATTTGAAAACTGTTTTATTTTCACTATTTGTTGTAAGGATTGCTTGATACAATAATTCTTTAAAATTGCACTATTTTAGCTGTAAAGATTGCATGCTTCAATAATTATTTTATATTAAACAGTGTTTCAAATAAATAAATTTTGTATATTTTTAAGTGTAAATCTGTTCACACAGTGAAAGTCCATATGTATTTCAAAAATTCAATTGGAAAAAACAAAGTTTTAATTAATTTGTAATTTTATTTTTCATCTTATGCGAAAACGTTCGAGCAAAAAATAAAATAATAAAGTGAATTAAAACTTTGTTTTTTCCAATTGAATTTATAAAATAAATTTTGTTTTTGGATAGTTATTAGGAACTTATCTCTTACAATGTCAATACACAATCTTTTGAACTTTCACTTGATATAGAAAAATTCAGCATATTGATTCACATAATACCTTACAAGGATCAATATGACATCTTTAAGATTTCCATTTCATATTATATAGAAAACTATATTTGTGGAAGTTTCTCTTACCTTCTTCGTCGTTTTTTGGAGGCATCTCGATCCAGCAGCTTGGGAAGAGCACCAGGGTCTTCCAATTCAAGTCCAGATAGAGCCCCAGCTGCATTTTCACTCTCGTGTCCATCCTTGCTGTTAAACTGGACTCTTCGGCTGTCCAAAGGAGACTCATCTAGTTCCTACAGGCAAGAAATTTGGATACTGAAATTGTTTTCGACGAAAAATACCGATCATGGTAGTACTACGGTCTACGAGTACTGAGTATAATTTATACAACACCGTGTAAACCCATAATACTTTTATATTTGTGAAAGTCCATTTGTATTACTTAAAAATTCAATGGGATAAAAACAGTTCTGCTCCTGAAGATGCCTCATTAGGCGAAAATGTTTGAGCAAAAAAAAAAGAAATAAATAAGTTACTCAGTTTTTATCCAACTGAATTTTTAAACAATACCATAATACTACTGTTTTCTTTATAAATTCAATAGGATGAACAAAGTTTTAATACACTTTTATTTATTTTTTTGCTCAAACGTTTTCGCCTAATAAGGCATCTTTATCTTTAGATAACAATTATGCTTCTGAAGATGCCTTTTAGTCGAAAACGTTTGAGCAAAAAATAAACAAAGTGAATTTAAATTTTGTTTTTCCTATTGAATTTATAAAAAAATAAAATGGACGTTCACTGTGTTCACAGAAATATGTACTCTTAAAATACATATATAGGTACTATATGTACTATTAGGATGATTTATTTGTTGAGCGCTGTTTTTGTGTGAATCTCACCTTAAGAGCCCTCTGTGAGCTTGGTCGTCGCAATAGAAAGCACCAATTCTCAAGCAAGAACCAGTTTCTGTAAGACTGTAAGACTGGATGAACCTTTGGTGACCGGTCTTTGGTAAAGAAATAAAAAATAAATTGCACAGAATCTGTACTCGACTTTCTTGCAAAAATTTACCCACTGTATGACGTATGTAAAGCTAGAATCATCTACCAGCTTATGCCGTTTCAATAAAAATGTAATATATCAATAATAAATCAATTTTATTCCACCGCGGTGTGTACCTGCATACTCGTACAATATGGATATAGGCATATAAATACTTAAATGAATATAAATATTTTGTTGATTTATTTGAAAAAGTACCAATTACACAAGAAAGATCCTCGACTCATAGGTTGGTATGAAGCTGACCTCAGTACTGTACTGTACTGTATCCTGCCACCGTTTCATTAGGGGTGGCCGGTACCTCCGCAGATGCGCCTCCACTTTTTGCTGTCATCACCTTTTTCATACATACTCTTCTCTTATTCTCACTCTGCAGAATCCATTATTTCGCAATCTCACCTATTTGGTCTAACCATTCTTTCCTCAGCCTTCCCCTTCTGCGCTTTCCTCTGACATTTCCTTTGTACACTTTCTTCGTTAGTTGTTCATCATCCTTTCTTTCAAGATGTCTGAACCATCTCATCGTACTTTTTTGTACTTTCATTCTCATATTCTCTTTTATACCACACTCGTTCATCACTCAAGCATTACGTACTCTATCACTCAGTGTCTTTCCAGCCATTGCTCTCAGGTAAGCCATTTCAACCGTACTTACATACTTTACTCAGCTCACATTCATTAAGCCTCACTTCCACCAACCAATATGCCATTGTGGACCGCCGATCTCATATTCTTCGTAAGTTTCCTATTTCTTGCAATTCTTCCAATCGTTTCCATTACACTTCTTCCTCTACTAGCGCGCTTTTCCAATTATTTCGTCAATTTCGCATTCGACTCAAATTTGCTTCCCAGATAATCAAATTCTTTCACGACCTCCATTCCTTGACTTATAGGTTGGTATGAGGCTGACCACCCATACTGTAAAAAATGGTTCACTTTGCCAATGTCACCCCTGTTTCAGGGAAGGTCGGCAAAAGTTGTGGGGCTTATGTTCATTTGAGGTTTGGATTTTATTTGTAAGTACACTTTCAGCATTTGTAAGCGCGAACTACACTTGTTGGTTTGTGGGCATACATCTGAGAGCTTTAAATGAATATATCCTTGCAACTTAGATTATAGATTATAGATTATTATAGACCTCCACTCTTTTTTCATTCAGTCTTTATCTCAATTTTCTCGCATTTCTCAGTCCTCCCAAAGTGTAAAAAATAATTCACTTTGTCAATGTCACCCCTGTTTCAAGGAAGGTCGGCAAGAGTTGCAAGTTTTATGTTTAATTTGTAAGTACAAATTCAGCATTCGTTAGCGCGAACTTACACATACCTGTTTGTGGGCATGCATTTCATATTAGTTTTGAATGTTTATATTTCATTGCAACTTATATTCTAGATTATTATAGATGGTCATTGAACCCTTTTGTATGCAAACTAGTACTTTGTATGGTGGGTAAACTTTTTAGTTATATTTTGAAAAAGTAACGACTGATTATTATTGGTATTTATAAAATTTTAAGAATCGCAGCCATTTATCTATTTTTAACCCTTTGACTACCAAGAAAATTGCTAATACATTTTGTATGGAAAATTTTCACTCTGTATGGCGGCTATACTTTTGATTCACTTTTTGGAAAAAATAATGATGGCAATATATAGGTTATTATTATTATTTTACATTTGTACTACATTATTTTTTTATTAACCCTCTAACTGCCGAGAATTTTTCCATTATTTTTTTCTTTTATATGGCAACTCCCTAAATCGAGATTATGATGAAGAAATGATTATAATTATTAGATAGCACTATTATATAAATGGATTCACAAAAAATTTCAGAAAAATCGTCGGAGCCGTTTTTGAGAAAATCGCATTTTAAATTTTCAGCTCTTCGGAAGCCATCTTGAATTTTCAAAAAAGTAAAAAAAAAATGATTACGAATTAAAGTGATAAGCTTGTTCTTTCTATCAAATCTAAAACAAATTCAAATATCTTGCATTTTAATAGGTTTTTGTAATATTTTCGATTTAAAATTTCAGGTCGTGTAAACGGTGCTTTATATTTATTTTTTCAAAAAATTTTTTTTGTAAATTTGTAGAAATTTATGTTGTCCGTAATATTGTAGAACATTATATTTTTGTTGACCCCTTAACTGTCGAGAAAATCACAATCGTTTGTTTTTTTCATATGGCAGCCCATAGACACAGATTAGTAAGAGTATTGCCATAACTAATTTATTAAGTTAAAAACTAATAAATGGCAACTCTGAAAATTTAAAAAAAATTCTTGGAGCTGTTTTTGAGAAAAGTGCAATTTTATGTTTTTTTTGTATGGCAGCCATCTTGAATTTTCAAGTTGGTGTAATGCCATGTTATTCATACTTAATACATGTCCAAAAAAGTTGATGTAGCCAAAATTTGGTATCTCTAGGTCTTATACTTTGGAAAGTGACACACACACATACATACATACATACATACATACATACATACATACATACATACAGACGGACGTTTTTGAAAGATAGTGTTTTTTGGCATGTCCTGCACCAGGACAACTCATTTCCGTGAAAACCTCGAAATTTTTTTTTTACACCAAATCATAACTTTCTTTATAGCCTTCGGCTATAGCAAGAAAGTAAAAAGTCAACCCATTGAAGAGCATATAAAACATAACCATCGAGGTTGGGCTTTTATGTTGTTAGTCTACATGCACTATTTGTAAGCGCGAACTTATTCGTGTCTGCTAGTTATCTAATCATTTTATTAGCTAATTATTAATTCATTATTTAATATTTTTAATAAATTATTAATTAATGTGACATCTGTCGAACCAGGCATCTGTCAGACCGGCTATCGGCCCGATCGAATACGCGGACTTTGTGCCCAACAAATCCAAATTTGAGGCTTTTTCAAAGTTTTGTGCCAGCTATGGCGAGAACTTGTCGGTCTAATTAGACCGACATTCTTTCTTCTTTTCTTTTTTTCTTTCTCACCTCTGTGGTGGTTGGCCACTTAGTCAGGAGAGCACCTCCCGAACAGTCTCAGGAGTAACATCTCGAATTTAGGCCTAAAGTCATATGTTAAGACGCCCAGAATCACTTTGGATTTTTGTTTGTAAATTTAAAATCCTCGAGCCCCAAACCCTCACGGCTATAACCTTTCAGTGATTTCTGAGCCTCCTTTGCTTTGTGCAAACACTTAGAAAAGTGTAGCTTCTCGGGAGGGCCTTCTGCCACTCGTATCTCACATAACTTTTGCATGCGAGTCGTGTGACACATCCCCGGATGGGATGGATATACAGGGCGTGGGTCAGTGGAGGGGACACTGACCCTGAGAGAAGGTGTTGTCGAACCAGGGCTGGAAGTCTCATCACCACGGTAATTCTCACCTAACGAATATCGGTAACATTTTTATAAAGACTAATCAACTGTGTTCACTTGCGGCCATCTTGGAGTGACAGGTCTTCATACAAATATTACCGATAATCGGTAGGTAAGAATTACCGAGGTGATGAGACTTCCAGCCATCTTGGAGTGACAGGTCTTCATACAAATATTACCGATATTCGGTAGGTAAGAATTACCGAAGTGATAAGACTTCTAGCCCAGGGTTGAAGTTATAACATGTTCGAGCCAGCGTTAGTGTCAATGACGGAAATTCGAGTGCCAACGTTCTAGTGACTATTTGATGTACTTACAGGATTCTCTTCGTCTGCAGTGTCGGAGAGAGTTAGTTTGAACTGCACTTCTTCATCCAGGATTCCGTTGGCTCCAGAGCGATGATGTTCCTCGTCTCCGAAGTAGCGGGAGCCATTCTGGAGAGGTGGACGGGCGTGAGGGTATGTCGGCTCGCGGTAAACTGAAAACAATACGAATCAATTAGATTAAAGAAATACAACACAATAAATAAAAACAAACTAACAATTTGTTTTGACTTTGAATTGTATTTTCCCGTTCTCTTATTCAGACAAGCGGAGTGGCCAGTATCTCCACAGATGTGTCATATCCTCAATATTCAGCAGCCTCCTCTTCCCTGCATTCATACGCGTTCTCCTTCTTTCGCTCTGCAGATTATTCAATTAACAGATATTTGATTCACTCATTCACATTTTTCGTTCGTCTTTCATTTCCACTTATATTTTTGATATTAGTTTGAATACTGGAGAGTTGGTTTCCGTAGTCTTTGGAAGCTGGAGCTTCCACCATCATCAGCCGGCCTTGTAAGCCCAAAACTCCTACTGCATTGAATATTCCATTGATTAGGTTAGCATCAAAAATATTACATCGTGTAAATTCTTACATTCATACTAAAGTCATTTATTTAATATTATAATGTTTACAAGCAATTTTTAGTTTTTATTTTTCTATAGATTTTTTTGGAAGTAGCTGAGAATTAACCAAACATGAAGGTTAAATATACCCACACGAAAAAAAGGTTTTTTTCTATCTACTTAGAAAACGATGTTGTGATTGATTTTCCATTTAAGTTTTTTTATGAAGTTTTCAAGAATAGACGGTTAATTTTTTTTTTTTTTTTTTTTAACGGATTTTAAACTAGATGGGGTTTTTTTAAAAATTTAATTTTCATATTTTCTCGTAGTGTACCTACAATTTATTAAAGTTCAGTTTCATGAAGAAAAAAAACGTAGAAAATTGGAATAATTAGCATCGCGTTGACGAGTGATTTAATTTACTTAAACATAAAAATGCAAACTTCAGAATGCTATGCTAGCGGAGGTTTTCTGTTTTCCAAGGAGTACGAACGTTCCCATTTCTGGGGAAGCCTGATAAAATATTATTGATTCGAAGAACCGGATAAAATTAATTCAAGGAAACAGAAAATCCCTTCTAGTTAGAATTGAATTCTGTCTTCTCAATGCTTTTGATTGAATTTATTTTCAAAAGTGTAAAAAAATATTTAAAAAATATCGATATTTGTAAAGGACTCGGTACATATTCCAAAGACAAAATTTTGAGGTAATGTTTGTGAAAAGTGATGTTTGCCCCCCGAAAAAAAATGAAACTGAAAAAATCTGAAAGAATATTTTTATTATTATTCACATTTAACTCAACATTTTTTTGTGTAAAAAATATAAATAATGTGAAAATAAAAACGCTTAACTATCAATAAATGTCTCAAAAAAAAATTACACAGCTGATGGTGAGAGAACATGCATAATTTATTTAGAGACAGAATAAATCAGCTGTTTCTTCTTGTTGTAGACGAAATATAAATATTCCATTCTTCCTAGCGCGTTGGATGCTCGGCCTCATGCCAAGGCACGGTGAGAGAAAAGTTCTGATGAATCTATATATACATTCTGGGTGACTGCGACGAGATGACCCGTGTTTATAAGAACCGTTTGGAAAAAAAATCAATCACAAAAAAACTCTTTTTGATAACCATTATCTAAATTCTAACGGTGCTATTCTTAGACATTTTAGTAGCCCGTTGAGCCCACGCTTTGACAAACTAGTGATGCATTTGTATGAAGACCTGTCAATCCAAGATGGCCGCAAGTGAACAGCTAATTAGTCTTCATACAAATATTACTAAAATTCGGTATGTAAGAATGACCGTGGTGATGAGACTTTCAGCCTAGGCATCATTAGTTTATCAAAGCGTGAGCTCAACCGACGACTAAAATGTCCAAGATTAGCCCTGTAAGTTGCTAAGATATACAAATTTTTAAGATTCACATTGTGTGTACACACAAAAGCAGACATGTCCAAGTTCCTGCTTACAAAATTGAAAGACACGCAACGCAACTAAGCTACACATATAGTGTAACTTAACGCTGCACTATCCCCGAAGGATTTCGCATGTGATGAATAGAACCTTTATATTTTTACAGGTAAGGGGGGCGACATTGCGCCAACCACTTCAGTTGAAGTGGGGGTTTCCCAGCTCCCGAGAGGGCTGGTACTCATTTCTTGTGAAGGCTGAATAAATCTTGCCAGTATTTTATTTTGGGTTTTTGAAATAAACACCGAAACGGGAAAACGTTTCTGACATCACACGTATGTGAAACTAAGATTCTTAGCAACCAATAATAAATTCTTATTGAGCCTTTGCCCTAACAATCCGGCCGTAGGATGTCACAATTTTTTTGACGTTTTGAAATGTGCAGATCTCATTGTGTATTAAAACACTTTTTACGATAAATAATATCTGATTTTGTGGAATCTGGAAAAATCACATTTTTTGTCTGCTCACGGTTAAAATTCTGTGTGAAAGTCCCTGTAAAACGGCAATGTTTGCAATGTCGTTTTGATTTAAATTGCCACAAAGGGATTAGATATTGTATATAATTTAAAACGTATTTGAAATAGAATAATGCTCTTATGGAATTAAGATGACTGGATTAATGAGCATTGTTCTGTCTGTGTCTGTTTTTGATGCGTACTGTGCCCGGTCTACGTAAGCGCGAATCCCAGTCATTCATTGGACGAATCGCTGCGGAGGGTGGGATAGAAGGGGAGGTGAGGAAGGAAGAGGAGGGGTCAAGGACGCTCAATGTAGTGACGTCAGAATATCCCGACGCTCATTTCTAATAACGACTTATCCTGTGAAAAAAATAATTTAACAAAATTAACTTCCTGGAAATGGTGCAATTAACTATACGCCCCAATTACAACATGTCATATTCAAAACCAATTACATAACGACACTTCCTTTCAATGTCTCAAAGAGAAGCCAACGCAACACACAACACAACGCTACGCAGCTAACAGCCCCGCTACAAAGGATCAGGATATCAACCAACACATCACTGACACCTCTGCGGCACTACAACAAGTGTCATAGATCCCTAGAGTTTCTGAATTCTAGGGTGTCTCGATAAAGGAGTTTTTATGAAATGTAACATTGGAGACATATAAGGAAGGCTTTGCTTGAAAAATAATATTGAACGAGTTACAAAAATTTGAAATGATGAATTTGGAAATTTGATGACATGAGAAATTGGAAGAGATTCTTTTAAAGTTTCTTTGCCCTTTTTGAATGACGCTAGAACCGTAGAAAATGACAATCAAAGTGTAGATTTTTACGTATACACCTTTCTAGGGGCAAAAGTGTATGTTTTAGACCCATCCATTCATTACTAAATATTTTACTGCATTATTAATAAACATTTACCCAAGAACATCTATTAAACCAGGGTCAAATTTATTGTCGATGCGAACGGCGCAGTTGAGTTAAGACATTGCGCTTGTTTCATTCACGTAAACTCCGAAAAGTGCCGATGTCTTATCCGCTCGATTATACCAGATACCATACCGACGACTGTTTTTTGGAGCAACAAAAAAAAAAGTTACAAATTTGATTAGCTCAATGATTTTATTTTATAAATACTCTTACAAATTTAACGCAGGAATGAGTTATTTGCAGCTCAAAAAAAAAACTGTTTTTTTTTTAAATTCCATTTGAAATCTGAGCATGAGCCGGTGACAGAAATCACAGAATCTCTGGTCTCCCTTGCTCCTATGTGAGTTAGTTGGGCGTCCTACGAGACAGAATACAAACACGAGAAAAGCGGGTGATGGCAGTTTTCACTTATTGGACCGTGAGGACAGGCGTAATGCGATTGTCAAATATTTCCTTCACACAGCAATAGTTTTCCATTAGAAGCAAATAAAGAGGATGTATATAACTATTATTTCAATTTGTATTACAATTTCCCTATCCAGAATATCCAGAGTCATAATAAAAGGAGAGCTTGTAAGTAGAAGGTTATGACTCTGGAGGAAATGAAAAAAGTGTGTAAGGACAGAAAGAAATGGCGGTTGATCTGTGATGTTGGCGGCTAGGGTTTTTTAAATTAGAATTTGTTTTCTGTTAGTTATTGATCTCCATACATGTAATAATTTGTTGATTTTAAAAATGTAATTTGTTGTGTATGTTCCTTGACCTATAAGTTGGTATGCGGCTGATCACCCATACTGTTTAAAAAATGATTCACTTTGCTAATGTCACACCTGTTTCAGGAAAGGTCAGCAAGAGTTGCAGGGCTTACGTTCATTAGAGATTGGGTTTTTTATACGGTAGGTCCACATGCGGCATGTGTGAGCGCGAAATTATGCGTGTCTGCTTGTGGGAATGCATTTAATATGCATCTCAAATGATAAATATCTTTGCAGCTTAGATTTAGATTAGATTGTAGATAATAAAAGGAGAGCCTGTATGAAGAAGGTTATGACTCTGGAGGTAATGAAAGAAGTGTGTAAGGACAGAAAGAAATGGCGGTTGATCTGTGATGTTGGCGGGTAGGGTTTTTAAAATTAGAATTTGTTTTCTGTTTGTTTTTGATGTTCATACATGTTATAATTTGTTGATATTAAAATGTAATTTGTTGTGTATGTTCCTTAAATTATAGGTTAGTATGCGGCTGACCACCCATGCGGTAGAAAATGGTTCACTTTGCCAATGTCACCCCTGTTTCAAGGATGGTCGGCAGGAGTTGCAGGGTGTATGTTTATTTGAGATTCGGGTTTTTATATTGTAGGACCACATGCGGCATGTTTAAGCGTTACTTATACGTGTCTGTTTTGTGAAAATGCGTATAATGTGAATCTTTAATGTTACATATATTTTGCAACTTAGATTAGATTAGATCCTTGAAAGATACAAAAGTGTGACTTATAAAAGGGTGAAGTATTTTTGGGCGATTAGTTAAAAGCTTATAATTTGCCTGTTAGTAATTTCATCAATTTATTCTCTACAATATTTACTTAATAAAATTTCAAGTATAGTATTGTGACAACCATACATTGAAAATATATTTTAAAGATATGATTTTTATTTCATTACTGGTAAGAGTCTGAATGATAGGGTCCGTGAATTAGACTGGGTTATTAATGAGTGCGGTGTAAACGACTATAGGAGACTGAAAGTACCAATATATAGCAACAAAATAAAATTAATAAAATGTAGACAAACCTGTTTTTTTAAATATTTTTTTGTGGCGTCATTTTTTATGTAACATAAATTTTTGAAAATTTATAATTTAGATAAAATATCAACCCACACTCGTGATTTTTTTCTTTAATGTCACTCCTTTACTATGGCCATAAAGTACAAGAAACATATTTTTACAAAACATGGATATTTTTTTGTTAGCAGCTTCTTAAAACCAAAATGTACGAGTATGCGAATGCATAGAGTAACATAATTATACAAAAACGTGATGTTATACTGTAGCTAAGAGTCAAGTACGTATAGTGTACATATGATATTTCCTGAATAGCTGTGAAGAATTTCTTTTGCAGGGAAAACTAGCATATTTCAAGAAAGGAACGGATTCTTCCATGCGCCGCAGAACGCAATATACTGTACTCAAAGGAAAAATGAGAGCGAGAGCACCCAGAAACCTTGTTAAATCGCTGCCTTAGTTCTTGTTTACCGTATACGCCATTGAGAAAATTTTACATGAGCAATGTTTGCATGTGTACTGGACCAATGTGTCTTATGAAAACAAGAAATTTATTTTAAAAATATATAAAAGAACTCTCACATTATCGAGTTTTACGGTTTTTCTTAGCTCAGATTGTGTAGAATTTGATTCTTAAGACAACTGCATGAAAAAATTATATTTGACAAGATTGGCGTATACGATAAACAAGAAATGGGGGAGCGATATGTAGCTATCAATATTTTAATGTGTATTATTAATAGCACAGCTATTTAAGCCTTCATGAAACCTTTAAACGGTTTTCATTGTTCCTTGACTTATAGGTTGGTTATAGCTTTGCCAATGTCACCCCTGTCTCAGGGAAGGACGGCAAGAGTTGCAGGGCTTATGTTCATTTGAGATGGGTTTTTATAATGTAGGTCCACATGCGGCATGCGTTAGCGCAAAATTATACATGTCTGCTTGTGGGAATGCATTTGATATAAATCTTAAATGATATATATCCTTGCAGCTTAGATTAGATTAGATTATATTTTGCCTTGGGTTTGACAATCAATATGATATTTAAGCTAATATAGCATGCGTTATGATGGAGTACGTCCGAAAAATGGATTAATGTGATCCATATAATGTATAATCTCTAATATAACTTGCAAAGATATATTACATTTAAGAATTTTATTATATACATTCCCGTAAGCAGACGTGTCTAAGTTCGTGTTTACACATGCTTCATGTGAATTTGACATTGGTAAAGTAAACCAATTTTTACAGCATGGATGGTCTGCTTCATACCAACCTATAAATCAAGGAATACAAATAATAAATAACTTTATTATAGTGCAATATGATTTGTAATATTAGATGTAATATGATATAGTATAATGTGATGATAGAGGAGAATCGATTAAAGTACCTATGTGTGGACCTGGTTTCTTAAATAATGAATGAGTGGTTATGATTCTGCATGAAATGACAGAAAAATTATGGCAGTTGATCTGGAACGGGGCTTTTCTTAAACAATTCAGTCATCCGTTCAGCCCACGCTTTGACAGACTAATGATGCATTTGTAAGAAGACCTGTCAATCCAAGATGGCCGCAAGTGAACAGCTGATTTGTTTTCATACAAATATTACCAATATTCGGTAGGTAAGAATGACCGTGGTGATGAGACTTCCAGCCCAGGCATCATTAGTTTATCAAAGCGTGGGCTCAACGGGCGACTAAAATGTCTAAGAATAGCACCGTAAGAGTTTAAAAGTAGAGTTACAAAATTGAGTGATCTTTAATACGCAAAAATTAGAAAGTATTTTTACAACTCAAGAGATATGACGTAATACCTACCCCTTACCTCAGCTCTGCAACTTCGTCTAATCCGGATTTCCGAAGAAAATCAGGGTCATTTCAGGCACAATGCATTCTGCCCGGATTGTCTATGGATTACCGGACAAACTGTGTGAGAGCTTTTATACACCTCCATACAATAATGATTTACGACTGATTGTAGGATAGAAACAACATAGACAAACTTGGCAGAATGGTGACAGAATGCGACTATTCGGTACTGGCTGTTACAAGACTTTAAGCCAAATGATAGTATTTGAAGAGAGGATGATGATGATGATGACGAGTTAATGATTTCTTAAGAGCGCCGTTTCGTAATTTAGTCATTCCAAGGATGCTTGTGCAAATATATCAGAGGTCTTCTTGTCGAATGGTCATCTATCTCTTTTACGTGATGAGGCAGGTTGTTCCAGGCCAGACAGCCTGCAACTGCGAATTTACACTCTCCACACATTGAATCAACTGTTCTTACCGGTTCTGTAATCCGAGTTTTGGATACAGTTTTCTGCCAAGCGTAGATTTAGGCTTTTCTGCCGGTAAATACCGGGGAATTAGTGATATTCGCCAATAGTTGATAAATTGTAGGTTCGTCCTAATTGGACCGAGACTTTCTCGCTCAATCCCATTTTACGTTCCCACCCCTATTTTTTAAAATTCCGTTTTCTTTTTTTTCTTCTTCTTCCTCTTGTTATAGATCTATAATCTGTTTATTGTGGAACTTCCTCCTATAATGCAGAAGACCAGCTGTTCTTCCATCTTTTGGGAGGGCGATCAGGTAGACGCTGACCGTTCGGTATCTCCTGTGCTCTTTTGTTTTGTGGAATATAAATAGACGCCTGTTTCATGAATAAATTACTTGTTCTGCTACTTCCTACTCGTTACTACAACTCTCCGCTTTCTTCTGAACTTCGATCTGTTACTCTTCCTGAGCATCTCTTAACTTCTCCGATAGGACAATGACACGCCGCTTTGCCCCCTGACATCGAGATTTGGAAATATTGGAAAGGCAGCTGCCTTACAACCAGCTGACCAAGGAGCAGTGACGAGAAGACGGATCCAGTCCACCCGCACCTGTAGAGCGTCAGCTACAGGAAGAATAGAGAATCAGTCTTGACTTACGTTGGTCGGAGTTGTTGGATGGTCGGCTGGGAACTGGAGTCTCCCCCGCCGCGAGCTGCGCCAGGTGCACGCGGTCTTCCTCAGCCAGAGAGAACACGGAGTCCATCTCATCGTCCAGCTGGGCTGGCTCCTCCACGGGGTCCTCGCTGGATACCTGCCCGTAGCCGTCCTGTCGACAAACATCAACACAATCAATACCTAGCAGTAAATTGCAATATTTGTTCGAAGACCATTGTAAGACAGAAGTGCCATAGAAAAACTCTATAGGAAATGTATATTGAAACGCAAAAAACGAAGACATGACCACAGTTTTAAGGTCTATTTGTGTTTAAAATAATGCAATCGTCCACTCGTATTTAAAATCCCTTTTCGCAAGCTGAAACCATTCACAAAAAGGGAGAAGAGCGCTTTGAAAAAAAAATTGTATTTAAATTTTATACTTACTGTAATGTAAATAGTAGATTAATATAGGTGTACATCGTAGGTAGTAATAGTTATTATAATGTTATGTCAAAAGTAGATTAATATAGGTGTACACCGTAGGTAGCAATAATTATAGGCCTAAGAAATCTAGAAATTAAATGATCCTTTTGTAGTCTTGAACTTGGTTGAATGTTCGCGAATGTGCTGGCAAAATTAGTCACTGGAGAGTTGTCTGTGAAGTATATAAGGCGTAGAATTGAGTGCGCTAAGCCAGTGAGATAGTTGCCTCTGATTTGAAGAGTGTAAGCGATACTAAACTGTGAAAATAAATTTGTGTTACCAAAAGTGTTAAAAATAAATAGAAAATGTAAAAATAAATTAAGTGCAAATAAAGATCCTGAAAGAAGACCTGTATGTTTTAATTTAGAGACTTTTCGAACCCAAAAACATTACATTACTTATAGGTAGGGACTGGAAAATAGTGGTGTTATTTTTTGGGAAATTCGCGTTATTTTTTTAGGAAATTCGCGTTATTTTTGATCGAAAACAGGGAAATTCGCGTTATTTTTAGGGTTAATTTGATGAAAATAAAGGTTTATGTGATTGCAAAACAAAAGATATTACTAATATTTACAATTTATTATATAGAACAACAATATGTGCGTACAAAAACAATAAATAAACAACATCTGAATCAATACGAGTACCTACCTAACTTACAAAAAACCATTGTTTAAAAAAAAAATTCAATGTCACTCCGAATGACACTGCAATATCCTTTTCAAATATTTAATTTTTGTGCATTTAGTCTCTAGATGAGGTTTATCTAAATTTTCAAGGGATGTTGGCTTTTATGAAAGTTGTGTCCTTGGCCAATCCAGCAAAAGCTTTACTCCTTGAAGTATTTTCCTTCATTGATGTCACGATTCAAGTCTGCTTGGATGATCCAGGACAGTTCTGCTTATCATTATTATTTTTAATAAAATAGATTTTTGAATAGGAATGCAATTCACCAACCTACTCCGCCTGGCCAGAAACATGTATTAATATCATAATTATTAATTTATAAATTATAACTACCCAATTACAACTGTTGAACCAGGGTTAAATTTATGGTCAAATGACCCAGGCGGTGATCGAACCCCGCGTCTAGCGTTCTAGCGTGTTTCAAAGTTGAAAGATCAGCCCACTTGGCCCCCTCGGCTATAACACCGACCAATTTTCCTGTGCTTTGCACCTTGCAAAGGGTTTTCACAGGAATCTTTTCTTTCCCACAAAATCGTTGCGTTGCAAAAGCGACACATGACAACTTTTTCGCACAATTTCTACCAAAAGTACGAAAATTCGCGATATTTGCGTAAAACCTCAAATTTCGCGTTATTCGCGTAAAAACATCAAAATTCGCGAATAAATTCGTTTTATCGCGATCGCGAAATTTTCCAGTCCCTACTTATAGGTTCCTTGACTTATAGGTTGGTATGCGGCTGACCACCCATGCTGTAAAAATGGTTCACTTTACCAATGTCACCTCTGTAACAGGGAAGGACAGCAAGAGTTGCAGGGTGTATGTCCATTTTAAATTTGGTTTTTATGTTGTAGGTTCACATGAGGCATGTGCAAGCGCGAACTTGTACGTGTCTGGTTGTAAGAATGCATGTAATGTGTATCTCCAATGTAACATATCCTTGCAGCTTACATAAGATTAGATTAGATTAATTTAATTTTACAGCAACCGTCGCGTTCTGGCGAAATGTAAATGGTTGCATAATATTCATAATAATCATAAATGTAAAACTTTGTCGGTTATACATTTTCGAATTTTACCGCATAGATGTGCTTTGTTGCACTTAAAGATGAACTTAAAATAGAACGTAGACTCTAAGAGAAAAGTGCATCGACAAATGTGTGGTTCAGTAAAAGATGAAAAAGGGTGGAGCATATTAAGGCAGAATGATGAATTTTCCAGATGTACCAAGCACTTCAGGTACTTCAGTCTTTGTAAGACTGAATAGGTTAGGATAGGCTGGACAAGTTCACAGAATGCCAGGAGCACGGTTTCCCAAAATATTAATGAACGATCATCCGGAAGGATGAAGGGATGCAGCTCGGCGTCTTCAAGGGGCGAACTGGAAAACGGTATCAGAGACAGGTTTAATTGGAGACAGAGGTTGAAGCAGACCGGTCGATAGTACAGTTGCAACACCTCGTAAATGGAAGGTTGGAAGGTTGTGGGTTCGAATCCCGGCGGAGCACAAAAAATATTTCATTTATACTCGTATTTTCAAATATGCTCTTCGCTCGGTTGAAAAATTCATAAAACCTTTACCAAAGACCGGTCATTAAAGGTCCATCCAGCCTTATAGAAACTGGGTCTTGCTTGAGTATTGGCGCTTTGTAGCGAAGTTCATAAAAAATTCAACGGCCGGCGCATGGATGATTACTTATTGCGCAATAACTATTGATGTCGTCGGGGGCCGGATGAAAGGCTTACGCGGGCCACATCGTGGCCCGCAGGCCGTATGTTGGACAGTCCTGCCCTAGAGTCTCTGAAATCTAGGGAGTATCCCGCACAGGATTTTTTTTACTAAAAAAGGTGCCCAAGGCTAAAATTGGGCTCTAACGCTATTGAAGAAGGAGAAGAGGTGAAATAAATTATGCTTTCAAAATGTACAATCCTCAGAAACAAACAAAAAAACTATGTCTCTTAATACTGTTACTAGGTTTGATAAAGCGATGAATCAGGAACTCATAATACATATGTGTCATCATCTGATAAAAACCAAATTTCCAAATTAAAAATCAGATGCTTGACCTGATCTTGACCGGATCTTCAGCTATTTTAATGTTTCTTTGTTTTGATCTTATTCAAGGTCAAGTTGACAGCCACATTTATTAGATAATGAACTACAGGACAAAACAAATGTCAAGAAATTAGCACGTCAAGAAATGTTTAGCATACGTCACAGATAATATCACGTTCGCAGGAGCTTAGTAACTTTATACAGACGTTGTTCTCTTATAAATTAAATGTCTTATTAATCTCCTATAATATCATGGAGGAAGTCCATGTATAATATAATATAATAATCGATAATCTAAGTTGTTAGGATATATTCATTTAAAGCTCTCAGATGTATGCCCACAAACCAACACGTGTAGTTCGCGCTTACAAATGCTGAATGTGTACCTACTTACCAATAAAATCCAAACCTCAAATGAACATAAGCCCCACAACTTTTGCCGACCTTCCCTGACACAGGGGTGACATTGGCAAAGTGAACCATTTTTTACAGTATGGGTGGTCAGCCTCATACCAACCTATAAGTCAAGGAAAATATTAATAAAAAATAAATTATTGCAATGATAAAACTTACTTCTACATTTGTTTGATATACATTCACTGATTTAAAATATATCTGAAGCTGCCCTTTCAAAAGAAATCGAGGAACTGCAGTTCATATTCGTCAATGCACGTTTATACTACTCTAAGTTTTATTATACAGAAAGTGGGAACTAATTCACTAAGAATACAAGTAGGTTGGTATAATCGGGGTGTATAGTACTATAATCTACTCTATTGCTTTATAGAAAAAATGCAAGCAAGATGTTTACTAAATTTTGATGATGGAAGATGAATGGAAAAATGTTGGAAGGCTTGCGTGGATGATGACGAATACGATGGTGATGATGGTGATGGTGATGTTGATGGTGATGATGATTATGATGATGATGATGATGATGATTATAAGTATGATGATAACGAATAAGATCATGATGAGTATGATGCTGATGATAAGGGTGATGATAAAAGTATGATGATGACGAATATGATTATGGTGATGAGGATGATAATGATGATTATGATGATAATGGTGATAAAGAATATGATGATGATGAGGATGATGAAGATGTTGATGGGGATGATGTTGATGGTGATAATAATAGTATGCTGATGACGAATATGATGATGGTGATGAGGATGATGATGATTATGACGATGGTGTTAACGAATATGATGATGATGAGAATGATGATGATGATGATGGTGATGATGATGATGATGAGTTTGATGATAATGATCATGACGATAATTTATAAGGCGCTGTTTCCATTTCACTTTCCGAGACATTCTATCACTGCAAGGGCGCTTAATTACTTCAATGGTGCTTAAACTTTACGGTTAACATCTTGACTGTGTATTGGAAATACGTCACTCGATCGCAAATAGAGAAATGAAATTGATTTATTAAAATCTCTTGGATGTTATCCATCTCAGATCTCCGTTCAGCAAATGAATCTGTTTGACAACCAAGTTGGACAACTAATTAAAATACTTTTTTAACTTTGTTACAATTCACTTGAGTTTTATTTTTTTTTAAAAAACACAACCAGTTTCGGGAGAAGCAGTACCTCCCATCTTCAGGTGTAAATATCAACTAACATAAAATACAAAATTACCAAATTAAGCAAGGATTTAATTTGTGGTACTGGTGGGGGTAAGTGGGGGGCGGGGTTTAATTGGAAACAAAGAAAGTAATGGCGAAGTGTTGGGAAAGAGGATATTATTTAAGAGGTTATTTTCAGAATTAATATTTTTTTGGATTTCTAGATTTTCAAAATTGTTCATAATTTTACCTTTGTAGGGGATGGGATGAAGGAGTTTTAATGTGTGAGTGTGAAAATGAATCCACAAGCCCCCAGGTTATATGGACTTCCCAAATTACACAAACAAAATACCCCGATAAGACCTGTAGTGTCATACGTTAGTGCCCCCAACTACAAAATTTGTAAACATCTTAATTTTCTAATAAACTCTTCAAAAATTTATAACCCGACTCACACAATAAAAAACAGTTTAGAACTTATCAACTCCGTAAAAAATCTATTTGTACCCAATAACTCAAAACTTGTTTCCTTCGATGTTGTTAATCTATTTACAAATGTACCTATACCAGATGCAAAAAATATTTTTAATGACTTATTATACGAATCGGATTTAAGTGATGCTATTGTTGATGAAATGATGAGAATGTTCAATGTATGTACAACACAAAACTATTTCCAATTTAATGATAAATTTTACGAACAAAGAGAAGGTTTACCCATGGGTTCACCCATCTCCCCATTATTAGCTGATATGTTCTTAAGTAAACTGGAAACTGATTTATTAAATTCAAACCATCCCCTTGTACAAAAAATATTTAAATGGTATCGTTACGTAGATGATATATTTTGTATTTTTAATGGTACTGATAGGCAACTAGAATCTCTCCTTTCCCACATTAACACTCTACATCACAATATTAAATTCACACTGGAAAAAAACGTTAATAATAACTTAAACTTTTTAGACATCTCCATTAAAATCACAAATAATAAACTAGATTTCAACATATATCGTAAACCTACCCACACAGACACTGTAATACCGTTTCATTCCTCCCACCCCACCGCACATAAATTAGCTAGTTTTCACAGTATGCTAAATAGACTCGTAAAAATCCCACTTAATAATAATGATTACTCTCAAGAATTGTCAACCATTAAACAAATAGCTTGTAATAATGGATATGAACACAAATTGATAGATAAACTGCTAAATAATAAAAAATATCAAATTCTTGTTAAAAAGTATCTTTACTCTGCACTTGATAATAATACCACAGATAAAACGTATTGGAAAAAAATTCTCTACACAGGTCCATTATCTATCAAAATTTCTAAATTACTGCCCAGTTACATTAAACCCGCGTTCTACACAAACAATAATTTAAAAAACATCCTCTTTAACTCAAAAGATAAAATTGACTGGATGATGAAAAGTGGCATATATGAGATTTCCTGTGGTGATTGCGAACTCAAATATATTGGACAAACCGCTAGAAATCTAAAAATTAGAATACAAGAACACCGCCGTTGCCTAACGAGCAACAGTCACTCTGAGTTCGCCAACCACATCATTGAATCAAACCATTCCTTTCACACTCACACATTAAAACTCCTTCATCCCATCCCCTACAAAGGTAAAATTATGAACAATTTTGAAAATCTAGAAATCCAAAAAAATATTAATTCTGAAAATAACCTCTTAAATAATATCCTCTTTCCCAACACTTCGCCATTACTTTCTTTGTTTCCAATTAAACCCCGCCCCCCACTTACCCCCACCAGTACCACAAATTAAATCCTTGCTTAATTTGGTAATTTTGTATTTTATGTTAGTTGATATTTACACCTGAAGATGGGAGGTACTGCTTCTCCCGAAACTGGTTGTGTTTTTTAAAAAATAAAACTCAAGTGAATTGTAACAAAGTTAAAAAAGTATTTTAATTAATTAAAATGTGCTTTCACAAAGTTACTGCCCAAAATCTAAATAATATAAGTTGGACAACGTTTGACAGCCATGTTTGCAAACACCCTTGAGGCACTTGTCAAATACATGAACTGAGGCGCTTAAGATCCATCTAGCATTCATTCTGTGTTGATGGGATCACACATAATAAAAATACAACATTACTTAGTTTAAAATTATTTCAGCAGAAACATTTACAGACAGCTCCATCACAAAAAACTACAATTAATTATAACTGCAGGAATTGCAAAGGTTTTTTGGAGAGCAAGTTTTTTGTAATAGAGCTATTTGTGAACATAAATTGTATGTGTCCGAAATGTTGTTGACGAAAAATCATGTGAACGTAGGTACTGTCGTGGGATAGATTTGTCCGTGACCGATATGTCTGTGGGTGAATAATTGGTGGCTTAAGTTGTCTATGACCGAAATGCCGATGACTTGTCGTGTGAAAGATTTGTCTAAGTCCAAGCTATCTGTGGGCGAGCTATCTTTGAGTTATCTTTGAGTTAGCTGTAATTCTGTCACCATTCCGCTAGGGATGGCCAGAGCTGCCTCCATTTCTTCCTATCCTCACATACCTCGTTCAATTCATTCATATCCATCACCTTTTTCATGCATTTTCTTCTTTTACGCTCACTTTGTATACCGCATTCTTTCACAACCCCTCAATCTGATCACTCCATACTTTTCTCGGTCGTCCCTTATCTCTTTTTCCTTTCACACTTTCTCTGTATATATACTTTGTCAGACTATCATCACTTATTCTTTCCACGTGTCCAAAGCATCTCATCACATTCTGTAGTACAACTGTACTTTCACATCCTCTTTCAACTCACATTCTTTCTTTACTCATTCATTCCTAACTCTATTCCTCAGGGTTTTTCCTGTCATGCTTCTCAAATAACGTGAAACAAACTATTACAGAATACGCACACAAGTGGACATACACAGAATGAAAATATTATAAGCTCGTGTGAATGAAGAAGCACAGTTCACTTTAATCACCTTGCGTTGACAACAGCTTTCAATTAACTTTTAAAATAGGAATGCTCTCTAGATTGAATGAAGCTTTGTTAGGTAACCATTTGAAGTTGAATGCAAGTAAGACGAAAGTATTGATTTTTGAAAGAGATGATGAAAATATGAATTATGAATTTAAAATTAATGGAATGAATGTTGATGTCGTAAATGAGTTTGTATACCTGGGAAGTAAGTTTGAAAAAGATGGAAGAATGACCGGTGAATTTGAAAGAAGAATAATGAAAGGCAGGTGTGTACTGGGTGCGACCGCTTGCATCGCCAGGAACCAAAATCTCTCAAAAAATGTTAGATTGGCGGTGCACGGTGGTATACTAGTGCCAACCTTGATGTATGGAAGTGAAGCCTGGACGGTGAGTGAAAGGGAAATTAGTAAAGTCCATACAGTAGAAATGGACTATCTAAGAAGTATGATTGGGAAAAAACGAAGTGACAGGGTGAGGAATGATTTTGTAAGAGAAGAATGTGGTGTAAGGGAAAGTGTGAAAGTGAAGATTAAAAGAAGTATGTTAAGATGGTTCGGGCATTTGGAGAGAATGAGTGATGAAAGATTGACGAAGAAAGTGTATGTTGCTAGAATAGATGGATGTCGTGGTAGAGGAAGACCGAGAAAAGTATGGAAGGATCAAATCTCTGAAATAGCGAATGAATGGGATATCCAGAGTCATAATAAAAGGAGGACTTGTATGAAAAAGGTTATGACTCTGGATGAAATGAAAGAAGTATGCAAGGACAGGAAGAAGTGGCGGCTAATCTGCAATGCTGATTTTTAATGTTGGTTTATTGGCTTGCTACATTTTTTGCATAAGACATTTCTTTTTTTTTTTACTTTTTTTGTATCTAATCTAATCTAATCTAAGTTGCAAGGATATGTTACATTGAAGATTCACATTACATGCATTCTCACAACCAGACACGTACAAGTTCGCGCTTGCACATGCCTCATGTGAACCTACAACATAAAAATCAAATCTCAAATGGACATACACCCTGCAACTCTTGCCGTCCTTCCCTGAGACAGGGGTGACATTGGCAAAGTGAACCATTTTTACAGCATGGGTGGTCAGCCGCATACCAACCTATAAGTCAAGGAACACACACACACGACAAATTACATTTTATACATCATTAAATAATAATATTCAAATACAAAATATCCATTTACAAACAAAAACAAATTCCAATTTAATAAACATTTATTAAATATAGTATAGATATTATAGATATTAAGTATAGATTTATTTTTAAGGTTTTGTTGTTTTCTTATACTTAAATGTTATTTTTTACTCGTATTCCTTGACTTATAGGTTGGTATGAGGCTGACCACCCATACTGTAAAAAATGGTTCACTTTGCCAATGTCACCCCTGTTTCAGGGAATGTCGGCAAGAGTTGCAGGGCTTATGTTCATTTGAGGTTTGGATTTTATTTGTAAGTACATAATCAGCATTTGTAAGCGCGAACTACACGTGTTTGTTTGTGGGCATACATCTGAGAGCTTTGAATGAATATATCCTTGCAACTTAGATTATAGATTATAGATGCAGCCAGTCGTACTTAGTTGATTAATAATTCCATTGTGACCATCACTGCAGGTATTAATGTAGTGATTGATAATCTGACAAAGACTGGTCTCCATTAGTGGCATTCTATAATCTATAATCTAGTTTTCATGGATATATTTACATTTAAGGCTCATATTCAATGCATATTCACAAGCAAGCACATGTAAGTTCTGTATGTGTACATAAAAATAAACGAAACTTAAAATAAAAATAAATTCTGTTGCTCAATAAACTCCTGTTGTCTTTCCCTGAAAGTGGGGTGGCATTGTCAAAGGTAAATCAGTAAATTACAGCATGGGAATTAGCATTGTACCAACCTATTGGTAAAGGAATAAATTGGTGTTAAATAAAACAACGGGTTAATTTTTCTAAATGGGTGCGATATTCCTTATGATAGATAACGAAGTATTTTAAAACCTTTTTTTTTAAGATTCAAAAACTATTTTTTGGGGTTTGGTCGTTCACTCAGGGAAAGTCTACAATATTTTAAGTGTTTTTAGGCTTTCATGGCAGGCTTCAGATGAGCACGCATGAAATAAATAACATAATAAATAACAGCTTACATAGTTGGCCATTGATTTTGAAGATTATAAAGAGATGTACATCTTAAAAATAAGAAAATAAAAAAATGTGGCACCATGGAGATGATTGATGAACTATCATGACAGTATTGGATATTTTAAAAGATGAAAAATGACAAAAAAAAAAACACTGGAGGTTTGATGTCTTGAACATATTTTAGAAGATTGTGATGAATTTTCCAAAAGATAATATTGAAATCCAGAAACGGATTAAAGAACGTTAGCGAAAATAGTGATAATAATAAAAAATGTGTGATTGTGTTTGGAAGCATCTAATTATTGTGTGAATCATACCTGACTCTCTATAAATTCAGTACTCATTGTTCAGCACCAATTCAAGTAAGGATTTTTGTTAGTTTTTACACCAGAAGACTTTCTTTAATTACTCTATTACTTTAAACTTCCACTGGGATTCGAACTGCTTAACGACTGTTAAACAGTCAAGGTGATAACAAATAGACTACGACCGGCCAAAATGGATGTTCAAAACGGAATATGTTCATGGAAAAATACGTCCCTTTATATAGGGCGACTACAGAAAAAAAAACTTATAAATTCTTTACTAATCTCATCACGAAAGCATGTCCTAAGTATTAAATATCGTTGCCCTAATCTGTTTACTAGCATTTCTTATAAATTGCACGTAGTAAATAAATAAAAAGACAATGAGTAACACTTCGATACTTTTTCTTGTAATAAAAATAAACAAATTAGAACATACTACGTTTCAAATGAGAACAAATGAGAACTACGTTTAAGAAAAATAATTTTATTTTAAATGAGAACATGTTTAATATTAAAAAACAATTTGAATAAATCTTTGGAATTCCGTAGAAGTTTAATACATAAGTTTATAGTCGTTGCAAGGATATTTATAATATTGAATTGTAAGGCGAAACGATACATTGGTATGCGGCTGACAACCAATTTTGTGAAAATGGTTCACTTTGCCAATGTCACCCCTGTTTCAGCGAAGGACAACAAGAGTTACAGGATGTATGTCAATTTGAGATTTGTTTTTTTTATGTTGTAGGTTCACATGCGGCATGTGCAAGCGCGAACTTGTACGTGTCTGCTTGTGAAAATGCATGTAATGTGAATCTCAAATATAACATATATTTGCAAATTGGATTAGATTAGTTTAGATTAGATACATTAAAGAATTCAATTGTTGAAATTTGACATAAAGTTGAAAAAAATTTTTTTTTCACCTTACAAATCTTGGTTAAATTTAAAGATCGTTGAATTTTACTGTCCCGTAGGTATCTGATTAAAAACTACTTACAATAAAATTTATTAAATCTTATTATAAATACATTAATCAGCAAAGGACAATACATTGAACAAATCATATTGAACAACAATTAAATTTAATGATTTTTTTTTTTCAATGTTTGCAAGTTGATGAACTAATATTTCATAATTTTAGGATATTTTTGTAAGCCCGTCGTAAACAGATAATTTCATTAAAATTAAAAGAACATAAAAATAACTCACCATTTTCATCATAGTAAGAGTGAACTGAATCGCACAAGATGGGAAATAAGACTGTTGCACACAGTCAAGATACAGTTTTTACATGGATAATCATTGTTTTTTTTTAAAACTGATAATTCCTTGACTTATAGGTTGGTATGAGGCGGACCACCCATACTGTAAAAAATGGTTCACTTTGCCAATGTCACCCCTGTGTCAGGGAAGGTCGGCAAAAGTTGTAGGAGTTATGTTCATTTGAGGTTTTGATTTTATTTGTAAGTACACATTCAGCATTTGTAAGTGCGAACTACACGTGTTTGTTTGTGGGCATGCATTTGAGAACTTTAAATGAATACATCCTTGCAACTTAGATTAACGATTATAGAAATATTTGGTATGTTTTGTGTACTTTCAATGAAAGTATCTTTCATTTCGTATCTTTCTCTCAATAAATTTTGAAAAGTAAAAAATCATGTCAAAAAACACACAAATTAAAGCAAAAATACATTTTCTTAACCTTAGTAATTGAAGGAATTGAAAGAGGTATGTCAGGATAGGAAAAAATGGAGGCAACTCTGCAGAGGCTCTGGCCACTTCTAGCGGAATGGCGACAGAGTTACAGTTACAGTAGTAATGAATTGAATCATCTAATTGCAAGGATAAGTATTATATTATAATTTATATTTGATACAAACACAAGCAGATTTTTCGCTTGAAAGTCGGACAAGTTGGACATATGAGTGTGATGAGATGGTTTGGACATGTGGAAAAAATAAATGATGATAGACTGGGTGAAAGGAAAAAGAGAAGGGGCGACAGAGAAAAGTACAGAATGATCAGATTTAGGAGATTGTGAAAGAATATAAAATACGAAGTGAGCGCAAAAGAAAAAATGTAAGTATGACAAAATGTGATGGATATGAATGAATTGAAAGAGGTAGGTATGTAAGGATAGGAAGAAATGGAGGCAGCTCTGCAGAGGCTCTGACCATCACTATCGGAATGGCGACACAGTAAAAGTTACAGTTAAGCCCGAGCTTATGTGTATTTCTGCTGTATCTGGGCTGCTGTATAAGTACCTACATGCTGTATGTGTACTGCAAAAAATAAAACCTAAGATTGACATGAATCCTGCAACTCCACCTTTTCCTGAAACTGAGGCGGCATTGGGAAAGTGTTTTTTTTGTAGAATGGTCGGTCAGCCTCATAACAACTTATTAGTCAAGGAACAAAAAGCAATTTTTGAAATGGCACGTACGATGACAAATAATATTTTTCCATTGTAAACATTTAGTCCATAAATGTTATATTTTTATGATTTTTAGAATCTATGTGGATTGAGAAGAAAATTTTCCATAGATAATAAAAACAAATAGAAAAATGAAGAGAGTTTTGAAAATATTAAAAATTCAAAATCAAAAACAGTTTGTATATGGTTACGGGGCGAGAAAAATTTACTAATGTACGGCCGTTTTCGAAAACAATGCTTCCATCATCAGGTACAAAATATTTTAGTACATTAGTAAATTTTAGTCGCCCCGTAACCATATACAAATTGTTTTTAATTTTTAATATTTTAAAAATGAAAGGTTACAAAGTGAATGCCTCATCAATTAATGATATCACTGAGTATCATTTTACCTAATACTTTTTTTCGTTTTTTTTTTAAATTTAATAGGAAAAACAAAGTTTACCTTTATTTATTTTTTGCTCAAATGTTTTCGCATAATAAGGCATCATCAGGATTATAATTGTTACAATTATTTTTATAAATTAATTTTCAAAACATATTTATTTTCAAAACAAAAATTCATAGACAAAATTTTATACAAATATAAGACTTTTGTTTTACTTTATCAAGCACAACTTGCTCTTAATTTTAGAGTCTTATCATAGAATTATCGATGTATTTAAGTTGCAAATTATATATTGACATTTATCAAGGTTGTATTCAATGCACATCCACAGGAAAACACGTATAAGATTGCACTCACAAATTATGGAAAAAAACTAACCTCATATGAACATAAACCTTACAATTCCTGTCGCCGCCGGGGGGGGCATTTGAAAAGTGAACCATGTTTGTACAGCATAGAGGTCAGCGTCATACCAACCTCTTGGTAAAGGAACTTTTTTATACACTTCTTATATGTATGTTCAATATATTTTTTTATTATTTTAATAAAATACGTAAATAATCTTCGCATATTCTGCAACTTCAAAATCATTTTTTTTTCACGAAAAATTTCAAATTTCCCTTTAGTTTGATTTAATTTCATTTTCGGGACATACTTAATTTAAACTTAATAAGTAGTTTTTTTTTTTATTGTTATATAAATAAATAACACCTTATTAACTTTAAAACACTGTTTATATTTCACAAAAATATCATAAATTTAAAAAATTAAATTTAGATTAACTACTAACGTTTTCGACCAATATGGTCATCCTCAGGTAGTAAATTTTTATCAGAGTTTAAAATAGTCAATATATGAGTCAAATAGGTAAAATTAATTTAATTAATAAATAAGAATGTAAAAAAGTCCAAAAATAAAATAAGTAATACATTAGGATAAATTATTGAAATAAGAGCTATTTTTTGAAAACAATAAATCATACAAAATAAAAGAATATAAAAATAAAACATTTCAAGCACACAATAAAAATCATACGATAGATAACAGCCATGGATATAATTAGAAAGAAGAAGAAGATAGTTCACCTGTCAAAAACTATATGTTAAAAGGGTTAAAAGAGAATTAAAATAAAGACAATTAGACAAACAAAAATGCAAAAGAACTAAAATGTATGTGGAGACATAAGTAAAGGAGAGACGGGAGGGATCTGGATGTTAACTGCTACACTTTTGTGTCTGTTTATTTGAAGAGCTTCAAAAACCTTAAAAAACCTTACAAAGAGCTTAAAAAAAAAAAAAAAAAAAAAAAAAAATAATAATAATAATAATAATAATAATAATAAGTAGTATTGAAACCAATCATATTCTCAGAATATCTTCATTAACGCTCAAATGCACAGATTAAAGTTAGCAAGCCAATTTCAATAGGAACAAAAGCATCACGCACCTGATAATCAGAGTGAGTATTTAATTTTAGTGTGCATTTATGAATCACGCTGCATTCTGCTTACAGTACCTATCGCAAGTATAAAAGTAAACGTTTACACTCAGCAATAGCGTTTTCTTGTAAATGTATGGAGGCGAAAAATCTCACAAGGTGCGTTGTTTTAGTTTCGCTATGGGTAAGTTAGCACGTAAAAGTTATAACTGGAATGTAGTTATAATTTTAAAACAATGCTTACTAGAGTACACAGTGTATAACATCTGGGTGCTAATGGCTATTCTAGGCATTGAAAATTGTTTGACGGAAATCGATGGAAGCGTTGACGGCTTTTCCGTGCCATAATATACTTCGACCTAATGAACATTTCCACTTTTAACTCGTTGAAACAAAACATTATTCTTGTGATGTTCACGATTTTGATGCTTATTATTGTTCGGTAGTGGAATCAAAATTTTCAAACAATTGCTTAACAGTAAAAAGTAAACTGTATGTAAAATTGTTGCTACGCTATGTTAGGGGCTTATTTTCATTTGAGATTGGGTTTTTATATTGCAGGTCCACAGGCGGCGTGTGTTAGCGCGAACTTATACATGTCTGTTTGTGGGAATGCATTTAATATGAATCTCAAATGATGTATTTCTTTGCAACTTAGATAAAAATTAGATGCTGTTCAAACTTCGCTAGAAATGAGAATCTGACTTCTCGGTAGCAGGGAAATTCTCAATAATAGTGAAGCACGCAACTACGCAACTAACGCAACTAAGCTACACATATAGTGTACCTTCTTGCCGCGTAATCCCCGAAGGGGTCGCATGTGGCGAGTTGAACCTATTTATTTTTACAGGTAAGGGGGCCGGCCTTACGCCAACCACTTCAGTTGAAGTGGGAGTTTCCCAGCTCCCGAGAGAGCTGGTACTCATTTTTTGTGAAGGCTGAGTAAACCTTGCCGGTATTTTTATTTTTGGGTTTGAAATAAACACCGAAACGGGAAATCATTTCTGACACCCTCGCGCTCGGTAGGATTCGAACCCGAGCTCACGGCATGGAATGCAAGCACTCTACCAACTGAGCTATCGACCGGACTAGCAGCTGGCGTAAAACCAGGTTTTTTATATGTGAAAATAAATAGGTTCAATTCAAACCCTGCAACTTCTTGACATGTGTGCCAATTTTCAAAGAAAGGCCCGCTGTTTTCAACGGAAGCATATGTGACTTTAAACTGATAAAAAAAATCACCCACACGATTGTCATAAGTGCGTCCTTTTCATTCAGTGCAAAGTCGCTATGCTAGCATTGAAAAGACCGGGTCCAAGGGAGGTCAGCCTCATTCTAAGTCATTAGTCAAGAAACCATCCACTATAATCTGTAATATAATTTGCAAAGATATATTACATTTAAGATTCATATTAAATGCAGTCATATAATTAGGCACGTATAATTTCGCGTTACATGCTGCATGTGGACTTACAACATAAAAACCCAATCTAAAATGAACATAAGTCTCACAACTCTTGCGCGACTTTCCCTGAGCAAGGGGTGACATTGTCAAGATTAACCATTTTTTACAGTATTGATGATCAGCCTCATGCCAACTTATAAGTCAAGGAACAGTTAACATTGAAGATACCGGGCTTAAGGGAGGTCAGCCTCAATCCAAGTCATTTAGTCAAGAAATCTCTCACTAAAAGTTTCACTATACGAGTACGTAAACTTTAATAATTTATGCTCAGTCAAGCATTTAATTCATAATCTTGTTGCAATAGCGAATTTCTCACAACTGCATCTCAATTATTCTTCGAACTTACATATGCGATTGGGATGAAATCTACGTGTCAGAGTACAGCCCATCCACCCTCGTAGATTCAGGATGCTCGCGGAGCCTGTCACGTTGCATTCATTATCACAACCCGAAGTTTTGCGTTGAAATGAAGCGCAATTAGCGAAGCGAAGACGTAATTGTAACGAAGTAGTAACTTAGTACGGGATCCAATTACTAATCTCTTACTGGAACATAGTTCTGAACTAGTTAATGTTATGCTTTAATCTATGTAAGTTTCAGAAATGGATTACCTTTTGAAATTCACATTGTATGCTCATAAAAGAAGGAATGAAACATGTTCGTCCCTGCATCTCATACAAGAGGGTAGCATTAAGAAAAGACAAACTACTGGTCGAAGGAGAACAATTAGTCAAAGAACCTGAGGCAGTGGTTTGCCAGAAACACAAGATTCCTCGTCTGTATAGCAGTATTGAAGGTGCGAATTTCTATAATGATCACCAATCTTCACTGAACAGGCACACGATTGAGAAGTCGAATGATCATAAATAAGTTGACAAATTATATTTTTTAGGGTGGATTTATTAACACAGTGAAAGTCCATTTTTAATTATTTACAAAATTCAAATGCAAACCAAGTTTTAATTCACTTATTTAGTTATTTTTTGTGCTCGAACATTTTCGCCTAATGAGGCATCTTCAGAAGCAGATTGGTTACAAATATTTTTGAATAAAAATAATTGTCAAAACATTTTTTTGAAAACAAAAACAAAAAAATATATTCATAGACAAAATTTAACAGAAATATAAGATTCAAAATGTATTATAGTAAGGGATACTGAAATTAACATTTTAATAAAATAAAATAGAATGTGTAAGTTTAATAATAATAATAATAACGAAATAAAAAACAAGTTATTGAAAAATTGGAGAAACATAAGGAATCTGCACATTCACCAAGTCTTCATTTCTATTTTTATAGATTTCTAACGCTTCCAGAGCCATCAGTCTCCTCACTTCATACTCAGAGTGCATAACCTCAACATTGGAAAAAAAAATTAAGGACTTTATCTATGCAGTGGTCTGCCATCTCAGAGTATGCAGATAAGCCTCTGAGTGCTCTGGAATGTTCTTTAAATCTTGTGCGCACCGATCTCCCTGTCTCACCTATATATATATAGCCTCACAGTCATTACATTTAATTTTATAAACTCCACCCGCATCGAGCTTATTATTTTATCTTTATTGTTGAAGAGTAACTTATGTAGATTATTTGTTGTATAAAAAGCAAAGTTTACATCATTTTTTAACATTTTTAAAATTTTGTATGAAATATTATTATTGACAAATAAACATTTTCGCCAAGGTCTATCTAAATTTTGATTAGTAATTATAGGATAAATTAACTTTTTGAATATGTCCTGGCGATCATGTTTCTTAATTATCTGTTTTATTTCATTTTCATTATACCCATTATTGACTGCAATATCCATAATACATTTGTATTATTTCCTATATATCTCATCATCAAGTGGCAACTGTTGTAACCTATGCGCCATGGCATGAAATGCTGACATCTTTTGTGAATATGGACGATTAGAAAATTGGAATGGAAAGAGTGGAAAGCTTCTCTGTAAAGTTCAAAGCATTGGTGTAGATTTATGTACCAATCGTGGTTTTGTAGATTATTGTACCAATCGTTGATTGTGTTGTAAAAAAACACAATCACTAGAAGTTAATATGTCAACATAATAAAAACAAGGCCTTCTCCAAACTCCTTTGAGTTATTATTGTTTTGTAATATAAGGTAAATACAGAATTTGAAAAAAAAAGTGAAATCAAGATTCAAGAAAAAACATATTACAAAATGTTAGAAGCGTTGTATTCGTGGAAAATAATTGGTATAATAATTATTTTCAACAAAAAGTACAATCTGTAAATCTATCCATAATCTAAGCTGCAAAGATGTTAACATTTAAGGCTCATATGAAACGCATGCCTACAGACAGGCACATGTAGGTTCGCGCCTACACATTCTGCATGTGTGCATACAAATAAACAAAACCTCACATGGACATAAACCTTGCAACTTCTTCCGCCGTTCCCTGAACCGGGGTGGCATTGGCAAAAGAGAACCGATTTTTATAGCCCGGGTGGTCAGTCTCATACCAACCTATCAGTCAAGGAGCTTTATAATAATTGTTGGTTTGATCTGGCTCATTGAACTCATCCAATGGAAAACCCCCCTAAATCAACAGCTCTCTTTAGAACATGTAGGTACTCATTGTATGTGTAAAATAATCTTTTTCTAAGAACAAATGGTTTCTTTATAATAATTGTTGTAGTATTTACTGAGAGTCCTCTAAACGTTTGCATGGACGTTTTTTGGCATTCAACAAAGTGTAATCTGGTTGGAGAATCTATTATAAATGATGCAATAGTTATTTATGCCACTGCCTAGTAATGATAGTCTTTGTAACACGAGTGCTAGTTTGTGCCATGAGGCGCAGCCGAATGGCACAATAGACAGCAAGAGTGTTACAAAGACTTATTACGTGCAGTGGCATACAATACTTTTTCTACGACCATGAAATAAATAACAAAATAGTAAATAATAGTCATTATAATGTACTCGTCCATTTGAAGTAATTAATACCACCTTTGTCAAACCGTGTAATGTATCATTCCCCTCGATTATCTAATCTAATCTGCAAATATATATTACATTTGGGATTCATTTTAAATTTATGCCCACAAGCAGTCACATATAAGGTTGCGCTTATACATGCCGCATATAAGGGTTAATATTCAAATCCAAAACTCAAATAAACATAAGCCCTGCAACCACTGAAGCAGGGGTGTCATTGGCAAAGTGAACCAAGTTTTTACAGCATAGATGGTCAACCTCATACCGACCTATTAGCCAAGTAACTGTTTAAGTTTGTTTTTTTTTGCGGTGCAAATATTTTGCATTATTTACTTTCAAGCCTTCTGTTTTCCTTCGAAAAAAGGAAAGCTACAATTTGGAGTATTTTGATAAATAACGTTGATGAATTATTACACTTTTAACAATTTTTATTTGACTCTACGCATAAAATATACATTTTCATTTGAACAAAGATTGAACATAGTGGGGAGGAACTATCAATAAATTGAAAATCCTTTATTATATTGCCCTTCGTCGTCGTCTTTCGTCGTCGAGTTTCGATTTTCAAAACCAATGCCATCACAGCAGATGAAACACATTCATGACCTATGGAAAATTAATTTTTGTATATATGCTGCAATGCTGCGAGCTTACGCGTGTGTGTTTACAAATGTATGAAAACTTTTAGCAAAAAATCTGTTTGTTCATACTGAAAATGTATGGAACAATATTGACATCTAGCGGCAAAACGTGAAAGTTTTTTTTACATTTTCTTTTATTTCATGCAAACTAAAAAAAAAAAAAAGCCAAATAAAAATGGATTTCAATCTGTAATCTAAGTTGCAAACATATATAACATTTGAGATTCATATTACATGCATTCTTACAAGCAGACATGTATAAGTTCGCGCTTACATATGCTGCATGTGTACTTACAACATAACAACCCATTCCAAATGAACATAAGCCCTGCAACTATTGCCAACCTTCCCTGAAACAAAGGTGAAATTTGCAAAGTAAACCATTTTTTTAAGTATGGGTGGTTAGCCTCATACCAACCTATAAGTCAACGAAATTATTTTGTGTATTTCTTTACATAATCTAAGTTGCAAAGATACATACCATTTGAGATTCATATTCAATGCATTCCCACAAGCAGACAGGTAAAAGTTCGCGCTTACAAATGCCCCATGTGGACTTACAACAAAAAACCTAATCTCAAATGAACATAAGCCCTGCAACTCTTGCCGACTTTTCCTCAAACAGAGATAAAATTTGCATGGTGAACCATTGCTTACAGTATGGGTGGTCAGCCACATACTAACCTTTTAGTCAAGGAAATTATTTTGTTTAGTTCTATAATCTAAGTTGCAAAGATACATACCATTTGAGATTCGAAGTATTTAGTTTGGGTTTGAAATAGACAACGAAATGGGAATCGCTACCGGATTTAAGCTTGTTATTTCCAACCGTTGAATTAGGTAGATCACGATATGTCTGGCTGCTGAAATGTCATTTAAAGACAATACATCTCATATCGTTGTGCGATTATCTGGACGATTAGATGCGCCATTGTTTGGCTTTAGACTGACCTCCCATACTGTCATAATGGTACAATTTCGAGGATTCCCAGTTTCGGGTAGAGTCAGAGAAATTTAGTCATCTCACACAATCTCTTCAAATATGTTCGTTTGTGCATTGAAAGGGAACCTTTTATCTATCTTTAATTTAAGTTGCAAAGATATAAATCATAGGTACGCGATTCATATTGTATGCATAACCATAAGCAAACACGTTTAAGTTCGCATTTACACATGTGGACTTACAACATAGAAGCCCAATCTCAAATGAAAATAAGCCCTGCAAATCTCGCCGACCTTATCTGAAATAGGGGTGGGATTGGCACAGTGAACCATTTTTTACAGTAAAGACGGTCAGCCTTTTACCAACTTATAAGTCAAGTAATCAAAATACAGAGTTTTCGTTAATTTACGGAGCATAAAAAAAATAATATATGTATTATATTTTCAAATATGCTCTTCGCTAGGTTGAAAAATTCATATACCTTTACCAAAAATCGGTTACCAAAGTTTCATCCAGCCTTACAGCAACTGGATCTTGATTGAGAATCAGAGCTTTTTAGCGAAGACTAAGCTCGTAAAAAGCCGGTCGATAGCTGAGTTGGAAGAATGCTTGCATTATTTGCCGAAAGCAAGGGTTCGATCTCCACCGAGGGCGTCAGAAATGATTTCCCGTTTCGGTGTTTATTTCAAAACCCAAATTAATACAGGCAACGTTTATTCACCGTTCACTAGGGAGCTGGGAAATCCCCACTTTAACTGAAGTGGTTGGCGTGTGGCCAGCCGCCCTCTTACCTGTAAAAACAAATAGGTTCCTCTCGCCATATGCAAACCCTTTAGAGAAAAACGCGGCAAAAAGTTACACTATATGTGCAGCTTAGTAGTGTTAGTAAGCGTGTCGATGTCTTACTTTTGCTCTAGTCTGAATACCAACAAGGCCTTACTCCCATCAGAAAAAAATATAACCTGTTTTTTTGGACACGGAAACCTTAGCTTAAGTGATATGTAAGTATTTATTAAAGGCTACCAATGGATTACTTCTGACCTATTATCTCTTAAAAGGTAAAGTTAAAAATTGAAGGCAAAAGTATAAAACCTGGTTCCACAATGCTATTATATCATTGAAATGATGAGAAGTTGTTAACTTATTTAGTTATCTAAATCTAAATCTAAGCTGCAAAGATATGTATCAGTTGAGATTCATATTAAATGCATTCCCACAAGCAGACACGCATTATTTCGCGCTTACACATGCCGCATGGGGACCTACAATATAAAAAACCCCAATCTTAAATGAACATAAGCCCTGCAACTCTTGCCGACCTTCCCTGAAGCAGGGGTGACATTGGCAAAGTGAACCTATACGGAGTATAGAACAATAGAACAAAACAAAAGATAGAAGTAATAGAACAATAATAAGTTATAGATCTTTATTTATGATTTTTCGATCTGTGATGTACCAAAATAACTTGATAAGCTTATATATCCTGAGATGAAGACGTCCAGGTATTTTTCCACCTTTCAGGATGTCTTCCAGCTGGGCGTTGACCTTTTGGCATCTCATTAGCTACGATGCGTGCGAGTCTTTCATGACTCATTCTGGAGACATTGCCTCCACAAAATCACCTCCTAGATTGCTCCATACAGTGATATTTCATTTCACTATGCTCCATATCACATTCCGCCATTATCACTAATCTCATATAATATATTTTTTAATGTTCATCTGTTAACACAGTGAAAGTCCATTTTTATAAATATTTAAAAATTAAAATGGTAAAAACATGGTTTTAATTCATTTTATTATTTATGCCTCATTAGGCGAAAATGTTTGAGCAAAACAAAAATATTAAAGTGAATTTAAACCATGTTTTTACCATTTTAATTTTTAAATATTTATAATATAATATAAGTTGCAATGTAACATAAGGGATTCACATTATATGCATTCTCACAAGGAAACACGTATTAAGGTACATGCCGCATGTGAACCTACAACATAAAAACCCAAATCTGAAATGAACGTACACCCTGCAATTCTTGTCGATCTTCCCTGAAACAGAGGTGACATAGGCAAAGTGAACCATTTTCTACAGCATGGGCGGTCAGTTACATTCCAACCTAAAATTCAAGGAACATATACAACAAGTTACATTTTTTAAATCACAAATGATAATATGTATTGTAACGGAATATGTATTTAATTAAGGACCCTCAGAAGAAACGTAACAGTATGAACATCAAAACAAATACAGAATATAAAATTCTAATTTTAAAAATCCTAGTCCTAGCCGCCAACATTACAGATCAACCCCCACTTCTTTATATCATTACATACTTATTTTATTTCATCCAGAGTTATAACCATCTTCACACAAGCTCTCCTTTTATTATGACTCTAGATATTCCATTCATTCGCAATTTCAGAAATGATAAACACACCGAATATAACATTAAATAAATTGGAAAATGAAGTGCAATTAGGCAAATTAATTTCCGCTTGATTCGGAAACAGATATCGACATTATCAATGCATAATTAATTAATTAATTTCATCAGATATACGTGAGCTATCATTGAATGACATCTATGCTTTCAGGGTCAAATCATTGTCTGATGCCTTTTTTATGCATACAAACATGCGTACGGAGTAAAATCTTTTTAAGACCGATCGGTCATTACATCGCTTTGTTTCTTTTGCTTGATTGATGCATTAATTGATTTGGTCAATGATTTATCAGTGTCGTAATCAATAATCACATAATACAATTAAAACAATATGGTCATCAATTAATTATCGGCATTATGTGATTATCAATTCACTGTTTTGGTCATCACAATAGGCTATATGTGCATCCTTGAAATGAGGAAGTGACTGTCATATTTTTTATTGGCCACCTTAAGTAGTTTAAAAAAACTGTTCACTACTCTTGCAGCCACAGCCTTGGATTATAAATTGGACCAAAAAAACTGAAACGGTGTCTTTGAATGGAAACTCGAAAAATGGAAAAATAAAAACTATGGTTGACAGTTTTTCTTCAGATGACAAACTTAAGTTTGTACCAAAAATATAAATGAGACTGCACAGCAAAAACATGTTTATTTCCAGTCAAATATAATATTATACATTGTTATATGTTTGTGTCCATTTCATAAAATTAAAACTCGTAAGTGTTCGTATGAATTTTACTTGTATGAAAAAATAAGAACAATGACAGCTTTGGATAGGGTTCGATCCCCACCAATAGTTCGATCCGCGAGGCTGCTCCCCTTAACTGTGAAAATAAATAGGTTCCACTTCTTCCAGTTGCGTTGTGGATTTCGTTTTATTTAATAAGATGAGTCACGATGCGACTCTGTAAGGCTATGACTGGTGTGCTTGAAACAAAAATATCGTCGGCTTGAGTCCTGTTGAACTATCTTGATGATAGTGTAGACCCTAAGTTAACAGATGGAATCTATAATAAACCATAAACTAAGCTACAAAGATGTATTGAAATTTAAAGCTTACACTCAATTCACGCAAATTGGTAGACACGTGTGAGTTTTCGCTTACACATTCTGCATGTGCACTCACAAAGAAAAATAAACCTCACGTAAACATAAGCCCTGCAACTCTTGCCAACCTCTCCAGAAATCGGGGTGGTATTGTCAAAGTGAACCATGTTTTTACAGTATGCGAGTGAGCCTCATACCAACTATGAGTCAAGGAAAGGAGGAAGATGTAATTGGGTAGATATTAATCATTAATTATAAATATAATATATAATAATAATATAATCTAAGTTGCAAGGATATATTCATTTAAAGCTCTCAGATGTAAGCCCACAAACCAACAAGTGTAGTTCGCGCTTACAAATGCTGAATGTGTACTTACAAATAAAATCCAAACCTCAAATGAACATAAGCCCCACAACTTTTGCCGACCTTCCCTGAAACAGGGGTAACATTGGCAAAGTGAACCATTTTTTACAGTATGGGTGGTCAGCCTCATACCAACCTATAAGTCAAGGAATTCATAACATAAAATTGACAAATTGTAAACGAATTAATTAAAAAAAAATATTAACGCTAAAAAGCTATTCACGCTACGATTTCTCGAATAAAGTGCTAAGAATGACATATGGAAAGTTTACAAAGAGAATATTTAAGAAATGCGAATGTAAACAGTATTTTAGTTGAACAACCGGAGAAAGAAACAATAAAATAACAATTGAAAGAAACGAATTTTGCACTATGGAAAAGTTCATCAAATTATCTTCAGACTATGACAAAATATTTTCAGGCAATGTGCAGAATACTTGGATATTTAATTGAAGCTTTTTACTTTGTATTACAACCTTCTCGCGGCAATAATTCAAAGAATGCGACACAAGGAGAACCAAATTGCCAGCAAAGTGCAATTTTCCTGAACGGTTGAAATTTTCTCTTGACTCATACGACTGATTTTTTTTCATTCTTACTTATTACACTTAACTAAAATACAGAAAACAAATCTTTACGAACTTACATTGAATTTATAATTTCCATTAAACGTACATACATATTAAAGACAAACTCTAATACTGAAAATAATAAATTGGATGGAAATATATAAACATAAAATATTATTTTTAAATTATAATAAATACACAGTTAGGTACCTAATTAAACTAATTATGTTAAGCCAACGTCTTTAGAACACACCCTCTCTGCACGACGACGGAGAAATCAGTTACATCCTCAGTTGTCGTGTAGAACAGGTGTCTCCTGAAGACGTTGGTTACATCGCCAACGAAACGTCAAGAATGATGTAAGTTTTCACATAACGGTTCGTAAAATTACTTAACTGTCAATTTGCCAAACTTTGCAAAAGTTCTGGATTCAACGAAAGTTTTCAAGTGAGAAACGAAGTTGCAAAAACTCGTCAGAAAATCTGGTAATTTAAAATGTAGGTAAGGGTGTCAAAGTTAAAGTTACACTTTACTTTGTGGGTGAAAATCGATAACAGATTCGGATTTTTATACACCCTTATGTATAACGTTACAAGCTAGAGATACAGTAAAGTTCTGAGAAGGCCGTTTGAAATTTGTTTACTGTAGAGTTTTGGGATACAGCCCTGGACAAACACACATTTCTGAAAAGGTCGTTGGTGAAATTGTTAGTCCATTACTAATAGCTTCGTATGAGACTGACCACACGTACTGACAAAATATTTACTTACACAATACTATTCCCTGTTTCAGGAAAAAACGGCACAATTAAAATTTCAATTTCAGGTTACGGTTTAGTTTTGTTAATAATAATAATTGGACAATTTGTATACAGCGCCGTTTAGTGGCACTAGCCAGCCCAAGGGCGCTTTTTTCCTGAACACTGGTCTCTGTTCTCAACTCCAGAGGTAGACTGTTCCAGCAGGATGGACCAGCCGACCTAAAAGCCTTATCTCCGGAACCAGTCCTATTCCGTCGAAGTGGCAGTTGAAGCCTGTTTACGGCGTCGCTCCGTGCAGAACGAAGAGTGCATCGTTTTCCACCTATCTGGTCGACTTTTACTTTTAGTTACTGCGTTTAGAGAAAAAGTAAGCTTGAACTTATTGTGAATGCCAAATTTTAACTTTGCAACTTAAATTATGGATGCAACCTAATATTTATTTTCAAAAACTTAATACACAGCTCAATTACGAGTGTCCGTTTTCAAAAAAATAAATCTTGGAAACTAATCTAAGAGCGTCTTCATGGTTTCACGATCCGTGTTTTCATAGTATCCTTGACTTATAGGTTGGTATGCGGCTGACCACCCATACTGTAAAAAAAAAAAAATGGTTCACTTTGCCAATGTCACCCCTGTTTCAGGGAAGGACGGCAAGAGTTGCAGGGCTTATGTTCATTTGAGATTGGGTTTTTATATTGTAGGTCCACATGCGGCATGTGTTGCGAAATTATACATGTCTGCTTGTGGGAATGCATTTAATATAAATCTTAAATGATATATATCTTTGCAGCTTAGATTAGATTAGATTAGATTAGTTAGCGTTACTCAGCCTAACTGTTTGTGAGTACTTGAAAATTTTTTTTTTTTTTTTCTCTTCCGGGAATCGAACTCTCTACGCTCCGACTACGAGTCTGAAGCTACCGTTGCAATTTCTTTGTGGATAAAGAAGCACAAAACTGCGACCTACGTTTATATTAAAGGCACAGTTTTTTTTTGTTTTGTCTTAAAAAATGAAAAACACTTTTTTATTACAGTGTGCTGAAAAGAAGGTAGAATGTTTGTTGAATGTTCATAAATGGCACAGATTTTTACTCGACTGTACACATGTCGGCTTTCATAGAAATTCATATTATGAGAAAGCTTGGATGTGAAAAACACGCAAATAAAAAATACATACATTCATAAATATTTTCAACATGTTGTGGTCGTAATCATACGAGTACATTAAATGTATTTATGTAACAAATACGAAAAATCATGGCTCATCCATCCAAGTTAAAATAAAAAACTAAAAAAATGATCCGAGGATCATCTGCGTTCAGATGGTTAATGAATAACATTGAAAATATTATTTTTGTTTTTTTTTTTTAGAATGTAAACTTAATTAAGGGATGTACTTTTTCAGGGAAATGGAATATTTTCATTTTACAAATCTATTTCAATTTAACACCAACAATAATAGCTAAAAAATAAAATATGTTCAATTCTTTAGTTTTTAAGTTCCAAATCTTATCTTAAGTTGCCTGTTTTTCTTTCTCTTGAAAAATCAGGTTCTTCTATGTGAAATCCTAGTAAAAAAGACTTTTTTTTTCATGGGTAGAGCAATCGTAGACTTAACTATAACATCACATCTTGGACCGGTCCGTAGGCCAGTGGCAACACTTCGGACTCGTAAATGGAAGGTAGTGGATTCGGATCTCGGCGGAGCACAAAAATATACCATTTATATTTCGAATGTGCTCTTCGCTGAGTTGAAAAATTCATAAACCTTTACCAAAGACCGGTCACTGAAAGGTCCATCCAACCTTACAACAACTGGGGCTTGCTTGAGAATTGGCGCTTTCTACAGCGACGACCAAGCTCGCAGAGGGCTCTTGAGGTGTGATACACACAAAAACAGCGCTCACCAAATAAATCATCCTAATATTATTATTATCAATCAGAGTGTATGTAGTTACGGTCCCATGTAAACCTCAATAGATACTATTTTGTTTTTAAAATGCTCATAAGGGTTATGTAAACATGTCTTCAGACCGAAATCAAAATGGTTTACTCAGCCTATTTAAGGCTATTTTTAGCTAGGGCTAGATTTAAGGCTAATTAGCGATAAATCAACACTATTCGGAAGGTAATATATAATATTTCGACTCCAGGCATAGCACTTTTTAAGCTTACTATTCCCTGGGGTTGCAAATTGATATATCTTAATCAAAGTCCAGCCAAAATTAAGGACAAAAATGCATGCAACCCTACAGCTCCTGAGTATATATCTTGAAAAATTGGGGCCGAATTGATTCCGATAAGCGACGACCAACCTTCAAGCGGGCTCTTGAGTGTGACACTTCACACATAGACTTCACGTCAATATATACACGTAAGGAGTATCTTGATGAAGGTAACTACGGAAGTAAAATTTGGTGTTTATTAGAAAATAATGAAATACTGAAAGCCTTCGAGATGTGGTTCTACACCAGACGTCAAGGTTTATCCTGGAAGGACTAAATCCTTCACTAACAGGTTGGTATGAATCCAACCTCCCATGCTGTAAAAAATGGTTCAAACTTGTCAATGCCACCCAGGTTTCAGGGGAAGGTGGCAGACGTTGCAAAGTGTATGTTCATGTGAGGTTTGGTTTATTATGTATGTACACATGTAAATTTGTTCTTACAGATAAATGTAAACTTACACATGAGCGCAAACTTACATGCGCAAACTCATGCTAACACATGCTTCATGTGAACTAACAAAACATAAACCCAAATCCCAAATGAACATAAATCAGGCAACTCTTTCCGCTCACCTTTAAAACACGGGTGACATTCAGAATGTTAACCACTTTTTGCAGTGTGGGTGGTCCGCCTCATATTAATCTATAAGACAAGAAATAATATAAAAAAAAGGAAGACTATGAAATATGATTTAAATACTCGTATATTAATTAGTTTTTGACAGCCACAAACATTGCAGATCAACCGCCATTATTTTAATAAGAGAGTTGGGTCATAAAATGAAACTGCATAATAAGGGAATAATTGTTTTATTAAAATGCCTCTAGCTCATGACATAAAAAAATCTAGTCGCATTATTAAATACTTGAATGCTTCTATGAAATTTAATAGAAAATAACTCACCCAATGCCAACTGTTGGTCGTTTGTACCGCTGTTTATTTTAAAAAAAAGTTCTATAATGTCAACAAAGCATTTTTCCAAATTCACATTTTTAAAACTGTAATTTAAACACATTAAGAAATTAAATATATCAAAATACAATGCAAAAAAAAACATTTACAAAATAAATAAATGTTTGAAAAGGTAACACATTCACTTCTACATTCAACTGAAAATTTGTATTTTATTACTTCGATGCATTCAAATATTTTTGATTTGTTTATAAATAACATGTGTGTTAACAAAAATCTAAGTGTAATTATTTAAAAATTCAAATGGGTAAAACATAGTTTGAATTCACTTATTTTAATAAATTCAAATTCAAACTATGTTTTACCCATTTGAATTTTTAAATAATTTAAAATGGACTTTCACTGTGTTGAAAGATCAACACTAAAAATATAAATCGAAGTGTTTTTATCTAAATTTCCAATCAAAAAATGAATTACGCTTCTTTTTTAAATTGTTAGTATATTACAACATTTTTCAGTTGAATATCAAAAAATTAATAAAAAATATTTTGATGTAATAAGTTTCATTTTTTTTTATTATTTGTTTTATTTTTCATGAGGTTTTTCAGCCTGAAAGCGTACACGTTTTCATGTACATTTTTCCTTGTGATTTTCGTTGCGTCGACCGGCCGACGCGCGATCCAGAGTTCGACTGAAGATGGAACACGGTCGGTCGTATAAGCGTACAGCGAAGGCGCACCCCTGTGTCGGTCGCGGTGTGGAGGTTCGACCCACCCCTAGCATTATATCACCTCTCCGGGGGGGAGGTGATCTCCCTCTCGGTATTCGCGAAGCCTACCGTACCTCATGTAAGCTCCGATGCCGAGATAAAAATCAGAATCGATGTGTTATCTATAATCTAAGTTGCAAAGATATATCATTTTTTAAAGCTTATATCAAATGCATGCCCACAAACAAACACGTGTTGTTTGCACTTACAAATGCTGAATGTGTAGCCCAGTGGCGAAGTGTGCCATACAAGTCGATTCCCATCGGCTTCCCTTTTAAAATGAAGCGAAAAGTAGTACAAAATATAGGCACAAAGTAAAAAAATACATTTAAAACCAAAGAAACAATACGTATTTTTTCCCCATTGAAACCATGCAGTCGACTTTATTATCATTTTTACCTTATTTTAAAAGGGAAACCGATGGGAGTCGAGTTGTATGGCACCCTTCGCCACTGATGTGTATATAGACATATTGTACCTACTTATACCATTTATATTTTCAAATTTGCTCTTCGCTGGGTTGAAAAATTTATAAACCTTTACTAATGACCGGTCACCAAAGGTCCATCCAGCCATACAGCAACTGGGTCTTGCTTAAGAATTGGCGCCTTGTAGCGACGACGACCAAGCTCGTAAAAAGGTCGATAGCTCAATTGGTAGAATGCTTGCATTCCATGCCGAGAGCAAGGGTTCGATCTCAAGGCTTACTCAGCCTTCACAAGAAATGAGAAACAGCTCCCCGGGAGCTGGGAAATCCCCACTTCAACTGAAAGTGGTTGGTGTGAGGCCGGCCCCCTTACCCGTAAAAATAATTAGGTCCCGCATCACCACATATATATATAATTGGATAATTTATTTAAAGCGCCGTTTTTGTGTGTAGCACACCTCAAGGGGGTAACGCAGGCAAGAAGTTACACTATATGTGTAGCTTAGTTGTATTTTTTTTTTGCATTGTGTTAAAAATCCTTCAACTGGCTTTGAATCTGGGCTTAAGTGTGCTCAAATGTATATAGTCCCCTTGTCATATTTATGTGTAAGAAGGGCACATAATTCATAGGTGCCCATTAAAATCTACAATTATAATATATCCAGGGGGTGGAAGGCCTTTTTCATTTTGTGCCGGTTTAATTTTATTTTACGATGTCGATGTTTCTTTTATAATCATTGAAAATATATATCGACGATTAAAAGGAAGTATATAAGCGACGTTTTGATCAAAAATAAGTTATGAATGCTATCTAAATCTAAAATCTAAATCTAAGCTGCAAAGATATGTATCATTTGAGATTCATATTAAATGCATTCCCACAAGCAGACATGCATAATTTCGCGCTTACACATGCTGCATGTGGACCTACAATATAAAAAACCCCAATCTCAAATGAACATAAGCCCTGCAACTCTTGCCGACCTATCCCTGAAGCAGGGGTGACATTGGCAAAGTGAACCATTTTTTACAGTATGGGTGGTCAGCCGCATACCAACCTATCAATCAAGGAGTACATGCAATTGATACAATCAAATATATAAAACAAATAAATTCTAAGCAATTAAACAGTAAAAAATTAAAAAGCTACAACACATATTTTTTAAATTTAAAAGCCTTAGCTTTAACCGCCAGCATTACAGATCAACCGCCATTTCTTTCGATCCTTGCATACTTCTTTCATTTCATCCAGAGCCATAACCTTTTTCATACAAGCTCTCCTTTTATTATGACTCTGGATATCCCATTCATTCGCTATTTCGAAAATTTGGTCCATCCATACCTTTCTCGGTCTTCCTCTTCCACGACATCCATCAATTCTCGCAGCATATACTTTCTTCGTCAGTCTTTCCTCATTCATTCTCTCCAAATGTCCAAACCATCTAAGCATACTTCTTTTAATCTTTACTTTCACACTTTCTCTTACACCACATTTCTCTCTAACAAAATCATTCCTTACCCTATCACTCCGTCTTTTCCCAATCATACTTCTTAAGTAGTCCATTTCTACTGTATGGACTTTACTAATCTCACTTTCACTCACCGTCCAGGCTTCACTTCCATATATCAGAGTGGGCACTAGTATACCACCGTGCACCGCCAGTCGAACATTTTTTGAAAGATTCTGGTTCTTGGCGATGCTAGCGGTAGCACCCAGTACGCACCTGCCTTTCATTATTCTTCTTTCAAATTCACCGATCATTCTTCCATCTTTTTCAAACTTACTTCCCAGGTATACAAACTCATTTACGACATCAACATTCATTCCATTAATTTTAAATTCATAATTCATATTTTCATCATCTCTTTCAAAAATCAATACTTTCGTCTTACTTGCATTCAACTTCAAATGGTTACCTAACAAAGCTTCATTCAATCTAGAGAGCATTGTTTGCAATTCTACTGCAGAATCAGATACAAGAACTGCATCATCTGCATACAGTAGAACACTCACTTTGCTCTCTCCTATCATCAATCCACAATCATTAAGTCTAGCATCTCTGACACACTTGTCCATGACTATGTTAAATAGCCAAGGACTCATCACACATCCTTGCCTCACACCCTTATAAACTTCAAACCATTCACTATACTCACCATCAATACGAACACATGCCTTACTATTTTCATAGTTTGCATGCACCGCACCTAGGAGAGCCCCATTCACTCCGTATGCTTTCAAAACATCCCATAACATACCTCTGTCCACTGAGTCAAAAGCCTTTTCCAGATCTACAAAGGCCGTGAACAGCTTCCGCCTCACCGACAATTGTTTTTCAACAAGTTGTCGTAGAGTAAAAATCTGATCAACACAGCCTCTACCGGCCATAAAGCCGGACTGTACATCGGAAATCCTTTCACTAGTTGTCAGAATCACTTTTTTTATAATCACCTTACAGAAGACTTTTCCTGGTATACTGAGTAGACTGATTGGTCTGAAGTTCTGACAGTCTTTTTTGTCCCCTTTACCTTTGTAAATGGGAACAATGACTGCCTTCCTCCAATCCATCGGTACTACTCCTGCATTCACACAAAGCTTACATAATTCGTACATCCAATCTATCAAGCATTCACCTCCTGCTTTTAACATTTCACCATTTATACCATCAAACCCAGCAGACTTCCCATTCTTCAGACGTGAAATAGACACTTTCATTTCTTCTTTCAAAATATTCAATTCATTTTCTTCATCTATCTGTTCATAAATTCTTCTTTCACCCTGACCAAAAATTTCATGAAAATAGTTCTTCCATCTCTTGCATACTTCTTCATTCTCCCATACCATCTCACCGGCAGCACTTTTGACTCCCGGAGTGGTCAATGCAGAAGATTTATTTCTATCCGCATTGATCCACCTCCAAAATTCCTTCTTACTGTCGGTGTAACTTCTGTTAATCCTTTCATCAATCTTTCTTTGTTCATTCATCTTGCTTTCATAAATTATAGTCTTCGCCATTCTCTTAGCTATCTTATATTCGTCTTCTAGCTTTCTATCATTTCTATCATTCAGCCAATTTTCATAACACTTTTTCTTAACTTTCACAGCTTCTTTCACTCTATCATTCCACCAGGCATCTCCTTTCAATCTTCCACCTTTCGTTACCCCACATACTTTTTTAGCGCATTCAGTCATTCCTTCTTTTAGATCTTTCCACATACTTTCAATATCTTTTCCACACACGTTCTTCTCAAGTTCATTCACACTTAAAATTTTGTGGAGCTCTGATACATACTTCTCTTTCACATTTTCTTCATTCAGCCTTTCTACTTTTATTCTAGGCATTCTTACTTGCTATCCTTCTTAAATTTTTCCGCTCTTTCTAATGCGCTAACTCCCATAGCTCTATATATATATATATTTTTTGTTGTTTATGCCCAAGCAAACAACTGCGTTTTCGAAGTACGGTTTTGGTGTAACCGACAAGATTTTGTCCTTTTTTGTCCTAAAGGCGCTTGTGACATAAAATAAATCGTAAAACATCTTAATCAAATTAATAGGAATGCCAATAAATGCCTTTTTTAATTTTAGAGCTGTTTTGATTTTAACGATATGATAAAAAATAAAAAAAGTTATGCAATTTTTCTGCAATCTCAAACTTAAAACTGCTCTCCTGAACATGTTAGTTTTTGTCGCTTATGCCCTATAGCCTTTCAACCGTCGATATTTGTTTTCGTTATCCCAAAATAATGAACTTTTATTAAGTAAGTAATCTGTTATCTAAGTTGCATTATCTGTCCCAAATTAGAGAAAAACCATCTGCATGTGACGTGATGCAGCAGTAATTTTAAGTGGTTAGAGTTTTGTGATTTCTGAATCCGAAGTTCAAATGAGAAAAATGACACTGAACACAAAATTAAAAAAATAATCAAAATTAAGCTTCGTCAAGATTTGAAAATAGTGACGGAATTAATACATTAACCTGTAATATCATTTTTCGAAAGCAACAAATTTGGAGAATTCTGTAATTTATCACAATATTTCAGTTTTTTCATTTTTCTGTGAATTTTTTTCATTATTATTTTCACAAAAATAAATTCAGTCATTTTACAATAAATATTGTGCTGTCAAAAAATAAACGTGTACGATATAAATTAATTTTCGACCGTAATTTACTCAAAGCACACGCTATTTCTATCCTAGTCTAATAAAAATGAACTAGTGAATTCCTTTACATTCAAACTGAAATATATCGTTAACAAAAATATTTCAGGAAAATTAAACGCTCAGTTGAGGCGCTTTATAAGTTCCCGTAATTTTTCTGGCAAACGTAAGATTTTATAAATGGGATAATGAAATTTTTCATAGGGGATTGTTCATTCTGCCCACAGTTAGTTTATTGAAAACTAATTATGTAAGCTAGCCGCATATTTGAACATTTATCTACTTATGAATGGAATATTCAGAGTAATAATAATGAACGAAATATCCAGAGTCATAATAATGAATGGAATATCAAGAGTCATAATAAAAGAAGAGCCTGTATGAGGAAGGCTATGACTCTGGAGGAAATGAAAGAAGTATGTAAGGACAGAAATAAATGGCGGTTGATCTGTAATGTTGGCGGCTAGGGTTTATTAATGTGAAATTTGTTTTATGTTTTAGTTATTGATGTCCATATATATTATTATTTATTGATTTATAAAATGTAATTTGTCGTGTATGTTCCTTGACTTATAGGTTGGTATGCGGCTGACCACCCATGCTGTAAAAATGGTTCACTTTGCCAATGTCACCCCTGTTAAAGGGAAGGACGGCAAGAGTTGCAGGGTGTATGTCCATTTGAAATTTGGTTTTTATGTTGTGGGTTCACATGAGGCATGTGCAAGCGCGAACTTGTACGTGTCTGGTTGTGGGAATACATGTAATGTGAATCTCCAATGTAACATATCTTTGCAACTTAGATTAGATTAGATTAGATCTACAATTGGTAAGAATCCAATAATATCTACGCTTTTTGATTCATATATGTTCCGAATTTCCTCTCTAAAAATAAAAATAAAAACAAAATTCCTATATGGGTGGTCCACAGTCTAGTGGTTATTGCTTCGTACTCGTAAATGGAAGGACATGGGTTCGAATCACGATGGAGGACAAAAAAATGCTTTTCGCTTGGTGAAAAATTCATATAGGTATCTGTACTAAAAGCGTGTCACATAAGGCCCTTCCAACGTTGCAACAACTGGATCTTACTTTAGAATTTGCGCTTTGTATAGCGACGACTAAGCTCGCAGAGGGCTCTTGAGATGAAATGAACACAAAAACAGCGCTCACTAAATAAATCAGCCTATTATTATTATTAATATTATTTGTATTCCTTGGCTTACAAGTTGCTATGAGACTGACCCCCCATACTGTAAACATGTTCACTTGGCCAATTTTACCCCCACTTCAGGGAATGTCGGCAAAGTTGATGGGTGTATGTTGATTTGAGGCTAGGATTTTAATTTGTGAGTACACATGCAGCATTTGTAAGTGCGAATTTACACGTGTCTGTTTGTGGGCATGAACCAAGTTTTTACAGCATGGAGGATCAGTCTCATTACTGTAAAGGGCTGTCGGTGTTATCGCCGAGGGATCCAAGTGGGCTGATCTTTCTAGCGTGTTTGGAATAGAATAACGTTTGTTCGATCCCCGCCTGGGTCCTTTTACCATAGCTTTGATCCTGGATAAACAGATGTTATTGGATAATTGTTAATTAATAATTCATTAAAAAAAACAATACTGAATTATTAATTGATGACATGAATACCTGTTTCTGGCCAGGCAGGATAGGTTGGTGAATTGCATTCCTCTTCACAAATCTATTTTATTTAAAAATCCAATCTATTAGTCAAAGAACAAAACAAGACAACAAATTCCTTTGTATCAATACTAGTATATGAAGTGCATTGTTCAATGAGGCATGCATGTGAATTGACATAGAGAATATAGTGTCAACACCCGGCCGGGTTGCTATGGATAAGACAAATAAATATTTTGTTATTAGTTGCTAAAAATTGCATTTGTAAGCGCGAACTTGCACGTGCCCGTTTGTGGGCATGCATTTAATATGAATTTTGCTTTGTTAGTTCTCTTTGCAACTTAGATTAGATATTACAGATTTCAGAACCACACAACGCATATTGGCAAGTCAGAGTGTGAACTATTTGCACGAATGGTTTATTGAAATTTTATAAGCCATCCCTGCTAGCATGACATTTTAATATCGCAAGCTTTAACTTGCAATTTTCAAAATGAAATACCTGACCTCATTGCAAGTTGGCACAATTTCAGTTGCTTCTTTAGTTTTATGGATAAAATTAAATTCTGATCATCCCCCATGGATTTTGGATTTTAATTTGTAAGTTAACATACAGCGTTTTTTAACACAAACTTACACGTGTTTGTCTGTGTCTTTTTTTCCATAATAATCTATAATATAAGTTGCAATGATATATGAACATTAAAATTCATATTAAATGCTTGGGCACCAACAGACACGTGTAAGTTCACGCTTAAAAATCTTGCATGTTTACATACAATTCAAAAAACAAACTTCAAATGAACATAAGCCCTGAAACTTTGGCCGACCTTTCCTGAAACAGGGGCTATATTGGCAAAGTGAACCATTTTTTCGTCTCAACAACAAGATTGTAAATAGATGATACATTTTAAACATTTTTTTTTTCATTTTTTATAATACTTGTAATAAATAACCTCAGTGAATGTTTACAGAACAAAACATTATTATTAATCTACTTGATACCAACAAAAAAAAAAATCTAAGAAATAACCAAACAACTCAAGCTTTAAATAAAGCTTAAAACTTTCACTTTCACATTCATGGCCGGTGTTAATAATTAATAAAGGGATTTATCTATTATAACTCAAGCGTTGTTAAATATTGTTAAATTCTAAAGTACCTTAAATTTCCTTTCTTCGACATAAGAGCACATGTTTTTTCCAATATATTTAATTATAAACCTGTTTTTATTACCCCTTAGTTTATCTACTGATTTTTCTTTTATTCTCCGATTTTTCTTTTTCTCTTGAAAAAGATATTCAGACAATTTTTACATTCATTGTTAGTTTTCTTTTTCATATAATATATTTACTTTAAAAATGCTGTTCTGTCCACACTACAGAATAAATAAAATACATCGGAAATCAAAACAAGCACGGATTTTATTTCCACATTTCTCATAAGTTATAAGAATTCTGAAAATCAGATCATCATGAAAAGAATACGTCTCGAAAATCAAGTTTATCGATGCGTATTCTATTACATTAATTCACAATAAGATAACGGGCATCAAAATATATTCTCAATTTTGCATTATGAAAACGGATCCTACAGAATTAATCGTATTTACTTGGTAAATGATACATTTCGTGGTATTAAATTGGAAATTTCCAATTTCTAAAATGGGGATGTTATATTATTATTGTCAAGGATGTTCCAGGAGTCATAATATCAACAGACGCCACGCTGTCTGTATCGACCCAAATATTTAGGAGACACTGTTCTGTAGGCCAACGCTTTTCTACCGGTAGCTCGAAAAAGCTTTTTGCTGAGGGGCTGTGTGGGATTTTTAGAGTAAAAATTACGTTAGGTCAAATATATACACATGGTAGGTAAAAAATACACCTAAATTATTTATTTAATAATTGGTTCATTTTGGATTCAAATTAAAACACTGTTTTATTTTCACGTATACAATTATTTATTTTTAAAATTTTTACAAACGTTTTCGATCTATAATCATCGTCAGGTAGGTATAAAAATTTTACAATAAAAGTCACAATGGTACCGTAAAGTAATACAATAAAATAATGTGGTCATTCGATCACATTTGATTGTATTACTTTATGATTGTCTTATGAATCACATTTTACACAATTTGAGCAAAAAAAAAAAAACGTTAAACCCAATAGTTGAAGAGTTGTTTTAAATATTATTCAAATAAATTTCTACTTTTCATACACGACAGTACACGTAGGTACAAACATCGCTCATGTGGAATTACCTCTGATGGGCATAAGACAAACTTGCTATGCAGTTCGAACTATATGTAAGCCTGAGGGCACTCAGGAGTTATTGGCGACCATACATTTTAAGATCAAAGTTCCACGCGTCTAATAGCTCCATACCAGTTGGTCAATGCATAGCAACGCTGTCAACTTGCGGTGTTATTCTCAAAGAACAAAGTCATGGCTCGTCTGCAGCCTACAGTGAATTTAAAAAAAAAAAAAAATGATCCGTAGATTAGCTGTGGATCAAACGTTTCGTGAATAGCACTGCTAGTGTTTACTCGTGAGCTAAGTTACGAGAATGACAACATATAGAGAAATCTAATTTATCAATCGAGAAATTCATTCACATTTGAAATATTTTTATAGCATTTCTTGATTATTCTTTAATTCAATAAAAACAAATCCTTGACTTGGGGATTGGTAAGACTTTGACACCCACACGTATTTTGTTTAACCTGCGCCAATGTCACATCATTTTCAGGAAAAGTATAAATATGTTGCAGGGCTTGTATACAGGGCTTGTATTGCACTTGTATATTTGTGTAGGCAATGACGGCAAAAGGAGTAAATAGGTATGTAGGGAAAATAAATAATATGGGAGAGTTTTGAATATGGAATAGAAAAACAAAATAAGACAGACAAGAAAAGCCCGCCCAGCTTGCAGCCACACGCTGGTTACAATTTGTTGTATATATTGTTGTGTCCTGTTGTTATTCTGATGGTGAAAAAATAAAAGTTTAATGTGGGGATCGTATTACATATTGTGCCGTTCATTTGCCAGTGGAGAATTTCGCACGTAAATTAAACTGAATACATATTCCTTCTTATTTGTGATGAAGAAATCTCCTAAGCACGGCTTTAGTCTTGAAGCAGATTTTAAACAAAATCCCGTTGAAGACAAGGACATCAAATTAAAGCAAATATCCTCGTATAATGAACAATCTAAGTTGCAAAGATATATTGACATGTAAGGCTCATTTTTAATGTACGTCCATAAGCAGGTAAATGTGAGTTCACGCTTACACATGCAGCATGTGTACATGTTGCATCTCCTGGCGCCTTTTTCTGAAACCAGGGGTACCTTTGGTAAAGTGAGCTATTTTTACAGTATGTATGGTTAGCCTCATACTAACCTCAGCCTCAAGGAAATCAAATAATTGAAAAGCACTTAAGTACATAAATGTAGGTTATATGCACATATTAATCGAAATTAGGACCTGCTCAGAATTATTTAGAGGTCCAAGTATAAATTTCACCTTTCTGTAGCCACTAGCAATAGTCCAACAAGTGTTATTTTAATAATTAATGGTATGCGGCTGACCACCCATACTGTAAAAATGGTTCACTTTGCCAATGTCACCCCTGTTACAGGGAAGGACGGCAACAGTTGCAGGGTGTATGTCCATTTGAGATTGGTTTTTATGTTGTAGGCTCACATGAGGCACGTGCAAGCGCGAACTTGTACGTGTCTTGGTTGTGGGAATGCATGTAATGGGAATCTCCAATGTAACATATCTTTGCAACTTAGATTAGATTAGAGATTAGAATGTCCTACTAGCTTTTTAAAAAAGGCTGTTTTGTTTTTCTATATGCTGTGTGTGGTTGCATAATCATCAGGCGCTGACTGTAAATCGGTACATAGTGAATCAATGTATTTAATAAGGTGGATCGCTGTATGTATGGAAAAAATTAAAAATCATTTTTTCGTAATTGCGTTGTGCAGAACAGTTGCTCTATGGGGTCAGTATCTGATATAAAAAAAAATCTTATCAAAATATTAATTAATTATACTGCCCCAAGTCATCAGAAAAATTACAAAAATACATAAAACTACTCATTTTTACCCCTGTGTTTAAGAATCAAGTATTAGATACAATCAAACGAAATAAATTTTTGTTTCTTTAAAATGAATGAAATAGTTATTATTACGTGTTTGGTATCTTGTAATTTCAGAGGGGTGGGTGGAGGTACTTTGTTACTCCGCGCAGACGCGCGTCACCAATTCGGTGCTCTCAGAGATGTAACTATAGTTGTACGCTACTCATATTTTTTGCGCATGCAAATTTGCGAGATATTTTAAGTGTATTTTTGATATATCAGCGTGTTAATGCAACAGATTGGCTTCATTTAACTATGAAAAACATCTTAAAGTACCGATAACTGAAAAATACTGATTAATCAAAGAACCAAAAGATAAATGATCATAAGGAGTGTTGATTTGAAAACTACTGCGGGAAATTTAAAAAAAGCTGAACCGGAAACAGAAATATGAACCATACGAAGAAAAAGCTACAAGTTTATTGCCAAATCTGTCTGATTTATCAATTGATGCCTCTCAACAACCAGTCTCAACAGTAATAGAAAAACTAGCCCTTCAGAGAACGCTACCTCAAACTTTGTATTCATATTCATTAAAAAATATTGACCTTGGCATACTGGAAAAACCTGTGGATATATTTGGCATTTCCAATAAGGCTGAAGCTGCTCTTGTTTTGGCAACAAAGCGTTGGTATTATTTCAGACAACAATTCATCCAAAGTTTTCGATCAAAATAAAATTAGAAGAGCCTGTGAAAAGCAAATAACTAAGTTCAGCGGTGTGAGCATTGATTCTGATTACTAAGATTTGGGTTTATACTTTGATGGACGTAAAAATAAAACCTTTAATATGGTGGATCATAAGAGAAATATAATTTAAGAGGAACATATTAGTTTACTTAAAAACGCAAGGTCACAGTACATTGGTCATATTTCTTTAAGCACTGAAAAAGCAACAATAATAACAAGAAAAATTATGGATATTTTAATCAGTAAAGATATCAATGTCATCCTTTTTGCTGTAATCGGACGTGATAGAACTATTGTTAATACAGATGGAATTGGTAAATTTATTCCAAATTTTTTTAAATATCTAGTAAAACCGCTGCAGTGGTGTATTTGTCAACTCCATGCCAACGAACTGCCGTGCCAATTATTTGAATATATTGATGGTTGTACAAGTGGACCAAGAAGTAACTTTGAACCCATATAAAGGTATTAAAAAGTTGTGAAGAGCTTCCAATAGTCTCGTTACTAACTATCCAATGTGATCTACCTATTGGACGGAAAATAACTATAAAGTCTGGATATTGTTCTCAAAGCTTATTAAAAAGAAACCCTGGAAAACTAGTGCATTCAAGATGGCTCACAAAATACTACGGCTTTATGTTCTTTTTTTTTAATCATCTGACAAGCTGTTAATATTATCAATTATATAATGAAAGTGGATGTTCTTATGTGGTCTTACATCAAAACTAACCACATTGTATTAATGGTGCTAGACACTTACACAAGACAATCTAGCTGTCGCGATATTTGACAGATAATTTAAAGCAGATACTATACATCCTGTTATACAGAGAAATGGATATTTCAATCATCCTAAAAACATCTTACTTGCTTTGCCTTTTTATGAGTTCTAGCCTTGTGAAGAATATTGAAACGCGACAGGAAACAATTTTGAGAATTCGAACTACGATCGGCCAAAACTTGATTTTGATGCAAACAATTATAAAAAACCTTATAAACTGGCACGAAAATAATGTCACCAAGCCCCCTGTTACAAAATTTATGAACGGTGAATTAACATCACGTTCTTAAGAAAATCCACTGCTTGTTGACGAACTAATCTCAAGCCATTTCCATTTTCCTTGCTACACGTTAGCCACTGAAAAAATAGTAAAAATTGTAACAGAAACTTCAGCTGCTGTTTGCGGTCTTATCAGAAGAGATAGATTCATTAAATCAAACCTGGAATCACGACAAATAATGCCTTTTTTCAATTTAAAGAAAGATTACCAATTCTCTTAAAATCCCTTTTTTCTAGACTTCTGTTGATTGCCATTTTTTCATTTTTTTTGCCATAAAAGGGTATTTTTTCTATCATTTATACAAAATCATGCTTTGTGCTTAAATTTGAACTTCATTATACTTCAATTATTTTTTTCTTAATAAACAAAAAAAAAGTTAAGTATATAGCAGATTTTACGATTTTTATTAACTTTTCGAGTCTTTGGGGCAGTATAAGATCAAATATTTCGACCTAATGGTAGTACAATTTATTGTTTGTATTGATATAGAGCAGCTTTTGTCAATAACGCGAAATCGAAATTCCCAAAAAAACGATTTCGATCCACCTTAGTATTTAATTTTATTCAATTAGACTTTAAGCTCTTTAATTTTATCCAACAAGACTTTGAAGTTCTTTAATTTTATCCAACAAGACTTCAAAATATCAAGTTCTTTGACTTCCGAGGAAAATATATTATTTTATTAATGGTGATTGAAGTCAGTTTTGCATAACATGGGAAATGAAAATGAGACATAAAACTAAAGTTCAATTGGTTGTTTTGTAGTTTTGTCATTTTGCATTATGAACCAGAAAAATATGGCAGTTAATCTGTAATGTGGGCGGTTTATACTTTCATAATTTGTAATTTCATGCAATTGATTACTGACTTTTTTATACAGATTTCTTTTTAAGATTCTGTTGTTTTTATATTATTTATTATTTGTATCCCTTGACTTATGGGTAAACATGAGGCTGACGACCCATACTTTAAAAAAATATTCACCTTGACAATGACACCCCTGTTTCAGGGAAGGTCGACAAGAGTTTCAGGGCTTATGTTCATTTAAAAATTAGTTTTCTTGTAAGTCCACATGTGGCAAACTTATAAGTGTCTGTTTATGGGAATGCATGTTGATTATTAATCTTAAATATCTTTGCAACTCAGATTAAAGATTAGACTGAGTAATTATTTAAAAATTCAAGTGGGTAAAACATAGTCTTAACTCACTTATTTATTTATTTTTTGTCAAAAAAGAAATAAATAAGTGAATCAAGACTATGTTTTACCCATTTGAATTTTTAAATAATTAAAAATGGACTTTCACTGTGTTAATAAATCCACCCTAAAAAATATATTAGACTTTATTTTATATTAGATATATTAGAATATATTAGACTTTAATTTATAATATATTAGAGTTTTTGTTTCACATAAAAAACGAATAAAAATTAACAGAATAGAAAATCAAATACATTATCGAATTATTATGAGGCTGACTGTAAAAAAATGGTTCACTTTGCCAATGTCACCCCTGTTTCAAGGAAGGTCAGTAAAAGTTGCAGTGTTTATGTTCATTTGAGGTTTGGATTTTAATTTGTAAGTACACATTCAGCATTTGTAAGCACGAACTTACCCGTGGGCATGCATTTGATATGAGTTTTGAATGTGAATATATCTTTGCAACTTACATTTAAAAATTCTTCAGTAAAAAACACAAATTTATGCATTTATTTTTGCAATCTTTGAAGTTGATTCATTCATTTCGAAAATTAAAAGAAAACCCCAGATACTTGTTCCTACATTTTCTGCTTTCCCGCCACTCCTACGACTAAAACTTGAAGTTTTTGTATGTTTTCAATCGCCAAAACAACCCTCAACAGATTTTCCTTTCATTTGAGTCATGTCAACCAATTTCCTTTCATTTGCGTCATATGAAGGTATTAAATATCCTTTCTATCTGTGCGCTTAGGCTCAGTATTTTCAACGGTAGCTTATGTGACTTTAAACTGATAAAAAAAAATTCCCACACGATTGACGTAAGTGGTCCTTTTCACTCAGTACAAAGTCGCTATGCTAACGTTGAAAATACCGGGCCTTAGTGTAACGTTGTGTTTATTTTGAGAGTAAAAGCGTTAACTTTATTATTTTCGGCATCGCTCGAGAGCAAGAGCGTTCCAGCCGTAGCTAGTGAGGGTATAAAGTATAACCACCTGGACGTACGGTATCGATCGTCACCGACCGTGACCTAGGAGGGGGAGTGTAGCACCCACGGGGGGGAGGGTGGGAGCACCCCGGTCCACCCCAGAACAGGTGGAACATATATCCATAATTCATGCACGAGGGCTCTCCGTGTACCGGTATTAAATACGCGAGCCCATTGACTTATGATATCTGTGGAATATAAATTTTTCTATCGAAAATTAACAATATAGGTATTTGACCGGTCCGTAGTCCAGTGGTAACACTTTAGACTCGTAAATGGAAGGTTGTGGGTTTCGTGTCCCGACGGAGCACAAAAATAATGTACCATTAATACTTTCAAATACTCTCTTTGCTGGGTGAAAAATTCATATTTCTTTGCCAAAGACCGGTCACTAAAGGTTCATCCAGCCTTGGCGCAACTGGGTCTTGCTTGGGAATTGGCGCTTTCTACAGCGATGACCAAGCTAGCAGAGGGGTCTTGAGGTGTGACACATACAAAAACATCGCTCACGAAACGTAATATTATTATTATTATTATTCAACCTACTTACGAAAATGGTCATTAGTAAGAAAGAGAACAAAGAACTTCACAGTTGCATTTCCACGCGTACAAAAAAACTCGGTCGAATATAAAAATGATTCTAAAAAGGTGGCAGCGTTGCCGTGTGTGTACTATGCCCGGAGCAGTCCGAGCATAGACGCATGCGGTATAAATCTTGTGATCGATAAAATTGGTATAATATTAAGACCTTATGGCATGTGTTGTAATTGGGCGTCAAAACACAAGATGGAGAAAGCAAGAAAACACAAAAATTTGGCACGTCTAACATGTTTTGTATGACTACACAACTGCAACGTTTGACAGGACTGAAACGAAAGTGGTAGATAGTGTGTATCAATGCAGTAAGTTAGTTTCTGCTCTTCTATGTTTATTACTCAATGCACGAGCCCTTTGGATGCCGCGGAAAAACACAGCTGCTTTGTTTCCATGCTTTATTCATCTTTCCCTGAATCGGAATGAAACCGAGGATGAAATCATTTCCGCTCACCTAAAGTGAAGTATTTTTTAATTAACTTATTGAATTTGAAACATAGAAGTACATGAATATTTAAAAAGTATATTTGGTTCACATGAAAGGTTAATTAAGTTTTTAAAATTATATTATACTAGCAGACCAAACCGCGCTCTCGCACGGTTGGCTGCTAGGCCCAACGGGCAGTTTGAAGTCCGGCTTCGCCAGCACAATTTACCCCTGCTCTGATTTTTAAAAGATCCATGAGAACTGACCAACAACAACAACAAAAAGTGGACAGTTTTACGGTAGAATCCCAGGCCTGATCGTGCTATTTTCTATTGTTGTGCAGGTGCTAAAGTCTTTATCCTGCTTTTTATTTCTGCTCTTTATTTTTCTGGTGATGGTTTATAATGATGCTCGACACGATCATTATCAATTAAGTGTATAACTTGTATTTTCTGCTCTTTTTCGTTTTGCTGGTAATAGTATCTTAAGCGTACCTGTGTTGCTTGCAATTGTCTTATAGTGGCATGAAACATGACTGCGTTTGCCATACGGCATTGTTTTGTTGGTACTGGTGCTTTTGTTTTTAGATAGTTCCAGCTGCTCTTATTGTCATGAAATGCCTTCAAACTGCTCGTCCTTCTCTGAATTATCTTTTGACATCTTTAAACTGCTTGTGATACTTTTCACGATATTTTAGTGTCTGATACTGCTTGGTACCTGAAGATACCTTAAAATGCCTAAACTCACAATCTACAAAAAATCTAAGTATGGGAAAACGTTCGACCCATCGACAGAACTCTAAGAAAAAAATGACTTTTGAAAATTAAAAAAAAAAAACTTTTTAACTTTTTTCATTTTTATATATAAGACACTTTGTATGAAATTTTACTTTTTAAATATTTGTTCAAAGAAATTTGCCGTAGAAAAAAAGTTTCTTCCAACATTTATGGGGTTTACTAAAATGCATTTTAAATTCGAGTATGAGGCCTAGACATTCAAAATGGCCGCCTGCAGAGCAATATATTTTTTTAGTTTGTATCACGGGTATGCAAAATATACACTTGGTGTGATTGTCTGATTACATATCTTTACATTTTGAAAAATTAGAATTGTAAATGTATCATCAAAATAGTTAATTTTTTTACTTATAAATTTGACTTTTTGGTGAAAATCAGGTTTTTCAAAATTTTGTTTGAAAAAATTTGTCATTGAAAAAAGTTTTCTTGAAAAAAATGTTGACATAAGCAAAACCAAATTGATGATTGAGGAAAAACCTTCAGACTTTTAAAATAAACGCCAGGAGAATGTTTAATATTGGAGAAACCAAAAAAAACGTATGGCAGCTACTCTTAATCCTTCATGTATTTTTTGTTTTTTTTTGAAAATATGTAAGTCTGTTTATGTTTAGGTGGCATGCTTAATTTCAATGTTCCAACTTAATGCATGCGCCCGTTGTGCCACCTGAAAGATATTGTTTTGTATTTTTTTCTATGTAGGTATTTACAAACTTTGTTTGAAGAATTTACTTTTTGCGAAAAAGTTTCTTCCAAAAGTTGTTAAAATTACTAAGAGACATGACTGTTTCGAACATCAAGCCTGTAAATTCAAAATGGCCGCCAGCGGCAAGATTTCAATTTTCAGTCTGTATCGCAGGTATACGAAATATGCACGTGACGTCATCCGGACCCTGACAGTTGTTTAAGTTTGAGCATTTTATGGGGGTATGCAAAATTTCAGCATCGTGCTGCGAACGGTCTGGGCGCCGATAATGGTACAAATATACAAACAAACAAACAAACAATCAGACAAACAAACACCAAAAATTCTGGAACAGAGCGTTAGTTCAGTTTGTCAATAGAAACACTTGTTAGAAAAACATTTTTGCAAATTCGAAAAAAACAGACGCAAATACCCTCTCCTTTTTTATATATAAGATTTTGTGATTTTTGTAAAAGGTTTTTTTGATGAAGCCTGTGCGAGAGACTCCCTAGATTCAAGAGACTCTAGGGGTCTATCGCACTCGTTATGTTAAAATTTATCATTGAAATTGAGATTTTTCAATTAGGCCCGGTCGATGGCTCAGTTGGTAGGATGCTTGCATTCTATGCCGAGAGCTCGGGTTGGAATCCCACCGAGGGTGTCAGAAATGATTTCGTGTTTTGGTGTACATTTCTAAGCCCAAAATAAAATACGGGCAAGGATTACTTAGTCTTCATAAGAGATGAGAACCAGCTCCCGAGGGAGGTGGGAATCCTTCACTTTTTTTTTCAGCACCGCTCTTAAGCTACAAAGCTCTTGAAGGTCGTTCCAAATGGGCAGTCTCAAAAGTTTGTAGAAACTTCGAAGTGTTTTCTAGTTAAGTGCACACTTAGGTTAACATATTCATAGCGAGGTGTTCTGTACCCCGAGTATGAGCTGCATGTTTAGCAAAACTTGAGTAATAAAAAAGTTTACGGAAATATTGAAACTTAGGTTTCAGTACCCCGAGTACGAGTTGAATGTTTAGCATACGTTTAAATATTTTCCAACACGCAACTTTAAGCAACTTTCCAACTTTAAACATGCAATTCGTACTCGGGGTACTGAAACAGAAGTTTAAATATTTCCGTAAACTTTTACTTTACTCAAGCTTTGAATCGCGATGATGATGTGAATCGCAAGATGGCGCCTTTGGCGACACAGCGTGTGCTGTCAGCTCCGCGATTGTTTTTAAAATAATAAATCAAATTAATTGTTTCGTGAAATAGTACATTTTAATTAATAATTAAGGATAAATTACAATTTTTTACTTAATATATCATAACCCATAATACTCGTAATGAATGTAACGTTTTTGTGTAATTTGTGTTTTTAATCTGAATGACAAATAGTTAGTTTTTTTTTTGTGACAATATAATTTTGCGGATTAATAATTTAAAATTTTTGACGATAATATGATATAAATATTTTAACTAATTTACTTTAAAGAATAATGGATTTTAATGTTGTGACCAATGGTTGTGACGGGTTAATGTGATAAAAATGATTTGTGTTCAAATTTTAATGTGTCAATATTTGATTTAAATTATTGGATTTTAACGTAATAATATAAATAATTTAATATATTTAATAAATGGTGCGATCTTATACGATAAATGAACTCCTACGTCTGAGAAGACATAGCCCTGTCTGTCACATTGAAGTGAGCGATTGTGTGCGGAGGGTAGTGCAGGGACAGGGACGACATGTCGTGGATAGTGCTGGGGGGAGGAGGCGCAAGCGTGGCAGGCGGGCGGGACGTCGCCTGTACTGCAGGCCACCAGCTGACAACTGCGAGGACGGCGCTGCACAGCACGAGAGGGGGCGCGCAGAGACTGACAACCTCCGCCGCCCGGAAGCCGTGGGAGTGTCAAATGGCCTCTGTAGAGGCGTCAAAGCTGATTCTGTCAGGAAGGCTGAAGAAGTGTGCGAGCGACGAAAAGAATGTGTGAGAAGAAAGTATGCGAAGAAAGAGGAATGGAAGTTTGCAACGTGGAACGTGAGGGACTGGAATGACTGTAAAGAGAGGGAAATCTCAAATATTATGAAAGAGAGAGGAATAAAAGTTCTTTGTGTGACTGAGACGAAAATGATAGGAGATGGAGAAAAGGAAATGGTAAATGGTGAATTTTTTGTATGGTGTGGGGTGAAAGATGGATACAAGAGACAGGGTGTAGGTGTTATCATTGATGAAAAAGCGAAAGGTTGTATTACTAAGTATGAAAGAGTCTCCCCGAGAATATTGTTAGTGAGAATGAGATTTGGACGGATGAAAGTTCTACTGATTGCGTGCTACGCCCCAGTGGACTCGGAATGCAGGGTAGTGAAAGAAGAATTCTGGGAGAAAGTTAACATTGTTATGAGACAGAAAGAAGAGAATGAAAGAACGATTCTACTAGGAGATTTTAATGGATGGGTAGGTATGAGACAAGATGATAGCGAAAATGTGGTAGGACCGAGTGGTAAAGGTGTAGCCAATGATAACGGTAGAGCGCTAATAAGCCTATGTATGGAGCATAGACTCTTTACGTCGAATACCTGGTTCAACCACAAAAGTATACATTTGTATACGTGGCAGAGCAGAGCGGGCAACCGTACAATTATTGACTACATCTGTGTGGATGAAAAAATGAGAGGGGATGTAAGAGACTCTCGAGTATACCGTGGAGCTGTGCTGAACACAGACCACTATTTGCTGTGCTCGAGAATAATGATAGGAGATGTAAAAAGAAGAGCACAAAAGGAATTGGTGAGTATGAAGCGAATAAAAGTTGAAAAAATGAATGATGTAAGTATAAAAGAAAAGTACAAATGTGAGGTGAATGAAAGACTTAACCACGATGAGTTAAAAAAAACAAAAGAAGAAGGATGTGTTGAAAAAATGTGGTCAAAAATGAAAGAAAATATGATTGAATGTGCGAAATCTGTTTGTGGTGAAGCGAAGGTCTGTAAAAGAAGAGGTGATGCATGGTGGAATGACGAAGTGAGAGAAGCTATTGAACAGAAGAAGAATGCTTTTAATAGATGGCTGAATGATAGGAAAAATCAAGCTCTAGAAGAGATATATAAGCAAGCAAAACGAAGAGCCAAAACCGTCGTCTTTGAGAGTAAGATGAAAATAGAAAGTAAGGAAAATGAGAGAGCGCAGCAGAATTTCCTCACCAATAAAAAATCATTCTGGAGCTGGGTACGTGATAAAAACGAAAGTCGCGGATCAACCACCCCAGGCATTAAAAACGCTGAGGGAATCTTGCTGTGGGACGAAAGTGATGTAAGGAAGAGATGGAATGAATATTTTAAAAATTTATATGGCCAGGGCGAAAGAGACTATTATGATGTTGAATATAATGACAGCGATGAAGAAATTGTGAAAGAGGATGTGATAATAAGTATAAAAGATCTGAAGAATGGAAAAGCTGCTGGGAATGATGGTGTGAATGCTGAGATGATCAAATGTGCTGGGGAGTGCATGGTTGAATGGATGTTTGAACTGTGCAAGATGTGTGTGAAAGAGAGTAAAGTGCCGATGGACTGGAAAAAGGCGGTCATTGTTCCTATCTACAAAGGAAAAGGTGACAAAAAGGACTGCCAAAATTTCAGGCCCATCAGTCTTCTCAGTATAGCTGGTAAAGTATTGTGTAAGGTTCTCATAAAAAAAGTGAGACTGTCTACCGGTCATGGGGTTTCTGATATCCAGACTGGCTTTATGCCAGGAAGAGGGTGTGTAGACCAGATCTTCACTCTCAGACAGATTGTTGAAAAACATCTGGCTGTAGGTCGGAAGGTCTACACGGCTTTTGTGGATCTCGAGAAGGCTTTTGACTCGGTGGACAGAGGTATGATGTGGAAAGTACTCCTAAAGTACGGTGTGAACGGCAAGCTTCTGAATGGAATACGCGCCATCTATGAAAATAGTTTGGCGTGTGTAAGAGTGGATGGTAAATGTAGCGAATGGTTTGATGTTTACAAGGGAGTACGACAGGGGTGTGTAATGAGTCCGTGGTTATTTAACATAATCATGGACAATTGTATGAAAGAAGCAGAAATTTCTCATTATGGTGTGAAAGTGGGTGAGACGAATGTTGGAGTTCTTCTCTATGCTGACGATGCCGTAGTGTTGGCTAATACAGCGGAGGAGCTCCAGATGATACTCACCAAAATGAATGATGCTTTTAGTAAGAACGGTTTAAAAGTGAATGCCAGTAAGACGAAAGTATTAGTGTTTGACAGGACTGAGGAATGCGAGGAAATTGAGATAAGACTGAATGAAACAAGAGTGGAGGTCGTGAAAGAATTTGATTATCTGGGAAGCAAGTTTGAGTCGAATGGGAAATTGACGAAAGAATTGGAAAAGCGTGCTAGTAGAGGAAGAAGTGTAATGGGAACGATTGGAAGAATTGCAAGAAATAGGAAACTTACGAAGAATATGAGATTGGCGGTCCACAATGGTATATTGGTTCCGACATTGATGTATGGAAGTGAGGCGTGGACAGTTAATGAATGTGAGCTGAGTAAAGTATGTACGGTTGAAATGGCTTACCTGAGAGCAATGGCTGGAAAAACACTGAATGATAGAGTACGTAATGATTGGGTGATGAACGAGTGTGGTATAAAAAAGAATATGAGAATGAAAGTACAAAAAAGTACGATGAGATGGTTCGGACATCTCGAAAGAATGGATGATGAACGACTAACGAAGAAAGTGTACAAAGGAAATGTTAGAGGAAAGCGCGGAAGGGGAAGGCCGAGGAAAGAATGGTTAGACCAAATAGGTGAGATTGCGAAAGAATGGAACCTGCAGAGTGAAAATAAGAGAAGAGTATGTATGAAAAAGGTGATGAATATTGAGGAAATGAAAGTGGTTTGTAAGGACAGAAAAAAGTGGAGGCGCATCTGCGGAGGTACCGGCCACCCCTAGTGGAACGGCGGCAGGATACAGTAACAGTAACAGAAGCTTTGCTAAACACTCAACTCGTACTCGGGGGGGTACTGCACACAAATACATTTTACGTGTAAGCACACTGTACCTTGATTCTTTGTCTTCTTTGTGTCACTTCTATCAATGGCTATTTCCACCTTGAATGCTGCAGCTTGAAAAAGGGACTTGCTGCTTTTGTTGAACCATTCCATTACTAAGAGTTCCTTGACTAATAGGTTGATATGAGTCTGACCCCTCATGTTGAAAAAACTTGATTCAATTTTGCCAATGCCACCTCGGGTTCAGGAAAAGGCGATACAGGTCACAGAGATTCTGTTCATGTGAAGTTTGATTTATTTTATTTAAGCGCGAACTTAAATATCCCCTATGAGCGTTGAATGTCAATATACCTTTGCAACTTAGATTATAGATTGTAGCAGATTTTTCAGCCACGATATCCTTCGGCGTCCTTGAGTTATTTTCCCCTCGATCTTACCCTGTATGATAAGATGGAGAAGGTGGTATTTCTGATTCCTCTTAACGTGACGGAGGTACATAAAAAGCACTATTTTGGTAAATTCCATACACTTTGGATATCAATCCATGTCGAAGCTTGTTAGCGCTTGCGATAGAACTCAATACATAAAAAAACAGGACACAGGACAATTTCACAAATTCCTCGACTTACAGATTGGTATGAGACTGACCACCCATACTGTAAAAAAATGTACACTTTACCAATGTCACTCCTGTTTCTAGAAAGGTCAGCGAAAGTTGCAGGGTTTATGTTCATTTAAGGCTTGGATTTTAATGTGTAAGTACACACTTAGCATTTGTAAGCGCGAACTTACACGTGACTGTTTGTGGGCATGCATTTAATATGAACTTTAGTTGTTAATATATTTTTGCAACATTATTATAGACACCTTATTCTTGGACACGAATCGCTTTCTCGTCGCCTTTAAAACGTCAAAAGTTTCTTACTGATATGCATGCGTCGAAGGACTTAGTCTGTAACTTGATTGTGAAATAAAATTCCCTTTGCTCGGAATCGTTTTTTGTATGAATGTGTAATCCCTTAAGTTGTTTAGCTGCAGGGCAGATGCGCTATTCACCGCATGCATCGCTTATTTGCTGGCCTCGCTGATTTCAAATTATTCTTGTAAACAACGTTTAATTGAATAGAATGCTCTGCGCCTGTTGGGGATGCTCCGGCACTTAGTATTCAATGTCAACGCTTGGCGACCACAATGAGACCTTGATAATCCGCATTCGTATTATTGCAGCAGTGTGTCTCCAACTTTTCCACCTCCTGTCTAAGCGCAAGAAGAAATACCTCTCAGAGGAGACATAATTCTTATGTGGTATCATAAGTCGGGAGCGCTAGCGCTTGCGAAAGAACCCTTCCCAATATCACGTTTGTCAACGACGTTAGCCATGTTGAAAGCACCGGTTCCCATAGATCACCGAAGTTAAGCAACATTGGGCGTGGTCAGTACTTGGATGGGTGACCGCTCAGGTACACCGCGTGTCGTTGGCATCTCGGACCGGTCCGTAGGCCGTAGTGGCAACACTTCGGACTCGTAAATGGAAGGTTGTGGATTCGGATCCCGGCGGAGCACACAAAAATACCATTAATATTTCGCATGTGCTCTTCGCTGGGTTGAAGAATTCATAAGCCTTTACCAATGACCGGTCACCAAGGGTCCATCCAGCCTTACAGCAACTGGGTCTTGCTTGAGTATTGGCGCTTTGTAGCGACGACCAAGCTCGTACACCTCTGCGGCACTACAACAAGTGTCATAGACCCCTAGAGTCTTTAGAATCTAGGGAGTCTCCCGCACAGGATTTCTTAAAAAAAAAAAAAAAAACACCATTTTTTCAGAGAAAGGCAAGACAAGAGTTTTGGGGTTTTAATCGAAAGTTTTGATTTTTATTTTGCAGCATGTGTAAACGCGAACTTACATCTATCTACTTGTGGGCGCGCACTGAATATGAATCTGTTATATTAAAATACCTTTGCTCCTTAAAATATTTCAACTCGTTCAAAGACAAGCCAACTCTTTCTCGCGTAGACCTCCATAAGAACTACGAATGAGTATCAGATACAAATTTGATTGGATAGTTGAAATTTACAAGAAGTATAACATGTTCTTACAGCATTATTTACAGAAGCCTGATCTTAAAATTGACAACTTTGTTGAGAATTACAGCTTAGCAGGCGCTGGACTGAGGTAATGAGAAATTAATTCTACTTTATCTGTTTATCCGAGTGCGACTGCTTCACTGAAAAATGGGGTACGCTTTTCATTTATCCACATCAGTACGTGACTAAGCTACACATATAGTGTAACTTCTTGCCGCATTCTCCCCGGAGGTTCACATAAGGCGAGTGGAACTGTTTAATTTTACAAGTAAGGGTACCGGCCTTACGCAAACCACTTCAGTTAAAGTGCGGATTTCCCAGCTCCTGAGGGGTTTGGTACTCATTTATTGTGAAGGCTGAGTAAGCCTTGCTGGTATTTTAATTTGGGTTTGAAATAAACACCGAAACGGGAAATCATTACTGACACCCTTGGTGGGATTCGAACCCGAGCTCTCGGCATGGTATGCAAGCATTATACCAACTGAATATTGACTGGACTATGATTTGCATACATATTTTAGATTCTCCATTATTTTTCCCCGATATCATTAATTGAGCTTCCTCTTTTTCAGGTAAAAGCTTGAATTCTAATCCAGACTTTTAAACTAATTTTTTGCTTGCATGCCCATTCTTGGATGTTTGGTTTGTCTTATACACCTCATTCTTAGGCTTGGGATTTTCGAAGTGTCACCAATCTAATCTAATCTAATCTAAGTTGCAAAATATAAGTACCATTAGAGATTCACATTATACGCATTTTCACACAAGAGACATGTTTAAGTTCGCGCTTAAACATGCCGCATGTAGTCCTACAATATAAAACCCCGAATCTCAAATGAACATACACCCCGCAACTTCTGCCGACCTCCCTGAAACAGAGGTGACATTGACAAAGTGAACCATTTTCTACAACATGTGTGGTCAGCCGCATACCAATCTATAAGTCAAGGAACATACACAACAAATTACATTTTAAAAAATCAACAAATTATAACAAGTATGGACATCAAAAACTAACAGAAAACAAACTTTGATTTAAAAATCCTAGCCGCCAACATCACACATTAACCGCCATTTCTTTCTGTCCTTACACACTTCTTTCATTTCCTCCAGAGTTATAACCTTCTTCATACAGACTCTCCTTTTATTATGACTCTGGATATTCCATTCATTCGCAATTTCCGAAATTTGGTCCATCCATACCTTTCTCGGGCTTCCTAGACCACGACATCCATCGAGTCTTGCTACATATACTTTCTTCGTCAGTCTTTCATCATTCATTCTCTCCATTTGCCCAATATTTTCACCAAGGCCAAATAATTTCAACGTTAGCATAGTGACTTTTTACTGAATGAAAAAGGACGCTAAAATCTAAATCTAAATCTAAGCTGCAAAGTTATGTATCATTTGAGATTCATATTAAATGCATTCCCACAAGCAGACATGCATAATTTCGCGCTTACACATGCCGCATGTGGACCTACAATATAACAAACCCAATCTCAAATGAACATAAGCCCTGCAACTCTTGCCGACCTTCTCTGAAGCAGGGGTGACATTGGCAAAGTGAACCATTTTTTACAGTATGGGTGGTCAGTAGCATACCAACCTATCAGTCAAGGAACGCACTTATGTGAATTGTGTGGATAGTTTTTTTTTTAAGTTTAAAGTCACATAAGCTAACGTTGACGATACCGGACCTAAGCGATTCTTGCGATGAACGGGAGGGATGTTGAATGTAAACTTATGATGTAAACAAATGCAAAGAAGATAGATACCAAAACAATTGACTTTCATGAAATGGCTATTGTAGGCGTGCGTTCAGAGTTTGTAGAAAAAGAGAACAATGATGTCATATCTTTTCTCGACAGTTTGTGCGAAAAATGGATAAGTAATTTTGAAATTCTATCTTTATTTCTGAAAATAACAGACCCGTCTTTGGTCTAGACTCTAGTAAGATGTAACAATGGTGCGCATAGTCGGTACAACAAAAAGCTCTACGACATCTACAAAGAACCCGATGGGATCAGTTATATCAATGTAGGGTGCATGCAGTGAGCTGGTACGATGGGATTAGTTATATCAATGTAGGTTGCATGCAGTGAACTGGTAACATAATTTGCATAGAAGACACCAACCCCATTAAACGTCTAACACTCTTAGCACTACAAAGCCGGAAGAGATTAGGAAGATTTAGAGCGCCATAGATGGACGGTACCGACGCAGATGCAGCCAAAGTAGACCTATGCAAGTGAAAAATAAAAAATAATTAATAAAAACAATGTTTTACCATTTATATTTTTAAATATTTAGAAAAATAAAGGCCATGGAAAGGTGAGAGAAGAGGAGAACCCTAGATTCAATCAAAACCCATCAGGAACGTTGAGCTTATGATGATGATGATGATAGATTTCATTTCATATAATTTGATCTTTGAATATTGTGCCACTTAACAATTTAGGGTTCACTCTATTATCTACCATTTCCGAACGCCATCGAAGCTGTAGTTTTGAAAACTTTTTAATTGGTATCAGTTGCATGCTTTGATCACCACATTTTATGCTACGAAAGTTGAAACCAGCGGTTCCCAACATGGGGGTGATTTGGGTCCTTAAAGGGGTGAAATGTGCGTATTGGGCAATTGGGGAGCAATGAGGGGGCGATTAGGTGGGATCGGGTGGCGATTGGTAGAATCGGGTTCAAACACAAAAGTATACATTTGTATACGTGGCAGAACAGAGCGGGCAACCGTACAATTATTGACTACATCTGTGTGGATGAAAGAATGAGAGGGGATGTAAGAGACTCTCGAGTATACCGTGGAGCTGTGCTGAACACAGACCACTATTTGCTGTGCTCGAGAATAATGATAGGAGATGTAAAAAGAAGAGCACAAAAGGAATTGGTGAGTATGAAGCGAATAAAAGTTGAAAAAATGAATGATGTAAGTATAAAAGAAAAGTACAAATGTGAGATGAATGAAAGACTTAACCACGATGAGTTAAAAAAAACAAAAGAAGAAGGATGTGTTGAAAAAATGTGGTCAAAAATGAAAGAAAACATGATTGAATGTGCGACATCTGTTTGTGGTGAAGCGAAGGTCTGTAAAAGAAGAGGTGATGCATGGTGGAATGACGAAGTGAGAGAAGCTATTGAACAGAAGAAGAATGCTTTTAATAGATGGCTGAATGATAGGAAAAATCAAGCTCTAGAAGAGATATATAAGCAATCAAAACGAAGAGCCAAAACCGTCGTCTTTGAGAGTAAGATGAAAATAGAAAGTAAGGAAAATGAGAGAGCGCAGCAGAATTTCCTCACCAATAAAAAATCATTCTGGAGCTGGGTACGTGATAAAAACGAAAGTCGCGGATCAACCACCCCAGGCATTAAAAACGCTGAGGGAATCTTGCTGTGGGACGAAAGTGATGTAAGGAAGAGATGGAATGAATATTTTAAAAATTTATATGGCCAGGGCGAAAGAGACTATTATGATGTTGAATATAATGACAGCGATGAAGAAATTGTGAAAGAAGATGTGATAATAAGTATAAAAAATCTGAAGAATGGAAAAGCTGCTGGGAATGATGGTGTGAATGCTGAGATGATCAAATGTGCTGGGGAATGCATGGTTGAATGGATGTTTGAACTGTGCAAGATGTGTGTGAAAGAGAGTTAAGTGCCGATGGACTGGAAAAAGGCGGTCATTGTTCCTATCTACAAAGGAAAAGGTGACAAAAAGGACTGCCAAAATTTCAGGCCCATCAGTCTTCTCAGTATAGCTGGTAAAGTATTGTGTAAGGTTCTCATAAAAAAAGTGAGACTGTCTACCGGTCATGGGGTTTCTGATATCCAGACTGGCTTTATGCCAGGAAGAGGGTGTGTAGACCAGATCTTCACTCTCAGACAGATTGTTGAAAAACATCTGGCTGTGGGTCGGAAGGTCTACACGGCTTTTGTGGATCTCGAGAAGGCTTTTGACTCGGTGGACAGAGGTATGATGTGGAAAGTACTCCTAAAGTACGGTGTGAACGGCAAGCTTCTGAATGGAATACGCGCCATCTATGAAAATAGTTTGGCGTGTGTAAGAGTGGATGGTAAATGTAGCGAATGGTTTGATGTTTACAAGGGAGTACGACAGGGGTGTGTAATGAGTCCGTGGTTATTTAACATAATCATGGACAATTGTATGAAAGAAGCAGAAATTTCTCATTATGGTGTGAAAGTGGGTGAGACGAATGTTGGAGTTCTTCTCTATGCTGACGATGCCGTAGTGTTGGCTGATACAGCGGAGGAGCTCCAGATGATACTCACCAAAATGAATGATGCTTTTAGTAAGAACGGTTTAAAAGTGAATGCCAGTAAGACGAAAGTATTAGTGTTTGACAGGACTGAAGAATGCAAGGAAATTGAGATAAGACTGAATGAAACAAGAGTGGAGGTCGTGAAAGAATTTGATTATCTGGGAAGCAAGTTTGAGTCGAATGGGAAATTGACGAAAGAATTGGAAAAGCGTGCTAGTAGAGGAAGAAGTGTAATGGGAACGATTGGAAGAATTGCAAGAAATAGGAAACTTACGAAGAATATGAGATTGGCGGTCCACAATGGCATATTGGTTCCGACATTGATGTATGGAAGTGAGGCGTGGACAGTTAATGAATGTGAGCTGAGTAAAGTATGTACGGTTGAAATGACTTACCTGAGAGCAATGGCTGGAAAAACACTGAATGATAGAGTACGTAATGATTGGGTGATGAACGAGTGTGGTATAAAAGAGAATATGAGAATGAAAGTACAAAAAAGTACGATGAGATGGTTCGGACATCTCGAAAGAATGGATGATGAACGACTAACGAAGAAAGTGTACAAAGTAAATGTCAGAGGAAAGCGCGGAAGGGGAAGGCCGAGGAAAGAATGGTTAGACCAAATAGGTGAGATTGCGAAAGAATAGAACCTGCAGAGTGAAAATAAGAGAAGAGTATGTATGAAAAAGGTGATGAATATTGAGGAAATGAAAGTGGTTTGTAAGGACAGAAAAAAGTGGAGGCGCATCTGCGGAGGTACCGGCCACCCCTAGTGGAACGGCGGCAGGATACAGTAACAGTAACAGGGTGGCGATTGGGGGCGATTGGGGGTTATTGAGGGTGATTGGGATGATTGGTGGTGATTCGGGGTGATTGGGGGTTGGTATGCAGCCGACCACCCATGCTGTAAAAAATGATTCACTTTGCCAATGTCTCCCCTGTTTCAGGGAAGGTCGGCAAGAGTTGCAAAGTCTTTTTAGATTTGTGTTTTTTTATTGTAAGACCACATGCGGCATGTTTTGAGCTAAAAAATGATGTAAAACTAAAATATTTCTTATGTGAGGAAGGTATAAATTATGTTATCGAATCTTATCTAATCTAAATTGCAAAGATAATATTATGTAATATACTTGTATTGGGTATTCACAGTATTTGCATTAAAAAAAAAAAAAAATTGGACAATTTCTTTAGCGCCGCGCCGTCCTGTGATCAATCACCTCAAGGGCGCTTTACACGTTGTAAAAACAGGAAAAATAATTAACATTAACTTAAACTTACGCACAAAACAAATATTAAAATGGAAAAAAAAAAAAAATTCAACAGAATATAAAATCAAAAGTACAATAAATTTGCATTTTCACAAGAAGACACGTACAAGTTCGCGCTTGCACATGCCGCATGTGAACCTACAACATAAAATCCCAAATCTAAAATCAACATACACCTTGCAACTCTTGCTTCCATCCTTATCTGAAACAGGGGTGACATTGGCAAAGTGAACCATTCTCTACATCATGGGTGGTCAGCCGCATACCAACCAACCTACAAGGAACATTTACCTCGCATGATTTGTAAGTTGAAATACACAATTGTAGAATACAGTAATAGGCGACATGAAGCGTAAAAAATATCTTATATAATATGTACAAAATTCTATTTAATGCTGTTGTATTCTTGTATTAAATAAAAAAAAACTTACACAACAAATTACATATTTGAAATAAACAACTAATATGTGTAAACATTAAAAGCAAATACAAAATACCAAATTCTGATTTAAAAAAAAAAGTAGAAAAACCCTAGCCCTAGCCGCCAACATTACAGATCAACCGCCATTTCTTTCTGTTCTTAATACTTATTTAATTTCATCCAGAGTCATAACCTTTTTCATATAAGCTCTCCTTTTATTGTGAAATGGCAAAAAATGACACATATTATACAAAACCGACCGGTCTGTAGTCTAGTAGTTAACACTCCCTGCAGAGCAAAAAAGGAATCATTCAGTTTCCTAAATTTGGGTCGAAACATTATTGTTGGACCGGTCCGTAGTCCGTAGTGGCAACACTTCGGACTCGTAAATGGAAGGTTGTGGATTTGGATCCCGGCGGAGCACAAAAATATACCATTTATATTTCGTACCTATCTATGTGCTCTTCGCTGGGTTGAAAAATTCATAAACCTTTACCAATGACCGGTCACCAAAGGTCCATCCAGCCTTACAGCAACTGGGTCTTGCTTGAGTATTGGCGCTTTGTAGCGACGACCAAGCTCGTACACCTCTGCGGCACTACAATAAGTGTCATAGACACCTAGAGTCTTTAGAATCTAGGGAGTCTCCCGCACAGGCTTTCTTAAAAAAAAAAAAAATTGTGCCTACAAAAAAATCGATCACCAAAAGTTAATAATTGTCGATATCCATAGCGACGATAAAGCTTGCAGGGAGCTCTTGAGGTGTGATTCACACAAAAACAGCGCTCACCAAATAAATCATTATAATATTGTCATTCTGGATTCCATCTGAACCATATTAAATTGTAAACAAATTTCATTAAAAAAATATTTTTAGACACACATAGATCAAAATAATTTAGGTGTTTGTAGCTGTGGGTGAAAGACAGATTTTGGCTCGGAGAGAGTATTGATCATGTTTTTGTTTGAAACTTGGGAAGCGGGGGACTAAGGTTATCCCGTTCTTTCTCCAGCCCTGAGAATCGGTTAGAGGGGGACGAAGGTTGGATGCGGCGAAAATGTAACGATGCATTGAGACCTCGACCTTGTAACACGTATATTGTGTTGGGAGAAAGTCTATAAATAGACCCAAACTCAATATTGTCTCTGGAAAGGCGAAAATACTGATGCGCTAGCAAATTTTTGTAGGAAAGAAAAACAAACATATAAAAATTAGCCTCTGATTTCAAAGCCCACCAACTGCATTGTTCTCTTTCCATAAGTGTCATATACAATCATAGATTTTTTTTCGATTTTCTCAGCGGTTATTATGATTTAGAAAATGGATTCGGCGCTTGCCTTGTCTTGTCTTGTTTCCTGCCGCCATTCCTCCAGGGGTAGCCGGTACCTCCACACAAGTGAGTAGCAGGGCGTATGTTCATTTGAGATTGGGTTTTTTATATTGTAGGTCCACATGCGGCATTGGTGAGCGCGAAATTATGCGTGTCTGCTTGTGGGAATGCATTTAATATGATTAATTGAATAAAACACACTGTTTCAATGCACTTTTATTATTTTAACTCTGTCAAACGTTTTCACCTAAAAAGGCATCCTCAGGACAATGACAAATCAAATCAAAAATTATTTTTAAAATTTTTAGGCGAAAACGTTTGACAGAGTTAAAATAATAAAAGTTAATTGAAACAGTGTGTTTTATTTAATTAATTATACAATGGACTTTCACTGTGTAAACCACCAAACCCTGAAAAACATTTAATATGAATCTCAAATAATACATATCCTTGCAACTTAGATTTAGATTTAGGTTTTTATGCAAGAGTTGCAGGACATGTGTTAATTTGAGATTGAGTTTTTATATTGTATCATCATGATCATCGTAGCATGAGTTTATTTATTTAAGCTGTATAGTTCCGAGTGTGATGTATGTATTTAGGAATTGCAACCATATTACGTCTTTGTTTTCTAATTCTAGAACATGAAAGGAACTTAGTACAAAAAGATAAAAGGAGCACTTCATTATTTCAAAGTACCCCCTTTTCGACTTTTGCTGAAATTTGAGTAAATTTGACATTTTAGAATGAAAATTACCTAACGAAACGATAACTGCAAAGTCACACACCCACTCTCTTATGTAGAAATTAAGCCTTGAAGTTACAGTTAAACGTAGGTAGAAAACTTGTCCCGTTGATTAAGCGTTCACCAAATTACCACTCATGTATTTACTGAAAATAGCCTATGGGTTTATAATTACATTCCGTTTACTAGGCATACAAAAATAAAACGTGTTATTTCCAGTTAAATGACACATGTGTTGCAAAAAAAAACTATCAATTTGTTTCACAATTTTTATTACAAAACTTAGGAAATTTCCTGATTGTCTCCTTTCCATTAAAAAACATAAAAGTAACAGTTTCATCGGTCCATAGTCCAGAGGTTTGCGCTTCGCATACTCGATGGCTGCCATACTCGATAATGGGGCGGATTTGAAATTTATACAGAGCCAATAACTGGGCTGAAGTAAAGAACCTACGGGCTCTGTATAATATGCCGAGTCGCCGGAAAGCGGAAGTTGTGCGAGACTCAATAGCATCATGGTATTTTAACTCTGATGAAAGAGAAACACCGAGAAGATTAAAGTGTTCATGGTTAGGAAGGAAGACGTTGTCGAAAATTGGGAGATAGTTGTTTGGAATCCTCTTTAAGGATATCAGACATGGCACATGACTTAGTACAAAAATATACCATTTATATTTTCAAATATGCTCTACGCTGGGTTGAAAAATTCATATATCTTTACCAAAGACCTTCTACAAAAGGACCATCGAGCCTTACAGCAACTGGGTATTTCTTGAGAATATAATATAGTAATATTTAATCTAAGCTGCAAAGATATATTAACATTTAAAATTTATCTTAAATTTATACCCACAAATAGACACTAAAAATTGGACCACATTACTACGTGTATTAGTTTTATTTATAACTTTTATAAATAAATAAAAAATCTTCACAAAAAGTTAGTACGTTTTCAAACAGAAGCAAGGTTTATTTGTTTTTATATTTAAATAACGTTTTACATATTTTTAATACGAGTAGGTATTGACATGATTCTATTGAATTGAAATAAATAAAAAACAACAAAGAAATATTTATTTTTTGCAAAAAAAAAGTTAAAATCAGTTGCTTGTAAAATAAAAATAAATTTACTTATTTTGATGACGTAGGTAGGAGCGTATTGTTATCATTTTTTTTTGTTTTTCGATAATTCAATTTATAATGAAAAAGTATGATATTTATAAATAGTATTACAAAAAGCGCCGGTGCCCTCAATTCATTGAGTGTGAATAAAAAAACCAAGACCAAAATGTGAGTCAATTTATTCAAGTTGCAAAAAGAATTGCATTACGTTACGAGACTCGTGTTTTTTTGCATAATAACATAACAACCTAATTTAGAGTCGCTCTTGATTTATTGTCAGAATCAAGGTCGTTATTATTTATTTATAATATAAAGGAGTAGAAACTAACTTACGGCATTAATACATACTACGAAGCAGAGCTGTCTCCAGTCATGTCAAAACACAGCAGTGGTTTAGTCATAAAAAAACATTTTCTTATGTAGGTAGGTACCTTTGTTTTCTTGCTATCTCCATTTCTCTATTATCATCACCCAATAATTACACATCGTCGTCGTCCCCGTTGTTGTTTGGCTTATCTACCATTTGATTCAAAGATGACCTTTAAATGAAATTGTCTTAAGAATCACATTCTACACAACCTGAGCTAAGAAAACAACACGACAGTGTGAGAGTGGTTTTTAAGACTTTCAAAATCAATTTCTAGTATTCATAAGACACGTTGGTCCACTACACATACTAAAATAGCTCAAGTGAAATTCCTTGTGTTGGAGATAAGACAAACAAGCGCTAAGCATGCCATAATGTGATTAAGCCACACATAGAGTGTAACTTTTAGCCGCGTTTTCCCCGAAACTATTTATTTTTACAGGTGGCCGGCTTAACGCCAATCACTTCAGTTGAAGTACTTAAGGGTTTTCCAGCTCCCAAGTGAGCTGGTACTCATTTCTTGTGAAGGCTGAGTCAGCTTTTCCACAAACCATAATATGTTATAATAACCCCTTTTACGTTTGAAAGTTGACAAATTAACCGATCAAAATATTTGTATGTTCGTGAAGGCGTGAGTTTCAAAGCTATCAACTGTCTGGAAAGATTTCATAGTTTCCCCCATGGAAATATATTCAAGGGAAGGGCTACGAATGTGATTTAGTAGCAATCGACATGATGCAACGTCTTTGACACCATACATTGTTAAGAGTGCTGTCTCGCTCACGACATATGAAATATTTTTGTTATTTTCTATGTAAGCAACGTGCCTCTACTCCGTCTTCAATATATTTACACATCACCATGGAATCACCATGGCAACGGGCTTTGTTACTAGTGTTGTTAAAAGTATTAAAATATCTGAGTTCTATATATCGATGGTGGAGTTTTTTTTTTGTTTACAACGAAATGACACTGTGAAGATCTTTCTTGTTCTCGTTGTAACGAAGAACGTCTTGCAATTAAGTAAGGTAAAATTGATAAAGTGTCTATTTTCGTAAAAATAGTTCTAGTCCACATATGTTATAAGTCAATGGTCGGTATTCATGTATTTAAGTACTGAGAATATTTAAAAAAATATTAACTGTTATGAACAAATATAATGTTATGTTATGTTATAATGACATCTAAATTATTAAAATAATGTATATACAATGTTTTTAGTTTTATTTTTTCCGTTTTCTGGGATTTTGGTTAGTACGTGTCACCCACACAGTGTTTTTTTTGTTCACTTTTGCCAAGAGGTACAGAATTTATAATGTACGTAATGAAGCACGCTTGCACGTGTTTGCAGGTGAGCGTACATCAAATAAAAATCATTTATTTTAAAAATATTTTTGCAACTTAGATTCTAGAGTCTCCGATTGTTGGCACATTGCAACATATGTACAGAAAATGCACTCAAAGGGATTTTTCATCTCCTACAATCTGTAACATATTAAATGCATTCCCACAAGCAGACACGTATACGTTCGCGCTTTTACATGCCGCTTGTGAACTTACAACATAAAACCCAATCTCAAATAAACATAAGCCCTGCAACTCTTGCCGACCTTCCCTCAAACATGAGTGACATTGACAACGTGAACCATTTTTTACAGTATGGATGGTCAGAGTCATACCAACCTACAAGTCAAGGAACATCCCCAATCACATTTTAGAGATACTGACAGTCCTGCGACGGATCTAAGGCGTATATTCAAGTTTCGTAATATTTTAGTTAACTATAATAATCAAATGCCTAACCTTCATGAAGCTGGAAAACGACACAAAAAATGTTCAGTTTACAACAAGTTTGATACGTATCCTTACATTGAAAAAGAACAGCTGCTGTCAGTGAAGACAACACCATCTTGAAAATCGTAAGTTAAAGTCACTAAATATTTACTGGCGAAATTCGGTGAGTGAAATATTATGATAATAATTTAACTAAAATTGCATTTTAGTTAACTTGACGATACTTCAAAATACCGAGCCTTAGTATATTGAAAAGTCAATGAAGTTTGAAGCACAAAAAGCCATCTTAGCTTTTCATTAGCACACATTTTACTTCGAGAAAATCAAGTTTCACACGTGAGGCTCGCATAATATTATTATTTTATCGCAGGTCGAGTGAAGCCGACACATTCAAAGTGAATCGATGAAGCACGAGATGACGTCAGAGACAGCTTCCTGCATTCTAATGCAAACTTGTCGCTCCCCCAGCTGAATGTAAATACATTTCAGATACCTTTGTCTCTCCGCCGCTTTTACACAGCACTCTGGCTAATCAAAGGATAATCAAAGAGACAAAGAAATCAGTTCGACAAAACTCTTTCTCCTTGCGAAATCGGGGTTTATACAAAAAAAAACTTGTATATTGAAATACGATGTTACAAATAAATTCAATGCTTTATGCTACAAATATATCTTTTAATGGAAATGGGGTTTCTCTCGATATTTTGTGCATTGTCAATTTTCCCTGAAAAATTGTGAACGAAAATGATTTATAAAAGTTTTTTTGAAAGAAAATATTCTCGCAGTTTTTGTTTATTGATTTGGATGGAGTATAAAATGAGCGAGCCATTTTTTGTCTAGAAAGATAATTTTCATTTTCAATATTACATTTTTGTTCAGAGCTTAGTTGGTAGAGTGCTTGCATTCCATGCCGTAAGCTCGGGTTCGAATCCCACCGAGGGTGTCAGAAATGATTTCCCGTTTCGGTGTTTATTTCAAACCCCGAAATATGTGGGGGGGGAAACCCCCACTTCAACTGAAGTGGTTGGCGTAAGGCCGGTCCCCTTACCTGTAAAAATAAATAGGTTCAACTCGCCACATGCGACTCCTTCGGGGGTAACGCGGCAAGAAGTTACACTTTATGTGTAGCTTAGTTGCGTTTTTGCGTTCAATCATTGATTTTATGATAGAAATCATTTTCATTTTTTTTTTTTAAGAAAAGAGCATCTATAATCTAAATTCTAAATTACAAATATATATAAACGCATTCTCACAAGCAGACAGACACGTAAAAGTTCACGCTTACACATGTCGCATGTAGACTAACAACATAAATACTCAATCTAATCTAATATGCAACGATATGTCACATTAAGGATACACATTATATGCATTTTCACAAGCAGACACGTGTAAGTTCGGCCTTAAATACGTAGAATGCAAACTACAGCATAGGTGGTCAGCCGCATACCAACCTATTAGTCAAGGAACATGTACAACAAATTACATTCTTTAAGAATCTACAGATAGTAATATGTATGGACATCAAAAGTAAAACAGAATAAAAAATAAAAATTAAGGAACCCTAGTCCTAGCCACCAACATTACAGATCAACCACCATTTCTTTCTGTCATTACATACTTCTTTCATTACATCCAGAGCTCTCCTTTTTTATGACTCTGGATATCTCCAATGAACATAATATGCTCTTCCCTTAAACAAGGATAAAGTGAGCAAAGTGAACTATTTTTTACAGTATGAGTGGTCAGCCTTATACCAATCTATAAGTCAAGGACGAAAAATTATGCATAAATGTGCAATAATGCAAAAAAATATAAATATTAATGTGTATATGTACTTTTATTAACTTAAAATTTCCATTTTATATCAATTTAAGAACACCATATATTTTGTATTCAAGCCAGTCACCCTATGATCTGTATACAAAGACCTTAGACTACGATTGGCGACACAAGAAAACTACGATCGATTTCTCTTAGAGCTTAGTCCTTTTAAACAGACATAAAGTTGGAGATGATTTGAATTCAACGAGAAAGATGTGGATTACGCCTTCTTGGAAAAGCATTCGCTGTATAATCGCCTTATATAATGCTATTCAGAATCAGTAGAAACTAAAATTTACTTATTTCTAGGAGACTAGCCTTAAATTTTATAAAGATTCCAGCAAAGCAGCGTTAAATGACACACCTCTAATGTTTTGTGTCTTAACACTTAAACAAAAAAGTCTAAAGAAAAAGAGTTTCAAATAAAGAAATAAATATATTGTGTTCAGTAAAAAAATCCCACTTTTTATTTTTTCAACAAAAAAGGATATCTTTTAAGCTGATGAAAAAACATGACAATCAATATTTATGTAAATCTACATTCACAACGTATTTAATCCATAGCTGACAAATGTATCATCGTTTTTTTGTTTGGAAAATTCACGTAAGGTGGCGGCTGAGCCATGTATTTGCTGTGTGTGAATAATACAGCTAGAATAAATACACTAACCACTGACGTGAAAAGATCAGAATATGCTCCTTAAAAACGCAAAAACTGGGGCTTCCTACTCCCAGTCTCCCTTACAGTTTTACATTGCATCGCACTGAAGCTGACTTTACTTTGTTTGGCCACGGCCACTATTTCATGGCATATCATGGCGCTTTTCGTTGTTTGTTAGTGGCGATGTTAGTGCTTTTGACCGGTCAAGCGATGTTCTAGCGAAACGATGTTGGTCGGTGTGGGATCACCACCCTGTAATCAAATAACATGATTCCCGGTATCCATTCCCAGTTGATATGATATGAATCTAATTTTGTCTGCCTGGCAGTTGTTATGTTCATTATATTCATGTTATGTAAATGACAAGTGCTATAAATGTTAGGTAGGTAGGTACCGTGTAGTATAGTTGAAATAATTATTATAGGTACCAGTGGCGAAGGGTACCATACAAGCCGATTCCCATCGGTTTCCCGTTTAAAATGAGGCAAAAATTATAATAAAGTAGACTGCATGGTATCAATGGGAAAAAAATACGTATTGTTTATTTGGTTTTAAATGTACTTTTTACTTTGTGCCTATATTTTTTAACTAATTTGTTACATCATTTTAAAAGGGAAGCCAATGGGAACCGGCTTGTATGGCACCCTTTGCCACTGATAGGTACCTAGATCAAAGAAATTATAATCACTATGTACCTACTCGAAGCTTTTGGAGCATTGGAGTCGAGGGTTCTAGAAAATTGGCTTCTAGAGATTACTGTCTTTAGAAGTATATAAGGCGCAAGTCACCGGCAGGTGAGTGAGTTGAGATACGTCGCTGTGCTTCTGACCAAGAAAGACATAGTAAAGTGAAGACCAACTGTGAATTAATGTGAGTTGCTTAAAAATTGTAAAAGTGTAAAAAAAAATAAAAAAAATTGTTCAATAATCCATGAAAGAGGACCAGTTTTTTTTAAATTAAAAGACTATCCAAACCTTAAAACACAACATTAATTGAATACTGTATTGTTTTTTATTCTTTATCGCATACCAAGACTCTGGACAATGGATCAAGCCGCATTCTTTAGTTCTTCGGGCACGTTGTCCGTGGTAATGATGATAGCCTGGAACGACTGGTTGTGATCTTGCCAGGGAAGAGAAAGATCACCCACACGATGGATCGATCAAGTGAAGACAGCAGCAGGCAACGCGATGGTTGAAGTGCTGCGGGCAGCGCAGTCAAGAGAAATCTGAAGGATAGTGGTTGCTTACACATGGGTCACAACCCTCAGCAATAAGGAACAAGATTAAGAAGTAGATCATATTCCAATAACCCTGATGCTAGTATTAAAATATTTGTATATTTAGATGAAGGATTTCTTCTTCTTCTTTCTCAGCCTTTCTCAGTCCACTCCTGGACGTAGGCTTGCTCCAATCCTTTCCATTTCTGTCTATCGGCTGCTGTGTTCAACCATCCCTTGCCTACAGTTCCCTTGATGTCGTCCAGCCCCTTCAGTTGGGATCTCCCCACTCCCCGCTTGGACATCCTGGGCCAGCACTGGATGATCCTTTTCGGCCACCTGTCATGGTCCTGCCTTGCGACGTGACCAGCCCAGCGCCACTCGCTGTATGACATCAGTCCCACCAGTGAGTCTACGGATCTCCTGGTTTGGAACCCTGCCTCTGAGGTGGATTCCCAGCATCCTCCTTTCAATGGCTTTTTGGCTCGTTCCGAGTCTGTTGGCGCTGTACTGAGTGAGCCCACTGAGTTGTTTCCAAGCAATAGGTGGATAATGGTAGCACGCATGACTCAAAGACCCAGCGTTTAAGGTAAACAGGCATTTTTGTGTCATTGAGGATGTAGCCTAGATTTCTGATGAAGGATTGATTATACCAACAAAAAACTGAAACAGTAATTGAAATGAGTACCTTTTTTTTTTAATATGCACGTCTCAAATACCAACAAAAAACTTTATTTGTATTTTGTGACTTATGTTGTGACATTTTATTTATTTGTGACCGATTGAGGTGAGCAATAATAATAAATATAGAGCTATGAACAAAAATTCCAAGATTAGGTCAAGGCGTGGACGGCGCGTGGCTCTTACGTCATTCTGTATCTTTGATTTTTTCATTGATAATCACGTGCAAAATGCTAGCATATCGGACGTGGTGATGTGGTTGACGCTTCGGATTTGAAATCGTAAATTACTGGGTTCTGATACAAAGCTGATGTTAAAACAATAACATTTGAAGAAAATAACTTTCTGTGTTGACCTGGCTGACCACCCATACTGTACAAAATGGTTCACTTTGCCAATGTCACCCCTGCTTCAGGGAAGGTCGGCAAGAGTTGCCGGGCTTATGTTCATTTCATTTTGGGTTTTTATATTGTAGGTCCACATGCGGCATGTGTGAGCGCGAAATTATGCGTGTCTGCTTGTGGGAATGCATTTAATATGAATCTTAAATGATACATATCTTTGCAACTTAGATTTAGATTTAGTGTTGAAGTGCGAATTACATAGTTTTCTTTCATCACGACGAATGTTGACTAGTGACGACCAAGCTTACAGAGGGTCCTTGAGATGTGATTCAGACAAAAACGGTGGTCGATAGTCTCGTAAGAAAAGGATTAGAGTTTGATTCCTTCGAAAGTGTCAGACATGATTTAAAGTTTTTGAAATTATCAGAAACATATTTATTTTCACAAATAAGGAGGCCAGCTTCAACTAAGCAATTTTATGAGTGATGTTACTTTTCGCTTCTTAATTTAATTTTTGAAAACAACATCGAATTACTATAGTTGTAATTAAAAAATGTGTTTTTATTTTTTATTTTAAAGTAAGGATTTTATTTTATTTAGAAAATCAATTTTATGGCTTATTGACGAAGGCGAACGAAACCTACAGGCAATTGTAACTTTACTTCAAAGAAACGAATTTTAATACATTCTTAGAAAATACTTTAAATTTTAAAATTCAGATTCGAATTTTTGTAATTGTTTGAACTCAAATTAACTTATTGTGCAAAACTGTTGATTTTGAATTTTGTCTTTGCCTTTACCTATTGCACGCGCCTAATTATTAATGTGTCTTAAGGCTACTAATCTAATCTAATCTAAGTTGCAAATATATGTAACATTAGGGATTCACATTACATGCATTCGCACAAGCAGATACGTACAAGTTCGCGCTTGCGCAAGCCGCATGTGAACCTGCAATATAAAAACCAAATCTCAAATGGACATACACCCTGCAACTCTTGCCGATCTTCCCTGAAACAGAGGTGACATTGGCAAAGTGAACCATTTTCTACAGCATGGGTGGTCAGCCGCATACCAACCCATAAGTCACCCTCGGTAATATTTTCATTTGGCAAAAGAACCTCAATCAATACTGCCTTCAGCCGTGTTATTCGCACTAGAGTTGCCGCGAATAGTGGTTATAACAAATATTCGAATATCGAGTAATCGCCATTCTTTATGGCGAGTACCGAATAACTCGGCATTTATTATTCGCATAAAAAAGAAATATACGTACTTGTTTTTTTTTTCAAATAATAAAAGAACGCTTGTTGTAGGGTAGTCTAAATCTTACCAATCATTTATTTGTTAGTGCCATTGGAGGCAACTCTGCAGAGGCTCTGGCCACCCCTAGCGGAATGGTGACAGAGTTACAGTTACAGTTACAGTTTACAGCCATTCCACACAGAACGAATTCTGTCTAGTTTGTATATGGATTTATTCTATATGTACCTACCCTTAGTACGAGTTGCAAAACTTGAGTAAAGTAAAGTTTACGGAAAATATTAAAGAGTGATTTCTCCCAAATTCTGACGTTTTTGTTTCTTACACTTTATGGTCTCAGCAAAAGAGTTACAGTGATGAAGAAAATCAAGTTCAAACAAACAAAAACGGCAGATTTTGGAAGAAATCACTCTTTAGTAATTGCCGTAAACTTTACATTACTCAAGTTTTGCAACTCGTACGAAGGGTACTGGTGCCAGATTGAAAATTTAGCAGTGTATGAAAGCTTTCCCACGATTGGTTTGGTGATACTATCCTTAAACCGGTACCGTTACCATGGCCGATACCATTGACAACCCGGACAGAATTCATGCTATGTGAAAAGAACGTTACTGTAATAAAAAAAATATTATAATGATGTTATAGAAATCGGTCAAACAGTATACTGAATACTTGTAGTCTTGTCTTGTCTTGTATCCTGCCGCCATTTCTCTAGGGGTGGCCGGTACCTCCACACAAGTGCCTCCACTTGACTCTGTCCTTGCATACTTCTTTCATCTCATCTAATTTCATCACTCTTTTAATGCATGCTCTTTTCTTGTTTCCACTCTGTAAATTCCATTCATTCGCAATCTCATTTATCTGATCAATCCATTGTTTCCCAGGTCGTCCTCTTCCACGCTTACCTATTACATTCCCTTTATACACTCTTTTTGTCAGTTGGTCTTCATTCATCCTTTCAATATGTCCAAACCATCGCATCACACTTCTTTGAACTTTCACTTTCACGCTTTCTTTTACTCCGCATTCATTCAGAACCCATTCGTTTTTCACTCTATCTTTCAGTGTTTTTCCTGTCATACTTCTCAAATGAGCCATTTCTACGGTGCATACCTTATTTACTTCTCTTTCATTCACCGTCCATGACTCGCTTCCATACATCAGGGTCGGCAACAAAATACAATTGTGTACCGCCATTTTCATTTTCTTTGGTATCCTTTTATTCTTCGCTATTCTACCAAACGCTCCTATCACGCATCTTCCTTTGCTGGCACGCTTGTCTAATTCTTTCGTCATGTGATTTTACAATTGATTTACAATTTTCATTATTTTAATCTTTTTGTAGTGTTGTAAGGAAAATACCTCGTTTTGATTGTTTGTATAACCCAGCGATAAAGTTTGATTACTTTTATCATTAAAAGTTTGTTTTAGACAATTATTCCCGTATTTTGTAATCCTTGACATATAGGCTACCATCCATACAGTAAAAACGGACGGCATAAGTTGAAGGGCATATGGTCATTTGAGGCTTTGATTTAAATTTGTAAATACACATGCAGCGTTTGTAAGCGCAAACTTAAAAGAGTCTGTTTATGGGCACGCATTTCTAAATTTTTGGGTTAAATGTTTAAGTTTTTGAGATTCATATTAAATGCATTCCCACAAGCAGACACGCATAATTTCGCGCTCACACATGCCGCATGTGGACCTACAATAAAAAACCCAATCTCAAATGAACATATGCCCTGCAACTCTTGCCGACCTTCCCTGAAACAGGGGTGACATTGGCAAAGTGAACCATTTTTTACAGTATGGGTGGGCAGCCTCATACCAACCTATAAGTCAAGGAAACGCATTTAATATGATTTTTTAACGTAAATATATCTTTTTCTACTCCCATTTGGTAATTTACTAATTACAAAACGGCTAACGCAATCACAATGCCATACATTTCTACACCCGTTGCATAATGTTACATTATGCAACCGGTAACCGTGTTAAAATGAACATGTGCGCATGCGCATTGTCAGAATTGGAACCATTTTTTAATTTCAAATGTCAACCTTGTATGGGGGTATGAAGACCTGTCAATCCAAGATGGCCGCAAGCGATCAGCTGATTAGGCTTCATACAATATTAGTGATATTCGGTAGGTAGGAATTACCGTGGTGATAAGACTTTCAGCCCTGTTCAGATGAAAATAAATAAGTATATTTTATGTGTAGAGTCAAATAAAAATTGTTAATAGTGCTAAAATTTATCGAATTTATTTATCGGATTGCTCCAAAAAAAGCTTTCCTTTTTTCAATGGAAAATAAAAGGCTTGAAAGGAAAACAATACAAAAAATTTCACCGCAAAAAATAAACAAACTCAAAAAGTTACTTGGTTAATAGGTGAGTATGAGGTTGATCACCTATGCTGTACAAATTTGGTTCACCTGCCAATACAACTGCAGGGCATATGTTTATTTGAGTTTTGGGTTTGAATGTTTAAGCTTATATGCAGGATGTAAAAGCACGACCTTATACATATGTGGCATGAATTCAATATGAAACCTAAATATAATTTATTTTTACAACTTACGTTAGATTAGATAATCGAAGGGAATGATAAATCACACGTTTTGACAAAGGTAAGGTTTTAATTACTTCAAATGGACGAGTACATTATAATGACTATTATTCACTATTTTGTTAATTCTCTCATGGTCGTAGAAAAAGTATTGTATGCCACTGCACGTAATTAGTCTTTGTAACACTCGTGCTTTCTATTGTGCCATTCGGCTGCGCCTCATGGCACAAACTAGCACTCGTGTTAAAAAGACTATCATTACTTGGCAGTGGCATAAATAACTATTGTAGCTTAGATTACATTATAGATTTGCCAAATGTTGAAGATAATATTTTGATTATTTTTACAATTGTTTAAATTTTATAGATTTCACTTTTAAGCTAGATGACTTGTATGTATAAATATGTTATTTTTTCCAAATTAAAAAAAAATACAGCTATTCCCAAGTAACCTTTTAGGTTTTAAAAAGGTTACAAAAAGGTTAAAAAATGATCCTGGACCTTTTTGTAACCTTTTTAAAACCTAAAAGGTTACTTGGGTTATTCGGTGTTTGTCGAATAGTATAAAAAAAACGAGTTTTGCAGAATTCCAAATATTAACGAGTATTCGCGGCAACTCTTATTTGCAGTAAGCCGCCAATCAATAATTTGTGTTGACACAACACGAATAGAAGAGAAAAACCAGCCAACAGTAATGGGAGATCTGACAAACACGCGAATTCATAAAGAAAGCTAAAATTTCTTGGCTTTGATGGCAAGGAAATTATAGACGTGTACACTTTATAATTATAAATGGCAAAAATTCAGCAAAATTATATATTAGTTGCAAAGCTTCATACTTCACACACACACAAAACATGTATCCTAAAAACCCACCTCGTGTCCATCTCACATCTAATCTAATCTAAGTTTCTAAGTTGCAAAGATATGTTGCATTGGAGATTCACATTTCATGCATTTTCACAAGCAGACACGTACAAGTTCGCGTTTGCACATGCCGCATGTGAACCTACAACATAAAAACCAAATCTCAAATGGACATACACCCTGCGACTCTTGCCGTCCATCCCTGAAGCAGGGGTGACATTGGCAAAGTGAACCATTTGTACAGCATGGGTGGTCGGCCGCATACTGACATCCATAGACAAACTACATCTACATCTATATTAATATTGTTAAGAACGTATGAGTCCGTGGGGACATGAGCCTAAACTTGTAGCTTGCTGGTCTATGTGTCTGCCTCTAGCATAATCTACTATGAGTTCGTGTGTGCAAGTACCTAGGCACGTAGCTTGCTGGTGTGCATAACATCTCTGGAATAGAGTTGAACAATCCTAGTGGAAGTATCTCGAACATGCAAGAATCATTTCTTTCTTACCTATAAATTTGCATGTTTAGCATACGTTTAAATATTTTCCAACACGCAACTTTAAGCAACTTTTCAACTTTAAAGATGCAACTTGTATTTGGGGTACTGAAACCGAAGTTTGAATATTTCCGTAAACTTTTACTTTACTCAAGTTTTCCTTAAAACATGCAACTCGTACTCGGGGTACTGAGGTCTCTAAACTATAACCTGTGGACCAAATGTAGCCTCCAGTGTCATTGATCCGGTCCCCGACATTTAATCAAATCTAACCTAAGTTGCAAAGATATGTAGTGTTGGGGATTCACATTATATGCATTCCCACGAGCAGACACGTACAATTTCGCGCTTGCACATTCTTCATGTGAAACTACACCATAAAAATCCAAATCTCAAATGAACATACACCCTGCAACTCGTACTCGGGGTAGTGAACTACATAGAGAGGAGAAAAATAAAAAATGGAGTTATTGAACTAGTTGCACACGATTGGCTGAGAGTTGTATCAGTGTGATCGAGAATTGCATCGAATTACGCGGTCACCTTCAATAATCACCGATTGTCATCATAAGTGTATCGTTGGTACAGAGAAGGGCAACGTATATGAGCAGCGAATGTTGGCTGCGAGTGTGCGCTCAATATGGAGCACGCCTCATAACAATTTCATATAAACTCATATTCACAATAAGCATTATTCATGTTTTTGCCTGTGGGTTATTACATAACAAACCAATTGAAAAATAAATTAAATTGATCTCTTTGGAAAGGCTTCCGCTGTAAGTTTTGTGTTTCCCGTTTCGGTGTTGTAACAAATACCTTGTCCGGTCGATATCTCAGCTGGTAGAGTGCTTGCATTCCATGCCATGAGCTCGGGTTCGAACTTCAAATCCCACCGAGGGTGTCAGAAATGATTTCCCGTTTAGGTGTTTACTTATGTCGCATGTGGACCTACAATATAAAAAACCCAATCTCAAATGAACATAAGCCCTGCAACTTTTGCCGACCTTCCCTGAAACAGGGGTGACATTGGCAAAGTGAACCATTTTTTACAGTATGGGTGGTCAGTCTCATACCAACCTATAAGTCAAGGAATCTTTCCTGTCAAAATAAATAGGTTCCAATTTCCACATGCGAAATCCTTCGAAGATAACTCGGCAAGTTGTAACATTATATGTGTAGCTTAGTTGCGATTAACGTGCATTTACAGAGTGAGTATGCACGGCAAACTTCTGAATCCATCAATATTAGAATAAACGAACGCAAAAGGGCACTTAGGGGTCTAACTGGGTATTGACCACTGCATAGAAAAAGACCATTCTTTTGACACAGCAGGAGTAAAGTTTCTTAGGGGCGCAATAAACAGACAACTTATTGCCCTCGAAACCCAAGAAATTCACAACGATATAGATGATATGTAGTATTAACAAACAAATACCTAGTCCAGTCGATATCTCAGTTGGTAGAGTGCTTATTCCATGCCACGAGCTCGGGTTCGAATCCCACCGAGGGTGTCAGAAATGATTTCCCGTTTAGGTGTCTATTTCAAACCCTAAAATAAAATATTGGCAATGTTTACTCAGCATTCACAAGAAATGAGTAACAGCCCCTGATAACGCCAAGTTTGACGCTATCATGTGGTAATGCGAGGGGGAGGATTTGAGATCGCAAACTGGTTCTCGATTATCGCGATCGGACGAACTGCCCAACAAATCTGTCTAGGCAGCCAACCAATGGAGCAAGGGGGAAGGAATCACGGAATCAAATGGTCTGGACTCACCTTATCTCCAATGGATGCCTCTTTCGCGGAGCACTGGTCGCGTTTTTGTGTGTGGTTTCTCCTTCGTTCGCGCGCGGTGTACACTGCGATGGACACGTCTATCCAAGGCCGCGTATGAAGAAGTACTGGCTGGAGACAGGTGATTGGGCAAATCGGATAGGTCAGATTATAGGCACAAGGACAAGGATTTTATGGCCAGCTACCCATAACAAACCTACCTAACAGTTCGCCCAAACATGCCCCCCAGCTTGAGAGGACGTAGTCCTTTCAAAACAATGATTTATTTATTTATTTGTTTATTATTATAACTTAAATCTACTTAATTTAGCGAGTGGACTGTATATTATTTTGTAATGTTATTGATTTGGCAACGGACAAACCTTGACAACTGGACGCCTATAAGTTCCAGTTTTCGTCCGGACATTAACTACTCTAGCTATACCGTCCGCTCCCGGAAAGACATCCTCAATAACTCCTAGTGGCCAATTAAGAGGTGCACTACCTTCAGTTTTTAACAAGACAACAGATCCAATCTTGATTGGCTCTGTTTCCGTGTTCCATTTCTGACGCGTTTGGAGAGTGTGAAGGTACTCCACCTTCCACCGTTTCCAGAAAGACTGAACTAAATGGTCCACATACTGTTTACGAGACAGTAAACTAATGTCTCTAGCGGAGGTATCTGTCGCCGGAAGTGACTTTAGAGGAGTCAATGTGAGAAAATGTGCGGGGGTTAGAGCAATAGGTTCGGATGGATCGGCACTCAAACATGAAAGCGGTCTGGAGTTTAAAATTGCTTCAATTTGCGCAAGTACTGTAGACATTTCCTCGAATGTCAATAATTGTTTACCAATTACTCGATTCAGATGGAGTTTGATACTCCGCACGTTACTCTCCCAAATTCCACCGAAATGCGGGGCGGATGGGGGATTGAACTTCCAATCTATCCGATGGTCTCTTAGTTCCCTGTCGAACTTATTTTGAAAAGCTTCAGACTCCAGGAGACCATAGAGAGCATCGAGGTGAGATTTTGCACCAATGAAGTTTGTCCCACAGTCTGAGTACATTATTTTTACCGGCCCGCGTCGCGACAAAAATCGCTTAAGAGCGTTAATAAATGTTTCCGTGCTTAGATCTGATGCGAGTTCGATATGAACCGCTTTCGTGATTAAGCACACAAACACACAAATGTATGCTTTAATTTTGTGCACACCTCTTTTTCTATAAGGAATCACACTTAAGGGGCCCGCGTAGTCTATGCCACAGTGGAAAAATGCCTTACCTTCATTTACCCGACAGGCAGGTAAATCCCCCATGAGGGGGAAGCGTGATTTTGGATTAACCTTATAACAAGTATTACATAATTGGACGCGTTTACGCACAATATTTCTAGCCGACAAAATCCAGAAATTTTGTCGCAAAAGGGACATTAGTAACTGAGGTCCGGAATGCAAGAATTTTCTATGATAGTAATCAATGATTAAATTCAAAATATGACCGCGACCTGGTAAAAGTATTGGATGTTTACTGTCATAAGCTAAGTCAGCGTTTACAAGTCTCCCTCCTACTCGTAACAACCCATCGGCGTCGATAAAGGCATTAAGCTTACGAAATGCAGGAGATAAGACTTTACCGGCTTTCGCGTTTTTAATTTCGTTCGAAAAATGATGATTTTGTAAGTCTTTTATAACTACGATTTCTGCAAACCGTAGGTGAGAGACTTCAAATTTTGATGACAATCTTTTTATAAAACGAAGTATGTAAATAACAACTCTTAACAATTTACTCCAGGAAGAGATTCGTTCAGCGAGTGAACCTAATAAAGTTGGTTGCTTGGGTAAGTTATCCATTACAGTCATAACTTTTATTTTTTGTTCCGGCGGGTTTTCAATAGTATTTGGATCAAATTTACAAAAATTCCATTCTTCAATCGGTGAGCGCGCGAAGGCAGGGCCTTTAAACCAGAGCGGGTGGTCAATTAATTGTGCGGGAGTTAGGCCGCGTGAGAGACAATCCGCGGGATTGTCTTTCCCGGCAATATGATAAAACTGACTTGGAGGTATATTATCCTGAATTATAGTTACTCTATTCGCGATGAAAGTCTGCCAGCGGGATGGGTGTGAATGAACCCAAGCGAGTGCCACTGTACTATCAGAAAAGGCGTATACATTATTAATTTGGCAGCGAGTTGAATATGTGTCAATGACTACACGCATTAATTTTGACAATATCAATATTCCCGATAATTCAAGTCTTGCTAAAGATATTGTACGACTTGGAGCTACTCGCGACTTTGCACAAGCTAAACTTATTTCTCCGCGTTTACTTGGAGGATTATATACATGAATATATATCACCGCTCCATATGCTCTCTCACTTGCGTCCGCGAATCCCAATAGGGATATAATCGACTCCTGCGTTACACCTGTATGCCGTGGCAGCTGAATACCTTGAAGGAGTGGGAGTTCCGATTCATAATTTTCCCAAGTTGAAATTATACTCTGAGGAGGACAATCGTCCCAATCGATTTTATGTTCCCAGAGAAATTTAATCATTAATTTAGCTGTTACAATCACGGGTGCGACAAACCCCATCAAATCCCAGAAGCGCGCAATTGTCGACAGAATATTTCGTTTTGTACATTTACGAAATTTGTTGGTGACACTAAAGGTAAAAACATCTTTTCTAGGCAACCAATGCAAACCAAGGATGGTACATTGATCTTCTGAACTGAACTCCACAGCTTCAGAAATGCGACAAGCTGGGGGAATGCCTCCCATGACTGATGGTGAATTACTCGAGAACTTCACCAATTCAAAACCGCCCGCAAGAAATAATTCAATCAATTGGTTTGAAAGTGCGATAGCCTCTTCATCATTTAAACAGCTAGAAACCAAATCATCCATGTAAATATCTCTCTCTGCTACAAGTGCCGCTAATGGAAAACGTGTTCGCTCATCATCAATTAAACGACGAACGGTACGCATTGCAAGGTATGGGCTGCACTTTAAGCCAAATGGTACGCGTGTAAATTCAAAAAGCTGAAGTGGATCATTTTTATCAAACCGATATAAAACTCTCTGATAGCATCTATGCTCTTTATTTACCAGAATTTGCATATACATTTTACGTATGTCAGCGCTTAGAGCAACTGGAAACAAGCGAAAGTGTAATATTATTTTAAATAGATCATTTTGAAGATTTCTACCCGTATGTAGAACATCATTCAGCGATAATCCTGATGTAGTTTTCATACTAGCATCTATTACTGCGCGAACCTTAGTTGTGGATTTATTTTCACGTATCACTGCATGATGCGGGGCTATGTATTGCAAGCTCAAGCATTGATCCGAATTTATATTTACAGGATTTAAATACCCTTCTTGTATATAATTTTTGAAAATAAGGTCGTATTCCAATTTTACAGAAGAGTTTGAAAGCAGTTTCCTTTCCAACGCGTAAAATCTCCGCTCTGCCGCTCTCTGAGAATCACCAAGCTGCCCCGGATCGGTCTTGAAAGGCAGCATTACGGAAAATCTACCAGTCTTGTCTCTCGTGGTGGTGTTGGTATATTTCTCTTCACATACCAGCTCCTCGATTTGCGAAGTGGAGACGTCCGGTACGTCTTCCAACTCCAAGAATTTTTTCATTTCAATTTCAATTGCTGAAAAGAAACTATAATCTGTTTTGATTAACGGTAGCACTGGAACTTCCCCTAGTACCACATACCCAAATAGGGTATCCAGTGCAACTGGCTCGCCTAAATTTCGTGAGATAGTGTTGTGTTTTATCACACGGGAGAATACATCTGCACCCAGAATCATGTCAATTTTTCCGGGAATAAAATATTTTTCATCAGCCAAACGTAATGATTTTAAATATTCTAAATTTTCAATATTAATGTTGGCGACGGGTATTTTATCAGTTATTTGATTAACCACCAAAGGCGATAGTTTAAAATTGACCGATTTCTCAACTCTCGAAAGAAGGGTAATTGTTGTCACTCCCTTGATAGGGTTGACAATATCCCCTATTCCTGAAACAACTTTGTCTCGCGTCGTCTTTACATCAAGATGAAGTTCTCGACAACAGGAGGCCGTTATTATGTCTCTCTGTGAAGCACTGTCTAATAAAGCGCGAATAGTGTGTCTTTGACCCCGCTTGTCTAAGATTACACAACAAACAGTTCCTAGTAAAACTGTAGATTCTACCTCACTAGAATTAGGGCCCATAGCACAAAGCGCTAAGGGCTCCGCCTTTTCTTCGGCCGCGGCTTGCAAATTCAAGTTGAAATGCAGGCTAGTATGGTGGGATCGATTACAAACGCTGCATCTTCCCTTTGATTTACAATTCTTGAGATTATGCATCGTACTTAGACAATTGACACATAATTTCTTTGATTTTATAAAATTGTACCTTTCCCGAGCGTCCAGGATAGTGTATTTCGGACACTGGTACAACTTTGAGTGGTTGTTATCTCCGCACAACAAACATTTGTCAGTATTAACTGTCACAAATGCCCTAACGTTTTTCTGGGAAGCTGAGGGCTTGCGCGGCATCGCGTTAATTTGATTGTTAATTTTACTGCTTCTACTTCCGTTTGCGCGCTGTAGTATTCGCGAGTAATTTCTAATGAATTCCACAAATTTTATTGAATCTACTGAGTCTGAAGAATCTTGTATAGAAACTTCAAAAGCCTTAATCGTATCCATGTCAAGTTTCTTACACGCAATGTGTATGAATATAAAGTCTTCTAGATTCTCCATGTTCAACTGTTTGATTGCAGCAGTTAAACCTGAAAATGGATCAATAAAGTCCTCCAAGTTTGAGGCAGATGGTTCCTTTACTGCAGGAATATTTAACAATTTCTCTAGATAAGTTGTTGCCAGAACGCGCTTATCGTTGTATTTCTTGACCAACGAATTCCATAAAATTGTATAATTTTGAGCAGTTGGCAATAAACCTTGGCAAATGCTTTGAGCTTTTCCTACCAGTTTTCCAACTAAATATTGAATCTTTTCACCTTCCGTTAGACTGTCATTCTCATGGACCATAGATTTAAAATTTTCATAAAACACCGGCCAATTGTTTACATCTCCGTTGAAGGCACACAGCTCTAATCGTGGTAGTTGGATGCTCCTTTTTAAAGGAATATCATTTGCACTTGAGGATTTTGTTGTGTCTTTTAAATTCTCGTAAGTATATTTAATTTCAGCGTATAAGTCTTCAAATGACAGAATAATATTATTATCTGTTGCTTCATCTTCCTCACTTTCTGCAATTAAATCATTTTTTTCTTTTACCAGTAATAAAAATTCTTTACGCCAGTTGTCAATGCCTGCCGCGTGCACTTTAAATTTACGCAAATAAATTTCTCCCAAATGAATTGAATTAATGGTATCGAAAATGCATTGTGCCCGTTCCAAGTACGTCTCTATCTCATTCTGGAGGCGCTCCTTACGTCGTTGAAATGCCCGTTTCTCGCGTTCTGACGTCATGTTTTAAATTTGGCTTTAATAAATTAAATTTGATAAAATTAATAATAATTTTTACTAATCCCGTACGTACAAGTCCTTATAAATTGAAGTAGCAAAGAAAGAAGAAGGTTATAATAATTTTATCAAAATGTAAACAAATAATGTAAACAAAGAAAGTAAACAATGCTAGTACCTAGGTAGTTACTTATACCGCGGGCTTAATTCGAATGTACCTAAAATGCAAGAGATAGGTATACCTACAAGGCAATTAAATAATTAACCCGCACTTCGATTCCAAAGCGATATTTATGATAATAATGTATGAACGCGTCACGAATTGTAGCAATAAAAATGGCGAATATTTTTTTTTGAATCCGATTTCAAACTATAAGAATCTGAATTAATATTACGTGAATCTAATTTTTAATTTACGATCCGGTTCTGTAAGGACCAAAATTATGATAACGCCAAGTTTGACGCTATCATGTGGTAATGCGAGGGGGAGGATTTGAGATCGCAAACTGGTTCTCGATTATCGCGATCGGACGAACTGCCCAACAAATCTGTCTAGGCAGCCAACCAATGGAGCAAGGGGGAAGGAATCACGGAATCAAATGGTCTGGACTCACCTTATCTCCAATGGATGCCTCTTTCGCGGAGCACTGGTCGCGTTTTTGTGTGTGGTTTCTCCTTCGTTCGCGCGCGGTGTACACTGCGATGGACACGTCTATCCAAGGCCGCGTATGAAGAAGTACTGGCTGGAGACAGGTGATTGGGCAAATCGGATAGGTCAGATTATAGGCACAAGGACAAGGATTTTATGGCCAGCTACCCATAACAAACCTACCTAACAGTTCGCCCAAACAGCCCCCTTGGGAGCTGGGAAACCCCCACTTCAACTGAATTGGTTGGCATAGGGCCGGCCCCCTTACCTGTAAAAATAAATAGGTTTCACTCACCACATGCGAAACACTTCGGAGATAACGCGGTAAGAAGTGACAGTATATGTATAGCTTAGTTGCTTGCTAGTCCGTCTAGGCACTATTTTCAGGAAAAATGTAATGCTCCAACAATAAAAATTCATAGATTTACTTTTAATTAAATAATTTTGTACACACTTTCAACACTTTTCATTTAAAAATCATCATGTTGCTTCTGGCTACATACAATCAAGTACGAATAAAAAAGATTTAAAAAAGTATAGAAAAAAAAACAAGCAAGATTGCATTTCAAGCAATCTGAAGAAAACTTTTTTCATAGAAAAGTGATCGTATTGTAATGTAAATAGTAGATTAATATGTATAGATGTACATCGTAGGTAGTAAAAGTTATTATAATGTTATGTCAAAAGTAGATTAATATAGGTGTACACTGTACACCGTAGGTAGCAATAATTATAGACCTAAGAAATCTAGAAATTAAATGATCCTTTTGTAGTCTTGAACTTGGTAGAATATTCGCGAAGGTGCTGGCAAAATTAGTCACTGGAAAGTACTGTCTGTGAAGTACATAAGGCGTAGAATTGAGTGAGCTAAGCCAGTGCGATAGTTGGCCTTGATTGAAGAGTGTAAGCGATACTAAACTGTGAAAAATAAATTTGTGTTACCAAAAGAGTTAAAAATAAATATAAATTGTAAAAATTATTTAAGTGTAAATAAAAATCCTGAAAGAAGACCTGTGTGTTTTAATTTATAGACTTTTCGAACCAAAAACACTACAGTATTATTTATAGTTAGTTAGTGTCTATGAATAAGGCTGTAAACGATAAACTTTGCTAGGATATCTGCTGCACTAGAAACAGAGATGTCAAGTGACGTAGAGTAGACGAGTTGGACAGTTCAGAAGAAGACATGTTTAAAGAGTAGCTTCGCAAGAAAAGCTAAAACAGAGGGAGACTTTCAGTAAATGATTAAAAGAAAATTACATCCAAGAGTGAATAAAGATAGTCTGAAAGAGTATAAGATAGCTCTTTCATTCAAAGATTTGATAATAATAGTACTTAGATTTATTTCTTTAGTTTTTTTAATTTCATATTATCTAATACCTATTTTACTTGTACGTTTTCTTCAGTTTTTCGAACATGTTGTCTATGGTAATGAAAATAGACTTGAACGACTGGTTGTGATCGGTAGATTGCAGGAAAAAGAGGAAGATTCCTTGCACGATGGACCTATCAAGTGGTGAAGACAGCAGCTGGAACCTCGGTGGTTGGAGCGCTGCGGGCGCTTTTTACTTTCATCTTCTTCTTCTTCTAATATATATAATCAAACGGATGTATGTATGTTTGTCCTGTATGGACTCCTAAAACATTGAACCGATTGCGATGAAACTTACATGAGTTATTGTTTACATGCCAACTTAGTCTCCTGTGTAAAAAAAACTAGAACGGTAAAGGAAATGAGAGCAGAAATATGCTCAAACTATTTTCCCCTTATGACAGGGATTTATTTTGACCAAGATAAGTGTTCAAAGATACAACACAGTGGAGACACATCTGCAGAGATACTGGTCACCCCCAATAAAATAGAGGCATGCTTAAGTAACAGTTACCAGACGAGCCACCACAAGGGGTGGCAGGGTACAGCTAGTTTTATAGATTTTTTTCTGATGGTACTTAAGTCTGTTGACCTCAAGAGAAATGTAGAAAGAGCCCACACGTCTTCATTAAAAGACCAAAGATAATTTAATCCACAAACTGTTCAAGTGATCCATCCACAAGGAGAAAAAGGAAATTAATGAGAAAAAAACAATTCTTTAAGGTGATACAGATTGTAGTCTGTCGAGATTATGTCACGCTATGATTTATAAGTTGCTCGCAGGTCGCACGAAGTAAACAGGTATGATGTGAGCAGGTACGCGACCGACATGTTTCAGCTTCTCAGGTCTCACATGCCGTATTTTGTCATGAGCGTGTTATTATTGTAATGGCCGCATGTACTTTTGCGATAGCGATCACTGAACCAGGTCTAGGACGTATGGGTCCTGCAGATATACACATCAAATGTTTATCTGAGTTCTCATAATTAATTGAATGATTTATCTTTTAATCAGGCGCTCGGTATCCTTATGTCGACTTTACTTTTTCATTGTCAATATTTTTCATATTTATTCCTTGCAACCATAGAGTTATAAAGGTATAGAGATGAAGTCCAGGCCAAAATAATGTCCCCTTTTTTTTGGACTGAAGCGCTGAACCTCGATCCGCGTGCAATTTGTAATGCTCGGTTTTGGTCTTATTATTTCTCCAGCGCTCGGATCGTGAACATCTCGTTAAAAGTGGTTTTCTGTGTGAAAGGGCGCAAAAATAGGTCCGAAAAAGTAAAATACATGGATGAAATCACATTTCACATGTAAATTTATGTTTTTAATACGCTAATTAACGTTTTATTTATATTTTGTACGAATTATTGACAGGCGCGTGCTAGAAGAGTGCGTCTACTTTAAAGATAGTGTTCTACCGTGTGAAAGAAAGGGACAACAGCGCCCAGGGCTGTACTCGAAATAATCGAGCCTCTTGAAAAATATTTTCCACTAACTACTAAAAAACAAAGTGGCACAAAAATGATAATTTTAGGAATTCTTCGACTAATAAATGGAATATATGTACAAAAAAAAATGAGGCTTAATACGGTATACTCTTGCAAAAGTCGCTATGATATTTGACAGTTCAAATTATAACAACTCAAATTATACGAAACTTAGCGAGTTTTGAAATAGTACAATAAAATACAGAACAACATTTTTTTAAATCCAATGCAACGACAGCCATTGCAAAAAAAACTTTTTTTTAAACTAAGAGTGGTTTGCAAGTGGATTCCTCGATTATTTCATCTAAATTAATGTGGTTACAATTTTAAACGAGTCGTATTATTTTTAAAATTAAAATAATAAAATCTTTAATTGATGAGGCATTCACTTTGTAACCTTTCTATATTCTACAATCTAAGTTGCAAATATATATTTACATTAAAAACTCATATCAAATGCATACCCACAAACCAAAAAGTGCAGTTCACGCTAGGGCATGGATACCGGTATACCGAAATACCGGTATACCGACTGTTATTTTCGGTATTTTGAAACCGGTATTTGAGGATAAAATACCGGTATTTCGATTTTTCGTAAAAAAATATCAATTATTATTGCAAAGGTGTTTAAAAACTATGCAGAACGCTCGATTTATATGGTTCACAGTGTTGTTCATACTTCAGATGAGTTTTCATATAAGACGAATCACGATTATTAGAAAAAATCATCACAATATCAACTACGCAAAATTCTGCATGCTTAATAGTATCTAGTTGGTATTTAATGATATCGCTTTCAGTTGTTCGTCTAATGTTTTACTTCTACAATTAACTGCTACCGGCACGCGCGCACGCTCGAACACAACACAAGACGATACGTAAGTACGTAAGCGCTATATCATACATCTTTCTCTCTCTCTCATACATTGGATTAGTATTAAACCTCTCGCACGGTTCTTTTTGGGCATCCGGGCACTATGGTCTACGCTCCACCCCTCCCTCAATCTATGACCACAAATCAAAACAGATCCCAGGTTGGTCAGATCGGAGAGGAAGAAGAAGATAATATTCAAACATTGATTCGTATTGAAATGACATTGTATGAAAATGGAGGTACTAGAGGCAGATTTTTGGACGTAGCTTACAAGTACCTCTTAAGCATTCCACCGACGAGCGTTGAGTCAGAAAGGGCATTTTCAGCTGTAAGTTACATTATGTAACAAAATAAGATCATCTCTCAACGACGCAAGTTTGGACGCGTTATGTTTTCTTCGCACGATTTTCCAACAAACGCGATCTGACTGAAAAATAAACTTAAGTTAATTGCGCCTGCGCCTATATTTTGGTTTATTTAAGAAAATAAAACAATTTGATTTTGTTTTAACTTATGTACGCTATATAAGAAATTCTCGTTGCACGATTTCATATAATTAGAGAGTAAGACTGATTTTAATACCAATGTGATTGTGATGTTTGTGCCTTTAAAACAACTTAAATAATTCTTGGATCCAATAACGTATTTTATTTAATATTACCTTAACTATAATAACTCAATAAATGGTTTTTACTGAGTTGATCAATAGTTCGAGTGTTTTTGACAAATAGCTTAGAAAACTGCTTTAATGACTTACTTATCGTTTTTGGCATCATTTAACCAGTAATTAGCAGTATTTAATAAAATACCGAAAAAATACCGAAATTTCGGTATACCGGTATTGGAAATTTCAATATCGGTATCAATACCGGTATGAAAATTTTTCCGGTATTCCATGCCCTAGTTCGCGCCTACAAATGCTGAATGCTTATAAATAAAATCCTAGCCTTAAATGAAACAGGGGTGACATTGGCAAAGTGAACCATTTTTTACAATATGGGTGGTCAGCCTCATACCCTATAAGTCACGGAAATTTGTTTTTTTAATATTAAAATGAAATCATGTTTTCGAAATTGGTTGTACATTAATAAATTTGACTCGTCCTGTAACCATATACAACTTATATTTTGATTTTTCATTATTAAATATTAAAATCTTTTTTGTTTTATTATGTATTCTTACCCTGAATCGGCTCTGGTAACCATTTTTTGCAAGAGCCATGTTTTACCGTTATTCTCGTAAAAGGTCTGTACATACATGTATGGTTTTTAAGTGATTTAATATTATTGTTCACACCCATAACAAGAAAAAATCATGTTATGTATGGTGCTTTACATTATCACAAAAATAATATTTCGTAGCATCCATTGGTTTCATCCTGTGGGCAGAGCGAGACAAAAGTATATTTACCTCGCTCGTAATGTTTAAACGAGCTATTAGATGAACAATAAAGCTTTAAACACAAGAGTGCACGGCTGAAGATGCAAAAAAAAAAAAAATTGTGCACTACAAGTTTATACCTATTTGTGATAAATCTTGTACTTTCGTTAATTTACCCTCGTTGAGTTGGGTCCATATTTGTATGTTCCTTTTGTAGGAGACACGCGGTCTATATATTAGTAAGTCAATGCTTGCAACCAATAAAGGTTATAATATGGAGATTTATTATTTTCATGCAGTTTCACAAACAAATTACGAAAAATGGACGAATGGATCAGGATGTAGATTTTGAGTCTTTACCTGACCTATGTAATCGATTTGTAAGACGACAATTATTAAATATATATTTATAAACAAATCTGGTGAACTTTTATCTAAGCCAACTTTGGGATAAGAGCAAATTTGGCACAGATTATTCCTTAAAACCCAGTTTTTTAACAGGCAGAATTTCATTAAATATATGCACTCGTAAGTTAAGTTAATTTCAAATTTTATGGTGTCACTGCAATTTTTTCTTTATAATTTTGACGGAAATATGTTGATTTTGTAAAAATTCACTGATTACAACTTATCTGGGCAATTCTTTTATTTTCCCTGTGTTCACCGTTTACCTGTGCTGTATAAAAATATAAAGACCATTCATGTTCCTGCCTACAAGCGTAATTCTGAGTTTCCAGTATGCATTTTTTACCTTCTTCTGCCACCTATGGTGTCAGCCGACAATGCACACTTATCTAACTCTTGGTTGCATGGCAGAAGATCATCTCCTAACAAAGGCAATAACAATCAATTAAAATATAATATTACGCAGTAAACTGTGACTCTTTCCTTTGTTTGCACTATTATGCACTAAACCATATTGATAATTAAGTATTATGTTTAATTTGCATTTAAATAAATAATGAAATGAGTATTTGTACAATTATTTAAAAAAATACTATGGGAAATTATTTCGTTTCAACACACAACTTAGACACATGGATGCAAACAGTAATTAACAGTAAAAAATAGTTTTATGCTTTATTAATGTGATAAAGAATATCACTTTAAATAATATAATCGATTGCATAGATTCATTCAGGATTATATGCATGGCGAAGAACATAAATTTCAGACAAAAAGTCTCTCTTGTTGGAAATCAGTTTTTTGATACTTGCAACATTATACTTTGATGATTTAGCTGTAATTTCTATGAACTATCAAATTGTGAAAATAAAACTAATTTTAATTAAAAAAAATTTTTTTTATACAACACTGTTCTCTCGGACTTTAACCGTCCATCTTCAAAAATAAAAGGATAAAAATTCAATGTAGGAAATATAAATTGGGTGGGAGTTTTCGGGCACATACTGCTAGTAGAGTAAAAGGACTAGGTATTTGGTTAGTCAATTTAACTCAAAATGTTAAAATAAAACAGTGTTGTATTAAAAACAGTTATTTTTCTTTGAAATTAAAAATGAATTTTTCACTTCGTTAATGCACAAACCTTAGAAAATTTAAATTATCAATTCGTTTGTGTGTGCCTATTTAAATTATCTTTTCAGCGTACAAGATTTTTTTTAAACCAAAACGAGTAGAATATACTAAAGATAAACAATATAAATTACCTACGCAAACGCAATAAAAACGCAACTAAGCTACACATATAGTGTAACTTCTTGCCGCGTTATCCCCGAAGGGGTCGCATGTGGCGACCTACTTTGAAAAAAAAACAAAATTTAAACGAATGTATGTTTTTAAAACTGCTAGAAAATCAGTAAGTACACAAACAGAATTTAAAAGCGTTTTTATAAGTATAGATTATTGTTTATTTATGTTTTTTTTTAATTATACGGGGGCGAGTGTGTTTGGGCTCTAAAGGCTGGTTCGGACAAGGCGAGTAATTTAGTCAAGTAACGAGTAATTTAGTGGCTAAACGTGTGCGAACCACAACAATTTAGTCCAGTAGTTAAGTCAATGGTTTAGTCAAGCCGATCCATTTCATTCTATTTTTTCGGGCAAGTAGCGGCCCCGCCCACCGTCCGTGGGCGAGTGTTGCCGAGAAGCCACGGAAAAGTCCGAGTCCGAAGAGCCACGGAAAAGCCCGAGTCCTAGTCGAGTTTATTAGCGGCCGCGCCATTGGCCGCTCACTCTTGGCGGGGAAACGGAAATGCAAGAATGGCGGCAATTTAAATTGGCTGCAGTTTGAAAAGATAATGCCCGTTTTCAGCAAGAATATTTAAAGATAAAGTGCTGTTTAAAAATATTTAAGTACTTAAGAACTTCTTATATTTGCGAGCCCAATGTTCCGCTCCCTAAACTTAGCGACCTGTCAGTGAGGTTATGTCATGTTTAAACTGTAAATAAGTGGATATGCACACCGATATCCTTGGTTTTTTAGAAACTCTTGAGAATATAGAAGTTGCTAGGACTTATCTACGTCCAAAAAGTTTTGAGAAAGGTAATTTTTTTTCGATAAGAATAGTATGACATCGATTTTTGGTGCGGATATCAGCTGTCAAAAATACAATCATGTAGCTCCTTGCTGGATGAAATTGTAGTAATTTTTAAGTTTTCGGACAATAGAGCTGTACAAATATAGTTTTGGTAAAGATGTTGTGGAAATAAATATTATCGTCCATGAATTTATTACGTATTTAAAAACATCGATCTTTTACATTGATCGATGTTTATAGGTACCTACCATAAATTTGTCATATCACAGGCCTTATGATATCCTTCAGATGGATTGTTACTTATTGTTTTGTACAGAAACAATTCAGTGACACACGGGGATAACTGATTAGAGGCATTACAATTTTATGCCACTGTAAGCCATCAACTGGTATCTGTGACAGACGTGAGAGGCGTATGTAGCAGGATTGAACAAGTTTCTCGCGGTCAGCCTCTGAAAAGTTGAACCATGTTTCTTCTTTAACTTGATAATTGATTGGTGACCGCCGTGTATTTGAAATGCCGATTTTACATGTCGAATATTGATGTTAATTGTCAACAACGAAAAACGCAACAGAGAAATGCATCTGAATGCAGCTGCAGACTACGAGCCGTATTATAGTGTGTGCATACAAAATATACTTTGTACACATCATTGAAAAGATAAAAATTCAATTAAAAAATAATGTTTGCAGCGTAAATGGTAGATATTATTATAAACATCAAAAAGTCATGTGTTGTTTTTATTTAAAATGTGTATATTATTTTATAAACCATAAAATACATTTCGAATTTACAAAAGTCGAGTTTCGAAGTTGTTTGCCAAACAGGCTCCTAGCTAGGTGGCCGGGCATAAATCAGTTAATATTACCAAACCATAGCCAATTTAAAGGGCTTTATAATAACATGATTGTAATACTCAATTAATATTTTCAAACTGCAGCCAATTCAAATTTTCCGCCATTATAGAAAGGGCTTTCTGCAGCCAACTTCGCACTTGTGTACTGTACTGGACCGTAATGCGAACGCTTCACGGGCGAGTAGCGCCCCGCCCACTACTAAATTACTCGTTACTTGACTAAATCAGTGGCCTTGTGCGAACTAGCCTTAAGCGTCCCTGGTGGTAACCGGTCCACACACCTCCCGGTCGACCGAGTGATATTCGCCAGCCTGTCCTTCACGAATCACGAGACACCCGGTCGACTTCTTTATGCCCCAGTCGTTCCACATAAGGCCAACACTACCTGCTTCAGATGACGGCAGTACATATTGTTACGATTTACAGGTTCAATTTAATAAAAAAATTCAGTCGATTTATTTCACAAAAAATATTTTAACTTTCCGCTCACATTTGGTTCGTTTACAGAGTACTGTACTGCATTTTTGTACTGTATTTTTCGACAGCTCCGATACAAGTCTACCGCTATAGACAGCTTATTTTTTCAATTTAATAAATAGTTTCATTACTTTGTTTAATTAAGAAGATGAATTTAGTTTCTAATTTTGCATATTTTGGAAAATATTGATGGATATTTTAAAATTATTACAGTTATTAAAAATAATCGAATAGTGTTATTCACAAAACATTTCATCCATAGCTGATACGTGGATCATCGTTTTTTGTATGGAAAATTCACGTTATGTAGCGGTTAAGCAATGGATTTGCTGTGTGTGAATAACGTCGATTATATTTAAGATTGTTCATAGCTAAAATACTCAATTGTGGTCACAAAAAACGGCTTTTTAATCATTATATTTTTTTTATATTTATGGCAACATCTTACATGCCTCAACAAAAACGAGATTTTTTGTTTACGATTTTGTAGGACAGTACAGTCGTTGTTTGTACTCGTATGTATTAGGTACCTTTACTGCGATACACATAACTACTGTCTGGCTTACTGTCCTGGTTTGAAGCCAGTCAGTAAGTACAACTCGAAGCAAATGTCGCCCAAGTCTCATTTCAACACCTTCATTCAGCTTAATATATTTTGATGAATGAATTCATGATCTGTTATCTAAAATCTATTAGGCGTGCAAAAAATAAAGTCGAGTAGCAATATAACAGTGTCAGTGGTACTCAGAGTCAATGGCCAATTAAATACTATTTTACTTGTTGAGGTTGAGCTCTTAATTTCTAATAGTAAAGTATAAACACTTTGCTATGATTAAAAAATATTTCAATTTATAATTTTTGGATGAAATTTTTCAAGCAAAACACTGTTTATTTTCACTATAGACTTTATTTAAAAGATTAAAATATTAAAATAAAGTCTATAGTGAAAATAAACAGTGTTTTGCTTGAAAAATTTCATCCAAAAATTATAAATTGAAACAAAATGAATTTTCACAGTGTTAATACACAAACAATACAAAATATAAAAAATATTTCATTTAACATTATTTCTTGTTTTGCAGAAGGAAAAGATATTATACACATCTGTCACTATTTCAAGAAAAAAACCCATAAAATTAACAGCCTTTAGAACATTTTTGTTTTTGTTTTACACAAAAAATCTTAACGTAAACTATGTTCATTTTGCCAATGCCATCCCTGTTTGAGAGAAAAGCGACATCATAATCTAAGTTGCGCTTACAAATGCTGCATATATACTTAACAAATTCAAATTCAAATCTAAAATGAATATAAGCCCTGCAACTGCGGCCGACCTTTCCTGTTAAAGAGGTGACATGGACAAACTTTTTAAATATTCGTTTCTCAAAGTGTATGTGTAATTGTAGGCAGATTATGAAATTTAAGTGAGTAAACAAATAAATGTTTTTCAGTAGTATTTTTATAAATAACAGACGCGTGCACTGGGTAGAAGCAAATGCCTCTCAGAATAAACACATTTTTTTCGCACACATAAAAAAATACTTTGAGTTCTAACAATGACGCGTATCAGTCAATAAATTTATAAATCGTAACTTTATTTCGAGGTTAAATGCATCTTTTTTACATAACGTCCCCTTAGTTTATCTTAAGCCCATCAGAGGTAGTTTCACATGAGCAATGTTTGCATGTGTACTGGACCAATGTGTCTTATGAAAACTGAAAAATGTTTTTAAAAATATGTAAAACCACTCTCACGTTATCTTGTTTTTCGTTTCTTTCTTAGATCAGTTTGTATAGAATGTGATTCTTACGACAATTTTATTGAAAGGTCATCGTTGAATCAAATGGTAGATAAGCCAAACAAGTATTGAGGGGTTGGTATGGCATGCTCCTCCCTTATAAATAAAGGTCATAAGCATTAGAACCCTTACCATAATCACTTCTCGTAAAAATTAGGGTTCGTTTGTGAATCTTCCACACATAAAATAAATCCTTTAAAAATTGACTGAAAGTGATGGCGTGCTGTTAAAAATGAAATATTTCGATAAACGGTCATGAAAGAAACATTTTTGACGCAACATCCAAGGGAACGTTTAAAAACTGGTCTTGCAACTCGCAAACCACTAAAAAACTGAGATTTTTTATTTATTTTTCAAAAATAATACTAAACATTACAAAGGTATCTTCTTTTAACAGATAAGTATACCTACATGTTTTTTTCCATATCTAAAGTCTTTAAAAGAAAAACTCGTATTTAGTCTAAAAAAAATATTTCAGTAGTACTTCTTATTTATTCACACATTTATTCAATTTGAAAAATATAATAAAGGAAGGACACCGCTTTCAGATATGAGGAATTTGATTAGATGTAAAAAAAGCATTAGAAAAAACAATTGTTCTCTTTTTTCATATTCAAGAACTAGATGTTTGATGCAATTAAAAAAATCCACCAAGAAAACATGTGATATGAAAACAACGTCAATAGATTATTATATGGGCTGGTAAACGATCATCAATATCTCAGAAAGATAAACTTTTCTATGTAAATCATCTACATAAAGTTCAGCGTGTTATGAATAGAAGATCCGAGATGTGATCAATTTCCGATAAACAATTCCTTTGACATCCATACTGTAACTGTAACTGTAACTGTATCGAGCCGCTATTCCGCTAGAGGTGGTGACTTCTTCCGCAGATGAGCTTCCTTCTGTCCTTGCGTAGGTACTCCTTTAATTATCTCGACATTTATCACTCTTTTCATGCTCCTTTGTACACATTCCTTATTGCAAAATTACTTCTTTGATAAATCCGTTCTGCCTTCGGTCTTCTCCTTTAATGCTTACTTTGATAGTCATTATTTTTATGACTCATTAAATTCACACTACATCCAGGTGCCCAAACTCCATCCTATAATGTGAATCCCCAATGTTACATATATTTGCAACTTGGATAAGATTACAATAGCAATGCTTTTGAGATCCTCGCTGGAAGAACAGTGCACATCAAGATTTGTTAATTTTTCTGATTCACGGGATGCTACTTGGGCTTCAAGGATAACTCACATTAGACTGCGTCGGGTCCGAGCCGATCTTCGGCCGTAGCTATTGGCCGAGCATTGTCTGTTGCTTGGCCGTCACCCGGCATAGCTTGAGTGCGTCCATAAAAAAATATATGTATTATTTATTGCCTGTGCTACGGTCAAAGCTCGGCTCGGACCCGACACCGTCTAACATCAGGTATTCTTGAATGTGGTAGTTTCCCTTTCTTTAAAGATCTTCGAAATAAGAATTTCATGTCAAAATACATAATAGAATGTCTACAAAAGGTGAATTTTTCTCGTGACATTTTTATAGTAGTTGTTGTACCTACGACTCTTTCTTTTTTAATTTTTAATATTTGTGTACCTACTAACACGTTAATTTTTTTTTTTAAATAAGTTTTTATTTTTTACATTAATATTTACGTTAATACTATTTATTTTTATTTTTGTACAATTCCGGGAAGTAATTAAAATAATCTTTTTAGGGTGATTTTTTTCTTTTTGACGGAAAGTTTAAATGTTTATTTTTTAGACTTATTCTAAGCACCCATTGCTAAGGTCCAATGTTAGTACGCTCAAAATGTAGCACATTCCACCTCAATACAATTTTTAATGTCTGAATTATTAGAATTCTTCGCGAAGCACTTTATTTCAATGGGCGTTATTTATTCTTTACAATATTTTCACTTTGACGAATTATATTTGAATATGAATGCGGAATATCGAAGATAAAAATAAACGCAAGTATAATAATTAGGTGAGTTGACTTTCAAAGGCTGCGACGAAATATACTCACTCCCGTGTGTGTTGATATCAGGCAATTATAAACATATATTACAAAAGGTTTTTCAAGAGAAAAAGTAAAATAATATAATATCTCCTTTTGTTTTACAGCCCTTTTATATCGAAGTGAATGGAAGAGAACAAATCATCTGTGTTAAAAAAAAATATGTAATTTTACACGGTATTATCTATCAATATAAATAAATTTAAGTTGCAAAGATTTTATTTTTATTTTTATTATTATTTTAAAGAAACACAACAGCACATACAAAGCATAAACTCGCAAAAAAATGAAAAGAAAAATATTTTAAGGCCAATAACAGGTTTCGTTAACTTAAAAATTTCAAAGATACAAACAATCTATATCTACAAATAGCAATACGAAGAGAAAAAAAAAAAAAAATAACATGGTTTAAAATAAAACACAAGAAAAAAACCAACTAACAACAAATAATCAGAAAAAAACAACTAACAGAGAACAGGTTTAAGAAAAACAAGAAATATATATATATATATATATATATGCGCAAATACACAGAGAGATGAAAGGATGTTTGAGGAAAGGAGGAAGGATGATAAAAGGGATGAGAAGGGAGCTACCTTGATAAAACAGCACTCACACCGTCGAGAAATTTACTTTTTGATAATAAAAATATGTCTAAATCTAATCTAATCTAATCTAATCTAATCTAAGCTGCAAAGATATATATCATTTAAGTTTTATATTAAATGCATTCCCACAAGCAGATATGTATAATTTCGCGCTAACACATGCCGCATGTGGACCTACAATATAAAAACCCAATCTCAAATGAACATAAGCCTTGCAACTCTTGCCGTCCTTCCCTGAAACAGAGGTGACATTGGCAAAGTGAACCAATTTTTACATTATGGGTGGTCAGCCGCATAACAACCTATAAGTCAAGGAACATACATGACAATTACATTTTTTAAAAACAATAAATCACAATATATACATGGACATAAAAACTAAATCATAAAACCAATTTTACTTTAACAAACCTCAGCCGCCAACATCACAGATCAACCGCCATTTCTTTCTATCCTTACATACTTCTTTCATTTCCTCCAGAGTCATAACCTTCTTCATACAAGCTCTTCTCTTATTATGACTCTGGATATTATGACTCTGGAAATCGTTAAAATTATCATTGTAAGTGCTGAGCAATCTGTTCATTATTGAATTTTTAGCATAATTTGAATGACAGTATTAGAAAAGAATATAGAACCAAGTCTAGTGCGTCTTGAGTGTGGTACACGATAAGTGATCCCCCCACATAGAGAATTAGAATCAATATAGCCATGAATGAGGCCATTTAAAAAACTCATGTCTAGGAGAATCCGACGGGATTTCATTGGCATCATTCCATGATGATGAGCGGCAGCACGATGATCATTAAAGTAAACATGTGCCCTGAAGTTTAGATGCTTAAGAAATTTGTTCTGGATACCTTCTAGTCGACGTATTTATGTATCATATGTACATGGGGTTCCAAACAGGAGATGCAAATTCAAGAATACTGCGAACATAGGCAAAATACGGTGATTTAACTGCATTCAAATCCTTAAAATCACTGCAAGCTCTCAAGACAAATCCTAGCACTTTGTAAGCCCTCTCAGTGATGGAAAAGATATGTGAATCGAAAATTAGTCCAGCGTCCATATAAACTCCAAGGTCCCTCACTCCGGTTACGGTCTTCAAATAATTATTATTAATCTGATAGTTGTAAGTTAAGGAAATTTTCTTTCGAGTGAAAGTTATTTGTTGACACTTATTTACATTCAGAGATAAATCATTAAGGATACAGTAATGCGAGAGCCTATCAAGGGCGCTGTGCAGCATTAGGCAGTCCTGATAATTATCTATCCTCATATACACTTTTGTATAATCAGCGTACAACAAGCATTTCGCGTGTTGAAAACAACACTCAATATCATATACATATGCATTAAATAAAAGAGGACCTAAGTGGGAACCCTGGGGGACACCAGAGGGAATTGTTAAATAATTGGACCTACAGCCACCGACGACTACCGCTTGAGAACGCCTGTTTAAATATGAGGAGAACCACCGCAAAAGATTGCCGTGTACTCCGAGTGTATGCAATTTTTGTAATAAAACACGATGATTGACTCTGTCAAACGCCTCCTAGATATAGTAACATTTTAAATTCATATTAAATGCATGAACCACAAACGACACGTGTAAGTTTCAAATCTCAAATGAACATATACCCTGCAACTTTAGCTGACCTTCCTTGAATCAGGGATGACATTGGCAAAATGCATCATTTTTTACAGTATGGGTGATCAGCCTTATACCAACCTATAAGTCAAGGAATTGGTAAAAGAGAAAAAAAAAACAACAAAAGACATGTAGGTAAAACGCTGCGGAAAAGTAAATTAAGGATCTATTTCTTAGCCCATCCAGTTCTATATATCGATGACTGCTGGTACAATGATTATAACATATATGTTTTCTTTGTTTCAGTGTATTTTAAAGCTTCAAAATGTTTGCTTTGCAACATTAATACGGAGAGTGTTTGCCCATGGTGGAATAAAGTATTGATATCACAGACCATGGTAAATATGTGTTGAATGTAATATTTTATTAACTTAAATATTGGAATAGTAAGAACACATTAATATTCTATCATTTAGTAGACAAACTACACCTATAATCTATCATATAAGTTGCGAACCAATATTAACATTTAAAATTTATATTAAATGCATGCACACAAACATATACTTTGGTTTATTTGGAATGTACACATTCAGCATACATAAGCGCGATTTTATATATGCCTGCATGTGTGCATACACTGAATATGAGCCTTACATGTCTTTGCAAAGTTAGATTATAAATTCATAGAGAAAATGTATAGAGAAACCTGGAAAAATATGGTTTAACCAGATAATGAAATAGTGAATGTAAAAAGAGGTGATGGATGTGAATTACTTGGAAGAAATATGAAAAGATTGGAGAGCAGTAGAAAACTACGAGCTCTGGCCATCCCTTATTGAATAACCATAAATTAACTTATAGGTTGGTATGAGGCTGACCATCCAAACTGAAAAAATAGTTCACTTTGCCAATGTCACCCCTGTTTCAGGGAAGGTCGGCAAGAGTTGCAGGGCTTATGTTCATTTCAGATTGGGTTTTTTTAATATTGTAGGTCCACATGCGGCATGTGTGAGCGCGAAATTATGCGTGTCTGCTTGTGGGAATGCATTTAATATAAATTTCAAACGATACATATCTTTGCAACTTAGATTTAGATTTAAATTTAGATCGATGATGGATTGTTTTTTTCTTGATTTACTGTCAAGGTATTGTTGTTATATATATTTCAGCGGTTTAAGGCCGCATTTAAGTTATTTTCCTTAACATATCAAATAGGTCCCAATTGCACTCATTCGAACCTTTTTGGGGATAACACTACATGTGTAGATTAGATGCGATTTTTTTTTTAGTACAAGATCCAAACTGCAAATGTTTTTTCGTAGGGCCTTCAAAATCATTCCATCAAAACCTTTACATTATAATCACCATCTTCTTAGGAAGCTCGAAGCTGCCTGCATAAAATTATCTCAAGGAAAGCATAGCTTAATAAGATTTCAGTAACTACGAGTACCTCGGAGAGTAACAACGTAGTTATGAGTATAACGCTTGGCTAAATCCAAAGCAGTAGTTCAGAACCGGTGGTGCGGGGACAGCGAGGGGACGCGAGAGCCTTGCAAGGGTAAAATGGTTTTGAAATACATTAAAGTTGCCAATGCATAGAGTTCTTGAGAGTCATTCGCGTTGAATGATGTGACAAGAGTTGCAAAGTTTTTGTTACTTTCAAGTTTTACTTTTTTCTTTGGAGGTACACATGTAAAAACGCAGTGTGTAAGAAGTAAAGTGGCAGAAGTGAATCATTTTTTACAGGCTTAAACCAACCTACATATCAACGAAGATTTAAAAAAAAACATTTACAAAAACAATAAAATGAATAAAACTGTAAAAAAAATCTTCACTTAGGCCTTAGCCAATGCCACCCCTGTTTCAGGGAAAAGCGGAAAAAGTTGCTTCAGTTGGATTGTGTTCATTTGAGTTTTTTTTAAGTATCTGCACATGCAGCATATACAAATGCTACAAACTTATGCGTGTCTGATTGTGAGCATGCATTATATAAGAATCTTTTGCAATTTATCTTTGCAACTTACGTAAAGTAACGCAAACAGCCGCAAACCTTCTGACCGCGTTCTCTCTGAAGCAGTGGAATCTACTATTTTTAACGAATAAGATGGCCGACTTTACATGAATACTTTACTTGAAGAGAGTATTCCCCATCTCCCAAGGGAGCTTGTTCTCATTTCTCATGTGGATGCTGAGAAAAATGCTGCTGGTATTTTATTTTGGATTAAAAATAACACCGAAACAGGAAATAATTTCTAATGCCCTTGGTAGGGATCGAACCGTAGCTCTCAGCATGGAAATTAAGCAGTCTACCAGTGGAGCTATCGACTGTATTTATAAATTCAATAATAGTTTAAAGTAAGCAATAGAGTAATACATTTAAAATTCTAATCTTAGCTACTTACCTACATTACATCGATTTCGATTGAACTTCGATGAACTTTTTTTTTTTTTTTTTTTTTTTTTTTTTTTTTTTTTTTTTGTGCACAACAGGTTTCCCTTATTACAGTGCACCCTCACACAGTCATTAACAAGCTGGGAGGAGCTCTTTAACTAGATCTTTGAATGATTCTAAGTTAATGTAAAAAATGTCTATGTCAGCGGAATTAATCAGAGTAACACTCCGAGTTAAGGCATGTTGTGCCATGACGTCGGTACGGGACAGCGGTACATGAAAAAGTTCATGCCGTCTTCCCCGGCCGTAGCCATCTGGCACATAAAGCTCAAAACTCTCTAACAGGGTGGGGCTGTCAATTAAGCCGTTAATGATCTTGTAACAAAGCACCATAAGAGAACCGTTGCGCCGAGATTCCAGGCTCCTGGAGCTGGTTTTCTCAAGTAATTCCTCATGGTGCATAAACTTGGGATAATTCCCATGTATTCTCATGAGGAGGTACCTCAAAAACTTTTTTTGAATTTGCTCCAAAAGATCTACATACTTCCGCTGATACGGGGCCCAAACCTCGACAGCGTACTCTAATTTAGAACGTACAATACAGTTGAAGACATCCACCATAGCTCTCGGTGACTCAAAATTATTGCTAATTCTGATCACAAAGCCCAATAACTGGTAGCATTTGGTCGTCAACTGCGTTATATGTTCTGTAAACTTCAGACCAGGATCAAAAAACTACGCCCAGGTCCCTAAATGAAAAGACACTTCGCTCACATCACTCCGCTATTCAAAAAATACGTTATCTTCGTTTCCCGGAGAGGGTGGTCTTCATACTATACTGTGCTTTCCGTGTTCTGGTAGAGTGAAAGAGACTGCCACCTTGAGTGAAGAACTCCAAATCTGTAAGTTTGTTTCGTGGGGCACTTAAGGGACACTTTTAAATAATCTTATCCGTGATTGGAGAGGTCTCTTGAGGTGTGACACACACAAAAATGGCGCTCTCTTATCATTTGTAATTTAAAATAAACAAGCCTGGGCTGGAAGTCTCATCACAACGGTAATTCTTACCTACTGAATATCGGTAATATTTGTATGAAGACTAATTACCTATTCACTTGCGGCCATCTTGGATTGACAGGTCTTCATACAAATATTACCGATATTCGGTAGGCAAGAATTACCGTGGTGATGAGACTTCCAGCCCTGATATTTAACTCTTTTCTTTATGCTCGCGGACCACTTTCCGCAATCTCGCGAGCCGCAGGTTGAGTGCCACCGCGCTGCTGGGTCTTGCTTGCTTTGCGCAAGCCTGGGCCGCTCGCTGTTGGCGCGCACGTCCTTCGCCCGGACAAGGCCGGCTCGCGCGGCCTTGGGGCGCGGCGGTCAAGGACACGAGCCGGCACATTTACTCTGCGAGCTGCCTCAAATAATATCATTCGGAGACTGTATAATCATTTCTACGCTATGCAGCATTCTCACAATGCAATTTATACATTTCATTTTACTATGTTGAAGATTGAGAACTACAAATGTAACTCGCTCCCCCAGTTCTTGTTTGCCGTATAGACTATAGACCAATTTTGTCAAATATGACTTTTTCTACACAATCTGAGCTAAGAAAGTGATTTAAATAATATTTTTTAATCAATTTCCTGTTTTCATAAGACACATTGGTCCAGTACACATGAAAACATTGCTCATGTAAAATTAGCTTAATGATCTACACGGCAAACAGGAAATAAGGCAGCGAACTGTAACCGTGATTCTGTTGCCATTCCGCTCTACCGGGGTGTCCAGAGCCTCTGCAGATTTGCCTCCATTTTTTACTATCCTTGCATAACTCTTTAGATTTATTCATATCCGTCATAGTCATTAGACCGGTCGATAGCTCAGGTGGTAGAGTGCTTGCATTCCATGCCGAAAGCTCGGGTTCGAATCCCACCGAGGGTGTCCGAAATGATTTCCCGTTTCGGTGTTTATTTCAAAACCCAAAATAAAATACCGGCAAGGATTACTCAGCCTTCTCAAGAAATGAGTACCAGCACTCTCGGGATCTGGGAAACCTCCACTTCAACTGAAGTGGTTGGAGTAAGGCCGGCCCCCTTACCTGTAAAAATAAATAGGTTCAACTCGCCACATGCGACCCCTTCGGGGATAACGCGGCAAGAAGTTACACCATATGTGTAGCTTAGTTGCGTTTTTTTTTTGCGTTAAAATGCAAGGCTTATGAATTTAGATGACAACTTAAGGAAGGCGCTGTTATGAATTTGAGGCCTTCAATTTTTTTTTAAGAAACCCTGTGCGGGAGACTCCCTAGATTTCAGAGGCTCTAGGGGTCTATGAGACTTGTAGTATCGCAGAGGTGTTATTTAGAAGCTTTGTCGCCGCTACAAAGCGCCAATACTCAAGCAAGACTCAGTTTTTGTAAGGCTGGATGGACCTTTGAGGGACCGGTCTTTGGTAAAGGTTTTATCATTTTTTCAACCCAGCGAAGAGCATATTTGAAAAATTAAATGGTATTTTTTTGTGCTCCGCCCCGATTCGAACCCACAACCTTCCATTTACGAGTCCGGAGTGTTGCCACTGGACTACGGACCGGTCGAACTGGACTACGAACCAGTCGAACAATGTTGATCATCTACATAGATATACTTGGATGATCGAAAACGTATGTAATTATTGATTAAACTCAAATTAATATAATTGTGAAAATAAAACAATGTTTCATTGGAATTCTATATAGTTCTATTATGTTTAATATAAATATATTAATAAATATATATTTGGTTCTTATGTAACAATACTAGGGCTATTTATATCCATTGGATAATGATTTCAAATGAGGTTTATTGATAAAACATTTTATTGTGAACTATGCAAATTAAGTATACTACCAGGAACGAAAATGACGAAGAAAAATTCATAATCTGCACGCTATGTCATGATTTTCTCTAATATGGTCGCTTGTCAGTATTATACGAGAACGACAGTTACATTGTATTTGAATTATAACATTTATTTGTGTATTTAAGCTAGCTTAGCGTTTTCACCATTCTTATTTTGTTTTGTTTTCAATGTTTTTTTCTCCAAAAAATTGCTGGTTAACAGTCTAATAATAAAAACAAAAAATAGGGTACACTGGGGTGATTTTGTTCATTAGGTACCTAAGTCCGAAAATTTACAGAATCTACCTATTTAACACATATTTTTGCTAAAAATACACACAATTGCTATCAAAAACAATGATCGCGTAAATGCTTGAGTATTTGAGAGAGAAAAAAAGCTTGTAAATAGCTTACATATTGCTAATATTCAGCATTTCTCCATTGTCAAAATTACTCCAATGCATATCCATTAGGATATCGACTGATAATCTTATAATCTACCATTATATCTATAATCTATAATCTATGCTGCAAATATATATTAGCATTTAAAGCTTATATCAAATGCATGCCCACAAACAAACACGTGTAGTTCGCGCTTACAAATGCCGAATGTGTACATACAAATAAAATACAAACCTCAAATGAACATACACCCTGCAACTTTTGCCGACCTTCCCTGACACAGGGGTGACATTGGCAAAGTGAACCATTTTTTACAGTATGGGTGGTCAGCCTCATATTAACCTATAAGTCAAGGAATATAATGTACCCAAAAAAATATTTCAAAATAGGTACCTACCTACGTACATTTTTAAAAGTTTTTCCATGGAAAATAGCTGTTGGTTTGATTGTTTAGTGAGTTAAAAAAAAACCTGCAATTTTTGTAAAGCCTTTTACGGACAACCGAGTGCAATTTCGTTTTTGTATTGATTAGTTATTTTGTTTGACTTTGTATTATCAACTAACCCAGCTTACCTACTTATATTCACATTCAGGTAATTTAATGCAAATTCGAAGAACATCGAGACGTACGTAAAAATTATGATTATTTTTACATCTATGGTTGTTAGAAAAAGATTTTCGCATGAAAGCGAGTCTGCACTTGAGAAACAAAATCACAAAACAATTACAATTATTGGCAAAATGGCAAATCGCTAAAACAAATAATAAAAATGTGTCATGTTTTTGCCAAGGGTAAAGAGTCAATAATTTTACTATACGATGCCATTACAACAGCCGATTGTGGGCAATATTTCGACCGTGTCAAAACCAATCATTTGTGATGCTTAACACTGTTTCTTCATTACACCTCAATTTGAAGCAATTGCAATTTTTGAGTCGGTACACAGTCTGTACGATGGGTGACCAATATCGTCATTAGCTTTTTTGCTCGGCGAGCAATTAAGTTTATGCTTTCAAATTGAAATCGATACAAAATAGTGCAAAATTTACATATATTGTAATAATTGATACCTGCTTCTATTAGGTACGGTACATATCGACGTTTAAAAGGAAGTAGGGCATAAGCGGCGAAAATTAAATTGTTTAGGAGAGCAGTTTAAAGTTTGAGATTGCAGAAAAATGGCTCTAAAATTAAAAAAATTAATGGCTTTTGCTGACATTCCTATTAATGTGGTTTTACGATGTTTTTTTTTGTCACAAGCGCCTTTAGGTCAAAAAAGGCCAAAATCTTGTCGGTTACACCAAAACCTTACTTCAAAAACGCAGTTGTTTGCTTGGGCGTGAACAACGAAAAAATCATCGTAGAGCTATGGGAGTTAGCGCATTAGAAAGAGCGAAAAGTAGGATAGCATTCATATTTCATTTTTGACCAAAACGTGGCTTATGCCCTACTTCTTTTTAACCATCGATATGTTTACTATTAAAATGTATCTTTTAATTTTATTCACTTGTTGTTGTAAGAATCTAACTGAGTGTTTATTCGCACACAGCAAATTCACGACTCATCCGTAATTTTAAGTGAATTCCATGAGCAAAAAAAGGATAATCCAAGGATTATCTGTGGATTATATATTGTATGAAACACACTGTAAATACTCAGGTGAATACTATTTCTTTCAATTGCATGTGTACCTACTTGATTACAAAATGTGAAGTAGGTAATAAGAAAGAATTGGATGTGAAAAAATGGTTAACAAGAAACTTACTTGACCGAATGACCGGTCCGTAGTCTAGTGGTTAACACTTCTGTCTCGTAAATGTAGGTTGTGGGTTCGAATCCCGGCCGAGCACAAAAATATACCATTTATATTTTCAAATGTGCTCTTCGCTTGGTGAAACATTTATACACCTTTACCAAAGACCGGTCACTAAAGGTCCATCAAGCCGTAAAGCACTGGGTCTTGCTTGAGAATTGAGAAACCAAGCTCGCAGAGGGCTCTTGAGGTGTGATACACACAAAAACAGCGCTCACCAAATAAATCATCCTAATATTATATTATTTTAGTTTCTTAATGAAACTTCTAATAAGAGACACTAAATTTTACACAATATCATAAAAAAATTTGATGCTCACTGAGAAAGAAACACACAAATATGGACGTACAAAATTGCTAGTCTTTCTGAGAATTTCTTTCTCAATATTTTTTGATCAAAGCTATATTTTCTTACTAATTTTAATCTCCCAATAAGTACAGACGTTATGACCTAGATTTCAGACCCGGGATATATAAAAAACCTATTCAAACTTCAATCACAATATCCAATACCATGTAGGTTTCCCAGAAATATCTTGTTGTTTTTGTTTTTTCTCATTTCAAAATTATTTGTAATGTGTTTTTTTTTTTAATTTTGGTTCCTACACTACCACAAGTTGATGTGAGGCTGACCCATAATCTAAAAAAATGTTCACTTTGCCAATATCACCCTTGTTTAAGGGAAGGCTAGGAAAATGCGAAGGGTTTATGTTAATTTAAGATTTGGGATTATTAATCAAATAATCACAGTTTTAATTCACTTTCTTATCATTTTTTTATTTTTGTCAAGTACTTTCGCCTAAAGCATCATCAGGACAATTGATGATGCTTTAGACGAAAATACTTGACAAAAAAAAAAAAAAAAGTGAATTAAAACTGTGATTATTTAATTAATATACAATGGAATTTCACTGTGTAAACCACCAAACCCTTACAAATATTAAGATTTGGGAGTTTGATTTTTTAAGTCCACATGCAGTATGTGGAAGCGCTATATTTAATCTACTCTTACTTAACTTACTCTATCTGATTATGGGTATGATTTAATACGACTCTTAAATGTTATATTTGCAAATTAGATATTAGATTTACATTTATAATCTATCATCTAAGTTGCAAGGATATATTCATTTAAAGCTCTCAAATGCATGCCCACAAACAAACACGTGTAGTTCGCGCTTACAAATGCTGAATGTGTACTTACAAATAAAATCCAAACCTCAAATGAACATAAGCCCTACAACTTTTGCCGACCTTCCCTGACACAAGGGTGACATTGGCAAAGTGAATCATTTTTTACAGTATGGGTGGACAGCCTCATACCAACCTAGAAGTCAAGAAATAATAATAGCTAGAAATGATTGATATCTTCCTATGTAGAAAATTTTAATTACAAAAGTGGATCCCCGACAAATTGGTCACAGACAATCCTTTCACAGACAGCTCAGCCATGTAAAAATTGGTCAAACGACATTTCATCCACACGACTTTCCGATCAGTGACATTTCAGTCACAAACATTATAAGGTCCTCACAGAAAATTACATTTCATTTAAAGTACAGTAGTTCAAAAGGTTTTTGAAGTTTTCTGTGATGGAGTTTTCTGCGGACCTATATTGTACCTACATATATTCTCACAAACAGACACGTAGAAGTTTGCGTTTTAACATGCTGTATATGGACCCACTCTCAAATAAACATAATCTCTGCAACTCTTGCCGACCTTTTCTGAAACAGGGATCACATTGGCAAAGTGAACCATTGTGTACAGTTTGAGTGGTGAACCTTACACCAATCTATAATTCAAGGAATGTGACACGGCAAAAAAAAACTTGAACTAAAGTTCACTTGAGATGAAAATGTCATAATGTGCCTACAAGTAAATGCACAAAAAGCCCTAGGTATGCAGGCAGAAACGAACGTCTGTTTTTGATTAAATTTGAGTAAATATATGGACTAGGAATTAATTACAGTAGCTCACAAATTATATTTGCAACTTAAATAATGGATTAAATACCTCCCTACTTCTTTTTCTTCTAATAATAAAATACTTCTAACTTATGTAGCGTTTTTTGTTGAATAATCACTTCAGAGACGCTTTGCAGTAGTCTTTGCTTTTGCAGTTCTATAAGTGCACAGCAAATCCATGGTTCATCCATCGCCCAAACTGAACCCACCATGCAAAAATAACGACAATCCATAGACCACATGTTTTAATCGACAATACACCCAAGTTCGGCTGCCGTTGAATCTTCCAACAACAATCTTCCAACAAGAAAAGAGTGGATGCATTTTTTTTTCATTTTATCCTCCCATTGCAACTCGATGGTCCTCATGGGTTATTTGACACGTTTTGGTATCCGTGAATCTGGCATTCGTTGTACGCGCCATAACCCTCTATTTGAATGAATATTTGGATGCATTGCCACGCTGTAAGGGAGACAGATAACAAAATGAGAGGCGTTCACGAAAGGTTTTATTGATCGCATGCGTACACAGTTTGTAAAAAAGTAAAACAACTGAGCGACACAAGCTCTCAATACGGGTCTAAAAATGTGTATGTTGTTATGACAATTTAGACTCTCTTGCTTACAAACCTTCGCCAGAGATTCTATCAATAACGTTTTTCTGTGTAATGAAATTACACATTTAAAAAAAAAGGCAACAAAGCTACACATATAGTGTAACTTCTTGCCGCGTTATCCCCGAAGGGGTTGCATGTGGCGAGTTGAACTTATTTATTTTTACAGGTAAGGGGGCCGGCCTTACGCCAACCACTTCCGTTGAAGTGGGGGTTCCCAGCTCCCGAGAGAGCTGGTACTCATTTCTCGTGAAGGCTGAGTAAGCCTTGCCGGTATATTTTTTTTTAATACCGAAACGGGAAATCATTTCTGACACCCTCGGTGGGATTCGAACACGAGCTCACGGCATGGCATGCTAGCACTCTACCAACTGAGCTATCGACCGGACGTAATTTTAATCCACTGCTTTATGTACGTGCGAACCTGAAGCAATTAGACAATTTTTAGATGTTAATCAGCTGTCATTGTTGGCTAGTTTTGCCTGTATGGAATGCTCGTCCCTGATGTGAATGGACAGCTTGCGGGTCCAAGTGCAATACAAACTTGCGCATTTCAATACACACATTAAATAGCGACGTCACAAGATAAATCATATAAAATGCATTCCGTTTACAGAAGTATATATCGTCTTCAATCTACCACGTTGGTAAATAAGGTATGTTCACTATGCATCAAGAGAGACCCAATAATTCAAAAGAAAAATAACATTTTCCAGCGCTTTTCCATTTCATTACATTGTAAAAAAGTTTCGTGAGCATGCTTTTGAAGTGGCGGCTCCAATGACGTGGAACCGACTGTATTTCTTGACTTATAGGTTGGCATGAGGCTGACCAAAAATGGTTCACTTTTCCAATGTCACCTTTGTTTCAGGGAAGGTCGGCAAAAGTTGCCGGATTTATGTTCATTTGAGGTTAAGATTTTAATTTGTAAGTACACATTTAGCATTCGTAAGCGCGAACTTACACCTATCTGTTTGTAGGCATGCATTTGATATGAGTTTTGAATGTTTATATATCTTTGCAACTTAGATTTTAGAGCCAGTTTAAAAGTCAAAATCAAAAGGCATTATTTTCTGTAACTGTTACTCTGTCCATTTCGCTAGGGGTGGCCAGAGCCTCTACAGATTTTACTCCATTTTTTCTTATCCTTGCATAGTCATTATGTGAGCAAGCATTTAATATGATTTTAAATGTTAATGTATTTTTGCAAGTTGCAACTAAGGTTATAGATAAAGATTATAGTGAATTTCATAGACGTCTTAATACTGAACTGTTAACCGAATCTTTCGGGGTTTTCGTGGAGTAAAATAATCACAAAACGGCGCCAATGAAAAAAAAACGACTTATTCAGCATCATCATCTAACTTGGTTCTTTGTGAACATGCCGTGTATGCTTCTGAAGTAAATGTGTACCTAGAGGCATTTTCTTTCGACTAGCATTGTTCGTCTTGACATTTGGACATGAATACCCATCTCCCGGGACATCTTGCATACGTTTATGTCGTTGTACATTGACATACAGCACTACCTGCAATTTTCATAATAAATTACCGACGGAAAACAATGGGTCCGTGACATTTTAAAAAATGTGACACGTCACTCCTCTTGACCACCTCCTTGGCTTATAGGCTGGTATGCGGCTGACCACCCATGCTGTAGAAAATGGTTCACTTTGCCAATGTCACCCCTGTTTCAGGGAAGGTCGGCAGGAGTTGCGACCGAAGGTATGTTCATTTGACATTCGGGTTTTTATATTGTACTTATACATGTCTGTTTTGTGAGAATGCATATAATGTGAATCTCTAATGTCACTTATATTTTGCAACTTAGATTAGATCACAGGTTGACAGCAACTGAATATGATTGAAAATGTTTTCCCTACACCACGAAGCGAAATTCTATCACTATCAAAACTATTATTTTTTCATATTTTACAGGTTCTCTTGTGGGCTCTCTTAAAAAGCCTATTTCTTTTTCATGGTTTTTAGTTCTATAATCTATCTTGCGAAGGTATTTTGAAATATAAGATTCATATTTAATGCATGTCCCCAAGCATACACGTGTGCTGCATGTGTACTTAAAAAATAAAACAAACCGTATATGAACATGAAAAATTCCTGCCGCCTTTTGCTGAAACCGGGGTGGCATTGTTAAAAGTGAACCAGGTTTTAACATCATGGAGGGTTAGTCTCAATCATTACAGGAAACCAATGGCATCTTATTTGATCAAATAAGTGCATTTTTTTAAATTTAAAATATTAGAATGATTTGTTTGATGAGCGCTGCTTTTGTGTGAATGCCCTCTGCAAGCTTGGTCACCGCTTTAGACAGCGCCAATACTCTAGCAAGACCCAGTTGCTCTTAGACTGGATGGACCTATGGTGACCGTTCTTTGGTAAAGTAGATATTTTTTTCAACCCAGCGAAGAATATTAAAGAACAAATTATTTTTGAAATTCTTTTATAAATAGAGCCTGTATGAGCTTGTGGCGACAATCCAGCTCTGGATCCGTTTGCCACATCTGTTAATAAATTTAAAAGCAATCTAATGCAGTTGTCGAAATCTTAACTTAATTTGTCTTATTCTATGTTTTGTCCTATCTTCATTATTTGGCTACTTAATTCCTTAATTTCTTTCCTATCATTCTCCTTTCCATCTTCTTATCTTCCCTCCACTTCTTCAATTCTTAAATTTTTAACTTACTATGAATAAATGTATAGATACTATAATTGGCGGTGTAAAACTAAATTATTATAATCACTTATAGAAGTGGCGGCTAATCTGCAATGCTGATTTGTAATGTTGGTTTATTAGTTTGCTACATTTTTTGCATAAGAAATTTTTGACTTTTTTTTGTATAGATTTATTTTTATGGTTTTGTTGTTTTTTTTTTTGTAAACTTAAATGTCATTTATTACTCGTATTCCTTGACTTATAGGTTGGTATGAGGCTGACCACCCATACCGTAAAAAATGGTTCACTTTGCCAATGTCACCCCTGTTTCGGGGAATGTCGGCAGGAGTTGCAGGGCTTATGTTCATTTGAGTTTGGATTTTATTTGTAAGTACACATTCAGCATTTGTAAGCGCGAACTACACGTGTTTGTTTGTGGGCATACATCTGAGAGCTTTAAATGAATATATGCTTGCAACTTAGATTATAGATTATAGACTTATCCCCCTATAATATAAAATGCAACGGCCTCCCCATACAAAATAGTTGTGCGTTAATGGCATTCAAACTGAAGAACTCCTGAACAGATGCACGTCATATTCACAACAAATATTGTTCAGGACTTGGGATGTGCTTCCTCATCATTAGTAGATTTTAAATTGTTGTTTTTTAAATAAATAAACATGATCAATCACAACACCTTTTTATGTAAAACCTATGCGAGAAACAAAACTCATTTTGACATTCGAATTTCAAATAAATTGCCAGCACTTCAAAGTTGCCATCGTTGCCATTGCCAAGTCGATTCTTTTTCGGTTGAATTCCGTTGAGTACCTACCTATATTCTTTATTTATTTCAAAATTATACTTCAACCAGTTATAACATGTATTTTTTAGAAATAATGACGATCGATTAGGTCAACTTTTTATATGAAACCGTACTTATTGCGGCATTTAATTTTTTTAAATTATTATTACAATATACAATCTAAGTTGCATAGACGCATTAACATTTATAATTCATATTCAATGCACTCCTCTTCGGAGACACGAGTGAGTTTGCGCTTACAAATGCTGCATGTGTATTTACAAATAAAAATTTCAGCCTCTCATGACCATAAGCCCTGCAACTTTTGCTGACCTTTTCAGAAACAGGGGACACATTTGTTAAGTGAACCCATTTATGCGATATGGGTGGTAAGCCTCATACTAACCCTTAAGTCAAGGAATTTGAGTTTGAAAAATCCTTAAACAACGGTAATCTTAATTTATAATCTAAAGTTCCAAAAAAAGTTATGTGATGATTCAAATTGAATGCACGCCCACAAACTGGCAAATGTCATTTCACGCTAACATATAGTTGTGGCGCTTGATTTTTTTTAAATATTAGAATATATAATCTAAGTTGCACAGATACAATAACTTTTATAATTCATATTCAATGCATGCCCCCCTGGAGACACGAGTGGGTACGCGCTTATTAATGCTGCATGTGAACTTACAAATTAAAAATAAGGCCTCTAATGAACATAAATCCTGCAACTTTGGCCAACCTTTTCAAAAACAGGGGGAACATTTGTCAAGTGAACCATTTTTTTCGATATGGGTATTCAGGCTCATACTTACCTATAAGTCAAGGATTTGAGTTTGAAAAATCCTTCAACAACGTTAAATTTAATTTATAATCTAAAGTTGCAAAAAAAGTTATTTGATGATTCAAATTGAATGCACGCCCACAAACTGGCAAATGTTCTTTCACGCTAACATATAGTTGTGGCGCTTGATTTTTTTTAATATTAGAATATATAATGTAAGTTGCACAGATACAATAACTTTAATAATTCATATTCGAGACACGAGTGGGTTCGCACTTATAAATGCTGCATGTGAACTTACAAATTAAAATTAAGGCCTCCAATGAACATAAGCCCTGCAACTTTTGCCAACCTTTTCAAAAACAGGGGGAACATTTGTCAAGTGAACCATTTTTTGCGAGATGGGTATTCAGGCTCATACTTACCTATAAGTCAAGGATTTGAGTTTGAAAAATCCTTCAACAACGTTAAATTTAATTTATAATCTAAAGTTGCAAAAAAAGTTATTTGATGATTCAAATTGAATGCACGCCCACAAACTGGCAAATGTCATTTCACGCTAACATATAGTTGTGGCACTTGATTTTTTTTAAATATCCCCCTATAATATAAAATTCAACGGCCTCCCCATACAAAATAATTGTGCGTTAATGGCATTCAAACTGAAGAACTCCTGAACAGATGCACGTCATATTCACAACAAATATTGTTCAGGACTTGGGATGTGCTTCCTCATCATTAGTAGATTTTAAATTGTTGTTTTTTTAAATAAATAAACATGATCAATCACAACACCTTTTTATGTAAAACCTATGCGAGAAACAAAACTCATTTTGACATTCGAATTTCAAATAAATTGCCAGCACTTCAACATAGGCTTCAAAGTTGCCATCGTTGCCATTGCCAAGTCGATTCTTTTTCGGTTGAATTCCGTTGAGTACCTACCTACCTATATTTTTTATTCATTTCAAAATTATCCCTTCCCCCTATCTATCTATCTATCTATCTTCTATCTATCTATCTACTATATAATAAAAAGCAACGGCCTCCCCATACAAAATTGATGTGCGTTAATGGTTAGCTAACTGAAGAACTCCTGAACAGATGCACATCATATTCACAACAAATATTATTCAGAATTTCGGATGTGCAACTCCATCATTAAAAGTTTTAAAATTGTTGTTTTTTCAATAAATAAACATGATCGATTACAGCACCTTTTTGTGTTAAACCAAAACAATCACACAAACATGAAATTTGAATTTGGAACACATTCGGAATAAAAACCTAACAAATAAAAATGTGCTTTATTTTGAGCACATTACAAATCCTATGGATTTTATAGGTAGGTACTTTTATTAGCCTACCAAGATCCTACAATAATAATATTATTCTTATAAAATTTGAATTTGGAACACATTCGGAATAAAAACCTAACAAATAAAAATGTGCTTTATTTTGAGCACATTACAAATCCTACGGATTTTATAGGTAGGTACTTTTATTAGCCTACCAAGATCCTACAATAATAATATTATTCTTATAAAATTTGAATTTGGAACACATTCGGAATAAAAACCTAACAAATAAAAATGTGCTGTATTTTGAACACATTATAAATCCTACAGATTTTATAGGTACTTTTATTAACCTACCAAGATCTTGCAATAATAATATTATTCTTATGAAATTTGAATTTGGAACACATTCGGAATAAAAACCTAACAAATAAAAAAGTGCTTTATTTTGAACACAATTATAAATCCAACAGTTTTTATAGGTACTTTTATTAACCTACCAAAATCCTACAGAATATGTATATCAAATGCATGCCCACAAACAAACACGTGTAGTTCGCGCCTACCTTCTTTAACTTTTGCCGACCTTCCCTGACACAGGGGTGACATTGGCAAAGTGAACCATTTTTTACAGTAAAGGTGGTCAGCCTCATACCAACGTATAAGCCAACTATTAAAACATTAACTTTTATAATTCATATTTAATGCATGACCCCAAGCAGAAACAAGTGAGTTCGCGCTTACAAATGTTGCATGTATACCGACTCACAAATTAAAATCTAAACCACAAATAAACATAAGCCCAGCAACTTTTACCGACCTTTTCTGAAACAGGGGGAACATTGGTTAAGTGAACCATTTTTTACTCTCTTTTTTATTCTCTTCACAATGGTTCGCAAAATTGGCTTTCAATTCTAAACAAAATATCTAACGATCTTAATTGATGATGTTGGACACGACTTTGTCGAAACGCTGAAAACCCTGATCTTCTCTTTATCGCGGTTCGCAAAAATAATGTCTACAAAATGTCAAACAATCGTAATGAGGTCTGCACATGGATTGGCATAGACAATATTGTTACTTTAGCCGGCCGTCCTGCTAGGGAAAATACAAAAAAAACATTATTTTATTGGTAACTTAAGACTGCAGAGTACAAAACTGACATTTATTCGCCTAGACAAAAGTTCTCAATTCAAAAATGTTCTAAGTATAAACATAAAATAAAGTATCTACTACAAGTAGGATTTTAGAAATGTAAGTAAGCTTTTTTAAATACCACACACGGTAAACAAAAGTTAGTACGTACCAACCAGAAGGAGACTGTATTTAAATAAAGCATTTTAATTGATACCTTCCAGATGGTTCGTTCATACTTTCAATCAAGTTTCATGATATTATGTTTGTTTTCAAAAAACGCATTTTTTTTAAATGTCCTTCTATGCGACAATGGTCCTAAACAACCTATAAAAAGTAATGGTTTGCCTTTTCGCGGACGAGCAATGGAAAATGCTCCATTTGCATTACCTTCTGATTTAAGACGTGTTATAAAGCTAAATCTGCCGTTTTTGTTTCTTACACTTTTTGGTCTTAGCAAAATAGTTACAGTAATGAAAAAAACCAAGAATGTTTATTATTTTTTTATCTTAATTATGAAGCTTGAACAAAATATATAACTTAAGAATTGCTACAAAAAAAAATATTTAAAAAAACGCGTTTTTTTTACATTTTTAGCTTTTTTTTCGTGTGTGCTGTATTTTGGAATTTTGTTTTTGCTTTTTAATTACAGAACTATAAATTGTTTAGGTTCTCTTGTGAACATTTTTTTTTATTTTGTCAATAGTTTTTGAGTAAATATGGAAAAGCTGAAACTACTAAATGAATTAAATTTTAATTAAATCAAAGAACGCAGTTTTTCCATATTTACTCAAAAACTATTGACATTATAAAAAAAATGTTAAGTACGGAACCTAAACAATGTATAGTTCTGTAATTAAAAAGCAAAAAAAAAAAATCCAAAATACAGCACACACGAAAAAAAAAGCTAAAAATATAAAAAAAATGCGTTTTTTAAATATTTTTTTGTGGTGGCAATTCTTCAGGTATATATTTTGTTCAAGCTTTATAATTAAGATAAAAAAATTAATAAACATGCTTGATTTTTTTCATTACTGTAGCTATTTTGCTAAGACCATAAAGTGTAAGAAACAAAAATGGCAGATTTAGCTTTATAACACGCCTTAATCTAAGTTGCAAAGATATGTAACATTAGGGATTCACATTATATGCATTTTCACAAGCAGACACGTATGACTTCGTGCTTAAACATGATGCATGTCAACTTACAATATTAAGACCCAAATCTCAAATGAATATACACCCTGAAAATCTTGCCAAACTTCCCTGCAACAGGGGTGACATTGGCGGCTGACAACCCATGATGTAGAAAATGGTTCACTTTGCCAATATCACCCCAGTTGTAGGGAAGGTCAGGAAAAGTTGCAGGGTGTATGTTCATTTTAATTTTAAATATAAGTGGAAGCACCGCAATTGGGGTTTTTTATGTCTGGCCTTACCGCTAAACAGTTTTAGACCAATTTTTCAGAAAATGTGAATATTTATCTAGAAAAGAATTGTGAATTTTGATTCCGATTAAATTACAATATTTTTGTGGTTCTGTTGTTGGGTCAATGCTGCCTCTTTTATCTGTGGAAATAAATTGATTCCACATGCACAAATGGCGTTGTAAAACTCGCCGGGTACTGCTAGTAATATGTAAAAATGTAAAATGCTGTAGTATCTAATAAAGAAATAAAAAAATAAAAAATAAAATAAGAAAATATTTGATAACATTTTTTTTTGTATGCTGCGCCGGGGCTTGTACCCACTACCTTCCCATCACGAGTCCGAAACGTTAACCACTAGGGGGCCGTCCATAAATTACGTCATCGATTTTGGCTGATTTTCGACCCCCCCCCCCCCTTACAATCATCCTATAGTCATTATCTAATGACCCCCCCCCCCTCTCTTGCTGTAATAATGGATGAGCTTAATAATTAATTATGTTATATTACTTACATAACATTTTGTATATTTTGTAGAAATTGGTATTTACAAGAACGACGTCACTTTTGGTACTCGTACATCATTAACGATCATCCGCAGACCAGACTCCCCCCCCCCCTCAATGCGAATGACGTAATATATGGACAGCCCCTAGACTACGGTCCGGTTTTTTATAGCTGTGCTTAAAATATAGACTAAAACGTTATTTATGTACATCGATGTTATGGCTGAGCGGTCTAAATTGACATGACCCAGCATAATGTTTGACCAACACATCCCTATTAGAGCTATTTATATTTAAAAAACACTAATTAAATTGATCATTTATAACGAAATGACTTGAAGCAGCAGGCTAAAAGAAATTAGATAAGTATATAACTCAAAAAACAAATAGTTTCAAAAAACTGTCTTCTCGAAGCTGTTATTATTACATTATAAAAACGCAACTAAGCTGCAGAGATAATGCAACTGTTAGCAAACTTTTCCCCGAGAGAATCGCATGTGGTGAAGAAAATGATTTATTTTACAGGCAAGGGGTCCGGCCATACGCTAAAAATTTCAATTGAATTGTAAATTTCCTAGCACCCGAGGGAGATCGTACTCATTTCTTGAGAAGGCCTAGTGGTATTTTATTTTGGGTTTGAAATAAATACATACAAAGGGAAATCGTTTCTGACGCCCTCGGTGGGATTCGAACCCGAGCCGTCAGATTTGAATGCTAGCACTCTACCAACTTAGGTATTGGCCGGACACATACGACGGGTAATTAAAAAAGAAAAATGCATTTTTTAATCTATCGGTGTTTGAATTTCAATTTTCTCGTGTAGAGAAGTGTTTCCATAAACTATCTATGCCATAAACTATACGTCAATGCCATAAACGGAGAAAATGGTTTACACTTTTTTTTAAATTGCTTAAGGTATTGTTGTACAAACAGTGTAACTCTTTTGGGATATGATTATTTCATACAACTTTTATAGACGGCAAATATACTAAATAAAAATTTAAGTTTTTGGGTGAGTGTGGGTAGGCATTTTGTCTATGGTCGCAGACTATTAAAGTACTTACTCGTGTAGCTATTTATCAGTCCTGCATGTCCTTACCTACTCACCATGTTACAATCCTGTGTGGAGTACAGTGCGTGGTGTTAATTCTTGGGAGTGAAGAGACGTGTCTCGTCTCTTTGCAGTCGCGCGTGGTCGACAGGGAGAACCAATTAAAAGTCCTTTCTGATTAGTCGACGACTCCTATCCTTGTTCCCTGAAGGTCTGTGACTCTGACAGAGTATCCTGTGATCTATTTTTCTCAAACGTCTAATTAAATTAAGAAACAACACTCAATTTTTTCTAACACGCATGGTGGAGTCAAACTTGCTACACCAGTTAGTCTATTTTGCCAAAATCTTTGGTCTGTTGTTAAGCTCAAAACTTATTTGCACAAAAAATCCTGTTACGAACGTATGAGTTCGTGCGGACGTGAGCCTAGGCACGCAGATTGTGTGTATGATGTCTCGGGTATAGTGTGGAACAATGCTCTAGGATAATCCATTATGGAAGTATCTACCATGTTCTCGAACATGCAAGAATCGTCTCTGCCACACATAGTTGTGGGACGGACAGAGTCGCTTAGACCATAGTAACGGGAAGACCTGTAAGCAGAGAGTGAAGAGAAAACTGTAACCTTTATTGTGAAAAATAAAACTTGTGAAATAAATTTCAATCGCAATTTAATTAAAAGAACCCCAAATCAAATCATAACAATACTACTACACCTAACAATGAAATAGGTAAATGTCATGTCTATGATTGGTGCCTCACTCGCTTAAAATTGACTCAGCATTGTTTGCGAATACAGCTGTTAACTAAGAGCCCTTGAGGAAGTCAAAAGTCAATACCATACGAGCATTAAACAATGCCAGTTAACGGTAAACGTACGTAGTGTTAATGGCAAAAATTATAGCAATTAAAGTCGACTGCAGTTTGGTTCTAGAGCTGATGTTGACATGGTTCAGTGTTATTCACAACAGCTGATCAATAATCCATGGATCATCATTTTTTGTATGAGATTTTCACTTTAGGCAGCGGATAAGACATGGATTCGCTGCGTGTGAATAGCTGGAGTTACGGTCGTTTGACATATCTACAAATTATAATTGATTGTCAAGGTTAATTAAACTTTTCGGGTAAACGAAACCAATTTTTATTTTTATTTTTTTTGTAAAAAAATAGTTACAGGAAAAATTTCAGTTAGATTGATAGTTGAACAGACCAGTAAATTTTCCAATTATTTAATAAAAAGAAACAAAAAATAAAAATTATACATATGAAAAAAAAATTAAAGAACTTACATTATTCTCGACGTTTTGTCAATATTGACTCACAACAAAATCAAAGTGATAATAATTGTTAAATTCTCAATCATAATTACAGCCTCCGTTGGAGGGTACCAAATATTTTTTTATATTAAAAATCAATTCATCCTCAGTCGTCGTGCAGAGAAGGTGCCTCCTGAAGACGTTAGCTACTAACAACAACACGACGAGAATAATGTATGTTCTCCAATAACGGTTCGTCCAATATCCAAACAGTACAATTAACCTTTTAATTTAATTATAATTTGTAAAGCTGATTTTTCCGATCTGTTCATTACCTTTTTTAGGACTAACAAATCAATAATTTATCTAAAAAACCTACATTTTAAATGAGCATAATCCTTGCAACTGTTGCCGACCTTTCCTGCAATAGTGTTGCCACTGGTAAAGTGACCATTATTTTGCAGTATGGGTGGTCAGTCTCATACCAAGATATAACGCGAGGAGCCCCGAAAATAAACGCCTTAATTGAGTTGTGATAAGTCTCTTAATCATACATGAATAATGTTCTAACAGATGTTTCCCAACTTGCATTTTATGGATTTTTATTACTGGTGAATTACTAATTCTATTCATGATTAGCTGGAATAATTGTAAACAGACATACGGTATGATTCATATAACAGCAAATACATTTTGTTTGATTAGATTTGCGAAGAGAAATGCATTTCACCAACCAATTTCGCCTGGCCAGAAACAGGTATTAACATTTATTTTTTATATATTATATTTCTAATGAAATATTAATTTCAAATTACTCAATAATATCTGTTGAATCAGGGTAAAACTTATGGTCAGGGAGCTTGGCGGGAATCGAACCAGTATTATTTTTTTCAAAGAAACTAGTCAAGATAATCGACTTGATCCCCTCGGCCACAAAACCGAAAAATTCATCGAAATTAGGAATTTGTAATCAATGTGAAAATTTACATTTAATATGCGATTTTTTTGAGGTTAACCATTCTGTAAAAATTATTCACCTTTGCTTATACTATCCCTGTTTCGGACAAATGCAACAAACGGTGCATACATATAGCTTAACACTGCAATGGTCGCGCCCTAAAAATTACGAGAACGTCCGCGCTGGATCTATCAGATACGTTCACTGAAATTTCAGGTTTTTTTAAACTTCAATGGTAAAAATCAAATATAACAAAATGACTTTTAGGTTGGTATGAGGCTGACCAGTAAAAAATGGTTCACTTTGCCAATGTCACCCCTGTTTCAGGGAAGGTCGGCAAGAGTTGCAGGGCTTATGTTCATTTGAGAATGGATTTGTATATTGTAGATCCACATGCGGCATGTGTGAGCGCGAAATAATGCGTGTCTGCTTGTGGGAATGCATTTAATATGAATCTTTAATGTTACATAGAGATTAACACTCCAATGGTCGTTCACCGAAATTTCAGTTTTTTTTTTACTTAAATAATTAAACATCAATAATAACAAAATGATACTTAAAAAAACTTTTATTACCATGTGTCAAACATTTAAAATTAGGAAAAACATGTTGAAAAACAATAATAATAATTTAAAATCAAATTATTTTTTATTAAACGTTGTTTTATTTTCACAATTTTTTTTAATTTAAAACGTTTAATAAAAAATAATTTGATTTTAAATAAACTGAATTTTCACTGTGTGAATACACAAACCCTACAAAATCTAATAATAATAATAATTTAAAATTTAAAAAAATATATGTTACGGGGAGTTAGGAGACTACACTGGAGTTAGGAGACTGGAAGTCTCATCACCACGGTAATTCTTACCTATCGAATATCGGTGATATTTGTACAAAGACTAATCAGCAGTTCACTTGCGGCCATCTTGGATTGACAGGTCTTCATACAAATATTACCGATATTCGGCAGGTAAGAATTACCGTGAACTATAAACTAAAAACTGTTGAATGGATCTGTCAGATCCAGTGCGATCATCGGAGTGTTAAATTCATTTGAGGCGCAAGTTTTACTTAAATGAGAACGCATGCAAAATGTGTGAATACAAACTTTTAAGGAACTGTGTGATTCTTAAATATTTATATTGCTTTGCAACTTAGATGATCAACTATAAACAAATGAATCGCTATTTCAAAAGTATAACATAATGAAATGAATTGAATGGCAAAATAATGATATCTCATGTAAAGGGATGTAAATAGTAAGTATGATCAATTTGAAATAAATATTCGCGTTGCAAGGTATTTAATGCAAAAATTAAAAAAAAAAAAAACTATTAAAAAAGTGTTTTGCAAAAAATCAGCTAAATCACTATCAGATTGAAGGTTGCTGGATATCTATCAAGGACCCTGGAGGAAATGAAAGAAGTGTGTAAGAACAGAAAGAAATGGCGGTTAATCTGTGATGTTGGCGGCTAGGGTTTTTTAAATTAGAATTTGTTTTCTGTACGTTTTTGATGTCCATACATGTTATAATTTGTTGATACGAGTATTAAAAATGTAATTTGTTGTGTTTGTTCCTTGAATTAAAGGTTGGTATGCAGCTGACCACCCATGCTGTAGAAAATGGTTCACTTTCCCAATGTCACTGCTGTTTCAGGGAAGGTCGGCAGGAATTGCAGGGTGTATGTTCATTTGAGATTCGGGTTTATATTGTAGGACCACATTCGGCATGTTTAAGCGCGAACTTATTCGTGTCTGTTTTGTGAAAATGTATATAATGTGAATCTCTAAGGTTACATATATTTTGCATCTTAGATTAGATTAGATGGAACTAAGTTGCACACACAATGCAATATTCAATTCTTACCGCATTGTCTCTTTTTATTTTTCCTACAACCTTTTTATTTTTACAGGTAAGAGGCTCAACCTAGTTTGAAGCGCTTCAAGTGAGAAAGTTCCTTTTCTCGAGCGGGATTTTTTTTATTTCTTTTAAGTGCTGAGTAAACCTTGACCATTGTATGAATTTTGAACTTCAAACAAACTCCGACCCCTTGGGGGGGATCACACTCTATAGACATTTGGCTTTGAAAGTATCTTCAATTATCAGCGTCCTTAACTAAAATCAAAACATAAGAGAAAAAAAAAACTTTAATTTTATCCCATACACATTAAAATTGTTTTATATACGACGATATTGTTTCACATACGACCTTTCAAAGTGTCGGCTTTTAAACACATGGATTCTACTGATTGAAAAAAATCCATACTTCAAAAGTAAAAACAAAAGCCATTGATCAACAAGGTCGTAGTAAGTATATCTATACTCTAAGTTGCAAAGATACATATTACATTTCAAATTCATATTAAATGCATGCCGAACTTACCTACACGCAGACGCGTGTGTATAAGTCCGCGCTTACAAATGCTGCATTTGTACATGCAAAAAAATATCAAACCCCCAATGAACATAAATCCCGCAACGTTTGCCGACCTACTCTGAAACAGGGGTCTAATCTAATCTAATTTAATCTAATCTAAGTTGTAAAGATATGTGACATCGGAGATTCACATTACATGCATTCCCACAACCAGACACGTACAAGTTCGCGCTTGCACATGCCTCATGTGAACCTACACATAAAAACCAATTCTCAAATGGACATACACCCTGCAACTCTTGCCGTTCTTCCCTGAAATAGGGGTGACATTGGCAAAGTGAACCATTTTTACAGCATGGGTGGGCATCCGCATACCAACCTATAAGTTAAGGTGGCATTGGCAAAGTGAAGCATTTCTTTACTGTATGGGTGGTGGATGGTCAGTCTCATGCCGACCTATAAGTCAAGATATATTTTTGGATAAATACTATTTATGAAAAGGTCTTGATTGTATCAACTTACTCTGGTTTTTATTATTAAAACGGAAAGCCACAAATAAGTTTCCTTTTTTTGAGTGTCATGGGTGTGAACGTTAAATTTTTATTTTTAGTAAACCATTATTTTATTTGCAATGCCATGAGTCTAATAAAAAAAAGTAAAACGCAGTTGTGCAAATAGTTTCTAAAAACAATATTCGTGCAAATAGAGTTCTGTTTAATGGTAGTGCAGAAAATATGCAATGCTATTGTACCTTCTAATGCAGCAAAATACTTATTGTTATTTTCATTCATTAATTTTTAGTTTAGTTTGCGGGACAGACTCAGAAATGAGGACATAAGAGTCAGGACAAAGGTTTCCGATGTCATCAAGATGGCCGCAACCCTCAAGTGGCGATGGGCGGGACATGTCGCTCGCGATCCAGATGAAAAATGGACAAAGCGACTGCTGTGCTGGTGCCCAAGGACGGCAAAGCGTGGAGTTGGGCGCCCACAGTTGCGTTGGCGTGACGATGTTCAGAGAAGTGCAGGACTTGCCTGGATGCGGATCGCTCAGGATAGAAACGAATGGAAAATGCGAGAGGAGGCCTACGTCCAGGAGTGGACGATCAATACAGGCTGAAGAAGAAGAAAAGAAGAATTTTTAGTTGAAAATTATGACTAAGATGATGTATGTACTTGCAAAGTCTGAAGGAGAGAAGCATGTGGACAATTCATGACAAACTGCCTGTTTTCATAAGTCTACTCACAAAAAAAACCTTTCTTTCATTTTGCTTGCTTCATCTTTGAAAATCATTAACTCCTTAATGGTTTCTTCCTGGATCTCGGATCATTTCACTTTCACGCTGAAAAAGCCCATCGTAGACATGGGCGAAACGTCCTGGAGCTCCAGCTCCTACAGACCACGGCAACTGATTCCGACCGTGTAAGCCTTGTCTTGTCTTGTACCGCCATTCCTCTAGGGGTGGCCGGTACCTCCACACAAGTGCCTCCACTTGACTCTGTCCTTGCATACTTCTTTCATCTCATCTAATTTCATCACTCTTTTAATGCATGCTCTTCTCTTGTTTCCACTCTGTAAATTCCATTCATTCGCAATCTCACTTATCTGATCAATTCATTCTTTCCTAGGTCTTCCCCTTCCACGCTTACCTAACACATTCCCTTTATACACTCTTTTTGTCAGTCGGTCTTCATTCATCCTTTCAATATGTCCAAACCATCGCATCACACTTCTTTGAACTTTCACTTTCACGCTTTCTTTTACTCCGCATTCATTCAGAACCCATTCGTTTCTCACTCTATCTTTCAGTGTTTTTCCTGTCATACTTCTCAAATGAGCCATTTCTACGGTGCATAGGTACCTTATTTACTTCTCTTTCATTCGCCGTCCATGACTCGCTTCCATACATCAGGGTCGGCAACAAAATACAATTGTGTACCGCCATTTTCAGCCTGAAACTCCTATTCAACAAAAAATATCATGATGATGAATACGAAACTAGATATTACCTTGATACTAGAAACGGAAAAACTTTGAATGTTTTTATACGTAAGCTTTGAAATAAAGACCTATATTGTTTGGAAATAAATCTGCAATTATATTAGCACCTCGTTGTTATGTCTATATACAAATACGCCAATGAGTTTTTTTATCGTAGCACTCATAAAACTTAACGATTTTCAGATTTCTTTCAATCACAGTTGTATCGGCACTCGCATTATGCAAGCGTGGATTACCTACAGACGATTGCACTTACGCTATCACTCACTCAAGTATTCCATATTAGCTTCCGTAATATGCAGTTTACAATGAAAAGTTGGAGAAATAAACATTTTTGTAAATAAAAGGGATTAGAATCAGTTTTGCATAATGAAATAGTAAAAATAAAAATAAACCTGAAACAACTTGGAAGATAGATTATCGGATTTATGACCGAAGGAGTCAAGAGGCTTTCTAGTGTATTTGGAATAGAATAACGCTGGTTCGATCCCCGCTTGGCTCATTTGACCATAACTTTGATCCTAGTTCATCAGATGTAATTGGGCAATCATTAGTTAATAATTCATTATAATATGCAATACTGAGTTATTATTTAATGATATTAATACCTGTTTCTGGCCAGGTGGAATAGTTTGGTGAATTGCATTCCTATTCACAAATCTTTGAAAAAAATAAAGTAAGAAGCTGAGCTTTTAGTTCAGCTGGTCTATCCTGCTGAATAGTCTGTCTCTGAAGTTGAGAACATAAAGTAATGCTGGCAGTTTCAGGAAGTTGCTTAAGACACATTTGTTTAATAGAAGCTTCAACACATAAATGCGCACTTGGAGTGGCTAGTGCCACTAAACAGCGTGACACCGTAAAATATATGCTAATTATTACTATTATTCCAGTCGATAGCTTTTGGGAAGACTGCACGCGTTCCATGCCGGAAGGCTAGGGTTCAATTCTCACCAGTGGCGAAGCGTGCCATAAAAGCCGATTCCCATCGGTTTCCCGTTTAAAATGAGGCAGAAATGATAATAAAGTAGACTGCATGGTTTCAATGGGGAAAAAATACGTATTATTTCTTTGGTTTTAAATGCATTTTTTTACTTTGTGCCTATATTTTTTAACTACTTTGTTACATCATTTTAAAAGGGAAGCCGATGGGAACCGGCTTGTATGGCACCCTTCGCCACTGATTCTCACTAAGGATGTCAAAAATTATTTCCCGTTCGGTATTCATACTTTAGTTAAAATACAAGAAGATGGCATGGGATGGTTTAGGCGTTTAGAAACAATAGCCAGGAAACAAATGAAAAACAATATTTTTAGAAGAATTCCGAATGGTAATAAAAAGTAAAAAAATATTATTTGATTTAATAAGAAAAAAATGGTAACGAAATACTGAGTTGTTTTTTAAATATGTAAGTACAAAAAGGATAAAAAATAATAAATGTATGAAAGCTAACTTTTATGTAAAATGTTGTTTCAGATAAAGAATTAGCTTAGTTAATCCTTAATATGATCGAGAGAGCGAAAACGTTTGTTTATATCAATTACAAAAAAATTATAATCAAGCGAAAATATAACAGTGCTTTAGTATAATAGTTTTGATTCTATTAAATTAAATAGAGAAATTTTATTAACTCAGTTAAGTTTCGCTGTTGTTATTGCGTTACTTAATCTTTTCCCAGTTGCGTTGATAAGAATAGTCCAGAGTCCATTACAGCATGTCAAGATTTTTCCAAGCAGACTAGCAAGTTCGAGTATTGTGCTAGAAAGCTCAAGACACCCACCACACTTTCAAATTCTCAAGAAACAGCTCATAAAGATAGGAATCAAAGCACCTTCAACAGAACAACTTCTAGTTTCATACTTTCAATGTGAGAAGAATCTTGTGACAAGAAAAGACAATTAAAAACTCAGTTATCTCTGCAAAACTTTAATTAAGTTCACTTTGAAGGTGAGATGAAGCAACAGAGTTTCTATTTATGCAGAAAATTATGGTTTTTAAAGGACAAATCATATTTTTTCGCACTTTTAAGATACTTAAGCCAGTCTCAAATCCGAAATAAAAAGGCAGTATTTTCTCTAACTGTAACTCTGTTGCCATTCCGCTAGAATTGGCCAGAGCCTCTGCATATTTTTCTCCATTTTTCCTATTTCAATTTATTCATATCCATCACCTTTTTCATACATTTCCTTCTATTACATTCGCTTTGTAGGTATATCCCATTCTTTCACAAGTTTACCAACCTGATCCAGCCATACTTTTCTTGTTCTTCCTTTTCCTCTTCTCCCTTGCATATTTCTAGACGAGAAAACGTAATTGTTGTATGGGACTGCCGTTTTTAGCAACGAATAACAAAATATTTGTTTCTTTTTCCCTAGCAACCCAGCTGGGTGACGTAACTATACGTATTTTCTATGCCAATTTATATGTGGACCTCATTAATTTTGTAAATCGATACCTTAAAGGTAAAACTGAATAAGTGCGGACCTACTGATTTGAAAAATCGTGGATCAAACATTATATTGGGTGTAACTGCTCAAAGTAAGTGAACTAATTACAAAGAAGTTCTCAGAAAAAACATTTAAACTAAAGGATTTTTACACTTTTTTAGTGTTTTCTCTCGTAGAAAATAGGAAAAAGGTGCATTTATCTGAGAACCCCATGTTAGCTTATTATGTCACTTATTCAGTTTTACCTTTAAGGTGTCGATATAATGATATTGGCAAACGCAAATAGGTTCATACGAAAAAAAATGCTTCACTTTCACCTCCCAGCTTCGATGAATAAACTTATAACTTTTTTTATCTGGGGTATTATGTAACAGTCGATGGCAATCTGTCAACCCACATACAAATGATCGTAGGTCATACATATTTCATGACTCGGGTGTCTACGTAGCGTCTATTAATACGAATAGGAGCTACTCGTCACGGCAATTTGAGTTTCTCATTTGTGAAAAAAGAAACACAAAAAATGACTAAATATAAATATAATGTACAACTGTGACCGTTTGACCAAAATACTTTTATTTCTTTGAATGACATGGTTTTGCATTGGCATAGTTCTTGCATTCCATGCCGAGAGCTCGGGTTCGAATCCCACCGATGGTGTAAGAAATGATTTCCCGTTTCAGTGCTTATTTCAAACCCAAAATAAATACTGGAAAGGTTTACTCAGCCTTCACAATAAATGAGTACCAGACCCCTCGGGAACTGGGAAACCCCCACATCTGGCCGTAAGGCCGGCCCCCTTTAGCTGTAAAAATAAAAAGGTTACACTCACGGCAAGGAGTTGCGCTATATGTGCAGCTTAGTCACGTTTTATTGCCATAGACGCCTACACTAAATATAGGCAAATAAAACCAGAAGAAACAACTCAGGATTTACCTTCAAAAATCCAATTAGAAATTCGTGTGATGAAAAAGAAAGTACAACATAATTAAAAGGTTACAATCTCAAGTAAGATCCAGTTGCTGAAATCTGAATTTGATTAAACCCTTGTCGTATCAGTCCTTCATGTAAATATGTATGTGTTAGAAGGACATAAACGCTCACACAAAGCCAAATATTTTTACAAGTAGCGGAAGGCCTTCGTGAGAAATTAAAAACACTGGCACGTCAAAACAAAAACCTCAATGTGAACATTTGTGGTTGGTTTTGAAAAAATGCATTCTCGAATTTACGAATTCTGCTAGTAATTATCGGACCTACTTCCTTCCGATTGTGAGTCTGAAGCAATAACTACGTTCAGTCCTTTGATGAAACTAAAAATTTTGAAAAAAAAAAACCTTACAACAGGTCTTAATTTTCTTTACTTAAATCATATTTTTGACTCTCCCATGTACCTTCCGATAGTTTATCCGTAACTATGAATAGTAGACTTGCAACAAATTGTTCGAAAAAGCATTCGAGTTTTCGGATATCTGTAGTAGATTTACCTATGCTATAATGGCCATGATATTACTATCAACAAACATAAGTAGGTACTCCACACTATATCAATATTAGTAAACTATTAAACCCATAATATGTTTAATCATTGTTTTGCAATAGTTTCCCATTAGGTGCAAACGTTGATAAACTGCGAGAGATTAAAATATTCAATGTCAATACACTTTAATATACTCTAAAGTGACCACAAGCATAATCATTGCGGTGCGGTTGAACATCGAGCAATGAATTATTTTATGAAGTATTCTCTTAAATAATCTATTTTATTCAGGCTAAGATCATGTAAAGATTTTTCATGAATTAGAATCGAAATCTAAGTTGCAAGGATATGTTAACATTTAAAATTCATATCAGAATCGAGACAAAGTGCTTCAAAGCTAATCTAATCTAATGTAATCTAAGTTGCAAAATACATGTAACATTAGAGATTCACATTATATGCATTTTCACAAACAGGCACGTATAAGTTCGCGCTTACACATGCCGCATGTGGTCCAACAATATAAAAACCCGAGTCTCAAATGAACGTACACCCTGCAACTCCTGCCGACCTCTCCTGAAACAGGGGTGATATTGGCAAAGCTTTTTGTGATAATAAAACAACGGAACAAAAACTACATTTTTTGATAGAAAAATATTGTGTAAGAAAAGTAAATCATTTCAATGTTTTTACATTAAAATATTTTGATTTAAATAAATACAAGTACCTAACTTAAAAAGACCTATCACCATAAAAAAGAAATTAAGTACCTAAACAATAAATAATTTTGATTTTTTATAAAATTTTCCATTGTAAGATTATCAGTTTTTAAAAGTTTTTCCTTTGAATTATGCTTCGTTTTATTGCTTTAAAAAATAAAAAATTATGTTTTGTCTTTGAAAGGGAACGAAAAATTAAACTATAGTAAATATACGAGTCGTACAGAATCAATAAAGGCAATGCATATTTTTTTTGGTTTCCGAAAATGAGATAAATAGATGAATACACAAAAATGATTTTTTTTTTCAAATTTAGTATGTACCTGATGATGATCTGAAGACGGAAAAAATGTAATTCTAAAAAATTGTAATTCCAAGAAAATAGTGAAAATAAAACAGTGTTTTAAGGATAGAAAAACTAATTTCTTTAGCGTTATTTGTAATATTTTTGTATTCCGCCGGGAATCGAACTCACGACCTTGCGTTTACGAATCTATATCGTTTAAAACATTAGACTACGGATCGGTTGCTCCATATAACAGCTTAGTCGCAATGGAAGCATACATACTATAAAATGAAAATCCGAATTGTTAATTAATCATTGCCGTGCAACTCTTTGAAGCAAGAATGAAACAATTTTATTGCATCGGTAGTTAACCTCATACCAACTGTAACTGTACCTCTGTGGCCATTCTCATTGGGGTTCGAGTCTCTTTTTATCTTTTTGAGTTCACATCATTTTTTCGTATACTTTATTCTTTTACCGTAGTATTTTTTTCAAATTTCGTCAATCTGATCAAGCCATGCACATCTTCTTCTTCTTTTTGTGCCACTTCTATCGAAGATCGGCGATCGTCATGGCTATTTTGACTTTAGATCCTGCGGCTCGAAACAGGGACTTAAAACAGGGACAGGGTGCTTCTGCCGAACCACTGTCGCAGGTTTTTCAGCCACGATGTCCTTTGGCGTCCCCTCAATCTTCTCCCCTCAATCTTACCCTGTATGATAAGATGAAGGAGACGGTACTTCTCATTTCTCAAAATGTGACCAAAGTACACCAGCTTTCTCTGCTTAATGGTTGGCAGGAGCTCCTTTGTAGTGCGCATTCGTTGGAGGACTTCTTCATTGGTGACTGGATCACGCCAAGAGATCCGAAGCATTTTTCGGTAGAGACACATCTCGAACGCTTCAATTCGTCTCTCCAGTGCCTGCGTGAGCGTCCATCCCTCCATACCATAAAGAGCGATTGGGAAGACATAGCACCTCACTATGCCCTTCCGGAATTCAAGGCTTAAATTTCGGCACAACAGTACTTGCACATCAGTCTGCATTTTTTCCTTTTAATTTTCAATTCAATGTTCGCTTTGGAAGTCTCTTATGATTCATTTTTCTATGATTTTCTATGATATGATATTTTCTGAGTTGCAATGATATATTAGCAATAAAGTTTTGTATTTAATAACTCTCACATCACTTACATGCTTACAAAAATAAATGCCAAACCTTAAATTAACATAAGTAAATCGAGAAACTCTTGCAGACCTTTCCTGAAACAGCGGTCTTATTGGCAGAAGTGATCACGAACCTTTGAGTAACGGTAACGAATATCAATATATCAATTTATAATATCAATGTCATTGTGCCAATTTACAAAGGTAAAGGTGACAAAAAAGACTGCCGTAACTACAGACCGATCAGCCTTCTTAGTGTGCCAGGTAAAGTGCTATGCAAGATTCTTATCCATAGGGTAAGATTATCCACCCAGGAGAAGGTCTCAGATATACAATCTGGCTTTATGCCAGAAAGAGGTTGCGTAGACCAGATATTCGCGCTTCGACAGATAGTCGAAAAACAGCTGGCCGTATATAAAAAGGTCTACGCGGCTTTCGTAGATCTTGAGAAAGCCTTCGACTCGGTGGATAGAAGTATGATGTGGTGTGTGCTAGAGAAGTATGGTGTAAACAAAGCACTTTTGAATGCGATACGCGCCATCTATGTAAATAGCAGGGCGTGTGTCAGGGTGGATGGAGAATACAGCGAGTATTTTAATGTGTACAAAGGTGTGAGACAGGGTTGCATAATGAGCCCATGGTTATTCAATATAATCATGGATCATTGTGTTAAACAAGCGAATCTGGAAGGACATGGCATACAAATTGGAGAGAGAAAAGTCGGAGTTCTGCTTTATGCTGATGACGCAGTATTAATTGCTGATTCAGCAGCGGAACTCCAGACAATGCTCTCTAGTTTGAACCATGCTCTGTGTGCAAGCAAGTTGAAAATTAATGCAAGTAAGACGAAAGTACTGATTTTTGACAGAAGGGATGAAACTGAAGAATGCACGTTCATGTTGAATGGTACGAAAGTTGAAATTGTGGATGAATTTAGATACTTGGGAAGTATGTTTGAAAAGAATGGAAAAATGACAAGAGAACTTGAGAATAGGGTGTGCAAGGGAAAGCAAGTGGTCGGTGCAATAGGAAGAATAGCAAAGAACAAGCGATTGACGATGGATCTGAGAATGGCGGTACACAATGGCATATTGTTACCGACTTTGATGTATGGAAGTGAAGCATGGACAGTGAATGATAGCAAAATGAGTAAAGTATGTACGGTGGAAATGAAGCATTTGAGAAGTATGACAGGAAAAACTTTGAGGGATAGAGTTAGGAATAAATGGGTAAAAAAAGAATGTAATTTGAAAGAGGATGTGAAAGTTAAAGTACAAAAGAATGTGATGAGATGGTTTGGGCATGTGGAAAGAATGAAAGATGATAGACTGACAAAGTATGTATACAAAGAAAGTGTGAAAGGAAAAAGAGGGAAGGGACGACCGAGAAAAGTATGGAGTGATCAGATTGAGGAGATTGTGAAAGAATGGGATATACAAAGTGAGCGTAAAAGAAGAAAATGCATGAAAAAGGTGATGGATATGAAGGAATTGAAAGAGGTATGTCAGGATAGGAAAAAATGGAGGCAACTCTGCAGAGGCTCTGGCCACCCCTAGCGGAATGGCGACAGAGTTACAGTTACAATAAGCCTTTTCTCTAGCAACTCGGATGTGTGAAGATTTTTTTTTCTGTGGAATTACTGCTGACTTTACTGACCATATCACGCAGTGTGACTATAAAAGTCAACAAATAAAATTACTTTTATTTTATCAGATTGGTCACCAAAGGTTGAATTGCTTTGAAGAATGAAAATAAACCTCATATTTGTACTCATTCAGTTTAGTTTAGTATTTTTTCTTCAGTAGAGTTTTAATAATTGCAAATCTAATCTAATCTAATCTAAGCTGCAAAGATATATATCATTTAAGTTTTATATTAAATGCATTCCCACAAGCAGATATGTATAATTTCGCGCTAACACATGCCGCATGTGGACCTACAATATAAAAACCCAATCTCAAATGAACATAAGCCTTGCAACTCTTGCCGTCCTTCCCTGAAACAGAGGTGACATTGGCAAAGTGAACCAATTTTTACATTATGGGTGGTCAGCCGCATAACAACCTATAAGTCAAGGAGCAAACATAATATTATATTGATATGCAAGGTAAAACAAAACTAGCAATTATTTATTTGTTAACTGAGTTACTCACATCCATGCGGCATTATCCATTAGGTGCATAGAGTTTAGGTGGCATGCCGCGACAAATCAATCAATGAAAGATCGTCCACAGGCAGCTCGTCCATTAACAAATCGGTTAAACGACATTTCGATCACATATGTACAATATAAGCCCACAGACAGCTGCATCACAGAAAACTAGATCTCTAAAATCTAAATCTAAGTTGCAGATATATTATCTACATTTGAGATTCATAATAAATGCATTCTCAAAAGCAGACACGTATAAGTTCACGCTTACACATTCCGCATGTGGACTTACAATATAAAACCCCAATCTCAAATGAACATAAGCCGTGCAACTCTTGCCGACCTTCCCTGAAACAGGGGTGACATTGGCAAAGTGATTGGAGAAGTGGCGAAATTGTAGTTTCCTGTGATGTAGCTATCCATGGACCATATCGATACCTTAAAGGTAAAACTGAATAAGTAATAACTTTTCAAATTGTTTTGGTGAAACATTGTGGAATTCCATTTTAAATATTTGATTAAAAAAATATTTGAATAAGTAACGTATTATATTAAGCTAACAGGAGTTTCTTAAAATAAATGCACCGTTTTTTGCTGTTTTTCACGAGAGAATACACTAAAAATGTGCGAAAATACTGAAGATTTTTTTTTCATGAGCACTGCCTTATAATAAGTTAACTTAATATAAGAAGTTTCGCGCAACAAAATGTTCAATTCTCATTTTTTCAAATCAGTGAACCAGCACTTATTCAGTTATACCTTTAAGGTGGCTATATATATATATATATATTTTTTTTTGTTTTAATAGATTTGTGAAGAGGAATGCAATTCACCAACTTATTCTGCCTGGCCAGAAACTGGTATTAATATCATCATTTAATAATTCATTATTGTTTATTATTAATGAATTATTAAATAATAGTTACCCAATAACATCTGTTGAACCAGGGTCAAAGTTAAAGTCAAGTGACCCAAGCGGGGATCGAACCAACGTTGTTCCATTCGAAACACGCTAGAAAGATCAGCCCTCTTGGTCCCCGCGGCCCCTACAATATTGTATGTGATTGAAAAATTCGTGTAGATAAACTGTCGTGTAACCGAACTGACCGAGACTTATGCGCCTGTGGACGAGTTGTCAGTGACCGATTTGTCATGGAACCATTAGATAGGCTGAAAGCAAAACTGCGGTTAAACTGAACTATCAATCTGCCATGGAGAAATCGAGTTTAAACCGGATTAGCAATTAAAACTTTGATGCGATAACATGGAATTTATCTTCCTTCGAAGCAACACTTAGTGCCTTTATGGATAAGTCGTATATATTGCAAATAAAATGCGAAGATTTATCTGTCTTGTAAGAAATATTGAAAATTGTTTAAAAAGTTCACCTTACAACTCACTTCTCTGATCTACCCTTTAAAAATATATAGGTACGTAAATACTTCTATACCTATTGTACAAATAGCTAGGTATATTTTTTTCATTTCTTATTATTGAATACTTCAATCACTCATTTTATTATCTAAAAAGCAAAGAAACATCAAATCCTGAAAATTCCCACTTTATTATTTTTTGAAAATGACGGTAGATTTGCAATGTGTGCGGCTAAGACATTAAATTCTAAATCGGTATTTTTTTATTCCTGATTCTATAATTAATAATCTAACTTACAAATCAAACAGGCACGTTTAAGTTCGCGCTTACAAATGCTGCATCTCGAGAATTGCTTTCTGGGAACTGTTGCCGTGACCTGTAGTAAGTAACTGGAGCTCTCAGAAGTTTCGAACATGTCAACGATGGGCTTCTTTAGCGTGAAATCATTGTAGACATGGTCAAAACGTACGGAAGCTCCTGCATCCTACAAACCACGGTAACACATCCTAGAAATCAACTCTCCGGCTTCTTGAATGTCTACTCTATATTGCTTATGAATTAATATGTTGTTATTTTTAGTTCTACTTTTTTTGACATCGCTAAAGATGTAGTTTAAAATAAAATAAAATAAATTCAAAGTTACGCTAGAGTAAACGGAAGACGTTGGAATCACAAATAAATGATGAGAAAGTAAACAAACGGGTGAACAGACAACTTTAAATGAGTAATATGATCTTTGTTTACTACCTGAGAGCAGAAACGTAAACATACAATAATATAAGAACACAAACATAAACAAGATCATGGTAGGTATTATGGTGCAGGGCAAGAACTCAATACAGGCAAAAACAGACTACAAAGGGTAAAAAAATGCATTTACTTCATCAAAATGAAATTGGAATTTTTAGTTAAGTCATTGTTTCCATCTTTCACATGCAACAAGTGTGAAAGATAAATAATCAGTGTTCATGAAATACTTTGTGAATGAAATAAGTTTTACAATTTTCTAGATAAATTTTATTCAAGTCATACATTCAGTTCATTGTTTTTTATGTTGTTTTTTTTTTCAGTCCAAAGCAACAAGTGTGAAAGAAGAATCGTTTTGTTTGTTATAGATTTTTTTTTCCATTTAAAATGTAAAAAAAAAATAACATCGAGTAATTTTTAAACGCCCTTTATTAATACTTTAAAGGGTATTTCTGTAAGCATAGTGAAAAACCATTGTATTTTTCAAATTCAAAAGAAAAAAACAAAGTTTCAATTCACATTTATTTATTTTTTTGCTCCGACGTTTTCACCTAATAAGGCATCTTCGGGAGCATAATTATTAAAAATCTTTTTACTGAATACATTAATTTCAAAATATTTTATTTACTTTTTTCAGCTATAACCTTAAAAGGGATGAAAAGTAAAAGAAGACACTGCTCATTCAATGCTTTTGTAATAAAATATGAAGGTATCTGAGTCGACAGAAAAAATACTTAAAATTTTAAATCAATTGACTTTCTCGATGCCCTTTAATACCTCTTTAGTTTTGCCTTTTTTATTTTACAAAATAATGCACAATAATTTTTTTTGACATTTCTAAAGTTTTGCTTCGTATCTGTGCCTACACAAAGCTCGCACCTATACAGGTTACAGGGTGGGTTTCAGATGGTTGCCACTTACCCTTATCGAGATGACAGACGGTCTACCGGAGGTGCCATACCCTAGGAACGACAGCTTCCTAGTCCCCCTGCGGTAGTTCATCTTTCAACCCTCAGGTACTCGGCCAAGGGATGCTTTATCACTACCTGCCACACACACACACACACACAAAACAGCCACTCCACAACACTACGAATGTAATATAATATGCTTTAGTTTTGAGATTGCATGCGCACGAGTGTGAATGTGTGCGCGACCGGTGAACGCAAGAACTGAAGTGGCAAGATTCAAGAATGGACGAGGTATCGGTTTTCCAAGAGATCGCTGGCGGTGCACCGGCAGATAGCGTTAGTGGTAGACTAATTTTACACGCATATTAAATCAATCATCGATTATGCGCTCAATTTATATCGATATTCGATTGTGCATACAATTTACCACGATTTTTTGATATCCATTTTGGATAGAGATTATTTCAATCTTGCATTTTAATTCACTTCTTCTTTCCTTGATCGCAACGCACGCAATCGCAACTAAGCTACACATATAGTGTTACTTCTTGCCGCTTTATCCCTGAAGGTTTTCGCATTGGGCGAGTGGAACCTATTTGTTTTACAGGTAAGGGGACCGGCCTTACGCAAACCACTTCAGTTGAAGTGGGGGTTTCCCAGCTCCCGAGAGGGCTGGTACTCATTTCTTGTGAAGGCTGAGTAAACCTTGCAGGTATTTTATTTTGAGGGTTTGAAATAAACACCGAATCCGAAATTGCGAATGAATGGAATATCCAGAGTCATAATAAAAGAAGAGCCTGTATGAAGAAGGTTATGACTCTGGAGGAAATGAAAGAAGTATGTAAGGACAGAAAGAAATGGCGGTTGATCGGTAATGTTGGCAGCTAGGGTTTATTAAAGTGAAATTTGTTTTATGTTTTAGTTTTTGATGTCCATATAATATATTATTATTTATTGATTAAAAAAATGTAATTTTTCGTGTATGTTCGTTGACTTATAGGTTGGTATGCGGCTGACCACCCATGCTGTAAAAATGGTACACTTTGCCAATGTCACCCTTGTTACAGGGAAGGAAGGCAAGAGTTGCAGGGTGTATGGCCATTTGAGATTTGGGTTTATGTTGTAGGCTCACATGAGGCATGTGCAAGCGCAAACTTGTACATGTCTGGTTGTGAGAATGCATGTAATGTGAATCTCCAATGTAACATATCTTTGCAACTTAGATTAGATTAGATTAGACCGAAACTGGAAATAATTTTTGGCACTATTGGTGGGCTTCGAAACCAAGCTTACGGCATGGACAGAAAGCAGTGGTCAACTGTCCTATCGACCGGTAAAGATTTCTTGACGATTGGTATGTGGCTGACCCCCAGTCTGTAATAATTTAGTTCACTTTTGTCAATGCCAACCCGTTTTCAGGGCATGGCGGCAGGAGATGGAAAATATATGTTCATGAGAGTTTTGGTTTATTTTGTAAGTACAAATGCAGCTTGCGTTAATGCGATCTTACACGCGTCTGCTTGTGGGCGCGCATTAAATATAAGCCTTAAAAACGTCAATGTATCTTTGCCACATAGACTTGAGTTTCTATTATTAAAAGCGAGTAAAAATGGGCAAATAAATCGGATGCGAACTTTATTTTGTATGTTTTGTGTAGCCTAATTTGGACAAGACGAGCTCCATCAAAATCCATAAGCACTTTAAGCACTCCATATGGTAATCCAGACAACGAACTATGAACAGCCGTTCCAAATTGTATTTTCACTCGGCGGGCAAACGTCACAGACCTTCATCGATGTTATTCACACCAAGCAAATACATATCTCATCCTCCGCCTTAAGTACATTTTCCATACAACGATGATCCGTGGATCATCTTTGGATTGGATCTAAATCTAATCTAAAGTTGCAAAGATAGGTACCTATGTATCATTTGAGATTCATATTAAATGCATTTCCACAAGCAGACACACATAATTTAGCGCTCACAAATGCCGCATGTGGACCTACAATATAAAAACCCAATCTCAAATGAACATAAGCCCTGGAACTCTCGCCGACCTTCCCTAAAACAGGGGTGACATTGGCAAAGTGAACCATTATTTACAGTATGGGTGGTCAGTCTCATACCAACCTATAAGTCAAGGAATACAAGCAATTAATTACATCCAGTGATACGAACAAACAAACACTAAAAAATCTACAAAACATCTATAAAAATGAAAATTGATTCTTGGCCTTAGCCGCCTACATTACAGATCAGTCGCCATTTTTTTCGTTTTTGAAAACCACAGTAGGATTGGATGTTTTTTTGAAAACCACAGTAGGTACGGTAGGTACACAGTAGGTAGGCAACCATTATCAAAATACTTACATATCTGTTAGTACTTTCCGATGCAACCCGGTGGTGTGACGACGCAGATCTTTTGGTAGTATCAGTAATGCTGACTTCTGAATGAGAGAATCAAGTCTTTTCGAGTTTTCCCAGCCCCCTTAGGAGCAGAGAAATCTCCCATTGCAAAAAAGTGGTTAGCGTAAGACTAGCTTTCTTACCTATAAAAAATAATTGATTCATTGGCCACGTGCAACTTTCATGGGCGAGGCAGCATGTTAAGTAGTTGCAATATACGTTTTGCTTAGTTTCTAATTTCGAAAGTGCTTTTACAAAAAAAATATATACCTTTGAATGAGCGTTTACTGCCGAAGGTCTTTCTGACACACTTAAGTATACGGGACATACATTTTGTAATTATTTTATTATCTACCAAAAATAAAATACCGACATTATTTACTCAGTCTTCTTATGAGATGCGAAACCCTCACTTAAACAGAGGTGGTTGACATAAAGCCGGCCCCCTTATCTGTAAAAATAAATAGGTTCCACACGTCCGACCTATTAGGTGGGGACAATGTGGCAAAGAGTTACACTAATGTGTAGCTTAGTGGCATTTTTGCGCAAATGAGTGGACTCTTAATTATATGACATCCTTGGTTCAGTAAAAGGGAGGCAAAATTGCAAAACGCATGTTAACAGATCCGGATTAAGGGCGGTTTGAGCGACGTGACCGAACCACGGCTCCCGAGACGTCGTACAAAAAATATACTTCAAAAAATTTTTCGACATATATTTGTTCGGGAGCCCAGGATTGTGAGGCATTCGCGGCCAAGAAGGCCCCCAAAGACTTTTTAGAAATTAGTTAAAGAAGATATTGACTTTTATTTTTTTCTTGGTGTCCAAATCAAAATGGACCTCCAGCACCATGATGAATTGTATGAAATTGAACCTACGGAAAAATATTAAATAGAAGTACAAGACCAAGATCCGCTCAACGAGTGTCATAGACCTTCCAAACAGGTTTCCCAAAGATGAAATTAAAAAGCAGTCAGTAATTGTTTTTTTTTTGTTGGGTGCGACGAGAGTGGGGGGTGGGATGGGGTGTGATGGGCCCCTGACATTCCCCGCACCAGGGCCCCCAGTGGTCTTAATCCGGACCTGCTGGCATTTGGGTTTCAAAACAAAAATTAACATTTTTTTTAATAACGTTTTTAATATTCTTCATATATTTTCAACACATCCAATAATAACTATTCATAATGGGATTTATTTAAATACACTTACAATAACATATATAGTGGTAACAGGTAAGATTATATGAGCATGAAAAGCTTACACAGATATACTAAATAATGGTTACAATTTGGGTTTCATGAACTTCTATGCAATTTGTTGAACAGAACTGAAATTTTTAAATAAATTATTATTATTGAAAAAACTATTACATAATTTCATTTCGATGTTCATTTGACGATAAATATGAAGCTGACCACTTATTCTCTAAAAGTAGTGAAAATCATTTCCTTGACTAATGGTTGGTATGAGGCTGGCCTCCATGCTGGAAAAACTTGGTTCAGTTTTGCCAATGCCATCCCGGTTTCAGGGAAATTCTGTAGGAGTTGCAAGGTATATTATTACTAGTACTATTATACTATTATTGTAACTGTTACTCTGTCGTTGTTTAGCTAGGACTGGCTAGTTAGTTGCATAAAATGTGAATCTGAAATTTTAATATCTTTGCAACTTGCATTATTCAATTTTAAATATAATATTTGTTTTAACAACATCTATAATCTATGTTGCAGAGATACATTACATATAATATTCATATTACATGCATTCCCATAAGCAGACACATATAAGTTTGCACTTACACATGCCGCATGTGAACTTACGACATTAACACCCAATCTCAAATGAAAATAAGTTTTGCAACTCTTGCTGGCCGTCCCTGAAATAGGGCAAAGTGAACCATATTTTACAGAATGGGTGGTCAGCCTCATACCAACTTATTAGTCAAGGAAAATATGATATCTATAATCTATAATCTAAGTTGCAAGGATATATTCATTCAAAGCTCTCAGATGTATGCCCACAAACAAACACGTGTAGTTCGCGCTTACAAATGCTGATTGTGTACTTACAAATAAAATCCAAACCTCAAATGAACATAAGCCCTGCAACTCTTGCCGACATTCCCTGAAACAGGGGTGACATTGGCAAAGTGAACCATTTTTTACAGAATGGGTGGTCAGCCTCATACCAACTTATTAGTCAAGGAATTTATGATATGATAGGATAAATAAGCATGTATTGTTTCAATGAAAGTTTGTGTGGCTCTTCTTTGGAAAGAGAACAAAAATGCTTCCAGTGTGACTACACTCTCAACAGAGAAGCAAGAATAAAGTGCTAAAATATTGGCCAGCCAGTTTTCTATTTCAATCACATATGTTCTTTAGCACAAATTTGAAATTGTTTTTTTTCACCGGGCAACGTCACAAGTTTATTTGACTTTGGAATTTGTTCCAGCTCTATTGTATTTATTTTAAAAAATCATAGAAAAAATATTTTTCAAGAATTTCACAACAAAAGCAGTTGCATAATTTGCAAAACTGCCTCATTTGTTTTACAAATTTGACATAACTGAGTGACAATTATGAATTTTGCAATGTCTTCTTGCCAGACGACACACTCTTCATTTTGCACAGGGTGACGCCGTAAATAGGCTTCAACTGTAGTTTCGACAGAACAGAACATATTCCGTGACAAAGCTTTTAGTTTGGCTGGTCCATCCTGTTAAAACAGTCAACCTCTGAAGTTAAAACAGACACTGGTGTTGGTAGATTCAGGAAGTTGCTTAAGACATATTTGTTTAATAGAAGCTTCAAAACATAAAAGTGCCCTTGGGGTGGCTAGTGTCACTAAACGGCGCTATATAAAATTGTCGAAATATTATTATTACATGCCAGTTTCTAGTCCACTATGCTGGTCTAGTAGTTAACACTTCGGACTCGTTATCTGAAGGCCTTAGGTTTGATTCCCAGCGGAGCAAAAAAATATATCATTAATTTTTCAAATAGGTATGCTCTTTGCTGAGTTGAGAAATTCACATTCCTTTACCAAAGACCGGTCATTAACCCTTATCTTAGCGGTGTAACACGGGTGTTACACTTGCTTAAGGATTTTTTATTTTTTTTCCTCTACACTCCAACGTTATTTTATATGTGACAACACATCAAAATGCTACACATCCATTATTGTGTGCAGTGGAGCCATCTAGTGATGAATATTTGTAACATTACAAGCTGGCAAATATAAGTAAGTCAACATGTCTGGACAACGTTGCAGCGATTCAAAAATAGGGGTAAGTAATCTTGAAATATCTTATCAATCACTAAGTTTAGATAAAAAGTATTCGAATCATTTTATTTATTAGTTATTTGGTTTTGAAAATATTGTATTTGTTTTGAATTATAGAAACATTCAGTAGCCTTTTTTATGTTTTATATAAGTTGTACACCGGTGTTACTTTGCCAGTTGGCCAAAGAATGAGTCATGTAACGCCCTTGTTACATTGCCAATTGACTAATGAATATGTTCTGTAACACCCGTATTACATTGCCAACTCATTTGTTGGAGTAATATAAACATATTTATTTTAATTCATTGCTATTTTTTTAAATTATTATTTTTCAGTAACAAAATTGATTTATTGTATCTAAAAAGTATTTTTCTCTTTCAGATGGAAGGGTATTACCGCTCTAGAGCTGAAAAAATAATGGCTTTATTGCCCAAGCCAAGACAAGATTCTGATGATGATTCAGAATCTGATATTGAAAATATTTTGGATAAGGAAACTGTGCTACAACAGCACACCGTTTTTGAAGAAGCTGTTGATATTGAAGACATAGAATATCTCTTTGTTGGAAATCCAGAAGAAATCATTTCCTCAAGCAATCAGGTGATGGAAAATCAGCCATCAACTTCTACACCTAACCATTTATAATACCCAACAACAAACACTTCGATCTGTAGGACGCATACGAGGTTGTCCCGTGATTTCCGACAAATTATTGAAAAAAGATGGCCGCGGAGCATGGAGACAATACTCTGATAATGAAAGCAAAGTGACGTTGATCAAATGGGTCGACAATAAAACTGTTATTTTAGCAAGCTCTTTCATTGGTGCCGAGCCCACATCTACTGTGAAAAGATTTGTAAAGGAGAAAAACGCCAAAGTGGATATTCCTTGTCCAGGAGTTATAAAATCCTACAACATGCACATGGGAGGCGTTGATCTGGCTGATATGCTGGTTTCACTTTACTCCACTAATATGAGATCACACAGGTGGTACTTGGCTATATTTGCACAAATCTTAGATATTTGTGTAAATAACGCATGGCTTCTATACCGCAGGGAAGCTCCTCAGGGGACCAAAACTGTTCGTCTAAAGAAGTTTAAAGGACGTTTAGCAAAACAGCTTTTGTTGCTCAATAGAATGCAACAAAAAAACGTCAATTGTTTTGTCCAAGCTCTCCTTCAATATCCACTGATTTAACCCCACCTAAAAGAGCACATGTGGAACCAAAACCCGATCAAGATAATATACGTTTTGATAATATGAGCCATTTTCCAATTCATGGCACAAGCAGAGGTCGGTGTCGATTGTGTTCAAAGGGCATTACCTCAGTGGAGTGTGAGAAGTGTAAAATCAGACTTTGTTTTACAGAGAATAGAAATTATTTTTACGACTTTCATCATAAAAAATAGGTTTTATTTTTATTTTCCTGTCTTCAATTACATTTTTTAATTGTAGAAATTTGTACTTTGTAATTCACAATTGATTTTTATGTTTTAAATATCAGTTTCCTTTCTTGTATGATTATTCTGTTTGAAATTATTATTAAAATTATACTTATATGTTATTGGCAATGTAACTTATTTGCAACAATTGTGTTTTGTTGACAGTTTGGCATTGTAACACAGGTGTAACATATAAAAATATACTATAACAAAAAGTTAAGATTTTTTTCTTGCACAATTTTCCATCAAGACTAACCATATTACAAGGAACAACCAAAAAAAATAGTAAGTATTTGTAAAAATAGGACTTTGCCAAGATAAGGGTTAAAGTTCCAACCAGCTTTACAGCAACTGGCTTTTGCTTGAGAATTGGCGCTTTCTATAACAGCGCTCACCAAATACATCTATAATCTATAATCTAAGTTGCAAGGATATATTCATTTGAAACTCTCAAATGTACTTGTATGCCCAAAAACAAACACGTGTAGTTCGCGCTTACAAATGCTGAATGTGTACTTACAAATAAAATCCAAACCTCAAATGAACATACGCCCTACAACTTTTGCCGACCTTTGTTGATACATAGGTAAAATTGGTAAAGTGAACCATTTTTTACAGTATGGGTGGTCAGCCTCATACTACCAACCTATAAGTCAAGGAATACAAATAATCAATACATCATACTATGTAATTAATTACTTATTTAAGTGAGTGGACTGGCATCCAAAGTGTGTTGGGGTTGTTTTGATCATCATAGGATAGGGGCTTGTTTACTAAGGTGATTGCTAACATTGGGGGGACCTGACAGGACACATAAAGAAGAAGAAGTCAATTTTCATTGAGCACAAACTTGCTAAGCCATTATTGAAACAATACACCCTTGGAAAAATTGTGTTTGTGTATTGACAAGTTTAAATTTAGTTTACAGATTATAGACATGTATAATATTTTTCACACAACATTGTAGACATATTATGAACACATATAAGAGCACCTTATCTATGCAAGATTTAAATTTATTACTTAAGTATTCACTATGAATTGCTTTTAAGAATGGCACATTGAGATAGATCCTTCTACAGATTTAAGTATGACTAATTGAATAAGCAATGTACACACATATTCACGAACAATACTATGAATAACAGTGAAATCCAAAAGTGTTGATGCCTTCTAAATAAGCTACCCTATTGATATAAATCATTAGATTTCATAGAAAAAGTCTTGAAAATATGTGTTCCTTTTTTTTATTTTACATACTTTGTGTATAAATGCTGTAAAAACAGTTTCATTCAATTTTGTACTTTAAAGGATAAAAAATATGCATTTTCAAAATTAACATCAACTATTATTCTAAGTACAAATTGTTATTTCTATTGAGATTTTGGTTTTTATTTTGTACACTTTAAACATCAATCTTTACAACTTATATGAAATGAAAGATATTATATGAAAAGGTATAAATATATATTTTTAAAAACAGAGTTTTATTTTCACAAATGAAACATTTATTTCACCTCAAGTACTGTTGACTTGTTTTGTGTCATTTTAAGAGGACCCTATCTTACCTTCATTTTATACTTTGTCATAAAAATGATTTTTCACTGTGTAAATACACTAACTGTAAAAAGTTTAAAGATATCCTAGATTATTTGTTTATGGTATGATAATATTTTCATCCCTTCTTTCCAAATATATATTGATGTATACTCGAATCCTATAAAATCAAAGGCAGCTAGCAATAAAAGGTTCCTTTCAAAAATTAAATAAATGTATAGAAATTATGAGGAAAGGATTTTCAGTGTTTCCATATATTTATCTATAAGAAAAATATCCTAGATTGCTGCTTTTGATACTTTAAGATTCAATTTTTATAGATATAAATAGGGGAGTTTTACCTACCATTAAAACTCTTATTATGTTTCTATAGATGTCTGGAGTCCATATTATGAGAGAAACAATCACTTTTCCCCTTTTATGTGGTTTTTTAGTCTATTCCTGGGTCTTTGATTTGCACTTTTTTACACTTTAGGCACTTTCTACTCTATGGTCGCTTTTTCCCCATTTCCTGTTCCCTATTTCCAGTTTCCCCATAACCCGGTCGCAATTTTTCATAAAGCTCATAATACACCAGGTAGGGGTTACCTGGACTCCAGACATCTATAGAAACATAATAAGAGTTTTAATGGTAGGTAAAACTCCCCTATTATGTGTTCTGAGAGATGTCTGGAGTCCATATTATGAGAGATCTGTCTATTATCTCCTGGTGACCGGGGACGTCTTTATTTGATATTAACTGGTTGAAATAGGGAAAGATCTTCTGGAGCTGTATGTTTCAACATCTCTTTCTGATAGTATTTTCTGAAAGTGTTTTCCTTTTTCCAGTTGCCTCTTTCCAGTATGTTATCTATTGGATTAAGTGATGCGACCGCTGAACGTGTGCTGCCGGGAGTGGCCTCTACTACTGCTGATTTTAGCGTGTTCTTTACCCATCCTCCTATGATTGTTCTTGCAGCTGCCTTCACTTGTACTCGGGTGCTGATGAACAGGTTATAAAGATTTTGTCCTGATCTCCTTTCGCGTGATAGTTCAATCAGCTTCCTTATCCAGAAGACTGGGTTGACGTTGTGTTCCTTGGATTCCAGAAGTCTCCGATTAGATTGTCGGTGTTTGAGGGTATCTGTTTTTGATCTAAAGAATGGAATTAACACAATTGATGTGCCTTCGTCGAGAATGTTTCCTTCTGTGATATTTAGCAAGGTCAGATCGTGTACTCTTCTTCCTGAAGATAACAGAAGTAAGATTGCCGTTCTACACGCAACTTCATAGAGAGAATCTGATCGAGGAGTGTTCCTGACTAGCCAGTCTCTCACTATCTGCCGATTCCACACAGGGGACTTAGGAGGGTTGATCTTTACCATTGCTAGTGCTTTTAATGTTTTTAAATTTAATTTCACTAGGAAATCTGAGCTGAGATTATTTTCCATCATTGCGTTGCAGAAGGTTACGATGGCTGACTTGTGTACCAGCATAGTCCTGTATGATAGTTTTTCGTTAATGAACAGTTGCGCTAGATACCTTGCCAATTGATTAGGAGATGGTGTGTTGGGATGGGTATTATTCGCCAGTATCCAGCGGCACCATCTTTGCCAAGCAGGTTTATATGTGTTGAGTGGGGAAGCTCGCCATCCTGACAGGAACAGTCTTTTCTCTTCCGCGTTCCAGGAATTTAAGATACTGTCCCCAGTCCCAATTTTCCACACTTCCATTTCCAGATCCTGAATCCTGGGTGGTGGATTGCCTGTTGATGTGTTGATTAGTACTGACACCAGGTTCGGTATTTGCATCGGAGGTACGAGTGATCGACGAATTAAGTCTGGACGCCAGAAGACCCTCTGCCACCTCGGGACCACGAGTAGGTAAGTTCCGGTCGCCCCGTTTAGGTGCCTCAGGATCCTCGGTATAAGGTTTGGCGGAGGAAATATCCGACCCACATTGTAGAGCCAGTGCCGACTGAAGGCGTTTTGAAAGATTGCGCATGAGTCTGTGGAGTCTCTGGACACGTAAGTTGAACTCATGTGTGCCATGGTGGATGCGAACAGGTCTATATCTGGTACTCCGAAATGATTGAAAATGGCCTTCGTTGCTGTTGGTAAGAGATGCCACTCTGGAGGGGATCTTCCTCTTGATAGGTGATCCGCGTCTCCGTATCTTCCCGGTAGGTACTGCGCTGTTAGCGAGATTTCCCATTGGTCTGCCAGAGTCAACAGATCTCGAGTAAGATTTAGGAGTGTTTTGGATCTGGTGCCTCCTTCCTTGCGGATGTAGGCGACTACTGTCGTGTTGTCTGATTGTACCAGAATTTCGGAGCCGGAAAGGTCGTGCGCTGTGCGTTGCAGGGTTGCAAAAACAGCGAACAACTCTTTTCGGTTGGAGTGCTACTTCTTTTGTTGAACGGTCCACTGTCCTGACAGCATCAAGTCGTCCAGAGTTGCTCCCCAAGCTAAGTCTGACGCATCTGTTGTCAAGAAATGTCCGAAGGTTTCCCTGTGGATGGAACTTGATTCGTTCGCATTCCCTATCCACCACTCTATTTCTTGTAAGCTGTCCTCGGTCATTTGTATGGACCCTCTTGGTGACAGGTGCTTCAGTGGCTTGCTCGCTATCTGCAATTGTCTGCAGTGGAGGCGACCATGAAGCTGGCAAAGTTTAGTCTTCCTAGGAGACTTTCCGCCAGTTTTAAGGACCATTTTCGAGAAGTCAGTATTGCTCGAAGTGAGTGGCACAATGCCTCTTGCTTCCGGTAAGAAAGACCTACTTGGTGACAGGTGCTTCAGTGGCCTGCTCGCTATCTGCAATTGTCTGCAGTGGAGGCGACCATGAAGCTGGCAAAGTTTAGTCTTCCTAGGAGACTTTCCGCCAGTTTTAAGGACCATTTTCGAGAAGTCAGTATTGCTCGAAGTGAGTGGCACAATGCCTCTTGCTTCCGGTAAGAAAGACCTACTTGGTGACAGGTGCTTCAGTGGCCTGCTCGCTATCTGCAATTGTCTGCAGTGGAGGCGACCATGAAGCTGGCAAAGTTTAGTCTTCCTGGGAGACTTTCCGCCAGTTTTAAGGACCCTTTTCGAGAAGTCAGTATTGCTCGAAGTGAGTGGCACAATGCCTCTTGCTTCCGGTAAGAAAGGAATTTGCAATTGTTGTGCGTGTCCCAAACGATTCCCAAGTACTCTAATTGTTGAGTGGGGAAGAGCACTGACTTCTGGAGATTTACATACCACCCCAGAGATTGTAGGATATCTACTGCTAGATGCGATTGCCGACAAAGATCGTCCTTGGATTGGCTCGCAAGGAGGAAGTCGTCGAGATAAACGATTGTCCGAATACCTCGTCGCCTCAGTAGTTGGGCTACCCAATTTGTAAGGGTTGCAAACATTCTGGGGGCAGATGAAAGGCCAAAGGGCAGACTTGTCATCTGAAGTAATTCTCCTCGATAGACCAGTCGCAAAAATCTCCAATGTTTCTGTGCACTTGGGGGAGATGAAAGAAGGCTTGCGATAGGTCTATTTTCGACAACCAATTGTTTGGCTGCAGAAACTCTGGCACTTTGTAGTGGCTATGAGTTTGAACGGAACCGGGTCCAGGAAGAAGTTTAACGATTTCAGGTTGAAAATCATTCTCGAGGAACGGTCCGATTTGGGTGTTAGGAACATTTTTGATAAGAAGCTGGGAGATGACTCCGCGGCCTCTATAACGCCGAATTCGGTCATTTCCTTTATTTGAGAGTCCATTTCGGGTGAAGGACTCGTCTGGTATAGCATTAAGGTCTTTTTGTGTGGTAATATCAGAGGGGGAATTGAGATGAAAGGTATTCTTACTCCGATTATCATCTTCAGGATGTGGTTTGGTGCTCCGAGTGACGTCCAAACCTGTAGGGAGGACTTCAAGCATCCTCTGCGAAATGGTTTCTTGTCATTTTCGTGGATGCCTCCGTCTGTCTCCTTTGAGATGTCCTGACCGTGTGTTATTCCCTGCCCTTTTTCCTCTTGAAGAGAAATTTGGAGCGTCTCTAAGGCCTCGATTGCTTTCCGCAGTGGGTCGTTGCTGCCCTCTAAAAAACTGATTCCTTTTCTGTACTGGAACGTGCGGTTTCGATGAGGTGCTGGGTTGAGGGCACTGGGTCTTCACTGACAATTTGTCGGTGGTCCCCACTCTAGAGAAAAAAGACGTGAGACTGTCTTTGCCAAACAAGTGTTCGGTACTCGGCGGGAATTTGTTTAACCCCTCTCACATGCTCTTCCTTAACATGCCCTAGCACAGCTTTCCTGCGGAACTGGAGGGCCTCTGTCCGCCTCCCCCATACCGTCTGGAGGATGTCTTCCGAGACTTTCTGGTATGGCGAGTCCAGAGCGAACAGCGTTTTGACCTTTTCGAAAAGGGCTTTCCTCGCCAAGGTCGTGTCGCTCCGGGCTCCCCAGTTGACCAAGGTCTGAAGCCCAGACTGGAACTCCTCTTTCTGGATGAGGAGGGCGTGGGACATGGCTGCAAACGACCGCTCGCCTGAATAGGGGAGCTTACGTCGCACTGGCGAAGTTCATCGTTCACTGCCAGGTCGACGAACGCCGGTTCTGCCAGGTACTTTTTCTGTACCTCGGCGTACCTTACTCCGGCCCAGTTTTCACTGTCGAAGTGCTGGAGCCTTTGGAGCGCTTCGACCCTGTTGCTCTTGGCCTTGGGGTGAGCTGGTTCTTCCACCGTTGTGGCGGCTTCCTGGAAGCTCAGCAGTAGCTCTTCCTGGGCCTCCTCATTCTCTTCCAGTCCCGAAGGTTGTTAGAGGAAGTTGCTGGAAGAGTTTCCTGCCGCCGATTCAACGAGATTTCCCATAGAACTGGCGGGCCAGTCACCGAAAACTGCGTTCATCAGCATCACGATGTGGGAAACCAGATAATCTATCCTTGGGTCCAAGACAACCCTCAGCCGTTTCTGACGCCGCGGCGGTGAACCTGATTCCGAAGTGTCGTATCCGCGTTTTAGTGACGCATCACCTGAATCCTGTGAGATTTCGTCGAGAGGTTGCCCTTTATTGTTATCACAACTCATAACATTGATTTTGATGTTATATAAAGTAAAAACTCCGTTAAAATAACGAAAAACGTTTTTCGTAAATATGACAGCGTGGCATAACCAACAAAAATACGTATGCGAACTTTTAACCACCACAATATCACCTGTTTTAGTTTTTAATTGTTCACAAGGACACAAGATGGTAAAATAACACTCTTTTAAATGTTTTTGCCCAGGAATATTGTCAATTCACTCAAATTTTCGAAGGTAAAATCAACTGACATGTGACCACAAGGGGAAAATGACGCTTTATGAAAAAATTGCGACCGGGTTATGGGGAAACTGGAAATAGGGAACAGGAAATGGGGAAAAAGCGACCATAGAGTAGAAAGTGCCTAAAGTGTAAAAAAGTGCAAATCAAAGACCCAGGAATAGACTAAAAAACCACATAAAAGGGGAAAAGTGATTGTTTCTCTCATAATATGGACTCCAGACATCTCTCAGAACACATAATATAAATATATTCAATCCTTTGAGTTTTATATAATAGAGAAGAGATCCTACAACATTTTTAAAGTATACTAAAACCAAATGGTACATACATATTTAAGCAAAAGTTATAGTAGTAAAGAAATGTTGTTGAAAATAAATAAAAATACACACAGAAGAGATTCAAAATCACGAACATAAACATGTTGAGAACATTTGGATTCGACACAAATTCCATACACAAAAAAAATACATCACAAACAGAAGAAAAGACAAACTAACATTTTATTATTGTTTGCTGAGGACCTTAGTCACATAGACTTGTGACATTTACACGCTGAGAAAAAAATCTTATATTGAAGTTTGTGCCGAAACCATTGATTACAAAATTGACCATTTTAAGCAAAAACTATTAATAACAGCAGGAAAATAGTAATAATTATAGAATTTAACAAGTTCTGTGATTTTATTTTAATTTTTTGGATCTTGTTTATCAAAAAAGGGCTAATCACAACTCATTGTATCACTTCTTCAGTAACATTGTTAATTTAAGAGATACACAACATTAGCATATTTTTTTGTAACAACCCAGCTTTATTACAGTATATCAATTTCAATATATCTTTTAACATTTTTAATTAAAATGACAATGAAATTTAACTTTAAGTGATGATAGAATGAATTTATTTTGTAATTGTTATATTATTTGAAATTTTACTCTGAATTCAAAAGAAACATTTACGCATTTGAAGATCATAATATTTTTGGTGACTAATAATATTAAAATATTAGTAATATTAAAGGTGACAATATAGGATTTTTATGGAAAAAAACATAGATTTAAGCTTTTAGTTCTATAAGATGGAAATAATTGCAATCATTACAAATAAGTTTAATAAGATGTGCATTTTTTTTTTATAAACTGGAAGTAAAAATATCTTTGATATTCACAAAATATATTCAATCTAAAGACACTAGCGTTTTCAAGTAATTATCACAGCGTATCAATATTTACAATTTTTTTAACAATAAAAGAAGATAGATAATTACTCAGTTTTCAGAGAGAACATGACTTGTGAATTGCACTAATCTTAACAAATTTATCGAAATAAATAACAGAAAGTTTTGACAATAACATTTGGAAAGTCCCATAAAAAAAATTTAATCAATCATTAAGTATCACACAAAAAGAAATATGACACTATGTTACTTTTTATGTTACTTTTCTCAATTTTCTTTTTTCGATCAAATCATCATTTCAATTTCACAGCATCTGGGGTGCTTTTTGGGAATTTCGATACCGCAAGGGAAAGAGACGGATGCATTGAAAGTAAGCATGTTCAAGGGTTCTCAGGTTTATTATTTGCATGAGCACACAGTTTGTAGAAAAGAATAACAATGGAGTGGCACAGGCTCTTGATAGTGCAGGTTAAAAATGTGTATGTCTGTAATTGCCAAAAATTCTATTCTCGGTTAAAGACAGATGGCGCTCTGTAGCTGCCAGTACACCTGTCAGAGCTCTGCTTGTTTTTATGTCTTTTTTTTGTGAAAAAGCGCTGCAAAGTGGGTGATTTCCTCTGAACCTTTGTGTGAACGCCTCACAACAGAACCAAGAACTCAAGCAACACCTCTGCGGCAGGTTGACCTGTGCTTGGAAGGTTGTTTACATCAAAGTGAAGTAATTTTTTCTTGTAGTTGATATCCAATATATATTAATTGACTTGATAGTTTGGTCGCACACATTATTTTTAAATTGCCATCGAGTTTTGTTATAGATTATAACATCTTTTTTCTTAAATTTTGTTTCAGTTGACATTTTGTGATCGGAATCACGAACCATAAAATGGAACATCACATTGTCAACCATGCAGGAAAAGACACCTCAAAGCAAACAGATCAGTACGACTAAACCAAAAAGAAAGAAGAACCATTTTATGGGACATCACAAATGCATCTATCAAAACCAGGGTATGGACACTATACAGGCATCGGTACATCCCTAATTTGAAGATTGAAAGCCTTAAACATGGTGGAATATAAACAGCTGATTGCTGTACCATACACTTCGCTATACTTTGCTGCTCTCTATCTTCTAATATACACAGTGATATACCGGTATTGAGTTACAGACCCTGGCCTAGACTGATATATATTATTACAATGAAAAAAAGGTTTATTCTCACAAAATATTACAGACCTTATAAAAAATAAAAGGGAAGCTCATAATCTCAGTTGAAAATCAAAGGGCATGTTGGATATACATTTTCTATCCTACCAGTATACTTAAATAGAATTTACAAGGAACAACTAATACTGTAGGACATACTTTTCTTATATTGGGTTTATCACTTGATCGTCAGTCTTTTCTCTTGTGGCCTTGTAGGCTTCTCGCTCCATGTCTGGATACTTGGTGGGTAGGTTTGGTGAATGCAGGTGGACCTTAGCATTGTACCTGAAAAAACATTGAATTGTATTTTTTTGTAATTTTCAAACAAGGTATGTAGGTGGTATATAGGTGTTAAAACTTGTATTGAATACAATAATAATACAAAGCGCCAATTCTCAAGCAAGACCCATTTTCTGTAAGGCTGGATGAACTTTTGGAGACTGGCCTGGTTTTCAAAGGTAAATGATTTTTTTAATCCAGCAAAGAGCATATTTGAAAATATATTTCTATTTTTTTTTTAGTGCTTCGCCGGGAATCAAACTCACAAAATTCAGAATACGAGTCCGAAGCCTTTACAACTAACTAGACTACAGACTGGTCTATCTATAATCTATAATCTATAATCTAAGTTGCAAGGATATATTCATTTAAAGCTCTCAGATGTATGCCCACAAACAAACACGTGTAGTTCACGCTTACAAATGCTGATTGTGTAATCTATAATAATCTATAATCTAAGTTGCAAGGATATATTCATTTAAAGCTCTCAGATGTATGCCCACAAACCAACAAGTGTAGTTCACGCTTACAAATGCTGAATGTGTACTTACGAATAAAATCCAAACCTCAAATGAACATAAGCCCCACAACTTTTGCCGACCTTCCCTGAAACAGGGGTGACATTGGCAAAGTGAACCATTTTTTACAGTATGGGTGGTCAGCCTCATACCAACCTATAAGTCAAGGAATATGAATAATAAATTACATTTAAATATAAAAAAGAACAAAACCTTACAAAGAAATCTATACAAAAAAAGTCAAAAATTTCCTATGCAAAAAATGTAGCAAATGAATACACCAACATTAGAAATCAACATTGCAGATTAGCCGCCACTTCCAAGTGTACTTACAAATAAAATCCAAACTCAAATGAACATAAGCCCTGCAACTCCTGCCGACATTCCCTGAAACAGGGGTGACATTGGCAAAGTGAACCATTTTTTACAGTATGGGTGGTCAGCCTCATACCAACCTATAAGTCAAGGAAGATTGTAAATTGTTAAAATGTTAACTGATTTTTTCATTTGACCTTAAATGTTATCTAAGGTACCTATTACCTAAATTGATCTATAAATCAATTAATAAATAAATGATGAATATAAATATAAGGAATATAAATGATGTGGTCTCTTGGCGATATTTGATTGCCTATGTGTCCCACGATCATAGTCTGTTACCTATGACCATACCGCTGAGCAAAAGTAGAAAATCTAATGTTGCTTATTCTTGCGTGGACCAATGGGTGCATGGACGTTTTTTGGCAGCCAATAAGATTGCTCGAACACTAGCGCCCTCTAGCAGGAGAGCAAAACTGTCAGCTAAGACAACTTATATTGTATTTTGGACCGGTTTGCGGTCTAGTGGTTAACCCTTTGGACTCATAATCGGAAGGTTGTGGGTCCGATTTCTAGCGAAGCACAAAAAATATGTCATTTATAATTTAAAATATGCTCTTCGCTGGGTTGACAAACTCATGTTCCTTTACCAAAGACCAGTCATCAGAAGGTTCATCCAGCTGTTCAGCAACTGGGTTTTGCTTGAGAATCGGCGCTTTTTATGCTACGACCAAGCTCGCAGAAGGCTCTTGAGGTGTCTATAATCTATAATCTATAATCTAAGTTGCAAGGATATATTCATTTAAAGCTCTCAGATGTATGCCCACAAACAAACACGTGTAGTTCGCGCTTACAAATGCTGATTGTGTTCTTACAAATAAAATCCAAACTCAAATGAACATAAGCCCTGCAACTCCTGCTGACATTCCCTGAAACAGGGGTGACATTGGCAAAGTGAACCATTTTTTACAGTATGGGGGGTCAGCCTCATACCAACCTATAAGTCAAGGAATAAGTGTGATTCACACAAAACCACTGCTCACCACATAAATTATCCTAATATTATTCTACACACTTTGCTTTCAAAAGTATATTTTTAAATGTTGTGTCCCGCTAATAATTGATCACATTTTTCCAATTTAATGTTTTTTTCTCCATTTTTTTTTTTGCTTCATTGTGATAATGACACCATACTAGCAGTTGAGTTTTCTTTGATTCCATCAATCTCTAGAATAAATTATTTTAAAAGATACTGTAATGGAGAAGCCAGTGATCTCCTTTTTTTGGTTGGTTTATTGAGTTGGAATTCTACCTTACCTGACCTTACTACAATCAGATAATACGCTTTTTTACAGATCACAAAATCAGCATATAAAATGAGGGAAGTTTTTTTTTATTTGTAAATATTATCACTCACCTTATTCCAGCTATATCCACTTCATATTCGCCAGACAAGATGTAATCATTATTGACAGAATGCGCAACCCCATTGTCATCAAAATTTTGCACAAAACCCAAGCACACCTGCAAAATTTTTAACATAAGTATTAATTATTGATATTCAGAATACTAATCTTTGCTCCAAACAAATTTTTTATTACTGATAGCCCAAAATAATTATAAAAATTATTAAATTATCTTTAAGCAAGAAAATAAATATATTCTAATCACATGCATTGATATTACTATTTTTTTTTCAAATACAAACATCAATTTTAGTTCTATCAATGAAACATAGGTAAAAAATATATTATATGACCGTAAATAGACATAAAAATATCAGTAAGAAATGTGCTATGCAGAAATTCTAGCAAATGGTACGTATTTATTTTCACAGGCAAGGCAGTCGCCTTATGCCAATGCGGGGTTTCCTTGCTCGGAAGAGCGCAGATTCTCATTTATTGTGAACTCTGAGTACATTTACTGGTATTACTATTTTTGATATTAAAATAAATATTGAAATGGTATATCATTTCTGAAAGCCTTGATGTGGATCGAACCCTCAGACATTGAATGCAACCGTTATACCAAGTGAGCTATCCACCGGAAAATGTAATGATGTGAAATCAAGCATTTTCTTTTGATAACTAACAAAATGTTAGTCCAATTTTTGAGGCAGCGATCTCCAAAAAAATGGGGGAAAAAATATATATACGGGAAAGAACTATAAAGAAAATAATAGGAAAAATGATAACCTGTTTTTTAAAAGTAAATCCATAGCTCGTGGTGGTGGTTTGGCCGCAGTATTTTCCATTTCTGTAAATGGGTTCACCTCCCCAGCTCCACAGTTCTGTTTCTGGATCGTGCTCGTTCAAAAGAAGCTGCACATATTGTCGCTTTATGCCTTCCTCTCTTTGTTTCAGCAGAGCTTCTTTACCAATGAAATTTTCTTTTTTCTAAAGAAAACAAGGATTAATATTTAAAAGAAACTATTTATTCAAAATCATTGTTAACAAATAAATTTTTACTCTGTAAGTGTGCACACATTTGAAAATACGATTTTTAAGGTTTTGTTTTTGAAATTATGTTATGAAAAAATCTTTATATTTTGTTAAAATAATATTGAATTAATAAATAATTGATTACTGTTTATTAAGACACTACAAAAATATACAAAAGTTTATCTGAAAGAATGGCACAATAAAATTATTTATATTTTAGTTTATGTAATCAATAAATATCCATCAGGGATTCAGTTTTTATTATTCAAATCTTTTCTTAGTCGAAAAAAAACAGAACAAAAAATCTCAGTAGGATTCATTTAGGAGTCTATTGTTTGAAATGATTAAAGTAATGAACTCAGCACAAAATTCAAAATTGCATTTTTTTGCAGGTCACAAGTCCTTAGCAACCAATAACATAATTTAAGTCTAGCTATCAAACCGGTCATATGAAGTCACATGTGTTTTTCCTATAGAATTTGTGTAGAGTCCATTCTCTGACTTGAGGATAATTGAGGTACATTTGATTATTAACTTAGAAGATCAAATAAAGCTTACGTTGAACTTGACTCGCCATGCACGGCCACATTCCAGGGGTGTAGTGAGGGTGTCCAGGTCCTGGCCCCAGAAGGCATAGAACTTCTCCACCCTGAGGGCTCTCATGGCGTAGTAGCCCACATGCCTGAGACCATACTTCTCTCCAGCTTCCAAGAGAGAAGAGTAAACATGGAGAGCAAACTGAAAAAAATATGGTATCAAACATTAGAAACACCAATATATTTTGCATTAAAATTTCCTCAGGAGACACCCTCTCTGCACAATGACTGAGGATGAACTCAAGTTCACCCAAGTGAACTCAAGAACCAATTCATCCTCAGTCTTCGTGCAGAGAGGGTGTCTCCTGAAGACGTTAGCTACGTCACTAACGAAACATCGAGAATAATGTAAGTTCTCTTATAACGGTTCGTCTAATATCCTATTAATAAATTTTAACTGTGTAGTTATTATTGTTGTAAATAATTAAATACTAACCTCATTAGGAATATACAGCACATATCCCAGCTCCCCAGTATGGGTGAGATTCAGGGTTCTAATTCCATTTGCTAGCCCCACATCCAGTTCCTTGTACGTGAAGAATGGGAAGTTCTGGGGGCTGAGGTCTGTGTCGGTCAGCTCGGAGAGGAGGACCCTGGTGAAGGGGCCCATGAGACAGATGGCCGTGTACATGGAGGTCACATCAGCCATGGTGACGGAGCCGTCTTGCGGGAGACGGCGGCCAATCCAGACCTTGCAGCGAGTCTGTTGGATTGTTGGTGCTATCATCATGTAACTGAAATAAAAAAATAAAAAAACAAAATAAAAACATACTTTTCTTCACTTGAGTTTTTACAATCTCCACAATGATTTTGATGCTGTAACCTTGACTAACGACTACTGGACTTTTCAACTTTCGACAATGTAACATTGTCATTTTTTGTTTTGGAGAGGTAATTTACGATAGAAACCCATTTGTCAGACTTGATAGCACTGGACTTCTACAAGCCTCATCTCTTCGTTTCCATTTTTGGTAACAATAAATATAATAATAATTTTTAGGATGTTTTATTTGGCGAGTGCTGTTTCTGTGTATCACATCTCAAAAGCCCTCTGTGCTATAGTAAGTGTCAATTCTCAAACAAGACCCAGTTGATGTAAGGCTGAATGGACCATGGGTGACCGGTCTTTGGTAAATATTTTTTTAACCCAGCAAAGAGCATATATTTGAAAATATAAATGATATATTTTTTGTGCTTAGCCAGGATTCAAACCCACAACTTTCCATTTACGAGTCTGAAGGATGACCTTGCATGTGGTAGTCACCGTTGGATGGATCTGACACAGCACTAGAAGATGAGGAAATTTGTAAACTTACTGATTTTCTGCTAGTCTTGTCAACGAGCAATCATTCTCGTATCCTCCATAGTCATTTTGCATTCCCGTGTGAATCACACTACCAATGGGCACGTCCACATCATTGGAACAAAGATACTGCAGAGCACTGACAACCTCTGTGCCTTTTGACTGAAAAAAACAATAAAATATTGTAAAAAACAGTAAGAAAAATTTAACTTTAAAACATTCAAAAGCTCAAATACCTCACAACATTTAGAAACTTAAGGTACATAAATTTTAAAAACAATTTAAAATTCAAATAAAACATTTTGTCGCATTGTGCAGTTTAAAAAATATGGAAAAGAAATACAAGACATATGGATCATTCAATCCCCACCAAGCGTGTCAGAAATGATTTCCTGTTTTGGTGTTTATTTCAAACCAAAATCAAAATACAGGCAAGGTTTACTCAGCCTTCACAAGAAATGAGAACCTACCCCATTGGGAGGTGAGAAACCCCCACTTGAAGTGAAGGGGTTGACACAAGGCCAGCCCCTTACATGTGAATATAAATAGGTTTGACTTGCAACATGTGATTCCTTTGGGGACAATGCAACCAGAAAGTGAACTATATGTTCAGCTTAGTTATTTATTAAATATGAACCCATATGAAACATGAACATTTAAAAAAATGGCATGTCTTTTTAGGATTATTTTAGGATTGTCAGTAAGCAAAAAGTACAACAAAAAAGGTTGATAGAAAGACTTGCTTACCAGTTTGAAGATATAAGATGATTATTTCCAGAAAAAGTAAAAGAGAATAAAGAAAGTATAAATGAATATAAAAGTAAATTTCATGTCAGATAAAGCAACTGATGGTTTGGCTTACCCATAGATCAACTTTGGTGAATGAAGAATAGTCACAGAGGCCGACTGACTCTCTGCACGCTTGATACTCTTTTGCCACAAAATCAAACCAAGGAGGTTTCCCAAAGGTCATTGTTGAGGCTATGCGAAAAGGTCGAGATCCATCAGGGTTCCTGTCAGCTGATAAACACAGACACGTTAAAGAAATAAAAATAGCTTTTGTACATCGCTAAGAATTTCCAACCCACAATGCAGCAAAAAAGAGAAATAAAAAGAAGAAAATTATTTTTAGTGTTAATCTATTTAGACAGTGAAAGTCCATTTTTAATTATTTAAAAATTCAAATGGATAAAACATAGTTTTAATTCACTTATTTATTTCTTTTTTTGTGCTCTGAAAAAAAATGTTTTGAAAACTATTTTTATAAATACATTTGTTACCATTCTGCTCCTGACGATGCATCATTAGGCTAAAATGTTCGAGCACAAAAAAAGAAATAAGTAAGTGAATTAAAACTATGTTTTATCCATTTGAATTTTTAAATAATAAAGAAGAAAATAAGGTTGACTAATCCCTCCCCTAGTGCTTGTTTGGCATTCTTTCTATCTCGATTTACCCAATTTACCCGATAATATTGAGGGTTGAATTTAATAAATCCCTTGGAATTTCCTATCCAATTCTGTTTCAGGTAACCACTTCAAAAAGGATTTGTATCAACACAATGAGGTCTGCATGTGAGCATTGACAGAATTGTATCACCCAGCCGGGTTGTTAGGAAAAATTCATGCAAATATTTTGTTATTAGTTGCTAAGGACCACAGACATATATACAAGACTGATATAGATAGACCACCCATACTGTAACAAAATGGTTCACTTTGCCAATGTCACCCCTGCTTCAGGGAAGGTCGGCAAGAGTTGCAGGGCTTATGTTCATTTGAGAGTTGGGTTTTTTATATTGTAGGTCCACATTCAGCATGTGTAAGCGCAAAATTATGCATGTCTGCTTGTGGGAATGCATTTAATATGAATCTCAAATGATGCATATCTTTGCAGCTTAGATTTAGATATACAAGACTGACGTTTTCTCACCAAGAAAAAAGTCCACATTCAAAAATGTTCCGACTTAATTGATAAGGAAAACTATGCAACAAACACTATTGACCAAATGAAAATTGGCACTTACTATTGTCTTTATCAAACCAATTTGGCCGTTCATATCCCATAACTTGTCCAAACACTGCTCCAGCTTCCTTCAAAACAGTGTAAATGGGAGACATTCTTAAGTTCCTTCCAGTTTGATATTCTTGGCATGGATAATGAAGACGGCAATGCATACCTGAAATCAAAGGTGTATTTATTTTTACAAACAAATAGTGTTAAGTGAATTAATTCATGATTTGTGATACCAAATTTTGCACTAAAAAATATATATATATTTCACTGAATTTTGTAATACCAACAGTTTATAATAATCATGGAAATGTTCCTGGACTTATAGGTTGGTATGCGGCTGACCACCCATACTGTAAATTTTTTTTTTTTAAAAATGGTTCACTTTGCCAATGTCACCCCTGTTTCAGGGAAGGACGGCAAGAGTTGCAGGGCTTATGTTCATTTGAGATTGGGTTTTTATATTGTAGGTCCACATGCGGTTAGCGCGAAATTATACATGTCTGCTTGTGGGAATGCATTTAATATAAATCTTAAATGATATATATCTTTGCAGCTTAGATTAGATTAGATGGAAAGATATAATGCAAACAAATTTACCAGGAACTTCTCGCACTCTGTCTCGCAAAAACTTTTGATTGTTATGCAGGCCAAGGAATCTTGAGACATCCAGTTCATACATGTCAAATGGAGTTATTCCTTCAACAATCATATCAGCAGTTGCTTGTCCCACTCCTCCAGCTGCAGAAATCCCAATGGTCTTCATGCCAGCGGCAACAAGGTAATTTGTCATCTGGAATAAAGCAAAAAAACATAAGCACTCACTAAACAAGTCCATTATATAAGGGTCGTAGAGAACAAAAGGTAAACACAAAATAAATACATGAAAATGGTGAGAAAATGATTCCCTAATTTTTAATATATTTATCTTTTTTTTTTTTTAATCCTAGATTGTCACTTTAAGTTGTAAACAACTCATATAATTGGATTGTTTTCTCTTCTTCTTCGAAGCCATTTACTGCCTCCAACCACCTAAAGGCAGGATCATGCTATTCCAACTAATCGTTCTAAGCATACGAAAGGTGCTGATATTTGAAACAACAAACTATATGCCTGAAATGCATACCATAGTGAGCTCTCGACTAAAGTTATGTGAATGTACAAGCATTGGTTAACATGCTAACATTATATCTTTATGCATAAATCAGAGATGTATTTTATTTATTTTTTCTTCGATTGGAGTCATATTCAACAACTTTGGTATGCCTGTTAATTGTAACAATATCAAGAATGTTTTACACTTTTGTTTTGGATTTATTCACTTCCAGTAAGCGGTTTAGGAAAAGCAACCAATCTTACCAAACAGTTTCAAAGAATTTCCTTTGTAGTGTTGCGGAGATGAATGTAGTGACGCCATTAGAGAGGACATGTTTAAAAACTGCAAATCGATTTGTAATTCAAATGGGATCTTTGAAATTCAATTTCACCCTTATATAATGTGGAGTAGATGGGTTCTTATTTATGTATAGATAACGGTAAGCAGATGAAAAGGCCACCACATCGCTTTGATAGCCAGCCAGATAGGAAGCGATACGTCCTTGAATAAAACATGGTCATATAAATATGTTTTTTTCTGTTTTTTAGATTTTACCTCTGGCGCTTGTCCTATGATCCATTTACAATCAGGAGAAAATGCTTCGGGCCCATTGCACAACTTATCCAAAACAGCGTCGTTCAATGCGGGCATCCTACGCAGTATCTGCTCTAATAGAATGTGGAAGTGATCCCAGTCCTCTGGCAGATACCTGTCGTTGCTCTTGGCTGAAAAAAACAAAGATATCTCAAATAAAACCAAGGCTAACAACTTACGGAGCTATTCTGACATTTTAGTCATCTTGGATTGACAGGTCTTCATACAAATGCATCATTAGTTTGTCAAAGCGTGGGCTCAACGGAGGACTAAAATGTCTAAAAATAGCACCGTTAATGCTTAAATTTGCCTCATATGAATTTGATTTGCACTAAAATTGCCAGTGTTTCAAAATATGATTTTTTGTCAAGTTTAAATATGCCAATTGCTTTATTCACTAATCTATTGAACCAAACTGCATTCAAAAATATTTGAACAAGGTACACCATTTATGATGTCAAACAGGGTTATTCACAACATATTTGGTCCATAGCTGAAACATGGATCATAGTTTTTTTGTATGGAAAATTCTCATTAGTTAGCGGTAGAGCCATGGATTTGCTGGGTGTGAATAAAACAGAAAGTGTTTTTCTTTTCTTTGTGCGGTTAGGCTTTCATGGTAGGCAGTCTTGTTTTCTGAAATCTTTTGCCGCGCTGGTAGTTTTGCAGATGGAATAAAAATAGTTAAATTTATTCATATTAATGAAATGCCCATCGAAAGCGTGGCCGAAACTACCAACACCTATGAACCACGACAACAGTGAATCTCGGAAAAAAAACTCATATTATTTTAGATTTAACAATTTCCAGATTTTTCAATATTACTTTTGTTTGGTGAACTGTACAGAAAACTTTTCAAATTCCCAGGGGTGGAAGTCTCGACGAAGGTTGGTAGACCTTACCGAACGTATTTGAAAATAAGAAGGAATTAAACATGGCGGTTCCTGATCGTTGTTTCATACAAAATGGAACAGCTGTTGTTCCGCCACCATGTTTTATTTTGTCCTATCTTCAAATAGATACGGTAAGATCTACAGACGATTATCGAGATATCCATCCCAGCACTGGTATAGGAAAGAAGAAGATTTGACTTGGACATAAGATCTTAAATACCTGGTGTCTTGTCTCCTTCGTAAACAGGTTTAGCAACTGGTTCAAAGCCTCCAGCTAAGATTTTTCCTCCATTTTCTCTAAAATATATGTGACCGTCTGGATCTCGTACAACTAAAACATCAAGTTAATACATGGTTTATTCTTAAGCATCAATTATAGAATATTTTATGAATCTAGTATTATTCATGTAAGAATTGAAATACAAAGGATAATGTTTTGAGATTTTTTTACCATTTTTCTATGTCAAATATCAGGCTATATAAATTTTATTTTCTCCTCAAACACTTTATTCATCATATTTTTTAGTGTTGATCTGTTAACACAGTGAAACTTACTTACTTTATTCATCAGATTAAACACTAAACTATACTATTCTACATATTAACAGATGGACAAGCTGTTTCGTACTGTCTGAGACCTAGCAATTTTCTACCAAGTGTTATTCAATATTGAGGGAAATTTAAGGTTTCTTGACAGGAAATAGAAGATTTCATTCTAACAAGACAAGTGGAGATGATGTAAAGAAAAATGTACTTCATATTTGAGAAGACATACCTGGAGTCATTGGATCAATCCCTTCAATGGGTTTTGTATGAAGATAGTAATGCTCTGTAGCGTGGAGTGGAACCTTGATGTGTGGAGTAGAAAGCTGTCCAATGCGTCTCGCCCAGAACCCGCCACAATTGACAAAATAATCACATTCTATATCCCCTTGGCTAGTTTGCACCATGCTCACTTTGCCATTCTTACTCTTCACTCCAAGGACGGCACAATTCTCCATTACGTTGAGGCCTGAAAATAAAAATTCAAACATAGGAAAATTGAGGCAAGCCCAGAGTCGGTTAAATCCTTGCAGTGTTATTCACACAGAACAAATCTATAGCTCAACCACCACCAAGAAAAAATTATGATCCATGGATCAGCTTGTCATGGATCAAATGTGTTGTGAACAGCCCTGTTTAAGTCTAAACGAATGAATAGTTAAAATATAAATATTTAAAAATATAAATGGTAAAACATTGTTTTAATTCACTTTATTCTTTTTGTTTATGCTCAAATATTTTAGATGCCTCATTAGGCGAAAATATTCGAGCATAAACAAAAATAATAAAGTGAATTAAAACAATGTTTTACCATTTATATTTTTAAATATTTATAAAAATGGACTTTCACTGTGTTAACAGATCAACACTAAAAAATAGGATAGTTAAAAGTTTTGTATGAAACACAAACACCATATGGGAAATAGCATCGTAGTTCCCTGACTTTAAGTTGATTTTAGGTTAACCACCCGTTCTGTAAAAAAAATCCGCAGCGCTTGAGCAAAATGGAAAACAGCTGATTTTTGTTGTAATGAAGTGGACCAATGAGCACACTGCATTGTGTGACAGCCAATAAGCTTGCTCAAGCGCTGCCTTGTTGAAAAAAACTAGCGCCGTTAAGCAGAGGGACAGATGGGTAATCAACCAAAACTGTCAAACTGTGTAAACACCTCATTTTTTATCCACCTTTTTTATGGATGCATATGCAGGATGCGTAAGCGAGTACTTAATGTGTTTGGTTATTAGCATGCATTACATGTTTATATATCTAAGCAAGTAAAATCATAGTTGTTCTTGGGAGAGTTCAAAATTTCTTTATACTATTCATCGCAATTTTATTAAGTGAATAACACACAACACTTATTTTTAATGAACTAAACAAGATTTGGGTGCAAATAGACACATAAAAAAAGCTTCATATGGCGATGAGTTGAAGTATTACCCAAGTATGGCAGACTTCTTTAGAGCTTCCTAATAGTATGCTAGTATTCTAGTTTAAAAATAATTTTGATTGTATGATTGTATATTCACAAAAGAAAAGCACTGCAAAAAACCTAACCTTAGCAATATTCAAGCACCTGTGAATTTCCCATGCAAAAAAGTTCTGGAATACGCCTGCAAATTTTATTTTATGCAACAAACGATCAATCATATGAAAATTTAAAATGGTGATGAAATTGTAATTGAACTAACAATGCCCTAAATTCTCCTGTTATACATTTCGCTAGAAAGTATAATGTCTCATTAAATTATTAGATTTTTTCAATGCGGAAAATCTACCTTCAAATCCTGTGCAATAAGTCTATTTATTCTTATATTTTTTAGGGTGGATTTATTAACACAGTGAAAGTCCATTTTTAATTATTTAAAAAATTCAAATGGAAACAAAGTTTTAATTCACTTATTTATTTCTTTTTTGCTCGAATATTTTCCCCTAATGAGGCATCTTCGGGAGCAGAATAGTTACAAATATATTTTTATAAAATAATTTATTAATCTATTTATTCTTTGTTGAAATTATTAATTTTGTAAATATCAGAGCTATGGTTTTACTTGTTGTTTTATCTATCCATGTATATATTGTTTGATTGTAATACTGTAGATATTATGAATAAAGTAAATTAAATAAATACAACCAAAGATTTTGGGTTAAATTTTGCAATATTTAGAAAAAAAAATCATAAGAAATTAACAATGGATTTTTTTTTGATGCAAAGTAAAATATAATTATTTTACTTATTGATATCAGAAATCTCATTCTTGATTATTAAACATTTCGCACGTTTAATAATAAAGAGAAATAACTCGAAAATTGGGAAAATCAAGATTTTGTAATAAAACGCAAGAACAATGCGAGAAGAATAGGTAGAATGCGACAGCCGTTCAATTTGGACGAATATGACCCAGATAAAACATCGGCCGCCTTTTTCATCCCATACAAGTTGTACTGGTTGTCTGAACTTCAAACGTGATTTCCCAACATTAATGTTTTTTGAGTTATTGCTCTTTATTATTAAACGTGCGATTTGTTCATACGTAATGAAACTTAGAATGCTACTTAACAAATAAACTATAATATAGTATTTATTATGGCTAGCTTAAGCAAGATATGGCTGCAGTTAATAGGTAGCAACTCTTATAATCTACTCTGATGAAAATAAGTGGTACTTTTGAGATAACACAGTTATATAATAAAACTAAAGTACCAATCAAGTTCTTCATCACAGTCTTATTGTTCACAGGAATCATGAATAAGGCTAACAATAAACAGCATGCTATCATAAAACTACGAAGGAGTCGCATGTGGTGATTCATAACCTATTTATTTTTACTGGTAATGGGGCCGCCCTCACACCAACCGCTTCAGTTGAAGTGAGGGTTCTCCAGCTCCCGAGGAGGTTGTTTTTCATTTATTGTGAAGGTTGAGTAAACTTAGCCGGTTTTTATTTTGGGTTTGAAATAAACACCGAAACGAGAAATCATTCCTGATACCGTTAATGGGAATCGAACCCAGGTTTTCTCGGCAAGATTCGACAAAAATTTAAAAGAAATGTATCATTTACGCAGCACTACCTTTCTTACATTGTAATAAAGAATAATTAAACTCTAGTTAAAAATTTCTTAAACTAAGTAAATATGTTCACAAACACATTATTACAATCATTTCTTAGATCAATGTTTAAATTACGCAACAATTAAATTTAAAAAACTTGCAATATTCATTCATTGGATTAAAGTACCTACAACTAAAGTTATGGCACCACATTTTAGGTAAGGAAAAGACAGGTATTTTTCTTTCTTTTTGTAGAAGCAGTTTGTATTGTCTTGTCTCTTACCCTGCTTGGCGGCTTCGTTGATCAAGGTTACACACATAAGGTATGAATCTCCAACGCCATCTTCAGGAATCCACAGCCCTCCGATGATGTCATCAACACTTATGAGAGGACAAAGTTCTTTGCATTTTTGCGGCGTTACCAATTCACAATTTATATTCCACGACCTGAAAGAGAAATTATATGGAACATCAGTTACTGTCAATAATCTATATATAATCAGAGCTGCAAAGATATATTACATTTAAGATTCATATCAAATCCCATAAGCAGACACGTATAAGTTTGCGCTTACACATGCCGCATGTGGGCCTACAATATAACAAACCCAAATCTCAAATAAATGTAAGCACTGAAACTCTTGCTGACCTTCCCCGAAACAGGGCAAAGTGAACCATTTTTTACAGTATGGGTGGTCTACCTCATACAAACCTATTAGTCAAGGAACTTATGATATGATGTCACCATTGGCCAAAAGAACCATTTTTTTACAGAATATGTGGTCAGCCTTATACCAACCTTTAAGTCAAGGAACTGTGTAACAGGAAAATTAGAAAATTTAGATACCTTCTATGGCTTGTTAGAACAAAGACAATATCTTAATAGGTTAGGAAAGAGGTGAGTTAACTCCTTCAAGTGATAATATCCTGGTTGGTTTATGCTTGGACGCAGATGCACCAACAAGTTACATTTCTGGCCTGTTTGAACAATTTTTGTAAATGTTTCATCCCCCCAATGCTTATCTACAATTTGATTCAAAGATGACCTTTCAATGAAATTGTCTCAAGAATCACCTTCTATACAATCTGAGCTAAGAAAAAAACATAGAACACAATAATGTGAGAGTTGTTTTAAATATTTTTCCATTTCCAAATATCAATTTCCAGTTTTCATAAGACAGATTGGTCCAGTACACATACAAACATTGCTCAAGTGAAATTACCTCTGATGGACGAAAGACAATCAACCACTAAAGGGACGATTTGTTAGGCTAAAACTGAAGATTCAAAGGTTTAAAATAATATGAGGTTTTAAAAGCATTGGCTTCTACAATATTTGATGACATTGTAGAAAAACGAACATTTTTCAGCTCAAATTGAACACTGGATTTTTTGGTTACAAACAAAAACACATTTTTCTCTTTTAATAGTAGCAATATGAACTTAAATCTTCACATACACTGATTGTGCCTTCATTCTCCTATAAAGTGTCAGCCTGTCTTTGTGTCGGGCTAGAAGTAAAGATCCACACTGCTTCCAGCCAGTAGGCAATCCTTTGGCTTCTAATTCTCTCCATAAAGCCACTGACGATTGAGCCAATTTGACCTGAGATAAGGTCGGCTTGAACATTCCAACAAGTCCAGAAGAATGACCAGTTGTTCCACTCCCAATTCTGAAAACAAAAGGTCAATAATAGTTTACAATTTCATCTACAAAATCTAGTCTTATTTTATACCTATGCGGCCTTATTCATAAGATAAACCTTAACCTAGAATTACACCCATATTAAAAATAAACCATAAAACGGCAACACTACGGTCGACCGTATCGTGCAGCAGTCGCCTGGAGTTTCACCGAAGAGAAAAAGACAGTTTTTGGAGAGCGAGCCTTCAAGGTGGCTGCTCCAACTGCATAGAACGGCCTTCCAGAAGACCTGTTTTGTTTTGTTTTGAAAATATTGTAGAGAATATTTTAGTATGGGAAAACTGACATGAAACTTGTTTAAAAGTATAAACTTTAGTATGAAGAAGTATGCAATTTTATAAATTAAGAACTTAATTTTGTGTAAATACAGTTGTTGATTTTGTTTTATTTTTTCTCATCATGTTCTCAAATTTATTTCTGAGAAATAAATGTCACTGCACCCAATTTTTTTATCAATAGCACATCAATTAGTATGACAGTTTGTAGTGAATAACGCGGCAAGTCCGCAAAGTAAATGAAATCATGAAAAGCAAAGCTTGACAGTTTCATACAAGCAACTAGCAATTCTATGTGAATTGAAGCTTATCAGGGGAAGACCTGGGTGAAGAGAAAACACCAATTAAATAAGGAATAAGTAAGAAACATTTAAGCAATGGTTTGTAGATAAATGAGATTTAAATTGACCTGTAACTAAGAATGTGATACTGGCGGTACACAATGGAATATTGCGATCGACTTTGATGTAAATAATATAATGAGACGTGGATGGTGAATGAAGCGAAATGGGAATATGTATGTTAGAAATGACTTTCGTGGAGGAATGACTGGTAAGATTCAGAATTATAAAGTCTGAAATGAATAGGTTATGAATGAATGCTGTATAAAAGAGAATATTAGAGTGAAAGTACAATAAGATGGTATGGTAATTTAAGTAGAAAGAACAACAATAAACGACTGACAAAAATAGTTTAAGAAAATAAGAAAATATCAAACATTCAAAACCAAACATTAACATTATTGACCACATAAGCGAGATTGCAAATGAATAGAATCCGCAGAGTGGAAAAATACGAAAGTGTATGCACAAAGAGAGTGACGAATGTTGAGACGCATTTGTGGAGGTACTGGCTACCCTTAGCGGAATGGCAGCTAGATACAAAAGCAGTCAACTGACCTGTCTTGCTCGATAAGAAGCGTATGTTGCCCCCATCCTCTCTTTGCCAGATGGTAGGCCACAGCAGCTCCCATGATTCCTCCGCCACATATGACAACCCGGACATTCTTAGGCAGGGAATTCAAGGAATCAACGTGACGGTCCACTTCATAAGTCACATCCTGATGGTTTTCTCTTCTTGGATAAAAGGTGCAAGCGCGAAAGCAAACCCGCTTGGGTATGGATCTGGTCAACTGCAGCATCGTGTGAGGACTGCAGATATCACGCCATAGCAACCGATCAAACTGTTACTCGTCGTTAATAGTTTCCAATTGAGGCGATATTATATTTTTAAAGTGTCCCCGATAAATCAACATCTGACACATTTGACAGCAACGAGATTTCGTGCAAACTTTTTCGTTGACAGTTGTGTGGCTGTTGAAGGTGGAAACCATAGACAAACGTTGTATTTGAATAAAATGCATGGTAGGTATAAATTATAAAATTAAAAAATATTTTGAGAGTAGGCCTACATATAAAAAGACATCCATAAGTACATTTTATTTATTTATTGATAACTTTAAAGAATTTGCATTACAATTGCAATAAATAACATATTTTGTGATACTTTCATTCTTGTTGTTTTTTATTTATTATTTCTATATTTTTTTATAACTAGGGATAAAACGAAGTGTTATAATATAATTTGGCCGTTTATTTTACACCAAAATGATTTTTTTAGGAACAAAAACTTTTTATCTACCATGTACAGCTGTTAACTTAATACTTTTATTTTATTTCATCATCACTTTTTCGTACGCCACAAAAATAATTTTTAGAAAGCAGCTTTTTCTTTTTTTTTGTCGATGCTGTACAAATCAGTTTTTTTTTTTGCTTTTTCATACGAAGTCCCGAAAGGGTATCATATTAATGAATGTTTCCTAAAAGGGAAATTTATCATTTTTTTTCCTTGTTGACTGAAATTCCTTTTTATTTGCATCTCATAAAACTTCTTGAATTTTATTTTATACGTTATTTTAAGAAAGTTATTTATGATCAAAAACTGAAGTATGAATTTATGCGCTAAAACGCTTTTTGGGTTTATTTTTTAATGGGATGTCATTTTCTTTATTCATTTTACAGTCATCGATGTGGGTACAAGAAAATGACGTCACGGGGGCTATAAATTCCGTTGACTGATCGCCTATCCGTTTCGAAACCGGTCAAAATTTTAAAATATTTATTTATGGCACTGCCTAGTCTAAATCTAAATCTTAATCTAAGCTGCAAAGATATATATCATTTGAGATTCATATTAAATGCATTCCCACAAGCAGACACGCATAATTTCGCGCTCACACATGGCGCATGTGGACCTACAATATAAAAAAAAAACAATCTCAAATGAACATAAGCCCTGCAACTCTTGCCGACCTTCCCTGAAACAGGGGTGACATTGGCAAAGTGAACATTGGCAACCTAAAGCACAAAATATGTACGCCAAAACAGATAAGGATGCATCCAAGCGTATGAAAAAAAAAAAAGATCAGCGTTCTTAGACAAATTTAAAATACTAACTAACTGAAGATATAAAGCTTACCACTGACAAACTGTGTTTCTCTGAACGACCTATTTGACTATATTTCTAGCTAGTATATGGAGCACGTTACACCCTAGTTACACCCCTTTTTATGATGATAGGTGACTACAAATTTATATCCTCCGTGGGATAATAAATAACAATAATTGGACACCGGAAAGTATGACACGGTCACCTCTAGAGGCTGAAGACTAGAACCATACCTAATATAATAATAACGAGGCTTCACAGTGAATATATTTTTATTAAAAATAACTGCATTGAGATTGGGTTTTTATATTGTAGGTCCACATGCGGCATGTGTTAGCGCGAAATTATACATATCTGCTTGTGGGAATGCATTTAATATAAATCTTAAATGATATATATCTTTGCAGCTTAGATTAGATTAGATTAGATTAGATTCATTATTTTACTGTGAAAATTCATGATAAATAAGAAAAAAAAAATCTTTCTATTTTCATGATTTTTTTGTCTTTCTTTAAGTATTTTTAAAAGGTCTTAGGCAACCATTTTTTCCAAGCTACCCGGCTGATCTAGGATGTACCTAGTTGATTTTCTTTCTCTTTTGTGCCGACTCCATTTGCTAAATTTCCTGCTCGTATATCAATATCTTAAAGGAAAAACTGAATAAATGACGTATAAAGCTAGCATGGGTTTCTCAAATAAATGTACATTTTTCCTATTTTCTATGAGAGAAACAACTATAAAAGTGTGAAAATCCTGTAGTTTAGACGTTTCTCATGAACACTTTTTCATAATGAGTTCACTTACTTTGAGAAGTTAATCCAATAAACAATTTTATCCACGATTTTTTAAATCAGTGAATCAGCATTTGTTCAGTAATACCTTTGAGGTGGCGATATTGTAAATGGTAACTACGAAATAATTTTACACAACTGAATGCTAATTAGCAAATATCTGTAACAATTAATGAGTGAAATAATGAAGATCAGTATAATTCTTTTGCCGTATAATCTATATTGCTTGCATAACTAAATATATACTGTTACTGCGCCCTTGTTTGTATTGCTAATTTTGCCTTCACTATTGACGCTATGTATTTAGGTAGTTAGGTACTACCCTCCCATAACACACCTAGAAACTATGGTAACAATAGTAGGAACTCACTTCATACCTTCGCATTCCGATGGACTCAACACAAATATTAAAATAAGTTTTTTCGACGTCAAACGTTACAGGTTAATGTGGATGGGGGAATTCTGTGGGTTCCTTGACTAATAGGTTGGTATAAGGCTGACCACCAATAATATAAAAAATGATTCACTTAGCCAATGTCACCCTGTTTCAGGGAAGGTCGGCAAAAATTGCAGGGTGTATGTTCATTTGAGGTTTGGGTTTTTATGTTGTAATTCCACATGCGGCATGTGAAAGTGCGAACTAATACGTGTCTACTAATGGAAATGCATGTAATATGAATCTCAAATGTAATATATCCTTGCAACTCGGATTATTGATTAAAGATAGTGACTATGTGGGTCCTTTGTGTTAGGTCACATTTTTTTGCCTTTGGAATTTGTGTCGAGTTATCAGATGCAATTTGATAGCATGCATGCAACAGCTAATGCATAATATGAAAAAACATAATATGTATATATCACATTTCTTGAAGTGCTCATTTTTCTGCTGAGTAGAGAAATGCTGTCTAAAGAAGGATGAAAAAATGACGTGCAAAAAATATGATGACAGAATTAAAAATAAATAAAGAGTGCAGATATAATTATCATCTATATGTATTTTGATGGGCATTATTAAAATTTAAACATGTTTCCATTCATTTTTTAACAAAAGAAAAACCGATTCTAATGCTAACGTTCACAGTTCAAAACCCAAATACGCTTCAGGTTTTAGCCATAAGTTTGAATACAATCGATGACTGAAATATACCTTTCAAAATCTAAAGGTAAATCGTTTTTGAAATCAGGTGAAGTATGACAGGAAAAACACTGAAAGATAGAGTGAGAAACGAATGGGTTCTGAATGAATGCGGAGTAAAAGAAAGCGTGAAAGTGAAAGTTCAAAGAAGTGTGATGCGATGGTTTGGACATATTGAAAGGATGAATGAAGACCGACTGACAAAAAGAGTGTATAAAGGGAATGTAATAGGTAAGCGTGGAAGGGGAAGACCTAGAAAAGAATGGATTGATCAGATAAGTGAGATTGCGAATGAATGGAATTTACAGAGTGGAAACAAGAGCAAATCGAGCTGTATCATTTTAAGTACACATTAAATGCAGAAAATATATTCATCCGAATTGATGGAATGTTTTGCGGGTGTTGCGTAATTCATTTAAAATTCAAATCGATATTTTGTTAGGTTACAAAATGATAAATAAATTGCGAGATTTTTACTTTGCGCTCTCTTTAGAAGCGTTTTCTATTAGGCATTAGAGCATGCATGAAAAGAGTGATGAAATTAGATGAGATGAAAGAAGTATGCAGGGACAGAGTCAAGTGGAGGCACTTATGTGGAGGTACTGGCCACCCCTAAAGGAATGGCGGCAGGATACAAGACAAGACAAGTGTACTACCTTGTAAACAAAACTCTACGAGGAACTAAAATTTCGTACAAAACAATCAAAGACCTAGGTGACCTAGGATATTTTCCAACAATGAGAAAATTACATTTTCTTTTCCCGTGTTTCCATATTTTTATATTATTTTCCACAAAAATGCTAGATAGCCATTTTCGATTCTACACGATTCAATTTTTGGAATATTCATTTCGATTTCAGGAAGAATGCACCAAATGAGGTTCGAACATTTGAGGAAAACAAAAAATTTAAATATTTTTTAGGGTTTGGTAGTTTACACAGTGAAAGTCCATTGTATATTAATTAAATAAAACACAGTTTCAATTCACTTTTATATTCTTTAAATTTGTCTAACGTTTTCGCCTACAAGGCATCATCAGGACCTAATGTCGTCCTGATGATGCCTTGTAGGCGAAAACGTCAGACAAATTTAAAGAATATAAAAGTGAGTTGAAACTGTGTTTTATTTAATTAATATTAATAAAAAATTGTAACGTTGCACGGCCGGATTGTTTGGGTACAGAAATTCATTTTTTTTTATCATTTGCTAAGAACCCTAGTAACATAGACGTGTGAAGTTTTCCCGACGAGAAAAAAAATGGAGCACCTGCGCTAAAACGTTCCGATTTTATTCTACTTACATATTATTTAGTGAAAAATTAGGTTTTTGTTCCATTATGATAAGATTTTAATTTGAACGAAAATCATCGATGTGCAAAAAATAAACATGCTGAAAGAATTAATGACGTAAAAAAATAATTCATTTTTCAATGCGAAGAGAATCGACGAGAAAATAGTTCGACTCCAATGTTGATTCGAATTCACCCGCAACTTTTAATTAAAATCGTTGCTCAGGTTGTGCACTAGTTGTGTGTTGCTCCTTTGAGCTTAGTACTGTGGGGCTTGTGTAATGTCGACGGTTAAAAGGAAGTAGGGCATAGGTAAGCGACGCGACGTTTCGGTCAAAAATGAGTTATGAATGCTATCCTAATTAATTTTTTTCGCTCTTTCTAATGCGCTAACTCCCATAGCTCTACGATGATTTTTTGTTGTTGTTTATGCCCAAGCGAACAACTGCGTTTTCGAAGTATGGTTTTAATATAACCGACAAGATGTTGGTACTAAAGGCGCATGTGACATAAAAAAATCGTAAAACACAGTGAAACCACATTAATAGAAATGCCAAAAAATGCCGTTATTTTTTTAATTTTAGAGCTGTTTTGATTTTAACGATTTGACAAAAAATAATAAAGTTATGCCATTTTTCTGCAGTCTCAAACATTAAACTGCTCTCCTGAACAATTTAGTTTTTGTCGCTTACGCCCTATAGCCTTTTAACCGTCGATATGTACATATTTTGCAGATGGGCCCGTTATTGCATACAGTCACGAAGCGGCGGGGCGCCATAAGCTCGCAAGCTCGGGCGTCGCGTCGGCTGTTTCCGGCGACGCTCGTACCGACGGCGGCCGACGAGTCTATTTCAGTGCCTAATAGAAAACGCTTCTAAAGAGAGCGCAAAGTAAAAATCTCGCAATTTATTTATCATTTTGTAACCTAACAAAATATCGATTTGAATTTTAAATGAATTACGCAACACCCGCAAAACATTCCATCAATTCGGATGAATATATTTTCTGCATTTAATGTGTACTTAAAATGATACAGCTCGATTTGCGAAATTTTGACAGTTGGTCTTGAAAATCTATTTTTTTCAATTTTTTCCATATAAATACGGAAATTAAATGTGCTTAGTGATATTTAAATAAATAAAAATTAAATGTTTTTTTAAATTGTGAAGTTATGAGTTTAATATGTTAAGAAATCATTAAAAATAAATAGGAAATGTGTAGCTTTCGTTTTTCAGGTTATGTACGCGGTGAAATTTGACGGTATGAATTTTGAGCTTCCGTGAAATGCCTGAAAGAATGTCAGTAGACTTCAGTTCATTCTTTAATATTTTATTTCGACCCTCATTTTAATTTTATTCAGCTATTCGTGTGTATGATTTTCTATTCAACAAAGCTCGGAGGTTTTCCTCTGCGATGTTGTATAAATAGAATGTTGATTCACTCCTTACATAAGGGCAGGTACATGTCACTTATGGATACAAAACATGCTGATCAAAACGCGGTGCGAATCTTCGATGACAATTTGACTTGCGAAAAATTCATGACCTTGGACAAAGCTCTGTAGTTTTATTCTTTAACATGATCATAGTTGTCGGAATGTTAGTTATGTTTTTAAGCAACGTAACAACGCAGCGTGAATATAATGATTTGTTTATGAAGTGTAAATGATTATGATATGCTTTCAAGACTTATAGCCACTAATGCGAATTCACTTCTTAAAACATGATTATATATTTTTGTATTATTTAATCCGTTAATCGTTTTATCATTTATTTGAGCTGATTGGAGGGTATGAATTATTGTATATATAAGCTATGATGGATTCAGTATTACTTAGATCGGGAAACATACAGATAATAGAAATAAAAATTTCGTCTCCCTCTCAAATTTTAAAAAACAAGAACTTACTTATGTACAATTTGCAGAGATAAACTGGATTAAGTAATATTTTTTTTAAATTTGTTTTTCATTATATATTTGTATGTATTTAATGAACAGAGCTCAACTGTTTTGATCGAAATAATACATTTTTATTAATTATAATTAATAATAAAGTAATATTGCTTAATTAAATAAAACTTCAATTCGTGGTTCTTGGATCAGTTAGTTAATAAACAAGAATAAACACTACGTGTATATTTTTAATAATGGATTCGGCACAAAATTTAAAATCAGATGTTTTCTCGGTGGGCAAACGTCACACGATTATGGAGCTACAAGCGTCCTTGGGGAGGCTAAAATTGGCTTATCATAAGTATAATTATTACAGTCCTTAGTAACCACAAACAAAATATTATTTACAATTTTCCCTAGCTTTTTGTTTATGCAATTTGTACCGAGTCCTACGCTTATATACCAATCATAAAGAATAAATATTTTTTGGAGATTTAAAAAAAAAAAATTAATTACAGGGTAACACATTTTTTCAAAAGCAGTGTTTGAATACTAAATAGTTTGTGGTGTATGTGAGTGCAGTACATTGGTTCAGTGGCGAACCTCCGCATGAGTGAGAGGGGTGGCATTTGTGATTGGTAGAGAATTATTGTTGATGCCGGACACAGAGGCGTACCAAATGCTGGCTCTGGCCGGCCATCTGCCAAGCCAACACCTCTGAGTTACATCCAACAGGTAAACAACACACATTTTCTTAACAATTCGTCGCCCCAGTGCTTGTTTGGCTTATCTACCATTTGATTCAAAGATCACAATCTGAGCTAAGAAAAAACATAAAACTCGATAATGTGAGAGTTGTTTTAAATACTTTGAAAATCAATTTCCAGTTTTTGTAAGACACATTGGTCCAGTACGCATGCAAACATTGCTAATGTGAAATTACCTGTGATGGACATTAGATAAACAAGCACTTAGAGGACGAGTTATGCTTCTGGATAAAATTGAAAAATATGCAAGGACTGAAAAAATGGTTGTTGATATGCCATGTTGACGGCTATAATCTATAATCTAAGTTACCAAGATATATTGACATGTAAGGCTTATACTCAATCCATACCCACAGCCAGACACATACAAGTTCGCGCTTACAAATGGTGCATGCGAACTTACAAAATGGAAACCCAAAACTTGAATGAACATGAGCTGACCGGGTGTCGGAAATGATTTCAGGTTTCGGTGTTTATTTCAAACCCAAAATAAAATACCGGCAAGATTTACTCAGCCTTCCCAAGAAATAATTACCAGCCCCCCTTGGGAGCTGGTAAACCACTACTTAAACCAAAGTAGATGGCGTAAGTAAGGCCGGCCTATAAAAATAAGTAGGTCCCACTCGCCACACGTGACATCTTCGGGAAGAACACGGCAAAAATTACACTATATGTGTAGCTTAGTCACCTAGGTATCCATTATGCGAGAATAAAACCATGTGAGTTGTGAATGTGATGCGAATGAAACGACGTAGGTATGTATAAGACTGAGAGGGTTTCAAAAGATGAAAAACCTGAAAACCTATTTGTTAATTGGATTGTTAGTACTTGCACTCTCTTATTCAATACATAAACATAATGACATGCCATGCATCTAAGCTACACATTTACTGACACTTTTTATCGCACTATGCCAGGAGTCACATGTGGCAAGTGGAACCGATTTACTATAACAGGTAAAAAATACAGTATCATGCTAACCCCTCACTTGAAATGAGCATTTCCTGCTCTCAAAGGAGCTAGTTTTTTTGTCATGTGAAGGCTAAGTAAACTTTGCCGGGACTATGATTTTGGATAAGATTTTGAAAATCTAGCTCTCTAGCTGTAAACGCAAGCTACCTACCAATTGAGCTATCGGCCGGACAACTTACAATATTAACGATAAAATACCTGAAACATATACAAACTCCTGCCGCCTTTCGCTAAACCGGGGTGGCATTGGCATAAGTGAACCAAGTGTATGTGTTTTTTAAACATAAAATTATAAAAGATTCTAACGCAAAAATCTATTGAAATTCAATCTCAAGTATTTATTTCAAACTGGATTTTCATTTAATAAAGCTGTGCTCTAATATTTTGGCAATTCCATACTTAGTTAGATATTTGCAAACTCAAATAATGGTAAATATATTTTTATGTATATTCATAATCTAGTTCATATTGGTTTACATATTCATCTTCTGCATCTACCTGTGTAATAATATATGGATGCGCAGTAATTACATTATTTGTTTATATGGCGTTGTTGTATGGCTTTGACATTGGTAACATACTGAGTACTAAGTTGAAATTAGAGGTAATCGATAATCGTAAGACTTAAATATTTATAAGTTGAAAAACATATCAAAAATTAAAAATATTTTTTTAATGCTTAAAGAAAATCAAGAAAGATGTTTTTGTAATATCACAAACGGTTTCCAAACTTCATGCTGTGAAAATTCTGTCGATGGGGGGGGAATAAAAACTGGAAATTGATTCTAAAAATATTTAAAAACAACTCTCCCATTATCGTCTCTTAATTTTTTTTTTTAGCACAGATTGTTTAGAATGTGATTCTTAAGACAGTTTCATTGAAAGTCATCTTTGAATCAGGTCGCAGATGAGCCAAACAAGCACTGGGGGGACGGTGTAGCCTTTTCTTCATTTCTTTTGAGATCGACAGCCTTACCATCAGAAACAAATTATACACATTGAAAAAAATGGATAACATGAATAAGTGTAAATAATATTGAGTGTGGGAGACTGTAGCCTAAACAAGGTCTAAATTATCGACGGCAAAAGCGACGTTTCGGTCGAAAATAAGTTATGAATGCTATCCTACTTAAAATTTTCCACTCTTTCTAATGCGCCCACTCACATGGCTCTACGATGACTTTTTTTGGCGTTTATGCCCAAGCAAAAAACTACATTTTCGAAGTATGATTTTTGTGTAACCGACGAAATTTTTGGCCTTTTTTGTCCTAAAGGCGCTTGTGATATAAAACCTCGTTAAACAACGAAAAATCACATTAATAGAAAGCCAATAAACGCCTTTATTTTATTTTATTCTAGAACGGTTTTGATTTTTACGATATTGCTACGTTGTTTTTGCTGGGTTCTGTTTTTAATAAAAATGTAATTTTTTTTTACACAATTTATTTCGCACAATTTAGTTCACAACTTGAAAATCACTGTTTATTGGCCTTTCAAAGGTAAATTGCTCTACGCGACTGGTACTCTGCGTACCATTTCAGCCCCTTATATTGGGTACCAGAGGAGTAAACGCAACGCAACTCGCAAAAAAAAAAAAAAAAGCAACTAAGCTACACATATGGTGTAACTTCTTGCCGCGTTATCCCCGAAGGGGTCGCATGTGGCGAGTTGAACCTATTTATTTTTACAGGTAAGGGGCCGGCCTTACGCCAACCACTTCAGTTGAAGTGGAGGTTTCCCAGCTCTCGAGAGTGCTGGTACTCATTTCTTCTGAAGGCTGAGTAAACCTTGCCGGTATTTTATTTTGGGGCTTGAAATAAACACCGAAACGGGAAATCATTTCTGACACCCTCGGTGGGATTCGAACCCGAGCTTTCGGCATGGAATGCAAGCACTCTACCACCTGAGCTATCGACCGGACAGTCTTTCTCGCATTCTCTAGATCATTCTTTCATCAGAACGTCTTTCTAATGTACTAATACAATCATAGACTACTCCTAGATGGTTCTATCGTACGTGTATAGGTGCGCGTGGGCACTTTAATTTCATAGTTCTTCACAATATATTCTTTAATATTTCCATTTTCCTGCATTCTCAAACTTTAAACTGCTCTCGTTAACAATTTACTTTTGTTGACACCTATGCCCTATATAATTTTAACCGTCGCGTCGCGTCGATATGTCTCTAGGCACCACTATACAAAAACACTTTTATTCTAACGGTGCTATTCTTAGACATTTTAGTCGTCCGTTGAGCCCACGCTTTGACAAACTAATGATGCCTGGGCTAGAAGTCTCATCACCACGGTCATTCTTACCTACCGAATTTTGGTAATATTTGTGAGAAAACTTATCAGCTGTTCACTTGCGGCCATCTTGGATTGACAGGTCTTCAATACAAATGCATCATTAGTTCTCTTCATCTAGTGGCTCAACGGATGACTAAAATGTCTAAGAATAGCACTATGAGGCATCTTTCAGTCAGATGTTTAATCTTCCTGATGTTGCAGGCGGCATGCAGGCGCGCGGAAGGTTCCGTGTAACAGCCGCCGAGGCGCCAGACACTGCTCCCGTGCAACAGAGACTGCGCCAGCTGCCAAGTAAGTTGGGCCATAAATCCACACTTCAATAACGGCTTTGCTTTACTAAAAACCAACATGGAAGAGTCCCTCAAATCTTTAATTTTTAAGACTGGGTGTGAGATCGAATTAACAGAGAATACAAAAAGAAACGATTTAGTAGTGGATGTAACACTTACTTAGTCTGCCACTTCTTGTCCACTGAAAGACATAGGCCTCCCCCATATCTCTCCAGGCGTCTCTGCCCTGGGGTCTCTGCATCCAGTCACCAGCAACTCTTTTAATATCATCTGACCATCGTGTAAGAGGCCTTCCTCTAGTTCTTTTGTCTTCACGAGGTCTCCATTCTACCACTCTTTCTTGGATTGGATGTACACAACATACCAAAACATTGAAAATACCGCATGTTCTGTATATTCGACCGGTCTATTGTCCAGTAGCACTAAAAACATGCTATTTGATATTTTCAAATATGCTCTTCGCTGGGTTGAAAAATTCATAAAAAAACCTTATCCAAAGACAGGTCGCTAAAGGCCCATTCAGCCTTACAGCAACTGGGTCTTGAATGAGTATTGCCGCTTTGTCGCGACGACCAAGCTCGTAGACACTTCTGCGGCACTACAACAAGTGTCATAGACCCCTAGAGTCTCTAAAATATAGGGAATCTCCCGCACTGGATTTCTTTTAAAAAAAAGTTTCGATAAGAGTTAAGTCCTACCAGAGTTGTTATCATTTTACGTCGACTCGAAACTACCGTCTTGTCTCCGTTGACCATAGCGCCGACAGTGAAAATATTATTTTTTGTGACCCCAAAGAGCAATGCAACAAAATTTATTTTTTAAAACATAATACATCTAATGTAATGTACGGTGTTTCAGATGCATACGCCAACTCCCCTTGTATGCCGCGGGCCCGCTTTGCCGTAATCCCAGAAGATGCGGCACTGGTCGACGGCGCCTCTGGGGGGAACGACGCTGCCCACTGGGACTTTGACGACGAACCTTCGGTGAGTAACATCCAAGTCTTGCCGCATCACTCCTCACCTTCAAGCTCTCCATTGGCTGAAAATTCCTCAGAGGATCACCTTCAAAGTCGGCTTCTTCTTCTGTTTCTTTTTGTGCCACTTCTATCGAAGATCGGCGATCATCATGGCTATTTTGACTTTAGATGCTGCGGCTCGAAACAGGGACTTGGTGCTTCTGCTGAACCACTGTCGCAGGTTTTTCAGCCACAATGCCCTTCGGCGTCCCTGAGATCTTCTCCCCTCAATCTTACCCTGTATGATAAGATGAAGGAGACGGTACAACCTGAACAAATAATGTCGAAAAATTCTTTAAATTTTACTTTCTAAAAAATCTCGGAGAGCCCTGTTTTGGTTGCACATTTCGAACCGCCCTTAATCCGGGCCTTCACACTAAAATCATTCTGCCACCATTCTGCCTAATCTAATCTAAGTTGCAAAATATATGTGACATTAGAGATTCACATTATATGCATTTTAACAAAACCGACATGTTTAAGTTCGCGCTTAAACATGCCGCATGTAGTCCTACAATATAAAAACCCGAATCTCAAATGAACATACACCCTGCAACTCCTGCCGACCTTCCCTGAAACAGGGGTGACATTGGCAAAGTGAACCATTTTCTACAGCATGGGTGGTCAGCCGCATTGGTTTTGATTGGTGGCAGCATGGTTTTTCTAAGTTTTTTTTTATGTACCTATCCGGTCCCAGTAGAGATGTTACCAATGGAATATTCCAGATTTCCCGCGGTAGGGTGACGGCCCAGGTTTAGGACATGATTATAGCGTTCTTAGCAACGAAAAATAAAATTTGGAATAAAATCAACGTGGTGACATCTATATTATATTGGTAAAACAATGCAAGAAGGGTGAGAGAGCAATTTTTTGTAATACATTTTTTTTAAATGGTGATAATACAACAATTAAAAAAAAAACATGTTAGTAGGTACTAACATTTCAAAACAAAAAGACTTTTTTTTTTCGCTACAACATTAAAATAATCTTTGTGTTATACTGTTATTATTAAAAAAAAAAAATTTTTGTACATAAAATCTGTTATTATTGGGAATAGAGTTTTTTGTTTAGTGATTTTTAACGAATTTACGCCCTGTTATTTAACTATTCATGCATTTTTTATCAGTTGCTTGGTTGTCAAAATGTCATCAACCTACTATGGCTACTTATTATTTAATTTGTACACTACAGTTTTTATTTTCAAATCAACGAATATTATTTCAATACTATGCTTGAGAGTTAATATAAGATATCCAAACAGTGCAAGCATTTAAAAATTAAAAGGAGCCAGAAAAAACATGAAAAGTAAAAAAAAACACCATAATAAAACAGATTTTTGAAACAATTCATAGTACAAATTTAAAAATCCCGCCATGTAATGTGACCATAGTGTTATATCGAGCTACCATTATAATTTTGCCAAGGTCTCCCAACACTAGCTACGATAACTAGGCAGCTGTAGACGAAATAATAATATTTTATTATCTTGGTGTGGCCCATCCTTATGCCTATATTGTAATCAAAACGGTCGCGTCCGCCGGTCCAATATTATTTTTCGCTCAGTGATAAAAACGTAAAAAAATATACTTATTAAAATTATTCAACGTTTTGCAATACAAATATGTGAATGGTTTTCTAGTGTTACAATCCACAAATAAAGTTGTGTCATGTTGTGTATGTGTGTGTGTCAACAAGTGTCACAAATATCGCTTGTGTCAAAACTTTACACAGTCGCACATTTTGTTACGAGTAATTAAAAGTAATTGGTATCGTTTTAATTCATTGGCTTGTGGCAGTGTATAAAGCACTTCTCGCAATAAGTGCAAAGTGCCCTCCAGCTTCCATTCCAGTGTCTAGTTTCGCCCCTTTTCTAAGTAAACAGTGTGCAAAACTTCGAGTGATTGATACCGCTATATCTGTGAATAATAGTTTTTCTTTGAAATGTTATCCGTGCCAAAGTGCCAAAAAAATTTCTGTACGTAAAAAAGATGTAGGTGAGATTTTTAATTGGTGTGGTGTAATGTTTCATTTGATGTTTTGAAATCAGACCTCGCAGTGTAATTGAAATGCAAACGTCATGTTATTTGATATCAATTCTTATTGATGTTTTAATGCAATGTGTACCCATTGCATTTCAATCAATATTTGTGCAGAATTTCATATTTACAATTTTAATCCCCTTGTATATTTGCTTAAAGTTTAGCCACATAAATTTGAGAACTTGCAATTTTTTGATTACATAAAATGGCACTTGTATAATATTAGGTTTTTTTTAACATGCCACTTCATTCAATGATTTGACCGGCATATGAAATCAGGTTGAAACTACTTTCTTTTTCTAGTTATCACATTCTTCTAAGCAACTTCAACTGTCAAATTAATTTCTAAATAAAAATAACATACATTTACAACATAACCCAGATGATTGACTGATAAAATAACTTCCTTCAAAATAAGTTTTCTTTTTAAACATGACTGTTTTAAATTGTGTTAGGTACTAATATTGCAACATGGTTTTATTAAAAATTAGTAAGGACAGTTCCATAACCTAAAACTCTGTTTCAAAACAGCGCTTCAGATGTTGATACACTCAATGAAATATTCCTATAGCGTTATCAAATTTGGTTGTACCTTTTATGCTGTTTCAGACTTTTGGGTAAGGCTTTTGGAATTTTAAGCTTTTGTAAAATATGTTATTTACTTAGGTATTTTTACAATTATAAGTCTACTACTTTTTGTAGGAAGAAAATCAGTTACATTAATTTTATCTGAATTGAATATTATATCTGTCTGAGAATATGTCAGATGCAACACTTGCCATTTTGACTTTCAATAGAAGGACAAGAAACTATGGGGAAGTTACTTTTAAAAGTGTTCCCTTTTTTAGACGGTGAACATTTTAGATATTAAGTAAGTAAATATAAAATAAAGGCAGGGAATGTTTTTGTTATTTAACTCTGTATTTGGTGACCTTTTTAGTCGGTGAACTTTCCAGTTCTTGATATTCTTGTCTGTGAATGAATTTCTGAGAATTCATTAATTGCTTAGCGTCAGCAGTAGTTTGGTGTACTTAGTGTTGAGTAGGAGAAACATTTAGTTGTTGAAATTACTTACTTTTGATGAAACACTTAGTGCTCTTACTTTGATAAGCATTGCTAACCTTTCTTCTTGATGAAATGTCTAGTTCTTAATCTTGCTGTTGGTGAATTTCTGAGAATTCTTTGATTGCTTAATGTATTTACCCCTGTAATCACAGACCCTACTAATACTTTCTTTAGACCTCACTGGCACTTAGATTGGAATTTATTTACTTAAGCATATATATGATGAATAAATAAAAACCATTCTCAGCAAAAAAGAGGGCTACGGGATGTGTAAATAGGATTGGTGAATAATGGAGTTAGTATTTGGTTGTGTCTAGAAGAGGAAATATTTTGTTGATAAACTTACTGGCGATGAAATTCTTAGTGCTCATACTTTGCTTAGTATTGGTAACCTTTCTGTATGGAAAACTAACGAGTTCTCAAACCTTCTGTCAGTGGGTTTATTAGAATTCCTACTTTGCTTAGGGAAGATAACATTTCTGTGAAATTTCTATTCTATTTGATAAAACATCTACCTACTGGATAGAATATTGTTTTTGTTAACCTACCATTGGTTGTATTTTTATAGCTTCTACGTTGCTTATTGTCGGTTATCTTTAATTGGTGACTTCTGAAAATCCTTCATCTCTTAGCAAAGTTACTTACTTACATCTTGACTGTTTTTTTTTATTTATCAACCAGAATTTGAGGTTTATTACTGGTACATTTTTGATATCATGCCCTTAAATAGAATATAGTAATTCCATATTAAGTCATAATATTAGTTATGGCAGAGAAGACAATTAATGTTCAGATTGAGGAAAACGATCCAAAAGGTAGGAAGGTTGAGATTAATATTAAATGTACCAGAAAGTCTAAGACCAAATATTTACTATCTTAAAATACATAAGTAAATTATACAGACCGGACCGTGTGGTCCCAATATTAAAAACAAGGGAGAAGGGCTATATATATTGTAATCTCAGAACAGGAAAGGGCTAATATAAAATTTAGGAACTAATCAGTAAGTTGAACAGTATTGCCGGTGAATAAATCTACTTGTCAACAATACTTCAGAGTTATTATTTCAATAGGACAAAGCCTTGTTCTGGAGAAGTTAATAATATCTAGAGGCGGACGGAGAATCTTCTTGGTCAACAGCATAGAATGTTAAAAGAAACGGAGACTACTTCCACATTAAAGGCCCAAGTGGCATGCAATGAACCAGTAAAATTATAATTTTGTCTTATGAGAAGCTTAGAAAGATTGCCTTGGATTGGGAGAAATGAAAAAAAAACATATCGATGAACATTGCGATCCTAGGATTTAAACAGAGGAAAAAGTACCACAATTAAATGTGTTGCATTTTTTTAATTTTAAATAACTGCCACATCCCACATTTTACAAGTAGAAACAGTGTCGCGTATCTACAAACACAATAGTATTTACCCAGGCGCTGTATTTTATTCACTGTAATCACACAAGTTTTTTTCATTTCAAGAGATAATAATGTCCATGTTTGTTCTATTCAATTTCATTGCTTAGGTCATGTTTAAAATCTGAGCCGCGCACAACGAAGTGCTAACTTCTTATTTATTTTAAAGGCAACTTTTCTGCATTCAGATGCCAATTTTACTTTGTTATTGGTTGCAACCCAACCCATGCATCCATTGTTTAACCTATTTCTGTACTTACATACTTAAAAAAAAAAACATCTAAACAGACCAGCGGTTATTTTTTAAATATACATAGGTTCTTTGACTTATAGGCCGGTATAAGCCTGACCACACATACTTTGAAAATTGGTTCACTTATGCTGATGTCATCCCTGTTTTAAAGAGAGGCAGAAAGACTTACAGGGGACAGGCATGCCCGTAGTCTAGTAGCTAACGCTACAACCTCATTACCGGGGAGTTGTAGGATTGTTTGGGAGCACAAAAATAACTTAGGTTTTTCAAATATGCTATTCGCTAGGTTGAAAGATTCAAAAGTATTTACCAAAGACAGGTCACCAATGGTTCATACATACTTAAAGTCAATGGATCTTGCTTGAAAATTGGCATTTTCTATAGTGGCGGCCTGGCTCTCGAAGTGTGATTCACACATATACAGCATTTACCAAATAAATATTTGTACTTTTAATGTTTCTTTATTTATTTTGTGTTCATGAAAGGTTTGGTTTAATTTTGTAAAAACCTGTACTTAAGTAAATGATATATTGTCTTAAAATACATTTTATTAAAATAAATGGACAAGGGGTTAAATTTTAAACCTGGAGTTCACTTTTGAAATAATGAATAAGGAATTATGAGTTATTTATTATTAACTCAGAAATTATTATTCTGCTTTGTATTTTAATTTTGAACTGTGGAAATGTTAATGTTTTTGTTAATTGAAAATTATCTCAAATTTAGATAAACATTACAAAGTTTATGCAATATTTATTTATTTTTATATCTGGGTGGTCTGCATGTAGATTGGTTAAAGTATTAATTTAAATTGGTAAAAACGAATATTTAAGTATTTATTACAAAATTCTTTTTTAATCATAAATTTTATACTAGGTCAAGCACACCATAGTCTTTTTTTTTTTGAGATTGGCTTAACTTGTTAGAAGTTAAGACTTTATCTGTAATCTAAGCAAGAGTTGCAGGGCTTTTGTACATTTGGGATTTTGTTTTTATGTTTTAGGTCCACATGTGGCATAATATGTAAGCGGAAACTTAGACATGTCTGCTTGTAGGAATGAATGTAATATGAATCTTAAATGTACATACTTAATAGACCTTTGCATCTTAGATTTATGATTAAGTATGTCCTCTACTATTAAAGAAAGTACTACTAAAAAGTAAGTTAATGGGAAGATTTAATTAAAAAATATATACCTACTAGGTACATTTTTTTTATTATATTTAAAAATGATAAAAATCCATAATCTATGTTAATGTAATCACACATATATAAAACTATTGTAATAAAATATATCACTTTGGTTATTCTTAAAAATACTTATGGATATTATTATTTTTTTAATTAAAAGACAATACTTAATATTGTTTTGTCTATAATTTATTATTACCCAATTAGTATTGATAGATAAAATTCATAAATTTAATTGAACTATCTCCCCAATGTCCACTAAATTTATGGTTCGAGTCTTTGCTTAAGGAAATGTCATAAATTCATGTTTTTTTTTTCAATATAACATATAGATCACAGGGTTGTGCATCCCATACATGCACATGTAAGGTAGGAAAAATAGGGTAAAAAATGCATTTAACCTTGAAATTAAGATTTGAAATTCAAGTTTATCTTTCAATTAGTCATTGTTAGAATTCTAACTAATTTCTTCTTCGTTCTTCAAAGCGGTAGGAAAAAATGTTTTTTCTGAAAAGTTTTTTTGTCTCTACCCAGTTTCAGCGAATGGACTACATTAGTATTTTTTATGAATCTATAATTTATAATCTAAATTGCAATGATAGACCGGTCCATAGTCTAGTTGTTAACCCTCCGAACTCATAATTTGAAGGTGATGGCATGTGTGAGCGCGAAATTATGCATGTCTGCTTGTGGGAATGCATTTAATATGAATCTCAAATGATACATATCCTTGCAGCTTAGATTTAGATTTAGATAAAATCGACCCAAGCAGAGCAAAAAAAAACTTATTTTTCTCTTTCTGATTTAATTTTAAAATTTTCATGTAGTATTTTTATGATTCTCACATTAACTGAACATTTATCTCTCTTATGCTTATTTTCCTTTAAAATTCTTGTCATGTATAAATTATGGTTTTTGAGTTTCCTTGACTTATAGGTTGGTATGAGGCTGACCACCCATACTGTAAAAAATGGTTCACATTGCCAATGTCACCCCTGTTTCAGGGAAGGTCGGCAAAAGTTGTGGGGCTTATGTTCATTTGAGGTTTGGATTTTATTTGTAAGTACACATTCAGCATTTGTAAGCGCGAACTAAACTTGTTGGTTTGTGGGCATACATCTGAGAGCTTTAAATGAATATATCCTTGCAACTTAGATTATAGAGTGATCACACCTCAAGAGCCCTCTACAATGTTGGTCGTCTCTATAAACAGCGCCAATTTTCAAGCAAGACCCAGATGTTGTAAGATTTTATAGACTTTACAATTGATCATTTATCATAACGAATGAATTTTTCAACCCATGAAATAGATTTTTTGAAAATGAAATCATTTTATTTTTGTGCTTCACCGGGAATATAACCCACTACCTTCTGATTGCGATTCCGTGGCGTTCATTTTGTATGCTTGCTTTCAAGATGAACCATTCTTTGAAGTTAGCATCATTGGCTTATCTAAAATCTAATTTGCAAAGATAAAATGTTAACATTTAAGATTCATAATTACCGACGGTCCCTGGCTCATGGGTGACATTGGCAAAGTGAACTATTTTTACATTATAGTTGTTCAGCTTCATACAAACTCATCACTCAAGCATATAATGTATTTTAAAGAATGAAAAAACGGATTTTACTGACCATGCAAAAGAGAACGAGTTTGTGGTTCCCCCTTGTAGAGGACACACGTCTCCTCAGTCTTCTCTTGCACAGTCAGAAAAATCCGTTTAATCCGTTTTTTTATTAAATATTTAAAAATATAAATGGTAAAACATTGTTTTAATTCACTTTATTTTATTTGTTTGAATATTTTCGCCTAATGAGGCATCTTCAAGAGCAGAATGGTTACCTTTTTACGTTTTTTTATTCTTTAAAATGTCTAACGACCGTAATCATAATTTAAAATCATTAATAATGTATTTTACTTTAAAATCAGGTTGTTTAGGTTGGCGTTTGCCTGTGAGAAGTGCACGCGACTGCTTGTTCGCAAAACTCAAAGTTGACAGTTGAAAAGATAGGAGCACTTAAAGTCTTAAGAATATTGCTTATTTGATATTTTCCAATCTCATGATCACAGATAACCCGTACCTGCTTATTATCATTCAACTTACACACTTTCCATAAGTATTATAATATGCATGATTATCTATGTCTATCAATAATTTGCACTTTGTCATGATGTTTTACAATTTTCATGAATTGTAACAATTTCGTCATAGTCCGGTCGATAGCTCAGTTGGTAGAGTGCTCGCATTCTACCACGTGAGCTCGGGTTCGAATCCCACCGAGGAGGGTGTCAGAAATGATTTCCTATTTCGGTGTTTATTTCAACCCCCATAATAAAAATACCGGCAAGGTTTACTCAGCCTTCACAAGAAATGAGTACCAGCCCCCCCGGGAGCTGGGATACCCCCACTTCAACTGAAGTGGTTGGCGTAAGGTCGGCCCCCTTACCTGTAAAAATAAATAGGTTCAACTCGCCACATGCGACCCCTTCGGGGATAACGCGGCAAGAAGTTACACTATGTGTGTAGCTTAGTTGCGTTTAGTTGCGTTGCGTCGTAAATTATTGATAAAACTCATTATTGTTCTTTGGCTTTTTGATGGAGAATCAAATTCATATATACATATTTTAAAATCGTCTGTAGCGTGGTATTGTAAATGTACGCTAAACGCTGACGCTACTAAGCTACACAAATAGCTCAACTTCTTGCCGCGTTTTCTCCAGCTCCCTAGGGTGCTGGTACTCATTTATTGTGAAAGCTGAATAAACCTTGCCATTATTTTATTTTGGATTTGGAACAATCACGTAAACAGTACTTAAATCATTTACATTTAGGATTCATATTCAGTGTATGCCTACACGAAGATACGTGTAAGTTCTCGCTTACAAATGCTGAATGTGTACTTACAAATAAAATCCAAACCTCAAATGAACGTAAGCCCCACAACTTTTGCCGACCTTCCCTGACACAGGGGTGACATTGGCAAAGTGAACCAATTTTTACATTATGGGTGTCAGCCTCATACCAATTTAAAAGTCAATGAACACAAAGTGGTTTCCTAAAAATGGGTTTTAGTGGTTTTTGTTACTTAACATTATTGAACTAATCATCAGACTTTCCTTGAATTATAAATTGAATTTTGGTACAAAATATTTTTCAAAACAAAAACTCTTATGAAGAGCTAGTACGTATAATTGTTTGAAATTATACAAAGGTTTATGTTATTATGGTATCCATACCAAAGTAAGTCAAATCAAGGTCCATAGGTTTTTATTATCTTGGGTCATATTGAAGGTTTCTGGATATTCAATAATAACTTGAGAGAGAAAAAAAGAACAAGAAAAGCAGCTAGGAAAACATAAAAATAAGTTAGAAACTTATTAAAATTTTGGATATTTCGCTAACCGCTGTAAGCAAAATAAAATTTTGGCCATGTAAAATAGGTTGGTGAATTGCGTTTCTTTTCACAAATCCACTTTATAAAAAAGTCGAACGATGGTAATTGCTGTTTAAATTTTCAATTCAATCGGTGCTATTCACACGCAGCAAATCCATGGCTCAACCGCCACCTAACGAGAATTTTCTATACCAAAAAAACGATGATCCATGGATTGAGCTTTCGATCAGATGTGTTGTGAAAAACCCTGAAAGAAGTTTAGCTTTGAGTCAGTTAATAATTTTATTGATTTAATTATTTTATTTAAGGAACCCTGTTTAGGATACTCCCTAAACTCAAGAAACTCTAGGGGTTTATGACACTTGTTCTAGTGCCGCAGAGGTGTTGGTGATGTCCTTATTCAGTTGCAGGGTTCTTAGCTGCGCAGTGCTGTGGTGTGTGTTGCGTGGCTTTGTTTTGAGACATTGGAAGGAAATGACGATGGATATTGGATTTGAATAAGGCAAGGTTAAATATGGGTGGAAACACAGAAACCGGTAACTCATTCCATAAAAGGGCAGTTTGGCAAAGGAATAAGTCGTGGAAACCCCAAGTTCTCATAATTTTGATATCGACTGCAAATGGATGGATGTGTGCCGTTCTACGAGTTGCCCTTGTTGTGACGAAAGGAGGGAGTATATTATCATGTCACTTCACATATATTTTTTAGACAAAAAATAGAGTTGCATTTGAGTAGGTACCTACAAACTTTTATTTTAGTACATTTTCTAAGTGGCCCAATCCAGAAACTCTCAGTATGCCCGACGCTTGAGTCTATCAGACTTGTGCGATTTTAATTAATGACAACATAAAGACTAGAATATATTAATGCCGGCAAATTGCATGCAACATGGTTAATAATAATCCAAACTAATAATATTTTCTTTTCACGGATGACTTGTTGCATATAATATGCCGTGCAAAACATAAAATATTCTAACGTAATATTTATCCCGTCCCATAATATTTGCATCTCCTTTGCAATAACACATTTGCCATTATGTAAACAAATGTACGTGTTTGATACGAAATTGTAATATAAACAAAGAAATATGTGTCACCTAGGTACTACGTTTTTCAAAATAAAAATTCTAAAAAATATAGGTCCCTGAGCGAATAGTTTAGGATGAGGCAGCCCATCCATATCTATAAACTACGTTGCAAAGATATATAAATATTCAAAACTCATATGCAATGCATGCCCACAAACAGACACGTGTAAGTTCGCGCTTATAAATGCTAAATGTATACATACAAATTAAAAAACAAATCACAAATGAACATAAACCCTGCAACTTTTGCCTTAATGAATAACTACCCAATGACATCTGTTGAAGGGACCAAAGTTATTGTCTATACGACATGACAATAACTATAGGTCGGAGGCAGGTTTGAACCGGCGTTCTAATCTTATCTAATTTAATCTAAACTGCAAAGATATATATCATTTAAGATTTATATTAAATGAATTCCCACAAGCAGACATGTATAATTTCGCGCTAACACATGCCGCATGTGGACCTACAATATAAAAACCCAATCTCAAATGAACATAAGCTCTGCAACTCTTGCCGTCCTGCCCTGAAACAGGGGTGACATTGGCAAAGTGAACCATTTTTTACAGTATGGGTGGTCAGCCGCATACCAACCTATAAGTCAAGGTTAGTGTCAATAAAGCAAATTCGAGCGCCAACGCCCTCCTACCCCTCGACTATCCCAGCGAGCAATGTTGTTGCTTACCCACGGCTGAAATGTTGTGCAGGTCCCTGTATGTAGTAAGTGTATTTATTACGTAATTCGTACCATAATAATCTATAATCTAAGTTGCAAGGATATATTCATTTAAAGCTCTCAGATGTATGCCCACAAGCCAACACGTGTAGTTCGCGCTTACAAATGCTGAATGTGTACTTACAAATAAAATCCAAACCTCAAATGAACATAAGCCCCACAAGTTTTGCCGACCTTCCCTGACACAGGGGTGACATTGGCAAAGTGAACCATTTTTTACAGTATGGGTGGTCAGCCTCATACCAACCCATAAGTCAAGGAATACGAGAAATAAATAACATTTAAGTATAAAAAAAAACAACAAAACCTTAAAAAGATATCTATACAAAAAAAGTAAAAAAATTCTTATGCAAAAAATGTAGCAAATTAATACACTAACATTAGAAATCTACATTGCAGATTAGCCGTCACTTCTTCCTGTTCTTGCATACTTCTTTTATTTCATTCAGAGTCATGACCTTTTTCATACAAATCCTCCTTTTATTATGACTCTGGATATCCCATTTATTCGCTATTTCAGTGATTTGATCCTTCCATACTTTTCTCGGTCTTCCTCTACCACGACATCCATCTATTCTAGCAACATATACTTTCTTCATCAATCTTTCATCACTCATTCTCTCCAAGTGCCCGAACCATCTTAACATACTTCTTTTCATCTTCACTTTCACACTTTCCCTTACACCACACTCTTATCTTACAAAATCATTCCTCACCCTGTCACTTCGTTTTTTCCTAATCATACTTCTTAGATAGTCCAATCATACTTCTTATATATTAATTATCCAAATAAAAAATTGACCTAGATGAAATCAAAAGTCTGCTCATTTATTGCCTCAAAGGCGGAAAAAAGTTCGCCGGGTCAGCTAGTTTAAATATAAAAAAGAACAAAACCTTAAAAAGAAATCTATACCACATTTTATTTAATACGACTATGGATCTGCTTTAGTCATTTGTGATATGAGATGAAATCACGTTCGTTATGACCGCCTGGCAGGTTAATACAGAAATATACGTTACTTGGCAAATGTGGCTCATGTAATGTGCCTTCAAAATTTGACACATAATTCATACAATACAAAATGTTGTACTAAATAATTGGCATGGAAAATCTATTTTCCGCTATGTTTGTCTACTGTTTGCACCATAGCTATTTCAGAGCTCTTAAACGAGGTTCGCATGCCTTAAATTTGTATATTAACAGAACACTTGGATTGGCCCTGAGTCTAGTGGTTAAAACCGTGCAAATAAAACCATGATGAGATGATTAGAATGTGTTGGAAGATTGGCGAATAGGCGAGTCCGTAGTCTAGTGGTTAATGCTTGGATTCGTGATTGGAAGATAGTGGGTTCGAATCCCGGTGGAGTATAAAAAATATTTAATTTTTCAAATATGCTATTCTCTGGATGAAAAAATTAATCTACATTTACCAAAGACCAATCACCATAGGTCTATACACTATCCAGCCATAAAGCAACTAGGCCTTGCTTGAGAATTGACGCATTCTACAGCGTGGACGAAGCTCGCACAGGGCTCTTGGGTGTGATTTACACAAAAACAGCGCTCACTCATATTATTATTTATTTTCAAATCAACTCAAACCCATCTCAAGTATCCGTCACAGCACTTGGACGCTCACGCAAAGCTGTATTTCTTTCTTGGACTTCCCTTGAAGTAAAATAAAAGACGTTAGGACTAACTCCAGATCGGAGGCATTGAATAGATTTGTTAAATCGGTAAATATTAACTATTTTGAAATATTGAAATAATTGTTACCTTGACTAATGGGTTGCTATGAGGCTGACCACCCACACTGTAATAATTGTTTTACTTTGTCAACGTCACCCCTGTTTTTAGGAAGGTCAACAAGAGTTACCTACATGCCTTCATTTGAGATTTGTTTTTATTTTTTAAGTGCACATGCAGCATGTGTATGCGTACACTTACACTTGTTTCTTGTTCATCTGCGTGCATTAAATATTAATCTTAAATGTATTATATCCTGGGTGGCATTTTTTTTGTGTAATAGCCGCTTTATTTTTTATAAGCATGAAGGATATAGGATAGATGACATAATCATTAGGAATATTCGTTTGAAGAGTACACTTATTTACCGATATATGTACGGTATGTACCTCATTTTTTGCCTCCGCTAAACACGTGGTAGACATGTTTGTAGCTATAATTTGATTGCTATCTATTTTCCACGAAAAGATTCGTCTTCATTAGTGAATCTTTATGTGCTTTTTGATTGTCGCGAACGCGTGGAGGATGGTTTTTTTAATGGTTATTTTTGTGATTGGAAAATGTCCATTTCCAAACAAACGAAAAATAAAGTTTTTGTCGTATTAGTTAATTGCTGATAGAAAGAATTAAAACATTGTTTTTTTCGTTGAAAACAAAATGGTTCTCAAAATCGGACTCAGATTTAAAATTAAATTTAAATCAAATAGATGTCAGCACACAAAAATACCTTATTTTGTGTGATGTTGCAAATGCATTAATCGATTGTTGTATTCATAACAAGCCAAATAAATATCTCTTTTTTCATTAAGAAATTTTAGTTCCTATGTACCGGCAACTGCATGTTATTCTTATTTGCTTGCTTCCCTGCATAAATAATGCATTATCCATGCTGTTGGTGTATTCGTTCTGCTCAATTTTGTGTTACACACTTATGTTTAACTATTGTTGTGTATTGTGTACAAGAGATTAGAAACTGTAACATTTTTGAGTTTTTTAAACTCAGTTTTCTAGTTCAACATAGTTTTTCACCTGTACTGTAAGATGTGTTATTGAGTTATCGAAAATTTAACTATGGGTTGTTTTTTTTATCGTTTTAAGTACCCCGAGTATAAACCATTGCGTAAATTTCACCTGGATTGCGTAATTCAAAAATGTATGGAATATACGACGGCACTCCTAGAGACAGATTTAGTGTTTTATTTATTGAGAGTAACGCAAGGTTTGAAAATCGGAACACCGATAATATTAGTAGATTTAATCTGATTAAAATCTCCATATAAAGTAACAGACAGTGACGTTAACAAATGCACCCAATACCTGGTTGTTTCAGGCAAAGCTTATGTAACTTTTATGCATACATGTAGTTATTCTAAAAAAATATGCTGTTAGTACCATGACAAAATATTTGTAGCATTTTTCCAGTCCGGCTGATAGCTCAGATAGTAAAATGCTTGCATTTCGCGCTAGGAGCAAGGGTTCGACACCCATCAAGAATGCCAGAAATGATTTTCCGTTTCTGTGTTTATTTCAAACCAAAAATAAAATACCAGCAAGCTCCCTCAGGAGCTGAAAAGCCTCCACTTCAACTGAAGTGATTGGCGTTATGCCGCCTCCCTTACCTGTAAAAATAATTAAGGTTTTACACACCAGATACATTAGTATTGTAGAAATTCTTATCAATAATCATAATGGCCAATTTTTTCCGCACCGTTTTGTGGCATTAGCTACCTCAAGGAGGTGAAGATTCTCTTCAATAAATGAGTCTTGTTAAACTCCCTGAAACTGCCAACACTGGTCTATGCTATCAACTCCAGAGGTAGATTGTTCCAGCAGGACTAAATCCTTATCACGTTCTGTTCCGTTGAAGCAGCAGTTGAAGCCTATTTACGGCGTCACCTTTTGCAGAACGAGTGTGTTAAAGGTTCTGTTAGTGTCTATTAAAGTATTTGAAAAAAATAATCAACCTGTAGGATTTAAGTTGTTCATTTAGTATCAAATCTCTAAGCTTAGTTTGAAACACTAGGATAAGTCTATTGAAAAGCCAGCCTATTTTTTAACCACTCGGCTAAAAATATCAATCTGTATTTTTACGGGAGGTTTCAACTAGCCTATTATCACTTCAGATTGAGGAGATTGTGAAAGAATGGGATGTAGAAAATGAGCGTAAAAGAAGAAAATGCTTGAAAAAGGGGATGGATATGAATGAATTAAAAGAGGTATGTAAGTAAAGGAAGAAATGGAGGCAGCTCTGCAGAGACTCTGGCCACCCCTAGCGGAATGGCGACAGAGTTACTCTAACTTTTATGCATTATAGACGACCTGACATGACACATAAAAGTCAGCTATTTATAGGAAAATATTTATAGTTTTTAAACGACTTTCTCAACTGCATCATTACAAAGAGTTACATAGCTTTGTTTAGATACGTACAAATATGCTGCATTTTTGCGTTGTAGGTTTCGCCGAATAAAAAACATGGATGTGTAATTTGTCAAATGATTTTTTATTAAATTGTTATGTCATGTGAGTCGTATAGAATCAAAAGACGACCATCTAGGATTTGGTTTTCAAATATTTGATAAATAACGAAAATGGCTGTTTTTTTTGATAAGACACAATATATACTCGTAAATACTTTCGTAATTCAGGGTATATTTTTTTCATGTCCTTGCACTTTTTTCAAGTCTCTGGCACTTAGATTTTCACTTAAGTTAGACTAAGGATCTTTGAAAATACGGCCATTGATTGACTATTTTTTATTGAAACAACAGGCCCATTGAAATATTGTCTGTTATCGCTTGATGTTGATTAATTATTGTGACTTCTAAGGTACTGCTGGTCGCAAGTTGGCCGACCCTGGGGTCCAATGAGAATGCTGCGTCAGGGTGACGCGTTTGTGTCGCAACAGATCTCTTCCGTAGCGAAAACAATCAGTCTTGTTATCATGCGTGAATATGAACAATTAGGTACCGATTTTGACTTGATTCAGGTGATGTGGAACCTTTTGAAAGCACCTAATTTTTCTCATCTTCTCTGTACGAAACCCAACTAATCTAATCTAATCTAAGCTGCAAAGATATGTATCATTTGAGATTCATATTGAATGCATTCGCACAAGCAGACACGCGTAATTTCGCGCTCACACATGCCGTATATGGACCTACAGTATAAAAAACTCAATCTCAAATGAACATGAGCCCTGCAACTCTTGCCGACCTTCTGTGAAACAGGGGTGACATTGGCAAAGTGAACCATTTTTTTACAGTATGGGTGGTCAGCCTCATACCAACCTATAAGTCAAGGAAGGGTGTAATGTAAAATAATTGAGTCTTTAAATTCCTTCACTTATGGCTATCATTGCTTGCTTGTGTTCTGAGCCACCTTGTCTTGTTTAACACTGGAGAGAGTGTTAGCCTCACGGCAGGGCCTTCTGCCACTTGCGTCTATATCATGTTTTGCATGCGAGTCCTGTGACACATCCCCGGATGGGATGGATGTACAGGGCGTGGGTCAGATGAGGGATGGAGAGGGAACATGTACCTCTTCAAAGAGAATATTGCCTTTTAGGTGTGACTGTGATTTATACGTGTCTGCTTGTGGGAATGCATTCTATATGAATCTTAAATGTAATAAACGTCTTTGCAACTTAGATTATAGATAATAGGTGTCCGCTTCAGCTAAATAAAGAACATCATTTAGAGGACTTTTGAGGTGTTATACACACAAAAACAGCGCTCACCAAATAAATCATCCCAATATTATTTTATTATTATCACCCCAAATGACCTTTACTAGATGGATTTTTTTATTGTTAAGAAAAACATTTTTTCAGTAAAATGGACTTAGTATAGACTAGAAAATAGTGGTGACGACACACGGCTAGGTTGCTTGCGAAAACTCGGGGACGTGCTTCATATTTTCGAAGAGCAGATATAAAATGTATCGTACAAAATGTGCTTGTGTACAAAAATGTACCTTGCAGAATTCAGGTCTTCTGAAGTTAAAAAAATAAATTCAAATCATGGGTAATCGAATCTAAGACCATTGTTTTGTTATTGATTAAGTATGGCACGAACTATTTAGCAGTATTGAAATTTCACCAGTGGGAAGAGCCAAACTTATAATTTGATATTGGTTGCTGAGGGTCCTTTAGTTACATAGACCCGAGACGTTTGCCTGCCGAGAAAAGATCTGATTTTGCATTTAGCGTCGAGTCCATTTCGTAATTATAAGACTTGATTCATCATCTTCTAAAGGCAGTGCCTTGTTGTATCAGCCGTCTGTTTCTGTCTGCTGCCATCCTCTTGAGATGCGAATAGGAGGAGACATCCATGAGCCGCTTCAAATCCTTGAAGACTTGATTATACTCGTAAAAAATAAGGATATAGTAGTGATTAAATGCGATATTTCATTTAATAACTAATATAATAAACCATAACATTTCAGCCGAAAAAACAGTTCAGCCGACTACAATCTGTGCTGAACTCTGCAGCAAGACTCATATTCGGGATGTCCAAATTTAATCATATTACTCCATTGTTGAAAGAACTGCATTGGCTTCGTTTTCCGGAGAGGGTGGTCTACCGTGTTTGTTTGATGGTTTACAAATCTGTCAATGGTACGGCTCTTTCATACCTGTCTGACATGTTCTCACCTATTGAGATAGATTTGAGACGCCAAACTCTCAGATCTGCAGGGTGTGGGGTGGTTGACTTAGTCCAGCCGTCACGTCAGACACGCACTAATTTTGGGGACCGTGCTTTCCGGTTTGCGGGTCCAATGGAGTGAAACAGACTACCACCTAATGTGAGGAAGGCAGAAACTGTTGGTGTCTTTAAAGGAGCACTAAAGACGCATCTTTACAAAAAATCTTATCCGTGATTTGAGAGGGCCCTTGAGGTGTGACACACACAAAAACGGTGCTCTTCAATTATGTGTACCTTATAAATAAATTATCCTTGTATATATATAAAACGGATTTTTCAACGCAGATTTTTCACACGTCAAACATACGTTTGATATTACTGATATAGCACCACGTACGTATAGTGTAACATTATGTTTACTCTTACAATATACCGTACGTATGTATGTAGGTAAGTGTAAAATATGTGCCTAACTTAGAGGATTTTGTTATCTTTTAGACTTTGTTTGGTTTTTAAAATAGATTTAGCTTTGAGCAAACACCTCTACATTTCAATCAATCGACACATAAGTGAATTTGTAAACTAAGAGCGTTCGTTCTTAGTAATAATTTGTTTCATTCCCAACTGTTCTTGAAATCGCTTCTCGTTGTTCTAAAAATATACAATTTTGTATGAAAAATTACAACTATCTAATTTTTAAGTAAACTTCTGTCTATTTTCATACAATCACGTTATTCCATTACACCCACCAATTAATATATTTTTAATTTTCTCGTGACGCAATCCTGTGTAAAGTTATCGTCTACAGTTTGTGATGTGTCATTCCTGAGGCAATGTTATCCTTGGATCATAAAGTTAGAGGAAAAGGAAATTTCGGTTTCCAAGACATATCGAAAGTGAAATTAATTACTCAAATAGTGGTGACATAAACGAAGACTATTCCTAGATAAATGAATCGCGTGGCCTTCAAAGATCAAAAAAATGAAAGCGAACCATCGGCGAAAGAGGAAGCAAAGAGCAAGGAGAAAAATAAAGCAGAAACCATAGAGAGGTCGCATTCCCTCGGTACAATTATCTACAAAGGCCGGAGGAGCTCTTTTGAAACAGAGACCGTTGGCGAAGAGATCTTTCAACAGGAATTGAAAGAAACCGATGTGAACGAGGGTATCAGAGCCGTCAATTACTTATCACCTGAAGTATTCTTATTCAATGATAAGAAAGACTGCAAGCCAGCCATTTGCGATGTCTCTCCACGATCGAAGAGAGCGCTTGAGGAACGAAGAAACAATAATCTTTTGGGTGATGAGCGCAGCTGGGATGACGATGAAGACAGCTCGCAGCTTAGAGTTCCACCTCGGATTTCTGGGGCGGATTCTCCTCTGCCCTTCAGTGAAAGAAGAAGGCTTTCTGAATGCCTGGAAGAAGATGAAGAAGGGGAAACTGCGGCTGAAGCTCAAGTGGAGGGACCGGCTCTCGTCGGAGGAAAGTTCCTCGTCAGTCCTGCAAAGCAACCCTCGTTGCATGTGGATCAGAAGTTCTTCGACAGCAGCCTCTTGGCAGATATGCGAGCCAAGCCGGCCATGCAAAGCTTCATCATGGACGATGTTTGGGTCAAGAGGAATGACTTGACCTTACCGTCCACACCTTCTATCGCCACTTCAGAGGTAAGCGAAGTTTATTTGATACTAGCTTTACCCGGCCACGCGTTGCTGTGGCTCTTATCGAACCTAATCTTAATTCCAAAAAATATATTGGCACTGATTGCACGTTGTTGTTTGATTATTTTAAGCATATTTCTACTCTCATTTCCTTTATTGTTCCAGTTTTTTATACCGAAAACTAAGTTGGTATGTTAAAAATTACTCATGTAAATTTCATCACAACTGTTCAGTAGTTTAAGAGTCCATACAGTACAAACATAAGTATTTACATACGTATCCGTTTTTTTCATATATAATATAGAAGATTAAAGGAAAGTTTATTTTGTCATGAATCTCAATAGGCTTCAATAGTTATTATTCGTTTTTGAATATGAATTTCGTAAGGGGGATGAGTTAGATTTCGAAGTCAGTATCCCGAGTATACTCAGCCATTGCTTATACAAAAAAAAAACTGTAGCTAACAGCACTTCTATAAAGTGTTAGTTCTCATGATTTTTTTCTGTTTACGCAATGCTTAAGTATTTACGCAACGTTTAACATTTGACATAAATAAATCGTCTGAAAAAAGTGCTGTACAACAATACAAAGAAAAAAAATTATGACAATTAAAAAAAAATCAAGAAACCATTTTTTTTTAATTTTCCAAGAAACCCTTGAGCTACAGTATTTTTATTATATGCTGAAAAAGTATTAAAATAGCATCAGAAAAATCGAAATTCCAGGTAACTACAAAAAACTATTTTTATAATATGAATTTGGAATCTAAATCTAAGCTGCAAAGATATGTATCATTTGAGATTCATATTAAATGCATTCCCACAAGCAGACACGCATAATTTCGCGCTCACACATGCCGCATGTGGACCTACAATATATAAAACCCAATCTCAAATGAACACAAGCCCTGCAACTCTTGCCGACCTTCCCTGAAACAGGGGTGACATTGGCAATGGATAATGGTATAATGGATGCTGCAAAACTTTAATAGAAAAAATCCTGATGTCACGCGGTTGCTAGGGAAATAGAAAACTAATATTATGTTTTGGGTTGCTAGTTTTTGTTGACCCAGGTCACATACTTTTCGTATTATTATTTTTTGAAATTTCAATGTATAAGTCACTGCAAAAGCTGGGAGAGTTTTATTTTGAAAATATTTTTTTGCAATGTAAATAAACTAGAGAAAAACAAAGTAAGTAAAGTCTTTCAGGTTTATTTTATTTCCACTGCCATCTGTGTGATGAGAGCGTAATGTGTTTTATCACTTGGAAAATGGGAATTTTCCTCTCACGTACAGAGTGCGCTATGATTATGTATGTATGCGTATGTTATGTAAAGAAGTATGTAAGGATAGAAAGAAATGGCGGTTGATCTGTGATGTTGGCGGCTAGGGTTTGTTAAAGTAAAATTGGTTTTTATGATTTAGTTTTTTATGTCCATGTATATATTATAATTTATTGATTTTAAAAATGTAATTTGTCATGTATGTTCCTTGACTTATAGGTTGTTATGTGGCTGACCACCCATACTGTAAAAAATTGGTTCACTTTGCCAATGTCACCCCTGTTTCAGGGAAGGACGGCAAGAGTTGCAAGGCTTATGTTCATTTGAGATTGGGTTTTTATATTGTAGGTCCACATGCGGCATGTGTTAGCGCGAAATTATACATGTCTGCTTGTGGGAATGCATTTAATATAAATCTTAAATGATATATATCTTTGCAGCTTAGATTAGATTAGATTAGATTAGATTAGCGTAAAATAGCATCAAGTACCCCTAGTTTAAAACTGTGTCACGACAAAATGTCCATTGACAGAATGCCCACCGAAACAATGTCAATTGACAAAATGTCCACCCCCATAATAATTATTTGTCGCGTGGACATTTTGTTTGTGGACATTGTGTCGTGGAACCTTATAAAACATCGTGTAAACTCCCCACCATAGTAAAAATTAAATAAATGAAAGCTAAATTGCTCACTCATGGTGCTGTTGAATCTTCCATACACTTTTCTATTTACATGATGTTTTCTTGTTTTATTTTAACGATTAAGTACTTCTGAATATTATAATGATTGTTGTACAAACATTCCTTAGCGTTTAACTAACGAATAAATAAAATGTGATTATTTTCATATGTTTAAAAAACTTTTAATCCTTCTAAATCTAAATCTAAGCTGCAAAGATATGTATCATTTGAGATTCATATTAAATGCATTCCCACAAGCAGACACGCATAATTTCGCGCTTACACATGCCGCATGTGGACCTACAATATAAAAATAAAAAAACCCAATCTCAAATGAACACATTGTTAATCACAATCATGAAAGTATATTCAATGGTTTATGAAAGCTTCAACGGGTAAAAATGTAGATGTAAATATTGTTATTTTTTTTGGCATTTAATTCATAAAAGTTAATGATTCAAATCTAATACGTATCTGGGGCGTAAGTAAGTATACTGCGCGGGGAAAAATACCACCTTCTCCAACTTATATGGATAGAAAAATTAGGTTACGACGAAAGCCCAGTAGGAAACATGTCTTAGGTTTGAGCTATAAGGGAGTAGACCAGTATTCGAAGTGTGGAAGAGCTGTTTAGGGCGGCGCATGTCGCCGAGATGATAGTCGACGTCGGAGAGACCCGAGAAGGAACGTAAAAAACGAGATCGTGGTCTTGCGGCCATCATCTTGAACTGCTATATCGCCACCTTAAAGGTAAAACTGAATAAGAGCTGATGCACTGACTTGAAGAATCGTGAATATTTGTTGTTGTTGAAAGTAACTTCTCATAGTCTAAAAATATAAATCTAAGATGCAAAGATATGTATCATTTGAGATTCATAGTAAATGCATTCCCACAAGCAGACACGCATAATTTTGCGCTCACACATGCCGCATGTGGACCTACAATAAAAAAAAACCCAATCTCAAATGAACATAAGCCCTGTAACTCTTGCCGACCTTCCCTGAAACAGGGGTGACATTGGCAAAGTGAACCATTTTTAACAGTATGGGTGGTCAGCCTCACACTAACCTATAAGTCAAGGAATGGATGAACTAATTAAGAGAAGTGCTCTGTTTGTTGGCATGCATTTAATATGAATCTTAAATGGTAACCTTATTTTGGAACTTAGATAATTATTATTATAGCTCATAAAAAAGCCCTAAACTATAGGATTTTCACACTTTTATAGTGTTTTCTCTCGTAGAAAATAGGAAAAAGGTGCATTTATCTTAGAAACCCATGTAAGCTTAAAATGTCACTTATTCAGTTTGATTTTAAGGTACCTATCGATTTAAGGTATCGACATTGTGTAAATACGAGTATAATAAACAGAAAAAAAATGTTTTTTTTTTTTTTAATCCGCAAGGTCCGGTTTATTTTTCTGTATAGGAAAGCGCTTAGTATAATAATTATTTTTCTATGTAGACTGCACACAGGTCTACGAGGCAGTATCCTGATGATACTTGAGAAGCTATTGTTTGCGATGTGGATTGTAATAGTTGTAAAGTACACAAAGAGCGTTTAACCTATTTTAAAAAATAAGTGGAGTAAAAGTAAACGCTTCTTTATAATATCGTAATTAAATTAATTTATAAACAACATTGTAAAAGATGCGGTAGTACTTTACTGGAAGTAAGGGTTTCCCTGCTTCTGAAGGAAGAGGCAGCGGTAGCTGTTAGAGCTGTTCAGCAATAGCGATCCTACCTCCGAAATGTATTGTGAATCCCCTATTCTTTATTGGGATACACAATTATTTCTCTGTCTAATCCTATTTAAACATTCCATTTTTTCTTTCTTTTTGTTGTCAAAGTCGAACAGTTGTCGGTGTGGTGCAACTAACTAGAATGATGTTCGTAGTCTAGGAGCACAAAAAAAACTTATCCAGTATGTTGAAAAACATATAGGTACGCCATTACCAAACATCGGTTGCCAAATCGCTGCCTTAGTTCTTGTTTATCGTATACGCCATTGAGAAAATTTTACATGAGCAATGTTTGCATGTGTACTGGACCAATGTGTCTTAGGGGCCGTCCATAAATTACGTCATCGATTTTTGCCGATTTTCGACCCCCCCCCCCCCTTACAATCATCCTATAGTCATTATCTAATGACCCCTCCCCCCTCTAGCTGTAATAATGGATGAGCTTAATAATTAATAATGTTATATATATCTTACATAATATTATGTATATTTTGTAGAAATTGATATTTACAAGAACGACGTCACTTTTGGTACTCGTACGTCATTTGCTATCATCCGCAGACCAGACTCCCCCCCCCCCCTTAATTCGAATGACGTAATATATGGACGGCCCCTTATAAAAACCAGAAATTTATTTGAAAAATATTTAAAAGAACTCTCACATTATCGAGTTTTACGGTTTTTCTTAGCTCAGATTGTGTAGAATTTGATTCATAAGACAAATGCATGAAAAAGTCATATTTTACAAGATTGGCGTATACGATAAACAAGAACTGGGGGAGCGAAATGGCAATCCAGCCTCATTACAACCGAATCTTAAAGTGCTAAGGCTTTCATAGGTGCTCATTTCTTGTGAAGGCTGAGTAAACCTTGCCGGTTTTTTTTTGGGGTTTGAAATATACACCGAAACGGGAAATCATTTCGGTCACCCACGGTGAGATTCGAACCCGAGCTCACGGCATGGAATGCAAGCACATCGAATACCAACTGAGCTATCGACCGGGCAGACAATTTCTATCATTTTAGAATCAAAGTTGCAAGTATATAATTACTTACATTTAAGTTTCATAATTAATGCCCGACCACCAGAAAACATTTTTAAGTTTGTGATTGCACATGTTGCATGTGTAAGCACGTATAAACTTAAACTCAAATGAACATGAACCCTTTCATCCTTTCCGTTTTTTTCCTGAAATTAATATTTATCGTTTTAAAAGTGCACTTTTTTTTACAGTATCATTGCACGTGCAGTATTTTGCGTCAAAAATGTTTAAAAAATGACCGAATGCATTTTTTAAACATTGGTATTTGGCAAATTTTACAATAAGTAAGTAGGTAATCCAAGTGTTAAATATTGCATTCAAACTCAACCATCAAAGAATGTATGAGAAATAAAACAGTGCCTCTACAGAGCGTTTATATTTCGATACTTTTATTGATAAATTCTGTAGTTTACTTTAAAGTTATCTGTACGTTTAGTATACAATATTGCATTCAAACTCAATTACAAAAAAAATGTATGAAAAATAAAACAGTGCGTCTGCAGAGCGCTTAAGTTTCGATGCATTTATTGATAAATTCTATGTTGACATTCAACTTAAAACATTGCATTCAAACTTAACCTTAAAAATGTATGAAAAATAAAGCAGTGCCTCTATAGAGCGTTTTAGTTTCGATATTTTTTTTTATAAATTCTATGGTTTATGTTTAACGTTTTTTTATTCTTGGTGTACTGATTTGGTTGTTCCCGTTTCCCCCATACAAACAACCATCGTTTATGTTTTCAACGCCTGCTAACAAACAAGGTTCTTGCTACTTGCATTCAATCAGTTAAGTAGCTTACACCGTGTCATACTTGTACATTTCGCTACTGTCCCTTATAAAAAAAAAATACACGAGATAATTATTGTATCAAAATAATACTTTATTAAAAGTTTAAGGGTTTGTCTATTAAATTTGTGAAGATTCATTTTAAATTAATATTTTTTTTTTTTCTAAAGGAATTGAAAAATTATTGTTTGCAAAAAAGACATGTTTCTCTTTCGTAAGAAGAAAAATAAAATAGTTGAACAATTGCCTACGTTGTATGAAGATGAAATCCATGTGAGTCAAAAATTATTTTCTATTTTCGGTCAATTTATTTGTTTAATGAGGTTGAATGTCAACACAGTTGTGACGCCGGGTTGCTGGAGAAAACGCTGACAAATATTATTTTATTTGGTTTCCAAGGAGTCCCAGGATCCTACAGTTACATGGACGTGTGACGTATACCCGCGGAGAAAAAATCAAATTCCTAGCGCACGTGCAAAAAGCATTCTGAATACATTGAATATTTAAATTATTTAGATAAAAAAATCTGTAATGCTACTTGCATAGATATTTAAAAATATATATATATTTGTATTTAACGCAGCAGATACATGTAAGTTTGCGCTTACACATGCTGTATCTCAAATGCAAATGCATTTCAATCCATACTTTGATAAAGCATTTGCATGCGAACCTCAAATGAAGAAGTTAGACCTGCTTTTACCTACTTATTTGTTTTACAAAAAAATAAGAAAATTATTTCTTGGTTTTCCATGTAGGTATTTATCTTATTTTCTAAAAGTAGGTACCTACCTAGATTTCAGTTTTTGATTCTAAATGACTTAAATATGAATTATGTAGTCTGCTTGTAACTGAAGATTGCGCTATTTTTAAATGTGTTATAAAAATTGTTGAAACAACTGGTTTTTAGTATGCAACTTCTGAACCATTTTATCATGAACACTTTCATATTAATGTTCAGTTTTTTTATAATATTAATGTTCAGATGACTCCCACCGTTCGCTTCGAATCCTGGAAGAATTAAGTTTTTCGGCGACCTGTAGTGCGTTTTCTCAAAAAAATCCTACAAAGATGTTCCTAAAAAATGTGATTTATCTAATAAGACCAGCGGTCCGGAACTTTTTTAACCATTACCCCAAAATATTTTTGCGTAAGTCGATATTACTGCTTCCCCCCATTTTGAAAAGAAGACAATCAATGTTTATTTAAATAAATATTATTTATTGAATTAATTTACACGGAAAAAAATAAAAAGGAAAATAAATAAATAAATCCTGGTTACCCCAAGAAAAAACATTTTACCCCATTTGGGGTATTTAACCCCGGTTCCCCGTCCGCTGAATTAGGAAAAGCATATTTTATATTTGTCTTGTCTTGTCTTGTTTCCTGCCGCCTTTCCTCTAGGGGTGGCCAGTACCTCCACACAAGTGCCTCCACTTGACTCTGTCCTTGCATACTTCTTTCATCTCATCTAATTTCATCACTCTTTTCATGCATGCTCTTCTCTTGTTTCCACTCTGTAGATTCCATTCATTCGCAATCTCATATATCTATATGAGTCGTATAAATTCAAACGCCGTCAACTCCTTACGCGACGATTTTGAGAAAAATAAACTTGTGTTTTGAACGCAATTTGGAAACAGTTGGAGATGACGGCGTTAGCACGAAATCATACTTTCTCAATTAAAATTACGAAGGATTAAGTGAGGTTTTTTATCACATTGCACACAGAAAATGATTTGTTACACTACAAATAATCAAATTCAATAATTATGTCAAAAATCATAAAATTTGGAGATGACGGCGTTTGCAGTTATACGACTCATATAAAAGTACCTTTTTAATTATTAATGTTTCAACCCAGCGATGAGCATGTTTGAAAATATAAATGGCATTTTTTTTTTAGCTCCGCCAGGATTTGAACCGACAACCTTCCATTTACGAGTCCGAAGTGTTATCACTGGACTACGGACCGGTCATACTATGATGGTCGACAATCTTCACTGAAGAGGCACAGGAAGAAGAAATGAAGAAGAGTCATGTTTTGTACAACAATTATTTTAAATCCAATTTGATGGTGTGTACACTAGATGGCTCATCCACACGCTTGCGGCAAGCGCCTTGAGGCAATCGCTTGCAAGCTCTTAGAAAACCAAACTTGTGCGTGCGTCTGTGTGTGTTTGAATAAGCAAGCATGGCAGACGTCCAGCGTTTAGCTATAACATTTGGATAAACTTATTTTTATTTAGAAAAAAAAATAAAACAAAAAGAGAGAAACTAAAAAGAAACGAATAATTCGGCAAAGACGATAGTGGATGATCAAAATTAATAGAAACCGTACCGTACCAGAATGCGCGCGCACAAGTATGTGTGTGCCTGGCATGCGCATGCGTGAATTCCCTTTGACTTGCGTCAAAAAACCGACTCTGGTCGGATCGGCGACAAGCCAAGCCAAGGCGGCTCAAACCACGCCCCCAGCTTAGCCAAACGGTCGTCCACACGCTTGGCTTGTAATGCCTTGGCAAGCGTGTGGATGCCCCAAGAATTTTTTATAATTATAAGACGCAAGGGTTGTTGACAAGGCAAAGCTTATTGGTTGCCAAAAAAAGCCACGCGTCCAATGGTTCACTCAATGAAACCAAAGATCAGCCGTTTCCCCTTTTGCTTAGGTGCTGCAAGTGCTGTGGGTGAGGCGAACTATGATTGTGGGGCATGCAGACAAATCTACGAGCACCATGAGGACTTACACGAAATTTCACACCTACATTTTCATACACATTTATTCAAAATAATTAAAGTATTGTCTTTTTTCTTTGCAGGCTTCTTCGTCCTCTTCGGGTGCGGTCCCAAAGGTTGCTAGTAATCATGCCAAAGAAAAAGGGGGCGGTAGGGACAAGGACAAGAAAAAGGACAAAGCTGCTAAGAAAACGGCCGGTAAGAAATCAACAATATCTCATAATTTTACTTCCTTTTGTACCTATCTGTTACTATGTAAATTGATGCAACATTATTTAAAATTAAGCATATGAAATATGTGAAATTTTCGTATCTGTACCAATCTGACTTTGTATAAATCCTAAATTCACACCATTATTCCTTGACTGATGTGACTGGGTATGCGGCTGACCACCCATACTGTAAAAAATGGTCCACTTTGCCAATGTTTACCCCTGCTTCAGGGAAGGTCGGCAAGAGTTACAGGGCTTATGTACATTTGAGATTGGGTTTTTTATATTGTAGGTCCACATGCGGCATGTGTAAGCGCGAAATTATGTGTGTCTGCTTGTGGGAATGCATTCAATATGAATCTCAAATGATACATATCTTTGCAGCTTAGATTTAGATTTAGATTAGATTGAGTACAACAGTCATCTCTGGTCTTGGATTTCAAAGAGACTGCATGATCTACATGATTTTGTGCAAATAAGAGAAGTGAAGCTCATCTATGACCCTACCTACTCTCACAGCCAACTTACATTCCTTTGAGCATAAAAGGAGGGTTGGAATGCGCTTAGTCTCTTCTATTGTTACTAAAATGGTGTCTGTTCTTATGAAATGTCCTCGCTTGTCCTTCTTACCCTTGTCACAACAAGGGCAACTCGTAGAATGGCTCACATTAATCCCTTTGCAGTGAACATCAAAACTATGAGAACTTAGTGTTTTCACGACTCATTCCTTTGCCAAGCTGCCCGCTTATGGAACGAGTTACCTGTACCTGTGTTCCCACCCCAATTTAATCCTGTTCTATTCAAAACCAATATCAATCGACACTTTCTTTCAGTGTCTCAAAAACAAAGGCAACACTATGCCGCTTACAGCCCTGCTACAAAGGATTAGAACATCCACCGCCACATCATCAACATCCCCTACTCTGCAGTACTATCATACACCTCTAGAAATCTTGAGAGTATCCTGCACAGGTTTCATTTAAAAACATTATTAGTTCAAATGATTAAGCCAAAATTTATGTTGCAGAGAGGGAGGCCAGGGATCGGGAGAGGGAGGCGAGGGCTGGTGGCTCTCGGTCCACTGGAGGATCCCGGAGTAGCAGTAGGGAGAGACGCGGATCTGAAGAGGAGACTTATCACCTGTACCAGCAAACCATCCATGGTAATACCATCATTCTTCTCATTACCATGAATAAACATAAGGATGACACATTTGGTGAGCATGCTCAAACCCTCCTCATACCCATCCGTGAATGCTGTTTTTGTGTGTGAATAACTTCTCAAGAATTTTCTCTACAGAGTAAATTTTTAAAATTAAATGATGATTTTTTTGTACTTCGCTAGGAATCAAACTCATGACTTTCCATTAACAAGTCCACAGGGTTAACCACTAGCCTACCGATCAGCCGTGTTGTTAAAATACTTTTTTAATAAGTTTTTCACAGAAATAAGGTTTCTGAAAATTTAGGCAAGCAGATACATTTGTTTGGTAATTTAAAAAACTGCTGATGAAATGTTTCAATACATTGTAACCTATGTACAAATAAAAAATTTGCAAATTTAGTATTATCAGTATTTATTCTCGGAAATCTATTTGGACAAAATATGCTGACAATAAAATGTGGCACTAGTTATTATAGCTTACAAAAAAATCATTTACTCCACTAAACCCAGTGGGAGAAGAAGTGTAGGAAGGATCAAGCGAGATGGAGCAATGGAGAAAAAAGATATTTTCGAGCTCTGGGCGTGATAAAGCGAAGCCGGGAGGTGATGGAGCAGGTAAGCGAGAGGCCATTCCTTGAGGATACCAAGACCCACACCAGGACTGGAAGTCTCATCACCACGGTAATTCGTACCTACAGAATATTGATAATATTTGTATGAACCCCTGTCAATCCAAGATGGCGGCAAGTGAGCAGCTGATTAGTCTTCATACAAATAGTACCCATATTCTGTAGGTAAGAGTTACTTTGGTGATGAGGCTTCCACTCTGATTGTACTGTCATAAATGATAATGATAACTAACAAGAAATACTAGTCCCCGCATTCAACAATCCTACTAACACTAACCTTTGGCCACACTCATGCTTTGAACGTTTTTGTTTATATTATACAATACACATAAAAAAATACCATTTTTAGCTCTAGTGGGACTTATGAGAAGTTTTAGTTTGATTGGTGAATCCGAGAGAAAGCTGTGAATCTACTTGCGACCCACTTTATGGGGCTTCCACACGCTTGCCAACCCATCTCAAGTCAAGCGCACAGTGTGTCGTCTAGAACATGCTAGCTGGACAAAATTTTGTCTAATTGACTAATTTTGTCCAGCTAGCATGTTCTAGACGACACACTGTGCGCTTGACTTGAGATGGGTTGGCAAGCGTGTGGAAGCCCCATTAGTTCATCCTACCTTCACAGGCCATTCGTTTTTCTTATTTAATCATTTTTCAGGTACATATTGACATCATCTCAATCTTAGTAATTTCATACATGACTTTATTCATTTATTTATTTGTAAAGACATCAACAGAACACTGAAAAGAATTTATACATGACAACACATGATACAAAAACATAAGATATCCAATGCCCCAATGTCTATCACAAAGTTACAAATTTTTGGCAAAGCACTGTTTTCAATTATAATTTATTTTATTACTTTTAAGCTGATGTTTATTAGCAGTCACAATCTTTCTTTTATTATTAAAAAGATTAATGTGTCTCTTGTAACTTTTTCAGGAACTTCTGGTGTAAGTCGCAGGCCTGCGTTGTTCGGTGCCTTTAGACAGAGTGTCAAGTCTGAAAAAACGGAGACCCGCTCGCCGGACTCCAAGAAACAGCTGACCATCATGCAGCAGGTCAAGGCCGCTGTGCAGGTAAACTGTCAACTATTTACAAATTTTAATTAATTTCATGGTTAATTACACTTATTTTGAATATAAGAGGAATCATTATGGGAAAACTTACATTATTCTTAATGTTTTGTTAGTGACTTAGCTAACGACTTCAGGAGGCACCCTTTTGCACAACGATTGGTGATTTTAAAATCAGTGCCTCCTGATTAATAATTTGTACACTTTATGGATACTAGACAAACTGCTAAGGGAAAATATACTTACATTATTCTTGACGTTTTGCGTGGTGTCTCTAGCAGTGGCGAAGGGTGCCATACAAGCCGGTTCCCATCAGCTTCCCTTTTAAAATGATGTAACAAAGTAGTTAAAAAATATAGGCACAAAGTAAAAAAATACATTTAAAACCAAAGAAACAATACATATTTTTTCCCCATTGAAACCATGCAGTCTACTTTATTATCATTTTTGCCTCATTTTAAATGGGAAATTGATGAAAATCGGCTTGTATGGCACCCTTCGCCACTGGTCTCTAATGTTGTTATGTCGGAAAAGTATAATTCATTTTAAATTTTTACCTTACATGATAATGTCAAAAACCACAACGTCAGCTAAAATCTCACAATTTATTTAGTGATATTTTAATATAAGCTGTACGAATATACTTAAATATCCGAAAGAAACAGAACAAATAGTTTTAAGACATCAAAAGTTAACAGGGAGCAGCATGAGCAGTCCAACGACATTTAATGACAATTGAAATAGTTTGAGCAGGCTTAAAGTAACAGCACCAGCACTAGCGAAACAGTAAAAAACAGCACAAACAGTCATTTTTCATGACTTCAAGGCAGTTGAAAGTAGCACAGGCACGCCAAAGATAGGCAAGCTAGTTTTAATATATTTTTCTTCAGTACTTGAAATCTCATGAAAAAATAATTGGAAGATTGATGACTACAGAAAAATAGTTTTATTTCACGAATGCTTTCATTACTGATATTTGATTGTATAACTGTTTGATTTGTTGTTTTCAGAGTATGGGCTCCAGTAGATCCAGCACAGCTAAAGATGGTTCAGCTCATCCTCATGCTGGGAGTGATGCCAAGGTGAAATATTCTCAGTATTACAATATTAAAATATTCTCATAATTTGCTTTTTTATTGATTTTACTATGGAGTTGTAGCAAATTTCCAAATTTCATTTATTTTCTGTGTAAGGCTACATCACATGTCTTAAGCAACTATTTTTCCCAAGCTACCTGGCTGATCTAGATTGTAATTGATTTCCTTTCTCTTTTGTGCCGACTCCATTTGCTGAATTCGACCAGGGGAAATATTTAAATATGTTTTTGTGTGTATCACACCTCAAGAGCACACTGAAAAAGTGGCATATTAAGCAAACATGAGTTTTATTAGATAAATGCAACTTTTTAAATATTTTCTAGGAGAGAAAACACTAAGAAGGTGTAAAAATCTTTAAGTTTAGGAGTTTGTCATGAGAACTTCCTTATGACTAGTTCACTTACGATGAGAAGTTACACCCAATAAAATGTTTTATCCATGATTTCTCAAATTGGTGAATCAGCACTTATTCAGTTTTACCTTTAAGGCAGATTCTGAAGTTTTCATTGAAAAAATCCTTTTCCTTCCAATAAATCGGATTGATCTGTTGGTGCCACTACTTCTGTTGCCTATGTAGTAGATTGGCGGCTGTCACTCCATTTTTTTGGAAGTGTTCCTGGGGGCTTTCTTCCTGTTGGGTTCCCTTGAAGTAATATGTGGGATCCTATTATCTTCATTATTTTTACATGCTCTTATCAGTATCGTATTTGTGGTCTTCTCAATTGTACAATGTTATTATTACTGCACTTTTTCCTTATTTCTCTGTGTTCTAAAATGTTGAATTTTACAATTTCTAGTATTACCATACTGTCACAGCGGCCACGACTACCAGACGCCCCAGTACAATGACCAAAGTGATGGACATCTTCAGGAGTAAACCCTCGTCGGCAGAGACTCCTGAAAAACGACGTCAGGTGAGTCAAATTTACTCTACTTATCTTCAGAAAAGTTAATATCTAATCGATGAAATAACATTCATGTATTTGTCTAATAAATACTAATATTATGTGTTAATACACCTGGATTTGAAATACAGAAGGACCATGCTAATGGGGACAGGCAAAAAACAGACCCTTGGGGGATTGTTAAGGTATTTGGATTGTAGTCTGTAATAATAACCATGAAACTTTCAAAGGAAAGATTTCAGTAATGTACTTAATTTTAATTTTTTTTGAAGATAGATGATAACTGAATTGGACAATAGGATATGAACGCAGGTTGATTGTTGAAAACCAGACTAGCAAGGCAGTCTTGTAAAATACTTCCTGCTGTCCTGCGACAATAATCGTCACCGTTTGTATCGTCCATACGAATTTTCGCTATCATATAAGTGTAAGTCTGAATTGGCAGACCATTCCGTAAACATAAAAATAATACAAAAACCATAAAAAATATAAAAATAATAAATAAAACAATGTGAAACTTGTAAGTAAAACCTTTACCAAAGACCGGTCACTAAAGGTCCACTTATAGCAACTGGGTCTTGTTTGAGTATTGGCTCTTTGTAGCAATGAAACAATATACCTAAATACATTTGAAGAAAGGAATTTCTCATAGGTTTGTTTTCTATTTTCAATTAAAGAAGGATCCCACTTAATGCCACAAAAGGATTTTTGATAATGTTCTTTAATATTTTTTTATTAAATCATCACATTTTCAAAAATATTTTCTGGGATTTCAGTATATACTTACATAATTATTTTTTCAAATCACAAGAAAATCTTAAATCCTAAAATGAGAGCAATAAAAATATTTATAAAAAATGTTTCCTAACTTATGTTATAAATATATTTTATAATTTGAAATTTATCTAAACAGTCTTTACATACATCTTTTTATTTATTTATTAATCTCACCCTTGCACTAAAGGCATTAAGTTTAAGAATGTATATATTTTTAAAATAAAATATTAGTTGCAGGTTCCATAGTCTGCTTAGAAAAATTATTGAATTTATTAGTAAAATGATTTTGTGAAAGACTAAACACAACTATGAGCTTAAAATGCACACATCCTAAGTTCAATTAAATTTTGAATTCCACTTTTATTTTTTACTGTGTAAAAACTATCAGCCTAACCATTCTTTTACCTCTATAGCAGATACCTTCTAATGCGCTATCCCTGAAGAAGTTGCTTGTGGCGAATGGAACATTTTCACAGGTAAAGGGTGGCAGCTTTATGCCAACTACTTCATTTCAACTTGTTGCTATGCTTTCGGAGAGGCAGGTTTTATTTTTTTATGAAGCTGAGTAAACCATGAAAGTACTGTAATTTTGGGCTTATAAATACAAACATTTTGAACAAATGGACTTGGCACATTTAAAACCGGAGGAAAAATGCTATGTTACTTGGCTAGACAGGCCAGGAGAGAGAGCGACAACTTCAATATAATATGTGGGTATTTGAGGCACTTAATTGATTTTTAGTGCATCTAGAAAAACTGGCAACTGCATATGTTTCAAAATACTGTGAAATAGGTAAAATCCCAGATTATTGGGAGTTATAAAATAATTCATAATAAAAAGAGAGCTTGTATGAAAAAGGTTATGACTCTGGATGAAATGAAAGAAGTATGTAAGGACCGAAAAAAGTGGCGGCTGATCTGTAATGTAGGCGGCAAAAGCCAAGAATCATTTTTTTTTTATAGATGTTTTGTAGATTTTCTAGTGTTTGTTTGTTTGTAAAACTGGATGTAATTAATTGCTTGTATTCCTTGACTTATAGGTTGGTATGAAGCTGACCACCCATACTTTAAAAAATGGTTCACTTTGCCAATATCACTCCTGTGTCAGGGAAGGTCGGCAAAAGTTGTAGGGCTTATGTTCATTTGAGGTTTGGATTTACACTTGTACGTACTTGTACGTACTTACATTTGTAAGTACACATTCAGCATTTGTAAGCGCGAACTACACGTGTTTGTTTGTGGGCATGCATTTGAGAACTTGAAATGAATATATCCTTGCAACTTTGATTATAGATAGATTATAGATTTTGACGTACTGTGAGTGACGTAACATATCTGAAGGATTTTTTGATTGGGCCTAGTCCATTCTGACAGCCTTGGCAGATCGGATCCTTACCCCTCTGATGTTTAATGTACTCCACTATGGACAAATATATTATCAGAAATAATACTCATAATTGGTTAGAAACATCAATGTATAATTACTAGCTGGGCTAAGAAAGCAATACTTTCGGAATAGGGTAATTGCAGTGGTAGGGAAAACGGTTGAAAATAAAATGTTTCCGTAGAGGACATTTCAAGGATCACAACCATATATTTTTTAAGTAGTAAAAATAAAGATATCATTGATAATTTAAAATAATAAGAATGCGGAGAATTTGACTCCCGCCAAAACGCAGCGCGACCAGCTTAGCGACTACCTAGACCCGTCGATAACTACTCTCCGAAGGTCCGAAGATCCACCAACGCCATATCTGCCTAAACAAAAAATGACCTGTTTTACCGGAAATCGAAAATACGTGAAGTTTAAAGAACTATAATTTAAAAACTAAGCCATATATAATTTTTTTAAAAACGCAGATGCATTTTTAAAAATGTAGTCTACCTTTTATGAAATAAAAAAAAGTGAAATTACCCTATTAAGAATGCCCTAATCCACTCCTCATACAAAAATCCAAATTAAGTCTTATCAGTAACCTTTCAACTGTCAATAGGTGTGTTACCTATTTGGAAAAATAAAACATAAATGTAAACTGGATATTTTCTAAAGGTGCCAACAAAAGTTTTTTTTTTTTTTTATAAAATGTGGAATAATATTACACTTAAAAAAAAATTACATTTTATACATTCATAAGATTTATTTTTCATTTGTTAAAATATTTTGCTCTCAAAAGTGACAGCCATTTCTAGAACTAGTGATGTTCAAGTAAGTATGCAGATACTTGATTAATTATTCAAGTATGTAACTTATATGCTCCTGGTAATAGATACTTCTGAAAGTCATCCCGTACACAATGAGGTTGGGACATTTTTGAATTTGGATATTATCAGATATTTTTATACTTTTGACAACACTAGAGGGGTATTCATAACAAATTTCGTTGCTATGGTGATGTAATAGGTTTCTATAGTGATATGCACTTAGATTGAAGATGGAGTAGGGACACATTGCTTACATAGAAAATGATAATAACATTTTATATATCGTGAGCGAGACAGCACTATCAACAATGTCTGGCGTCAAAGACTGGTTTCATGTTGTTAGGAACTAAATCACATTCATAGCCACTCCATAGAATTACTACCTCCATGCATGTATGTATGTATAAGATTACTTTTGAAGGACAAAATAATATTAAAAAAAAAAAAATGAAATGACCTGTTAAAATATCTGCTAATTTTGAATGTTTGCCCAGCTGAAAGATTTCATACAAAAGGATATTAATCATTGGTTTTAAATATCTTTAAAGCTATTTTATTGATTCACTGTTGTCATGATATTATGCTCACAATCAAACTAATATTTTTAAAAATCCATTCTATTGATTTGCTACTTTTGATTGGTTGTAAACAAGCCTAAATCTAAATCTAAGCTGCAAAGATATGTATCATTTGAGATTCATATTAAATGCATTCCCACAAGCAGACACACATAATTTCATGCTCACACATGCCGCATGTTGACCTAAAATATAATAACCCAATCTCAAATGAACATAAGCCCTGCAATTCTTGCCGACCTTCCCTGAAACAGGGGTGGCATTGGCAAAGTGAACCATTTTTACAGTATGGGTTGTCAGCCTCATACCAACCTATAAGTCAAGGAATACAAGCAATTAATTACATCCAGTTATACAAACAAACAAACACTAAAAAATCTACAAAACATCTATAAAAATGAAAATTGATTCTTGGCCTTAGCCCCCTACATTACAGATGAGCCGCCAGTTTTTGCGGTCCTCACATACTTCTTTCATTTCATCCAGAGTCATAACCTTTTTTATATAAGCTCTCCTTTTATTATGACTCTGGATATCCCATTCATTCTCTATATCGGAAATTTGGTCCATCCGTACCTTTCTCGGTCTTCCTCTACCACGGCATCCTTCTATTCTTGCAACGTATACTTTCTTCGTCAATCTTTCATCATTCATTCTCTCCATATGCCCAAACCATCTTAGCATACTTCTTTTAATCTTCACTTTGACACTTTCTCTTACACCACATTCCTCTCTTACAAAATAATTCCTCACCCCATCACTCTGTCGTTTTCCAATCATACTTCTTAGGTACAAAAATATTCCTAACAATGGAATATTTTTGATTTTGGAACATTTTTTTTCTCCGCCAGCGAACATCATTTTGGTATGGAATTGCCGCCTTAAAAACCAGTATAAAAATATTTGTTTGCCTTTTCCCTACACAACCTGGCCGGGTGAAGACACAATTCTATCTGTGCTTATTGAGTTATCAATCAATAGAAACAATTATTAATCAATAGAAAAGATATGAATGGTGTGCTTGAGTTTTTTTGACACAGTTATGTATAATATGTGCCACAGAACAAAATATGTAGGTATAAAATAAAAGAGGTATAACAATATTTTTTGAAATTTTAATCTGAGACAGAAGATAGCTGGTGATAGTCATCATTGTCTAATCTAATCTAATCTAAGCTGCAAAGATATATATCATTTAAGATTTATATTAAATGCATTCCCACAAGCAGATATGTATAATTTCGCGCTAACACATGCCGCATGTGGACCTACAATATAAAAACCCAATCTCAAATGAACATAAGCCTTGCAACTCTTGCCGTCCTTCCCTGAAACAGGGGTGACATTTGCAAAGTGAACCAATTTTTTACAGTATGGGTGGTCAGCCGCACAACAACCTATAAGTCAAGGAACATACATGACAAATTACATTTTTAAAATCAATAAATAACAATATATACATTGACATAAAAAACTAAATCACAAAACCAATTTTACTTTAACAAACCCCAGCCGCCAACATCACAGATCAACCGCCATTTCTTTCTATCCTTACATACTTCTTTCATTTCCTCCAGAGTCATAACCTTCTTCATACAAGCTCTTCTTTTATTATGACTCTGGATATTCCATTCATTCGCAATTTCGGATATTTGGTCCATCCATACCTTTCTCGGTCTTCCTCTACCACGACATCCATCTATTCTACCAACATATACTTTCTTCGTCAGTCTTTCCTCATTCATTCTCTCCATATGCCCAAACCATCTTAACAAACTTCTTTTAATCTTCACTTTCACACTTTCTCTTGCACCACATTCTTCTCTTACAAAATCATTCCTCACCCTGTCACTCCGTTTTTTCCCAATCATACTTCTTAGAAAGTCCATTTCAACAGTATGGACTTTACTAATTTCACTTTCATTCACCGTCCAGGCCTCGCTTCCATACATCAAGGTGGGTAAAAGTATGCCACTGCGTACCGCCAATCGAGCATTTTTAAAAATATGTTTTGATTTTTGGCGATACAAGCTGTGGCACCCAGTACACACCTGCCCTTCATTACTCTTCTTTCAAATTCACTGGCCATTCTTCCATCTTTTTCAAACATACTTCCCAGGTATACAAACTCATTTACGACATCAACATTCATTCCATTAATTTTAAATTCATAATTCATACTTTCATCATCTCTTTCAAAAATCAATACTTTCGTCTTACTTGCATTCAACTTCAGATGGTTACCTAACAAAGCTTCATTCAATCTAGAGAGCATTGTCAGTTGCCTTATAATAATAATATTGGGATGACTTATTTGGTGAGAGTTGTTTTTGTGTGAATCATACTAAAGAGCCCTGTGTGAGCTTGGTTGTCGATGTAGTAAGTAAGCGTAAGTAAGTGTAAGCTCCAATTCTCAAGAAAGACCCAGTTGGTGTAAGGCAGGATAGACCTATGGTGACTGGTCTTTGGTAAAGGTAGATTATTTTCTTAACCCAGGGAAGATCAAATTTCAAAAATTTAATCTTTTTTATAAATATTTAAAAATATAAATGGTAAAACATTGTTTTAATTCACTTTATTCTTTTTTTTTGCTCAAATATTTTCGCCTAATGAGGCATCTTCAAGAGCAGATTGGTTATCTTATCTTTTATTATTAATTAATCTTTTTTATGCTCTGCCGGGATTCAAACCCACTACCTTCCAATCATGAATCCAAAGTGTTAACAACTAGACTACAGACTGGTCAGGAACTGATTGTAACAAGCACTCATTGACAACTTAGGGCGTCAAAACAGTACATTAGGTGAGTGCACAGTAAACTGTTATGATGTGCCATCTATTTCTATTACATTGATCAATCCTTGTATAGAACCCAAGGCATGAAACTGGGATTATTTTCTATAAATTATTTTCTAATAAATTTGGTATGAAGTTGACCACCCATGCTGTAAACAATGGTTCACTTTGCCAATGTCACCCCTGTTTCAGGGAAGTTTGGCAAGAGTTGAAGGGCTTATATTCATTTGAGATTGGGTTTTTATGTTGTCAGTCCACATGCAGCATTTGTTAGCGCGAACTTACACGTGTCGGTTTGTGGGCACGCATTTGATATGAGTGTAGAACTTTAATATATCTTTGTAACCTACATTATAGATTCTAGATGATCATATCCACCTGTTCCCCACACGTTTCAACTCTACAAAAGCGTTAAAGAAAAAATGCAGCATAACTAAAACGCTCACTAGAGTCGCTAATTTTATTTCCGTACATTTTTTATGGTGGATGGACTCGGAATATCCGATTTGACGCCCAATATTATAATCATTATTAATAAACTTATAGGACACGATGTGTGATGTATCCTATCCACCTGCAATAAAAATTGACGTTTTAACTCTACCAAAGCGTTTATCGAAAAATGCATTAAAACTAAAACGCTCACTAGAGTCGCTGATTTTAATTCCGTACATTTTTTATGGTTAATTCAAACGTAATGCTTTATACTCGTGCTACTGATAACATTATCACAGCCGGTCCGCGCATAGCTTCCCAGTCAGTCTGTCTAACGACACCGTCGAGTATTGAGTTTGTATGGGAATATAAACATTCCTAAGCCGTATCGCTTTTTGTATGGAATTATCGCTAGGGTCATCTCCAGACCCCTCTGTGTGTGCGACTCTCTAAAGACACCGTGATCTTTTGTGATGAATAATATTTTTATTTCGCTTACGTGTGAATACATATAAATTTAAATAAAAAAAAAACTGCCGGCTTAAAAATATAATTTGTGATGTCAACATGTGTAAAGATCAAATTATTTGTTTACGTGATTTTCTTAAAAAAAAGTTTTTTGTTTTTTTTTAATGTTTGTGTGTGATTTTTTTACTTCAATCAAGTTGTAAGAAAAGTAAAAAAAAAAGTTTGGTACAGCATTGAAAATTTCATGTACCTAAATAGGGATCGGTGAAATTTTTTTTTTTTGGATTTCATACATTTGTACGCAACTGAGGCGAGTGGAATTTATTTAGTTTTACAAGTAAACGGGTCGGCATTACGCCAACCACTTCAGTTGAAGTGTGGGTTTCCCAGCTCCCTAGTGGGCTGGTACTCATTTCTAATGGAGGCTGAATAAACCTTGCTGGGCCTATTCTATTTTGTGTTTGATATGAACACCGAAACGGGATCATTTCTGACACCCTTGGTGTGATTCGAACCCGAGCTTTTGGCATGGAATGCAAGCACTCTATACCAACGTCCTACTATGTACTTCAAAACGATTTATTCTATATGCATCTTTGTGAAGTTTTTCGTACAAAACAATAACTTTTTTAAAAATATTTTATATGTAGGATTAATGAAACTTGTAGATTCGTAATATAAACTGGCACCTTTAAGCAATGTCACCCTATTCCAAGTAAAGTCACCCTCCTTGAAATCATCCCATTTGAATTCACACATCAGATTATTTTGTAAATATTTTAATTAGCTTTTTTATACACTGGTGACTTTTGCCAATATCATCCCTGTTATAGGGAAAGTCGGCAACAGTTGCAGTGTTCATGTTAATTTGAGGTTAGAGTATTTTTTTGTAAGTACACGTGCAGCATGTGTAAAAGGAAATTATACGTGTTTGCTTGTGGATGCATTACATGTTAATCTTACATGCTAACATATCATCGCAATTTTGATTGTAGACTTTTTTGGTTTTAAAAAATTACCTGTGCATTCAGTGTAGGCGAAATGATAATGCTTTTATGCAACTTAGATTGTTGTTAAACTTTTTTTTATGAAGATTGAAGATATGTATTGATGTTACAAATTAATTTAAATCTATTTTAATTCTGTACCTCAGAGCATAAACAACGGTAGTCACATTTAGAAAAATGTGCAGGAGACGAGTTTTAGTGAAAATGTGCACTTTTTTAAACCATCATAACTTCTAAACTAGACGAGATATTTTTGATCTGTAAAAACTGTTTATCTTCTTTTATCGATATTTATTTAATGTGAAGTAATGTGAACAACGTATGTGGAACTTCCGTGGTTTATGCTCGCACTTTTATGTGCATCCCATATTTATTACACTTGATATCTCAGTAACTATGAGTCCGAGGACTCCAATATATTTACCACTTATAGAACAGCTAATTATAATAATTTCTGCATCATTAACTCAAAAATGCAAAAAAGTGGACTTCCGTTGTTTATGCTCTAAGGCAGCGGTTGCCAAAGTGGTGGTCCGCGAGAAAATTTCGCTGGTCCGCAGAAAAATGTGGAATGTACTTACTACAATTACAATTTTTGTTTATTTTATTATGGTTTATTAATAAAGCTTTCATAACTTGGTTACTATTAATAGTTTCATTTTATTAACTAGGTACATTTTATGTGTTCTTTGATCACATTTTTTTTTATAAATATATTTAACACTTAAAAAATCTTATTAGTGGTCCGCGAGATTTAAATTATGAATCAACTGGTCATGAGGTCAAAAAGTTTGGCGACCGCTGCTCTAAGGTACAGAATTGTATTCCCTTGTTCGTTTATTTTCACCCTTGTTTTTTTTCACAGTGAACGAAATTTTCCCATTCGCTTTGAAGGGAAAATCAAAAACTCCTTGAGGCATGATAAACAATTGCCAATTAGTATTGGTAATTGAATTGTCAACTTCCGTTAATAGACGGCACGAGAAAGAAGAAGCATAATAATTGTTATTCAATGTGAAATTTCATTCCATTGTTTTTTGTTTAATTAATTTGTAGAGTTTCTGAAAATTCTTATCCCGACTCTTGACAGTAGTCCATCGCTTTGTAAGTACAGGCTTGCGTTTCGTTTGTTGTAGATCTGTGTGTAACTTCTTCAGAGCTTTGTCGCCGAGATATTTTTAGGTGGAGATTTTTTAATTAACAGTACAATAATTCAATTTTGAAACTCTATCCAAAACAAATATGAAAGAAAAAATCTTTACGTTTGAAAACTTCTCAATCCCTCGAGAGCAGTACCCTTAGTACCTACGTCTTGCAAAACTTGAGTAAAGTAAAGTATACAAAAAGCATTAAAGAGTGATTTACCCCAAAATCTGCCGTTTTAGTTTGTTTCAACTTGATTTTTTTCATCACTGTAACTCTTTTGCTAAGACCATAAAGTGTAAGAAACAAAAACGGCAGATTTTGGGGGAAATCACTCTTTAATACTTTCCGTAAACTTTACTTTACTCAAGTTGTGCAACTCGTACTAAGGGTACAGGAAAACTTATTTTTCGAATCAGGTACTTGGCGTATAACTTGTCTCCTCAGCTGTAAAAAAAAAAGTTCCGCATGCCCAAACTGCCATAAGCCGGATACTGATAGTTTTCTGTGAAAATTCAGAAAAGATTGAATTCTAAGAAAAAACTTACAGTGTTAAACACACACATCAAATACATGGCTCAACTGCCACCTTACTTGAATTTTCCATACGAAAAAACGATAATCCGTGGTTTACCTATGAGTCAAATGTGTTGTGAATAACCCTGGTACAGGTTTCCATAGTTATTTTAGCTTTACCAAAATTTATCGGATTTTTTTTTTACTTGCTTTTGAAGAAATACTTACTAGCCCTACGATTTTTAAATAAGTTTTTTAAGTGCACCTTTTTTACAAAGGTTTATCTCGTACGCAGTAAGAGAACTTACACTTTTTTATATTTTCTTTTTTTTTTCTTCTAAAAAAATGACAAACATGTTCCTTTAGGTCTTGTATATTCCGTGATCTGTGGTCTTGTACAATCGCACACACAAACACAGCAAAGAATTTAAAGAACTCGATTTAAAAAAAACCTATCAATACCTAGGAGGAAAAACGTGATATATATTGGGTAATATTTCTGCATAAATTCTTTAGATAAAGTGATTACTTTTTGTGAAATTCATCTCGATGAATAAGATTTTTTTTATAAATATTCTAACAATAAAATTTATATCTTCTTTATGTACCTACGTATGTAGATATAGCTCTGCTTTTCTCTCAGATATAGAACAATCTAGATAAGACTACGTCTTGATGTGCATTTTAGAATACTTCATAATGACAGTGAAAGAAGTATGCAAGGACCGAAATAAATGGCGGTTGAAAAAATTCCGTTGTATACATTTCTTTATTTCATACGAAAAATATCATACAATTTGTAAAAAAACAAAAATAAACGATTTTTTTTTATAAATTAAAAAAAAATTAAAATGGTAAAAAAAATGTTTTAATTCACTTTATTATTTTTGTTTTGCTCAAACATTGTCGCCTAATGAGGCATCTTCAGGAGCAGAATGGTTACAAGTATATTTTTATAAAATAATTTTCAAAACTGCTCCTGAAGATGCCTCATTAGGCGAAAATGTTTGAGCAAAACAAAAATAATTAAGTGAATTAAAACAATGTTTGTACCATTTTAATTTTTTAAATATTTATAAAAATGGACTTCCACTGTGTTAACAGATCAACACTAAAAAATATATGAAAAAAAAATGTTTTGCTACATTAAAAAAATGAAGATCATTTATTGTTGTAAAGCAAATATGAAAAATATTATTATTTTATAGTTTACACTCTATAGTAAATATTACACTATATAGTAAAAGACTCGATTTTAAAAATTTGTGAAAAATGGTTTGCCGCCAATAAAAAAGGTGTTAATGCATGAAACGCACACATGTTATGTTAATAATCGAATTATCATATTTTTTCAGCCTGAAAGTAGTGATAACTCCATTTTACATTTATTTACATAATCATATATTGTTTGAAGTTTGAATTCACAATACGAAGTAAAAAATAAGTGTGTGAATCCCACGATTTTGTTGTTGGTTCACATTTTGTAAGTCAATACACAAGTGATTAGTGAATGCGCTAAAATTTGTGTTGTTAAAAATAATCACGACTAGTGATAGTCAGTGTTGTTTTATCTATTGGGTTCAAAGTGCATGTATTTTTATCGATGTATGGTGAAAAAAACTGCATTTTTTTATTTTTTTTTATTTAGAAATTTCTACTGCATACAACTGTCTTTTATGATTGACAAAGATTCTTGATTTTTTATTCTTTTACTTGTTTGCTTCAAATAATACTCCGATTCAACTTTTTACACGTCTTCATTTTTGTTTTGCTATTCACATGCATCTAAAGTTTTACATGTCCTCTTAAAATATTCATAACTAATCAAACTCTATCGGTGCTATTCTCAAACAGCAAAGCTATAACTCATCTGCAGCTTACAGTGAATTTTACATACAAAAAATCAATGATCCATAGATCAGTGTTTTCTGAATTGCAGTGTATAATGTTATTAAAAATATGTAGATAAGAAATAAGCATAAAATATATAGATGCAGCATCAGAATATTTATTGTATAAAAAATAGTGCGCCCTTGGGCGTCATCTTCATACAAACGAGGTTTTACTATAATCAGTTTCCAGGCAACCGCCATGTTTATGTCTCTTTTAGACGTGCGACGTTAAAATCTTATATCTCATTTTTTCGTTGTTTATCTATTATTGTGTTAACTATGGAAAGATACTACAGACGTACGCCATCGCTGTATTTTAAATTGTTTAATGGTAATAAAATTTTGTTTCCTTGAGCGTGTAACATTTTCAAAGCTGATCATCGAAGCGACGCGGTGGCTTTTTTATCCGGTTTCTTTTGGAAGCAAGCATGTATTTCACATAGCATTTTTCATATTTCTTTATCACTTGGCTTATTTTATAAATAAACGCAGTGATTTCACATTACGAAACGCCTGGAATAAGGAATATCACTAAACGTCCATTAAAATGTCAGAATGAGACTGTCCACTGATACCTAGAACCACTCGGAAGTTGGTGCTGTTTTATGTAATATTCCTTAGTAAACTGTGCCATCTGTAAAACAAGTCTGCAAACAATACCTACTGTTTACCAGCTGCTGTTTTAATGTGATGCTAGAACTACCGTATCAGTACTTTGGTATTAGCTGCACAAGCAAGAGATTAAACTTTTTATCTTTAGATTAACAAGCTCAAGTCTGGAACAAGGAAATTGAATACTTGTTATCAAAACAAATTTGTATAACTTTGTTAACATTAAATTTGCAAATAAAATAATGTAGGTACTTGAATAAGGTTGGCTTATACTTTAGACATTGCAGTCCGCACCGGATAAAACCAAAGGCGGCTATCAAGAGTTTTTCAAATTTTAAAAATGAGTTTTTTTTTTACGAATTATTTTTCCCAGTTTTTTGTGTTATGTGCGATTTTTTCTCTTCAGCTAATATCATTTATATCTAGTATATGAAAAAAAAAACACTGTTTTACTGTACTTATTCTTTTTTGTAAATTAGAAAAAAATGGTTTCAGCGTCTTGGCCATCTCCAGAAAAACAGTTTGTCCGAAGATGGTCAAGAGGCCTAAACCGGTCAAACATTTTTTGTTTAAGTCAACTAATAAAAATATCAGTAGAGTTAAACAATGTTTTGTTTTCATGTTTATAATTTTTTAAATGAAGTTCTACAAAGTTTCCCTTGAAACATTGCATAAATCATTTAAATTAAGGGACCTAGTAAGTTATTTGATAAAATTTGAATGTGCACCGTTTGATAACGCATACACATAAAAGGTAATGTTTATTATGATATTATATTATGGCACTGTTATGAACATTTGCAAGGGCACATGGTTATCTTATTAATGCAATAATGTTTATTATATTCCTGGCAATGTAAATTGTGATTAAGTTGGTAATTTTTCACTCACTTTAACATTCAATTCACCAATTTATGATTTCACCTCAACTTATAAACCAACTTGAATATCCATGAAATTTTCCTTGCGGTATTCCTTGACTTATAAGTCGGTATGAGGCTGTCCACCAACTGTGAAAAAATGGTTCACTTTGCCAATATAGACCTGTGTCAAATCTGCCATTCTTGTCGAAGGTGCTGGAGCGGATTGTCTCGCGGCGGTTGGTATCCTATCTGGATGCAAGCGGCTTAATGCCTAAGAGGCAGTCTGCATACCGGAAATATCACTCAACAGAAACCGGTATGCTCATGCTTGTATCGGATATGATATCAGCTGTGGAGTGTGGTAATCTAGCCTTACTGGCGCTTCTTGATATGAGTGCGGCCTTTGACACAGTAAGTCACCCAATTCTTATTGAGAGATTGGAGGTGTCATTTGGTTTGACCGGAGGGGCTTTGGCGTGGTTTTCTTCCTATCTGGTGGAGCGCAGACAGGCGGTGCGTATTTGTGATAGTGTTTCACCTACCTACTCGCTGTCTTCCGGGGTCCCACAGGGCTCTGTGCTGGGTCCGATCCTTTTCATATTGTATACTGCTGAGATTGAGAGTATTGTTGAAAAATGGGGCCTCATCGCACACTCATATGCAGATGACTGGCAAATATACTCTCATTCTCGGCCAGACATGGCTGAGGACCTCAGTTGCAGGGTCTCTGGGTGTATCGCGGAGGTCGGTGGGTGGATGAGGAACAATGGCCTAATCTTAAACATGGATAAGACGGAGATACTCTGGGCAGCCACATCGAGGCGTGACCACCTTCTGGTGAATAGAGTACCACTCTCCATAGGAGGTAAGCTAATCCAGCCTTCTGATTCGGTAAGACTTCTAGGAGTCTTACTGGATCGTAACCTGACACTGGATAGGCAAATAGATGCCACAATAGCTTCTTCTTTTTTTTCGCTTCGCCAAATAAAGGCAATAAGAAAATGTCTGCCGTCAGATGCGGTTAAGACCCTGGTGAGTGCGTTTGTGATGTCTCGGATTGACTATTGCTCGACGCTTTATAGTGGTCAGCCGAAGAAACAGTTTAATCGCTTTCAATCTGTGTTGAATTCGGCAGCAAGACTCATATTCGGGATTCCCAAATTCGCTCACATCACCCCGCTGTTAAAAAAACTTCATTGGCTTCGTTTCCCGGAGAGGGTGGTCTTCCGTGTTTGTTTAATGGTATATAAAGCCATCAATGGCTTGGCCCCACCTTATCTGGCTGATATGATTTCACCTGTTGAAATGGGTGTTAGGAGGCAGACACTCAGATCTGCGGGTGATGGAGTAGTCAATTTGGTTCAGCCGCGCCGTCAGATTCGTACAAACTTCGGAGACCGCGCTTTCCGTGTTGCGGGGCCGGTGGAGTGGAACAGACTGCCACCCGGAGTGAAGAACTCCAAATCTGTGGGTGTATTTCGAGGAGCACTCAAGGCACACTTGTTTAGAAAGTCTTATCCATGATCGGAGAGGGCCCTTGAGGTGTGACACACACAAAAACGGCGCTCTCTTATCATGTGTAATTTAAAATAAATCAGCCTGTTATTATTATTATTATTATCCCTGTTAAATTGTATTGCAATTACTGAAATGACCAATATTTGATCATGGCTTGCCCCCCACCCTCCTAGAGGAAATTGCGTGTCTACAACCCCCCCCCCGATGATCTTCAATTTTCCAAAACCTGCCTCCCCCTAGATTTGATCCTGGGTACGCCCTTGGGTTGTATGTTCATTTGAGATTTGGATTTTCATTCGTAAGCACATATTCAGCATTTGTTAGTGCGAACTTTCACGTGTCTTTTTGTTGGTATGCATTTAAAATGTTATTATATCTTCGCAACTTAGATTATAGATTTGGATATGATAGAAAAAGTGTGAAACTATCGAAAAATATATTTTCATTCCTGTTCTTTGACTTAAAAAAACCAAAGAACGACGTTCGTTAAGTGAAAAGAAAAAGAGTAAAGGGAAAACCGAGAAAATTATGACTTGATCAGAATGTTGAAAATGTGAAAGTACCTATGGGTTACCCACAGCGAATTTAAAATATCAAATTGAATAAAATACGGTGATGGAAATGAATGAATATAGAGTTTTTTTAAAACATAAAATCAATTGGAGGCCACCGGCCACCCCTTGTAGAATGGCTACAGAGTGACAGTTACAATTACAGAAAATCAGATTGTAAAATTTTGATAAAGCTATACACAACGAAATAGATAGACAGATATTACCTACTAATAAATGAGTATTACATGGTTCCTGATAAAAGATTACTCTAATTTGATAATCTGTTTATAAATACCTGGTCGTTGATTATAATTGATAATTATAATCTATAATCTATGTTGCAGAGATATATTAACATTTAAGGCTCTCAAATGCATGCCCACAAACAAACACGTGTAGTTCGCGCTTACAAATGCTGAATGTGTACTTACAAATAAAATACAAACCTCAAATGAACATACGCCCTACAACTTTTGCCGACCTTCCCTGACACAGGGGTGACATTGGCAAAGTGAACCATTTTTTACAGTATGGGTGGTCAGCCTCATACCAACCTAAAAGTCAAGGAATACAAATAATAAGTAACATTTAAGTATATAAAAAACAACAAAACCTTTTGAAAATAAATATACAAAAAAAGTACTTTCCTATACAAACAAAGTAACATAAATTAATGAGCAAACAATACAAATCAACATTGCAGATTAGCCGCCATTTCTTCCTGTCCTTACATACTTCTTTCATTTCATCCAGAGTCATTAATTAGCTTTTTCATACAAGCCCTTCTTTTATTAATAGATTACTGTTAATCGGGCATTCTTTCTATGTCAAGTTTTAGTCGTCCGTTGAGCCCCCGCTTTGACAAACTAATGATGCATTTGTATGAAGACCTGTCAATCCAAGATGGCCGCAAGTGAACAGCTGATAAGTCTTCATACAAATATTACCAAAATTCGGGAGGTAAGAATGACCGTGGTGATGAGACTTTCAGTTCTTCTCTTTTTGAAATACTTTTCAAAGTACTTTTCTGCCAAATTTCAAAAGGGAAGCCGATGGGAATCGTGTTATTGGGACCCTTCGCCACTGTTTTTTTGTTTGAAATTCTTTATTGAAATAATATAACAAATTATATTTCCCAGGAGTTACATAAACTCATTTGGGACTTGGGACAACCCCCGTATTCACGATCAAAACTGATTTAAGTGCCTTACTCAAGCGCTACACTTACTCAAGGGTTGACATTCTGGAGCGTTTTGTTTCACAAAGAACACTCAAGCCGTAATCAGCGTAGTGCCCAACCCCCAGGAGACGTACGGGTTTGCCATTGGCTCTCGAAAAAACCCAGCTCTGTAATTGGTCAGTACCTTCCGACCGATATTCGGCGTACTTCACTCTTATCATTGCCGCTTCTTTCAAATTTCAATGTCATATCAGCTTTGCATAAAACTTGACAACAAATAAGTACGTATAACGCAATTACTAATTTAAGTAAACCAAAAGTACGAATTTGTTTGTTTACAATTTCTATTAGTTTTTAAAAATACATTTATGTAATATCCAATGTAAAGTGTTTTGATCGATTTCAGCGCCAAAAAGATGTTGTTTTTTCCAGCGGAAAAGGAGCTGCTGGTGGCTCTATATCTATCTATCTATAATCTAAGTTGCAAGGATATATTCATTCAAAGCTCTCAGATGTATGCCCACAAACAAACACGTGTAGTTCGCGCTTACAAATGCTGATTGTGTACTTACAAATAAAATCCAAACCTCAAATGAACATAAGCCCTGCAACTCTTGCCGACATTCCCTGAAACAGGGGTGACATTGGCAAAGTGAACCATTTTTTACAGTATGGGTGGTCAGCCTCATACCAACCTATAAGTCAAGGAATACGAGTAAAAAATAACATTTAAGTATAAGAAAACAACAAAACCTTAAAAATAAATCTATACAAAAAAAGTAAAAAAAAAAGAAATGTCTTATGCAAAAAATGTAGCAAGCCAATAAACCAACATTAAAAATCAGCATTGCAGATTAGCCGCCACTTCTTCCTGTCCTTGCATACTTCTTTCATTTCATCCAGACTCTGATTAAAGAAAAACCTGTAATAGAAGATAAAATAACAGATCGAAGATATCGTTGGCTTTGCAACCCTCAATGAGCAACGGCAAAACTGTATACAGAACGACGCGTTTTTTCAATCAAAAACGTCTTCTAAATTCTTCCTCTTCGTAATACGTAAATGGGTCTTTACAGTCTCTGATATATTTTCTTGGGACACTATTTTTGAACAAAACAATGTTATTATTCTCGTTGAAGTCAACTGTATCGAAAGAATTCATTATTTATGTAAATAATTCACAACCAAACAAAATATGTGCTGATGAAATGCGGCGGAATATTTTGACAGTTCATCTGTCATTGCAGTATGGTCCTAGACCATACCGGAGAACAAACCCAATTCTGATGGTCAAGCAATGTAAATAAACTCGTCAAAACAATGTTAATACACTTGTAAAAATCATGTTTATAGTAAGAATTCATTTTTTCATGTAAATTCACAATCAAACAAAAAATGTGATAACAATGAAATATGACGGAATATTTTGACAGCGCTTAAGCGTTGGTTAATATACGTGTCGACCTTACTTACCTAAGTGCTAGTTTTTGGAGCGCTTGAGTGCTAATTTTACCTTAAGTATTGTTCTTGAAATGAATTTCCCCAATCTAAGCGCTGGTTTGCCCTTAAGTAAGTGCCAGTTTTGATCGTGAATACGGGGGTTACACTCTTACACAATACTTAAAACAAGCCATTCAATATAAATAAAATATTAATAAAATAACAATTACTGAAACAAACAAAGACAGAAAGGAATTAGCGTCTCATACCCAAAATAAAACAAAATCATCTCACTGGTACAGTATCATTGTAAAAGAACTCTAAGAAATAAGCCTTTATTGCATCATTTTGTTTATTCAAGTCCATTGTATAGGGACTGTGCAACATTTGAAAGAGACCTCCTTCCAAACTTTGTCGATCGAAAACCTTTAATATGTAAATTTTCTGAGCTTCGAGTATTATAATTATAAAATCATTATTATAAAGGTACTCTAAATTTGTGTGAATTGAGGATTTTAGAATTTGAATAATGGTGACAGTGATGTCGTACAATGGTAGGACCTTGAATGGAAGAACATTGCTCTGTCGATAAATATCCTTCACGCATGTTTCCCATATGGTATGCCAAGAATGTTCCTCAAAGCTCTGTTTTGCACCACTTGCAGCTTCGATATTTGTTTTTTGGTGGCAACCCCCCATATGCAAGTAAGATACGATAGGTGGGAATGGATCATCTATAATCTATCTATAATCTAAGTTGCAAGGATATATTCATTCAAAGCTCTCAGATGTATGCCCACAAACAAACACGTGTAGTTCGCGCTTACAAATGCTGATTGTGTACTTACAAATAAAATCCAAACCTCAAATGAACATAAGCCCTGCAGCTCTTGCCGACATTCCCTGAAACAGGGGTGACATTGGCAAAGTGAACCATTTTTTACAGTATGGGTGGTCAGCCTCATACCAACCTATAAGTAGAGGAATACGAGTAATAAATAACATTTAAGTATAAAAAAAAAACAACAAAATCTTAAAAATAAATCTATACAAAAAAAAGTCAAAAATTTATTATGCAAAAAATGTAGCAAACTAATAAACCAACATTACAAATCAGCATTGCAGATTAGCCGCCACTTCTTCCTGTCCTTGCATACTTCTTTCATTTCATCCAGAGTCATAACCTTTTTCATACAAGCTCTCCTTTTATTATGACTCTGGATATCCCATTCACTCGCTATTTCAAAAATTTGGTCCATCCATACCTTTCTCGGTCTTCCTCTTCCACGACATCCATCAATTCTTGCAGCATACACTTTCTTCGTCAGTCTTTCCTCATTCATTCTCTCTAAATGTCCAAACCATCTAAGTAGACTTCTTTTAATCTTTACTTTCACACTTTCTCTTACACCACATTCCTCTCTAACAAAATCATTCCTCACCCTATCACTCCGTATTTTTCCAATCATACTTCTTAAGTAGTCCATTTCCACTGTATGGACTTTACTAATCTTACTTTCACTCACCGTCCAGGCTTCACTTCCATACATCAGAGTGGGCACTAGTATACCACCGTGCACCGCGAGTCGAACATTTTTTGAAAGATTCTGGTTCTTTGCGATGCTAGCGGTAGCACCCAGTACTCACCTGCCTTTCATTATTCTTCTTTCAAATTCACCTGTCATTCTTCCATCTTTCATAGCATAGTAAATAGCGAGTAATGTTGACTTTGGAAGTAATCCCCTTAGTCTGTACAGAACGCCAGTAATTGGCACTATTTTTGATGTGTAGCTTAGTTGCGTTTTTCTTATTCAACTACCGATGTTTTTTTCCTGATCATTTAACTTATTTCTACCTTATGAGTGTGACAGCGTGCTCGTGTGTTTGTGTATTATCAGAAATAAAGGTATTATTTCAGCTGTGTTGACCTTTGATTCCCTCAGCATAGTACAGGAATTTACATACCTACTATTACGAATCGCAAAGAGCGTTTTACGCAATACTTTGCACCTTTGCTCTTTTTAACACAAGCGGAATACTCTCATTCTAAGCAATTTTTGACGAAAATATATTCTGGATTTGTATACATCGAAGGTTAAAAATAAGCAAGTAAGGTTATAAGCGACGTTTCGGTCAAAAATGAGTAATGAATGCTTTCCTACTTAAAATTTTCCGCTCTTTTTAATGCTCATAGCTCTATGATGATTTTTTTTTGTTTATGCCCAATCAAACAACTACGTTTTCAATGTATGGTTTGGGTGTAAACGACAAGATTTTGGCCTTTTTTTGTCCTAAAGGCGCTTGTGTAATAAAAAAAAAAGTACAGCATCGTAAAACCACATTAATAGGAATTCCAATAAATGCCTTTATTTTTTTAAATTTCAGAGCTGTTTTGGTTTTAACGATATGATAAAAAATAAAAAAGTTATGTTATTTTTCTGCAATGTCAAACTTTAAAAACTGCTCTCCTGAACAACTTAGTTTATGTCGCTGTTTTTTTAGTGCATCACACCTCAAGAGCCCTCTGCGAGCTTGGTCGTCGCTGTAGTGTTCACTCTTCTCTCTCTGTCTACAGTCTTCGCGTTTAAATGTTCAAAGCGACTCTGGCCTCTATTTATACGGCTCATACCGTTGGTTCTCTCGTATTCGAGAATATGCATAGTACTTCCATAATGGATTTTTTTAAGGCGTGTTATAAAGCTAAATCTGCCGTTTTTGTTTCTTACACTTTATGGTCTTAGCAAAATAGTTACAGTAATGAAAAAAATCAAGCATGTTTATTAATTTTTATCTTAATTATAAAGCTTAAACAAAATATATAACTTACGTAACTACTACGAATCCATAATTCGTAACAATATTTTTTCTTTGATTGAAGAAAAAACTTCATTATGGCTCATGGATCTTCTTTTATTTTAATTGTGATTCAGTTTAGTTTTAGTTTAATTTAATTATTTTTTGGAAAGCTAAGGCCACTTTTTAAAAATTTTTGTTTACCTTGAATAATACTTTGGTATGAGGCTGACTCCCCATGCTGTAAAATTTTTGATCACTTTTCTTACCCCGGTCTCAGGGAATGGCGGCAGGAGTTGTGAAGTTAATGTTCGTGTGAGGTTTTGGTATATTTTGTATTTACACATGCAGCATGTGTGAGCGGGAACTTACACATAGCTTCGTTACTTAGATTGTAGATAAATTATATAATAACCTTGCTCCTGTCAACAGCACGTAGTGATTTTTAAAGAGGTGAAGACTGCAATCAACGAAAACTGTCTACTGTCTAGTGTTCACTGCTTTTTTAAATCATTCTTGTTAAAATGTCATAGATTGATGTTTCACATTCCTATAATTTATATTCTAACAAATCAAATGGGGAAAAATCATACTTTAAGATCTAATCTAATTTAAATCTAACTTGCAAAGATAGATTAGATCTTAAAGTATGATTTTTCACCATTTGATTTGTTAGAATATAAATTAAAGGAATACGAAACATCAATCTATGACATTTTAACAAGAAGGATAAGATCTAAATCTAAATTTAAGCTGCAAAGATATGTATCATTTGAGATTCATATTAAATGCATTCCCACAAGCAGACATGCATAATTTCGCGCTTACACATGCTGAATGTGGACCTACAATATAAAAAACCCAATCTCAAATGAACATAAGCCCTGCAACTCTTGCCGACCTTCCCTGAAGCAGGGGTGACATTGGCAAAGTGAACCAATACCAGTGAATAAGATAATGAAATATGACGGAATATTTTGACAGCGCTTAAGCGTTGGTTAATATACGTGTCGACCTTACTTACCTAAGTGCTAGTTTTTGGAGCGCTTGAGTGCTAATTTTACCTTAAGTATTGTTCTTGAAATGAATTTCCCCAATCTAAGCGCTGGTTTGCCCTTAAGTAAGTGCCAGTTTTGATCGTGAATACGGGGGTTACACTCTTACACAATACTTAAAACAAGCCATTCAATATAAATAAAATATTAATAAAATAACAATTACTGAAACAAACAAAGACAGAAAGGAATTAGCGTCTCATACCCAAAATAAAACAAAATCATCTCACTGGTACAGTATCATTGTAAAAGAACTCTAAGAAATAAGCCTTTATTGCATCATTTTGTTTATTCAAGTCCATTGTATAGGGACTGTGCAACATTTGAAAGAGACCTCCTTCCAAACTTTGTCGATCGAAAACCTTTAATATGTAAATTTTCTGAGCTTCGAGTATTATAATTATAAAATCATTATTATAAAGGTACTCTAAATTTGTGTGAATTGAGGATTTTAGAATTTGAATAATGGTGACAGTGATGTCGTACAATGGTAGGACCTTGAATGGAAGAACATTGCTCTGTCGATAAATATCCTTCACGCATGTTTCCCATATGGTATGCCAAGAATGTTCCTCAAAGCTCTGTTTTGCACCACTTGCAGCTTCGATATTTGTTTTTTGGTGGCAACCCCCCATATGCAAGTAAGATACGATAGGTGGGAATGGATCATCTATAATCTATCTATAATCTAAGTTGCAAGGATATATTCATTCAAAGCTCTCAGATGTATGCCCACAAACAAACACGTGTAGTTCGCGCTTACAAATGCTGATTGTGTACTTACAAATAAAATCCAAACCTCAAATGAACATAAGCCCTGCAGCTCTTGCCGACATTCCCTGAAACAGGGGTGACATTGGCAAAGTGAACCATTTTTTACAGTATGGGTGGTCAGCCTCATACCAACCTATAAGTAGAGGAATACGAGTAATAAATAACATTTAAGTATAAAAAAAAAACAACAAAATCTTAAAAATAAATCTATACAAAAAAAAGTCAAAAATTTATTATGCAAAAAATGTAGCAAACTAATAAACCAACATTACAAATCAGCATTGCAGATTAGCCGCCACTTCTTCCTGTCCTTGCATACTTCTTTCATTTCATCCAGAGTCATAACCTTTTTCATACAAGCTCTCCTTTTATTATGACTCTGGATATCCCATTCACTCGCTATTTCAAAAATTTGGTCCATCCATACCTTTCTCGGTCTTCCTCTTCCACGACATCCATCAATTCTTGCAGCATACACTTTCTTCGTCAGTCTTTCCTCATTCATTCTCTCTAAATGTCCAAACCATCTAAGTAGACTTCTTTTAATCTTTACTTTCACACTTTCTCTTACACCACATTCCTCTCTAACAAAATCATTCCTCACCCTATCACTCCGTATTTTTCCAATCATACTTCTTAAGTAGTCCATTTCCACTGTATGGACTTTACTAATCTTACTTTCACTCACCGTCCAGGCTTCACTTCCATACATCAGAGTGGGCACTAGTATACCACCGTGCACCGCGAGTCGAACATTTTTTGAAAGATTCTGGTTCTTTGCGATGCTAGCGGTAGCACCCAGTACTCACCTGCCTTTCATTATTCTTCTTTCAAATTCACCTGTCATTCTTCCATCTTTCATAGCATAGTAAATAGCGAGTAATGTTGACTTTGGAAGTAATCCCCTTAGTCTGTACAGAACGCCAGTAATTGGCACTATTTTTGATGTGCGGCTTAGTTGCGTTTTTCTTATTCAACTACCGATGTTTTTTTCCTGATCATTTAACTTATTTCTACCTTATGAGTGTGACAGCGTGCTCGTGTGTTTGTGTATTATCAGAAATAAAGGTATTATTTCAGCTGTGTTGACCTTTGATTCCCTCAGCATAGTACAGGAATTTACATACCTACTATTACGAATCGCAAAGAGCGTTTTACGCAATACTTTGCACCTTTGCTCTTTTTAACACAAGCGGAATACTCTCATTCTAAGCAATTTTTGACGAAAATATATTCTGGATTTGTATACATCGAAGGTTAAAAATAAGCAAGTAAGGTTATAAGCGACGTTTCGGTCAAAAATGAGTAATGAATGCTTTCCTACTTAAAATTTTCCGCTCTTTTTAATGCTCATAGCTCTATGATGATTTTTTTTTGTTTATGCCCAATCAAACAACTACGTTTTCAATGTATGGTTTGGGTGTAAACGACAAGATTTTGGCCTTTTTTTGTCCTAAAGGCGCTTGTGTAATAAAAAAAAAAGTACAGCATCGTAAAACCACATTAATAGGAATTCCAATAAATGCCTTTATTTTTTTAAATTTCAGAGCTGTTTTGGTTTTAACGATATGATAAAAAATAAAAAAGTTATGTTATTTTTCTGCAATGTCAAACTTTAAAAACTGCTCTCCTGAACAACTTAGTTTATGTCGCTGTTTTTTTAGTGCATCACACCTCAAGAGCCCTCTGCGAGCTTGGTCGTCGCTGTAGTGTTCACTCTTCTCTCTCTGTCTACAGTCTTCGCGTTTAAATGTTCAAAGCGACTCTGGCCTCTATTTATACGGCTCATACCGTTGGTTCTCTCGTATTCGAGAATATGCATAGTACTTCCATAATGGATTTTTTTAAGGCGTGTTATAAAGCTAAATCTGCCGTTTTTGTTTCTTACACTTTATGGTCTTAGCAAAATAGTTACAGTAATGAAAAAAATCAAGCATGTTTATTAATTTTTATCTTAATTATAAAGCTTAAACAAAATATATAACTTACGTAACTACTACGAATCCATAATTCGTAACAATATTTTTTCTTTGATTGAAGAAAAAACTTCATTATGGCTCATGGATCTTCTTTTATTTTAATTGTGATTCAGTTTAGTTTTAGTTTAATTTAATTATTTTTTGGAAAGCTAAGGCCACTTTTTAAAAATTTTTGTTTACCTTGAATAATACTTTGGTATGAGGCTGACTCCCCATGCTGTAAAATTTTTGATCACTTTTCTTACCCCGGTCTCAGGGAATGGCGGCAGGAGTTGTGAAGTTAATGTTCGTGTGAGGTTTTGGTATATTTTGTATTTACACATGCAGCATGTGTGAGCGGGAACTTACACATAGCTTCGTTACTTAGATTGTAGATAAATTATATAATAACCTTGCTCCTGTCAACAGCACGTAGTGATTTTTAAAGAGGTGAAGACTGCAATCAACGAAAACTGTCTACTGTCTAGTGTTCACTGCTTTTTTAAATCATTCTTGTTAAAATGTCATAGATTGATGTTTCACATTCCTATAATTTATATTCTAACAAATCAAATGGGGAAAAATCATACTTTAAGATCTAATCTAATTTAAATCTAAGTTGCAAAGATAGATTAGATCTTAAAGTATGATTTTTCACCATTTGATTTGTTAGAATATAAATTAAAGGAATACGAAACATCAATCTATGACATTTTAACAAGAAGGATAAGATCTAAATCTAAATTTAAGCTGCAAAGATATGTATCATTTGAGATTCATATTAAATGCATTCCCACAAGCAGACATGCATAATTTCGCGCTTACACATGCTGAATGTGGACCTACAATATAAAAAACCCAATCTCAAATGAACATAAGCCCTGCAACTCTTGCCGACCTTCCCTGAAGCAGGGGTGACATTGGCAAAGTGAACCAATACCAGTGAATAAGATAATGAAATATGACGGAATATTTTGACAGCGCTTAAGCGTTGGTTAATATACGTGTCGACCTTACTTACCTAAGTGCTAGTTTTTGGAGCGCTTGAGTGCTAATTTTACCTTAAGTATTGTTCTTGAAATGAATTTCCCCAATCTAAGCGCTGGTTTGCCCTTAAGTAAGTGCCAGTTTTGATCGTGAATACGGGGGTTACACTCTTACACAATACTTAAAACAAGCCATTCAATATAAATAAAATATTAATAAAATAACAATTACTGAAACAAACAAAGACAGAAAGGAATTAGCGTCTCATACCCAAAATAAAACAAAATCATCTCACTGGTACAGTATCATTGTAAAAGAACTCTAAGAAATAAGCCTTTATTGCATCATTTTGTTTATTCAAGTCCATTGTATAGGGACTGTGCAACATTTGAAAGAGACCTCCTTCCAAACTTTGTCGATCGAAAACCTTTAATATGTAAATTTTCTGAGCTTCGAGTATTATAATTATAAAATCATTATTATAAAGGTACTCTAAATTTGTGTGAATTGAGGATTTTAGAATTTGAATAATGGTGACAGTGATGTCGTACAATGGTAGGACCTTGAATGGAAGAACATTGCTCTGTCGATAAATATCCTTCACGCATGTTTCCCATATGGTATGCCAAGAATGTTCCTCAAAGCTCTGTTTTGCACCACTTGCAGCTTCGATATTTGTTTTTTGGTGGCAACCCCCCATATGCAAGTAAGATACGATAGGTGGGAATGGATCATCTATAATCTATCTATAATCTAAGTTGCAAGGATATATTCATTCAAAGCTCTCAGATGTATGCCCACAAACAAACACGTGTAGTTCGCGCTTACAAATGCTGATTGTGTACTTACAAATAAAATCCAAACCTCAAATGAACATAAGCCCTGCAGCTCTTGCCGACATTCCCTGAAACAGGGGTGACATTGGCAAAGTGAACCATTTTTTACAGTATGGGTGGTCAGCCTCATACCAACCTATAAGTAGAGGAATACGAGTAATAAATAACATTTAAGTATAAAAAAAAAACAACAAAATCTTAAAAATAAATCTATACAAAAAAAAGTCAAAAATTTATTATGCAAAAAATGTAGCAAACTAATAAACCAACATTACAAATCAGCATTGCAGATTAGCCGCCACTTCTTCCTGTCCTTGCATACTTCTTTCATTTCATCCAGAGTCATAACCTTTTTCATACAAGCTCTCCTTTTATTATGACTCTGGATATCCCATTCACTCGCTATTTCAAAAATTTGGTCCATCCATACCTTTCTCGGTCTTCCTCTTCCACGACATCCATCAATTCTTGCAGCATACACTTTCTTCGTCAGTCTTTCCTCATTCATTCTCTCTAAATGTCCAAACCATCTAAGTAGACTTCTTTTAATCTTTACTTTCACACTTTCTCTTACACCACATTCCTCTCTAACAAAATCATTCCTCACCCTATCACTCCGTATTTTTCCAATCATACTTCTTAAGTAGTCCATTTCCACTGTATGGACTTTACTAATCTTACTTTCACTCACCGTCCAGGCTTCACTTCCATACATCAGAGTGGGCACTAGTATACCACCGTGCACCGCGAGTCGAACATTTTTTGAAAGATTCTGGTTCTTTGCGATGCTAGCGGTAGCACCCAGTACTCACCTGCCTTTCATTATTCTTCTTTCAAATTCACCTGTCATTCTTCCATCTTTCATAGCATAGTAAATAGCGAGTAATGTTGACTTTGGAAGTAATCCCCTTAGTCTGTACAGAACGCCAGTAATTGGCACTATTTTTGATGTGCGGCTTAGTTGCGTTTTTCTTATTCAACTACCGATGTTTTTTTCCTGATCATTTAACTTATTTCTACCTTATGAGTGTGACAGCGTGCTCGTGTGTTTGTGTATTATCAGAAATAAAGGTATTATTTCAGCTGTGTTGACCTTTGATTCCCTCAGCATAGTACAGGAATTTACATACCTACTATTACGAATCGCAAAGAGCGTTTTACGCAATACTTTGCACCTTTGCTCTTTTTAACACAAGCGGAATACTCTCATTCTAAGCAATTTTTGACGAAAATATATTCTGGATTTGTATACATCGAAGGTTAAAAATAAGCAAGTAAGGTTATAAGCGACGTTTCGGTCAAAAATGAGTTATGAATGCTTTCCTACTTAAAATTTTCCGCTCTTTTTAATGCTCATAGCTCTATGATGATTTTTTTTTGTTTATGCCCAATCAAACAACTACGTTTTCAATGTATGGTTTGGGTGTAAACGACAAGATTTTGGCCTTTTTTTGTCCTAAAGGCGCTTGTGTAATAAAAAAAAAAGTACAGCATCGTAAAACCACATTAATAGGAATTCCAATAAATGCCTTTATTTTTTTAAATTTCAGAGCTGTTTTGGTTTTAACGATATGATAAAAAATAAAAAAAGTTATGTTATTTTTCTGCAATGTCAAACTTTAAAAACTGCTCTCCTGAACAACTTAGTTTATGTCGCTGTTTTTTTAGTGCATCACACCTCAAGAGCCCTCTGCGAGCTTGGTCGTCGCTGTAGTGTTCACTCTTCTCTCTCTGTCTACAGTCTTCGCGTTTAAATGTTCAAAGCGACTCTGGCCTCTATTTATACGGCTCATACCGTTGGTTCTCTCGTATTCGAGAATATGCATAGTACTTCCATAATGGATTTTTTTAAGGCGTGTTATAAAGCTAAATCTGCCGTTTTTGTTTCTTACACTTTATGGTCTTAGCAAAATAGTTACAGTAATGAAAAAAATCAAGCATGTTTATTAATTTTTATCTTAATTATAAAGCTTAAACAAAATATATAACTTACGTAACTACTACGAATCCATAATTCGTAACAATATTTTTTCTTTGATTGAAGAAAAAACTTCATTATGGCTCATGGATCTTCTTTTATTTTAATTGTGATTCAGTTTAGTTTTAGTTTAATTTAATTATTTTTTGGAAAGCTAAGGCCACTTTTTAAAAATTTTTGTTTACCTTGAATAATACTTTGGTATGAGGCTGACTCCCCATGCTGTAAAATTTTTGATCACTTTTCTTACCCCGGTCTCAGGGAATGGCGGCAGGAGTTGTGAAGTTAATGTTCGTGTGAGGTTTTGGTATATTTTGTATTTACACATGCAGCATGTGTGAGCGGGAACTTACACATAGCTTCGTTACTTAGATTGTAGATAAATTATATAATAACCTTGCTCCTGTCAACAGCACGTAGTGATTTTTAAAGAGGTGAAGACTGCAATCAACGAAAACTGTCTACTGTCTAGTGTTCACTGCTTTTTTAAATCATTCTTGTTAAAATGTCATAGATTGATGTTTCACATTCCTATAATTTATATTCTAACAAATCAAATGGGGAAAAATCATACTTTAAGATCTAATCTAATTTAAATCTAAGTTGCAAAGATAGATTAGATCTTAAAGTATGATTTTTCACCATTTGATTTGTTAGAATATAAATTAAAGGAATACGAAACATCAATCTATGACATTTTAACAAGAAGGATAAGATCTAAATCTAAATTTAAGCTGCAAAGATATGTATCATTTGAGATTCATATTAAATGCATTCCCACAAGCAGACATGCATAATTTCGCGCTTACACATGCTGAATGTGGACCTACAATATAAAAAACCCAATCTCAAATGAACATAAGCCCTGCAACTCTTGCCGACCTTCCCTGAAGCAGGGGTGACATTGGCAAAGTGAACCAATACCAGTGAATAAGATAATGGGTTATAAACCATGATTTCACTATAGAAAAATATATATCTTGTTCTGTCAAGCTTAGATTAAAAAAAACAGGTTTTCCGAAGCGAAATAAGTCGCATGGAATCATAGGCGGCAATCTATGATGTTTTCCTAAAATGAAAAAATATATAGAATAACAGAAAATAGCTTTTGCTATCTTTCCATTGATTTATCTTATTTTCAAAAAAAACTTGTAGATAGTCATCTTTGATTCTATGCGGCAAAAATAGTAAAATTGAATGTTAAAAAAGGAAATGGTAATTTTTCAAATATATCGCCAATTTGATAACTTGGTCCGTCAGAGCTACGCGTGTAAGCTATTGTTAGGACAGGTATCCACACATATAAATAGAATTAATAAAACAGGATTTTTTTAATTCTTTAGTGCAGCGGTTTCTAAGCTGGGGGGCGCCAAAAACGTGTCTATATAGTAGTATTAGTAAACATATTAAAAAATAAAACGTAGAAAGGGAGGCGCGAAATTGTTTTTAGGGAGGCATGGTAGCATAAAGTTTGGAAACCGTCGCTCTAGTGTCATATTATTTTTCAACTTTTCAACCCGCGGCCATATTGATTTGGTACTCGAGATTGTTCCAAACATTTAGAAACGCACTGAATTTCAAATATCACCGTCCTGACTTATAGGTTGGTATGAGGCTGACCACCCATACTGTAAAAAATGGTTCACTTTGCCAATGTCACCCCTGTGTCAGGGAAGGTCGGCAAAAGCTGTGGGGCTTATGTTCATTTGAGGTTTGTATTTTATTTGTAAGTACACATTCAGCATTTGTAAGCGCTAACTACACGTGGTGGTTTGTGGGCATACGTCTGAGAGCTTTAAATGAATATATCCTTGCAACTTAGATTATGGATTATAGACCGTCAAGTGGGCTTAAACGCACTCAATGTCGAAATATGTTGCCGTGGTCTATGGGAGCTGGAGCTTCCACACCAAAGTTTTCATCAAGATCATCTCCATCATTGCATTTTTACGCTCAAGTGGCCCATCGTAGACGTGGGCGAAACGTCCGGAAGTTCCAGTTTCCACAGACCACGTGGTAACAGATCCCGGGAAACTTCTAGAAACTTCTCTCTCCAGCATCTAGCATATTCGTAACAATATGGAAAGTACTGCAGGGAAGATTGCATGCATTATTAAACAGTGCAGTTTACCAATTCATGTAGAAATAATTCACTCTGAAGCTGATTTTATTTAATAGTCTGCTCTAGATAGTGGCTTATTATTAGCTCAGAAGATAATGTGTGCATAATCAGTGCATTTGCATAATATGCTCCCAGCAATAAAAGCACTTTCAATTATTGTCGTGTGCATTCTCATTATGTTTAGATAGCGTGTCTTTGTTTGCATAAATGACAGATCGCCCTCTTTGTGCTTGTTTGTCTTATCTCCAATAATGGTAATTTCACATTAACAGTGTTTGCATGTGTAGGACTACTGGACCAATGCGTCCAATGAAAACTGGAAATTTATTTAAAAAAGTATTGAAAACAACTATCGCATTATTATTATTATTTAAAAAAAATATGTGACGAGGAATGCAATTCATCAACCTATTCGGCCTGGCTAGAAACAGGTATTAATATCATCAATAATTAATTCAGTATTGTTTATTTTAATGAATTATTAATTAATAATTACTCAATGATATCTGTTGAACCAGGATCAAAATTATGGGCAAAATGACTCAAGCGGGGATCGAACCAACGCCAACGTTATTCTATTCCAAATTCGCTAGTAAGATCAGCTACTTGTGTCCCTCGGCCATAAAATCGATATTATCGTGTTTTGCGTTTTTTTCTTAGCTCAGATTGTATAGAATGTGATTTGTATGAAAATTTCACTGAAAGGTCATCTTTGAATCAAATGGTAGATAAGCCAAACAAGCACTGGAGGCACGAGATGACAGACAACGCCATGTTTGATATTGCATCGGAATCACACATCCGAAGTCATTGAACGGAATCAAATGGTACATTATATAGTCAAAAAAGCCTATGAAACGAAATACATTATTTTTTCAAAAAGTTTTGTAAAGGATAATGCAATTTCTCAACCCATTTTTTACTATCGGGGCTATTCTTAGACATTTAAGTCGTCGGTTGAGTCCACGCTTTGACAAACTAATGGTGCCTGCGCTGGAAGTTTCATGAGCACGGTCATTCTTACCCACCGAACTTTGTAATATTTGTATGAAAACAAATCAGCTGTTCACTTGCGGCCATCTTGGATTTACAGGTCTTCATACCAATGCATCATTAGTTTGTCAAAGCGTGGGCTCAACCGACGACTAAAATTTCTAAGATTAGCCCCATATGAGTTTAAGTGATTAACTTGTCCTTTCTGCTTAACCTTAAAAAATAAAAATATTTTCCTTTTTTTTAGGTTTTTCGAATGTTTTCGATGAAAAAATTGATATCATTTGAGGGTTAAATTAAAATGGTTGATTTATTTTATAGAAATTTATATTGCTTTAAAAATTGTACCACATTATATTTTTGTTAACCCTTCCATTTCTGGCGCAGGACAACTCATTTCTGTCGAAACCTCACTTTTTTTTCACTGACGATTAGGAGACTTTCTATTGTTATCGTATTGTTAGTTCCTACAATGTCAGTAAAATTCAAATTTTGGTACCTCTTTCATAACTTTTACTTAATTTTCGTCCTATCGATTGGCTATAATAATTGTTGCTAAGATTTATTGACATTGGCTCCTTGACTGATAAGTTGGTACGAGGCTGACCACTCGTGCTGTAAAAATCGATTCACTTTTGCCAATGCCACCCCGGTTCAGGGAACGGTGGCAGGAGTTGCAAGGTGTATGTCCATGTGAGGTTTTCTTTATTTGAATGCACACATGCAGAATGTGTAGGCGCGAACCTAAATGTGCTTGTCTGTAGGCATGCATTTCATATGAGCCTTAAATGTTAACATATCCTTGCAGCTTAGATTATAGATTATTATAGAAGGCTCATGTTTAATGTATGCCCATAAGCAGGCACATGTAAGTTCTGCATGTGTACATACAAAATTAACCAAACCTCACGTGAACCTTACAACTCCTGCCCCATTTCCCTGAAACTGGGGTGGCATTGGCAAAGCAAGACATTGTGTACATACAGTATGGGTGGTCAGCCTCATACCAACCTATTAGTCAAGAAACACAACACTACACAGCTAGCACCCCTGCTATAAAGCATCAGGACATCAACCGCCAGTTCACCAATGCCCACACTTCTGCAGCACTTCAACAAGTGTCATGGACCTCTAGATATAGATACCATAAAGGTAAAACTGAATAAGTGACATATTAAGCCAACTAGGTGTTCTCAGATAACTGCACGTTTTTTCCTATTTTCTAAAGACCACACTACAAAATTGTGAAAATCCTGTAGTTAAGGATTTTGTCACAAGTAGTAGTTCATAATTAGTTCACTTACTATAAGAAGTAACCCCCAATTTAATGTTTAATCCACTTTGTCTTAAATCCGTGAATCAGCACTTATTCAGTTTTACCTTTAAGGTGGCGATATCTTAAAATTTGGGTAGTATCCTGCACAGGATTCCTTAAAAATATATAAATACGACCCAATTGGGGTCAACGCAGTAAGAAGCTGAATTGTATCTGCAGTTTAGTTGCTTTGTTTGCGCGATTACACTTTATTAGCTTTTCTCAGAAACATAGTTTATAGTTCAAAATAGCTAAATAGCATAGTGCAGACACCGCCCATACAAATTACCAAGTAATTCACACATCCTCTTTAGAAATCATAAGTAGCAATTCAGGGTATAATTATCTTGTCTCTGATCTCTTAAAATGGCCAACAAACAAATAAGAAGGTACAACAAGATAAAAATGTGGCAATATTCAAAATACTGAATTTATGATCATTTGAAGACTACAGGGGAAGAACAAGGAATGACAGTTAAAGAACATTTTTAGTAAATCTAAATTATAAAATTGAAAGTCTGTATTTCTCATGGTTATTGCCTGTCACAAACAATCAGAAATACCGCCATAAACTGTGATAGCCACTGTTGTTGCATTACAAATTTTGCAGAACTTTAGATGCACACAGATGCCACTTGATAGCATTAGTAGATTATTTTTACTTTATAGCAGTCCGAAGGACTGTTATAAAGTATTGTATTCGTCCGAAAAAAAAAATTCGAGGTTTCAACGGAAATGAGTTGTCCTGCACCAGGACATGCAAAAAAAACTAATTTGTCGAACCTGTCCGTCCGTCCGTCCGTCCGTCCGTCCGTCCGTCCGTCCGTCCGTCCGTCCGTCCGTCCGTATGGATGTATGTATGTCCCAGCCGGAACTACTGATCGCAGAGACACCAATTTTTGAATTTAGAGAATTGACAACCACAGATTTTGATGGGCCGACCGGTATGGCACCAACCTGAAAATTCAAGATGGCTGCCATACAAAAAAAACATAAAATTGCACTTTTCTCAAAAACGGCTCTAACGATTTTCTTTAAAATTTCAGTGTGGTCGTTGCTTAAATTGTCGCGAAGAAAATTTGTTATGGCAACACTCTTCCCAACCTGCGTCTATGAGTTGCCATATGAAAGAAAAAAACGATTGTGATTATCTCGGAAATGGCTGGGTTGACAAAAAAAAAATGTTCCATAATTCCACGCGCAATATTTTTTTCTACAAAAATTTAAAGAATACTTTAAATTTTTTTTTAATTAAAGTACCGTTTACACGATCTCAAAATTTTCATCGAAAATATTAAAAAGACCCATAAAAACGCAATTTTGTAAAACTTTTTTTAGGTTCACAAGAAAGAAAAATTTATAAACTTCTTTGCACTATAATTTGTTTTTCACTATTTTGAGAATTCAAGATGGCTTCCAAAGAGGAGAAAACTTCAAATGCGATTTTCTCAAAATCGGCTCGAGCGATTTTTTTTTAATTTTCAGTAAAGTAGTTGCTTGATACATTCTTATCAAATTTAGGTATGGCAACATTTTTGCTAATCTGCGTCTATGAGTTGCGATATGAAAAAAATAAACAATTGTGATTTTCTCAGAAGTGAAAGCGTTGACAAAAAAGATATGTTATCCAATTTTATACGTAACATCAAATTCTATATAAAAATAAAATAAAATTTTTGAAAATAAAAACATAAAGTGCCGTTTACATGATATCAAAAATTGAAATTAAAAGGCTACAAAAACCCATCAGAACGCCAAAAACTTGTATGTTTCTTAACTTTATCAGAAAAAACTTTTTTATCACTATAATTCATAGTGAAACATTTTTCAAATTTTAGAAAATTCAAGATGGCTTCCGAACAGCTGAAAGTTTAAAATGAGATTTTCTCAAAAACAGCTCCTACGATTTTCTTTAATTTTTCTGCATAATTGTCATTATAATACTGCTATGTAACAACAATAACCATTACCTCATAATTTACTTTGTTTTGGGGGTTGCCATACAAGAGAAAAAAATAATTTAAAAATTCTCGGCAGAGAAAGGGTTAACTAAAAAATAATGTTCTACAATTGAAAAGCTTTTAAATATACCTACATATATGAATCATTACTTTTTTCAAAAAAGTATTATAAAGTATAGCCACCATACAAAGTGACAAATTTTCATACAAAAAAATATTGTAATATTTTTGGTAGCAAAACGTCTAATACCCATAAATAAACCTACATAACAATTCGCTCAATCAATTGCTATAAAACAACAATAAGCATTGCCTCTTAATACTCTTTGTTTTGGGGGTTGCCATACAAGAGAAAACAATATTTTAAGTTTTCCCGGCAGAGAACGGGTTAACTAAAAAATAATGTTCTACAATTGAAAAGCTCTTATATGTACCTACATACATTAATCATTACTTTTTTCAAATAAATATTATAAGGTGTAGTCACCATACAAAGTGACAAATTTTAATACAAAAATAATTGTAATATTCTTGGTACTAAAACGCCTATCCAAAATATCAATGAAAAGTATAGGTACCCACCAAACAAAGTGTTAGTTTTGATACAAACGGGATCAATGATAAAACTGCAAAAAGACGATTGCTTAAAAAGATTAGCTTAATAACTTACACACAACTAAATGTTTTGTTATGAAAATTGGCTATGACCTAAACATGACCGTATTTTGTGCTATAAAGTCCTGTGCAGTCCACTGTACAATTTATTTTATTTTCACTGACATTCCTTGTTTTTCCTCTGTAGTCTTCATTTGAGGTTCAGGACCTTTGTGGAAGCACAGATCATGCAAGTAGTCTAGTGGTTAACGCTTTTGACTCGTAATCGGAAGGTTGTTTGTTCAATAATTCACGGCAAATCACAAAATAAGTATAAAAAAATAATTTTCACTCCTTTGAATACTTTAGAAAATTTGAAGTAACAACTACGTATCTTTTCTAACACAGCTATTTTTAATAAAAGATTTTTAAATTTTCATTTACTTGTGCAAATAGCTGCAAAAAAATCATGTGCATTAACCAAAGACCATCCAGCCTTACAGTAACTGGGACTTGCTTGAGTATTAAGTGCTTTCTATAGTCACAATCAAAGTAACACACTTGGACTCAAAATCAGATGGATACTGTTTGATTCCCAACAAACTCGTCCAGCATATTATCTCATATCTGTGTAATGTTTTAACTCACATTATATCTACTACTCGCTGCCTTAGTTCTTGTTTACCGTATACGCCATTGAGAAAATTTTACATAAGCAATGTTTGCATGTGTACTGGACCAATGTGTCTTATAAAAACAAGAAATTTATTTAAAAAATATTTAAAATAACTCTCACATTATCGAGTTTTACGGTTTTTCTTAGCTCAGATTGTGTAGAATTTGATTCATAAGACAACTGCATGAAAAAGTCATATTTGACAAGATTGGCGCATACGGTAAACAAGAACTGGGGGAGCGTACTGGCAAGGTTTACTCTGTCTTCACAGAAAATGAGGATGCGCTTCTTTGCGAGCAGGAAAACAAATATATTCTACTCTCCAAACGCACTGCAATGGGGGACAATCCAATTAGAAGTTAGATTTTGCAACTGCAATGCCAGATAAAATACTAAATTCGTTTTTAACCAAGACATATTTAAGTAAAGACAAGTTTTTGTTATTTATTTTTTAGTTAAGATCTTAATGTCTTCCTGATATTTTGGATAGTGGCTTTACACCACTGTTTGCTCTGTTTGTTTGAATAATAAATACAGTAGCTGATAAAATGACCTATCTCATCTATTTAACTTGTAAATTGTAATAAGTAAGAAGCTTATCGCATCGTTTGTATGCTACATTTTTAATTGTCTGTATTGAGTATGTAAAAATATTTTTGACAAAATTTCAAAGGAAACTTATTATTTTAGTGAGAAGTATTATTTTTTGTTGTTGTATAAAACACCAACTGAGAAATTAAATTTAAATGTAAAATAATCGTGAAACTTATTTTCCTTTGCAAAGCTTAGTTCCCAAGTACGAGAGAATGCTACCATCTATGAAAATTTTCCAAAAGCTTTTTGCTACAGATAACTTTCTCAGCAAGAAATAAATAAATGCCATCTATGAATCCTCTTTATAAACATTTTACATCATTTGCGTCGGTATAAGCGTCTGCAGAAAAATTGTGTGCCAATCGAAGATTTACATTTCAAAATACTTACATGACTAACCAGTAATTAAAAAAAAATCATCTCTTTATTACCTAAGTACTTCAATGTTGATTTCTTATTTTTTCTTAATCTTCTATCTATAACCTAGGTTGCAAAGATACACTGGCATTTAAGGTTCATATTTAATGTATGACCACAAGCAGGCACATGTAAGTTCGCGCTTACGCATACTGCATGTGTACAAATACAAAATAAACCAAATCTCAAATTAATATACCTACCTAACCTCGAATTGATAAAAAATAAAGCTGTTAAACCAATAAAAAACAATCAGTAAAACCTAGGGCAGATTGAATAAAATGAAAGTGTTTAATAAATAGATATAAAAATGCACTTTTCAAATGATCAGTGTGAACAATTTAGTGATAAACTTCATTGTTTAAAAAAAGTGGGATGAATAACTGAAGGATGAGTCACTCTCGGCAGTTTCTTTGATTGCAAACTGCATCCAAGATGGCTGCCTACTTTAGATGGATTAAAGGGGGCAAAAAGGAAGAGGAGCCCCTCTTTTCCAAACCGAGGAGTCGATCCTTGGACGCTCGTTCTTTGGAGCTCAGCGGCGTTAGAGAACTTCTGCATAGAGTAATGGAGAATTATACTTCTACCTTGACATTTCTAATATTTAAAGATTTATTATTTTTTATTGACATTGCTGAACTCTTTGATTATTTATTTTAATCGAACAATGATGGACAGAACACCGTACTTCTGTCATACTCTATACAAACTCTGTTCTTACTGTCTTCAAAACCAATGTAATAGTATGAAAACATTTTTTCTTCCGGCATTGTTTTTGTTTTTAAATTTGTAGCAGTATCTATTAAGTATCTTGTAATTTTTCTTAATAAAATAAGTGGACTCAGCACAAATTTGAAAGTAATGATTTTCTCGGCCGGCAAACGTCAAACCTGTGTGATACTGCCATCCTAAGCAATTAAAAATGAAAGACATCTTTGCAGCTTGTTAGCAACCCAGCCATGTGACATTGTAACTTTTTCTTTGACAATTAATGGACTGAGTTCATTGTGAGTAAAAGAGGTCCACACATGGATTGATGTGAACATAATTGTGATGTCACACGGCTGGGGTGCAAGAAAGAAGGTAAACCTTTACGCAGTGGCGTGACTATCATACAAGCTAAAAAGCTAAGCATGCGTACCATCAGAAATGCAAATAATGAATATTTTTGGGTAGATTATAGACATTTAAAGTCATTCGTCTTTTTAAATTTCCCCCCATCAAAAATCGTGCTGCTGCCATCTGTGTGTGGCAGTAGGTTATTATTATTAGGCATTGATGAAGTAAACTCTGTTACGCAACCGTTATTGAGAAATGTATCCCTGTCTTTGTTTAACGTATGAAAAAAGCTTGATCTCTGTAAGCTTGTATGAATATAGTCGGTTAAGCTCTTTTGTCATTATAAATGAACACAATATTATTACAGATTGTGCTTGGGAGTACACATGATAATAATATCACCATATGCTTAGCTTTTCGTCCATTCAATTTTACGATTCCAGACTGGAGCCATTTACAGTTGTATGAATGACCGATTGTATTTTGAATAAACTGTCGCGTCAGGTGCGTTTTATTCGAATATCAGAATAATTAACTTATTCCTTGTTTGCATTAGAATAATAATTTTGCTTTTTTATTTTTGTCTTTTTTTGTCCACCTTTTTTGATAGTAGGTATATAAAATTAATTCCGGTGAAAATATTGTTGTGCCTTGTGAGGATCTTAAGTGTGTGAAGGTTTTATTGCTTCAATCCAAAATCTAAGTCTGAAGAAATTAAGAAGCACTGGGGAAAAGAAACATCGGGGTAAGATGTATTATTTGTAATTTAGTGCAACCTTAATTATCCAGCATGCGTACGGCAGAAACTGTAGGCACGCCACTGCCTTTACGTTGGTATTACATATTTCAATATCAAAAGCTGGCTGTGTAAGCCTACAACTACTTTGTAAATGGTTGCTAAGCACCCTAGTCACGTGTTACATTTGCCCACCGAGAAAAAAATCTAATTTCTAACTTTTTACCCAGTCCATTCAAATAATTATCAAAAAAACTATGAGCCTATTCAGATTCCTCACCCATCATTTGTCTTTTTGTAGTCAATATCATAGCATTGCTTAACATTTAGATCTGCCTACTTTTAAAGTGATTTTAATTAATCAATGATCCTAAATACAGTAATTAATGGTACTTATTTTGTTTGTTACAGAGAGCAATCGCCCAGCATCAGCAACTGTCAACAAGTGAGTACAAATAATAAAGTACCTAATCATTAGGCTTAATTAATATCTAATTGATTGCATTTAAGAATCTAGGTTGATGATTATGCTAAGCTCTGAAAGATTTTGTTCATTCTTCTTCAACTGTATTTTGGACAATGTTTCCCATTTTTGTTATCTCTTCTTCATCCCATGGCCTTTCTTATAAATGTTGCCGAATTAAAAAAACTACACTGAAAACTAAACATGTGCAAAATAAATGTTAAAAAAAAGGTTTAGGGCCTTCTATGGCTTAGGGCCATTGACATAGGGCCAACTGTAATTGCTCCTCTCTACAAGAAAATGTATGGAGTTCACGCGTCATGATCAGGTTAGTATAACTAACAAACTTAACGGGACGAATGTGAAGAGGGTGAGGAAATTGAAGTATCTTGGTAGCATACTGTAACTGTAACTCTGTCATCATTACGCTAGTGGTGGCCAGTGACTGCAGATTTGGGTCTGTTTTTTTTAACCTTGCATACTTCTTTCAATTCATTCATATCCATCACCATCCTGGAAGATAACCCTGATTCCGAAACCGAGGTCAACAACAATGTGAATCTAATACTTCATCAAAAAATGGTCTCAAGTTTTACATTTGTTTGTTCCGGTAGAACCATTGACTATCATAATAAGCACTATGATGCGTCTAGAAGCATTTGAAATTTGTTGATTCGTAGAACGTTGCGCATAGTAGATATGATCAGCAACTCAGATGTTCTCCAGAGAGCTAGAACTGATAGATACTTGCTGACGGGTATCAAAATTCTAATGTCTTACTTAGGATATGTGCTGAGAGGGGAAAAGTACTGCCTGTTGCATTTGATCATTGGAAGAAAGATTGAGGGAAAATGAGGTGTTGGAACAAAGCAGATCTTATGGATCCATAATATACGAGAGTGGATAGGGAGAAAGACAGTGAAGGACCTGCTTAAGGCGCGAGATATGCGGATATATTCTATCAAGTGACGCTGCAAGAATGAGAAGAATGCTCCTCTTCCGTTAATCGCTCAAAATCAAAAGATTATGTGCACTTCATGAGGAAAATACTGCAATTAAATCAGCATTGAAATGGCCCTTCTTTCTGTATTGCGTTTTCTTGAATCTGTTTTGTGAAATCATGGATAAAACATTTGATCGGGTGTAACTTCTTGTAGTAAGTAAGCTAATTATAAGGATGTGCTCATGAAAAAGTCCTAAACTACACAATTTTCACATTTTGTTAGTGTTTTGTCCCGTAGAAAATATAAAAAAAGGAGTATTTAACTAAGAAACCCATGCTGGCTTCATATATCACTTATTACGTATTGATATTATGGGTCTTATCATTATTTGAATTCTGAATTCAAGCTTTCCATTTGAATGCAACTATTAGACTACCTGATGTATCAACCGGGGGTGCTTAGGATGTATTGGATATATATGGACCTTGTCGGCTTGATCACCATTGTATTTGTCACATTGTCAGTTTCCATACGATGTTTACAAACTGCACATGAAATGATACTAAATGGAAGCCATTATGAACACGAGTTATTGTGGAATCAGGGCTGTAATTATTATAAACGCATTACCTTTTCCAATTACAGAGATTACTATTGCAGTCATGTGGGAAGCATCAGACAAATGATGTAATGATATAGTTCCTTCAATGATAAATTCGCCTTTGAGGTAATCATCATGATTAAAAAAGTGCTCATATCCCTCACATACAAGATAAATACATTGTAATTTAATGGTGTCATCTCTGATGTAAATGCAATAATTTTATTGAATTTTTATTTCATCATGTGCATCCATTGGTTCCAAAAGTACCCATGTATTATGTATGGAAGTCAAGGAAAATTCAATGAGGAACCTAAGGAAGCATCCTAGAGTTTTTTTTTAATTTTTTGATGTGGAAAATCAAATTTTGATTGTTTTTATGCACTGTTTTGTGACATATTTATAAAATTGATTTTTACTTTTAAAATTGTCTGGATATTTTAGTGGGCTTTTATCTTCCAGCCACTACACACTAGTACTAGATGCGTTTGGCTTAGTTTTTTACATCCGGTGCCGAGTTGAAGGTCAGCAGTATACCAAGATGTATCAAAGCTTTAACACAGTTTGTTGGGTACGGGCTAATCCATAGACAATCCAAGGGAATGTGGCTGTGGCTGAAATGGCCCTCCCTTTTCACATTTTTTTTACTTAAAATATTTATGCATCTGATTACTTTGTAATAAAAATTAAAAGTCAGCATTACAAAGTATTCGTGAATCCGATTTCTTTATCGTCAAAGCCACAAACCCTTCATCGTATTCGCTTCTCATTGGGGATTCTTGATAAGATGAATAATACATGGCAATGCAAAAGAATCAACAGATTATAATACAAGAATGAACGGTCATGATTGTGTGTGTGCAAGTTGGCGGTATGGGGTGCAAGGGGACGGGAGGGGCGGGGCGCAGTTCCAAAAGTTGCCGTGTGGCGCGCCAGTCGCTCGCTGCCGACTTCAGTCAATGTGTCGCTTGTACGGTCGGCGGAATCACCCAAACATCAACTGTTCAAAAAAACTCCTTCTGACATAACCACCAAAAAACAACAACAAAACCAAAACTGCATCTAACTTATACGCATAGTTTTAAAAAGCCCAGTTCAATCGCGTGTGAGTTTCACTGTGAATCGCGCTGTTGTGATCCGAGACATGTTTGCATTGCATTATCCATCGAATTGTACAGCACGTGGTACCCACTGCCTCGATAATAATAATGTTATGTTCAATTTTTGACGTTTTTGTTGACTGTTGATAAAAGTAATGTGTCGCTGATAGAGAATTGTGTTGTGTTTGTTTGATTGCAACAATGGGTGAACAATGAAACGGCGGTTCATCAAGTGAATTCTTGCATTGGTGCGAGGTTGTTGTAAGAATGGTTGTAAGTAAAACGTTGAAAAGTGCGGATTCCGAGATTAGAACAACAGAGTTTATTATTTTTTCTATTTATAGTTTTGCTATTATATCACACCTGAGGCTAGCCAATAATATAAATGCTTTAAATCAAGCTTAATTAATTGATTTTACCATTTAATCCGATTGCTGAAGAATGCATACAACTAGCTGTTTTTTTTGCAAACGTATACAATTATGTTTGTATAATATTGGTATGCATTGTAATTTTGTTATTGCCATTTTATGGTGAACGCGATCTGGTGTAAATCTAGTCGTGTTTGTACTACGCGTTTACAAACAACAAAGACGCGAGTTACTCTTAATTTCACTGCTAGTAAATTCCACGTTAAACATACCCACGTACATTATTATATTGTGTAGATGCCAGTGTTACTGAATGGAGTTAAATGACTTGCTCCCGAGTATAACTTTCATTGAAAATGATTAGTACGTGTTTCACGTAGTTATTATTGGGTGCAGTAATTAACAAATTTGATATTATTGTGAAAATTTGAAGTCAAGTTTTTAAACTGCGCATTTCGTCGTAAACATGCCTTAATTTTTATACCGAGTGTTTTAAAGCGTTTTATACCCTACTTCAATCTGACACTTTTAAGTTGCACCTATATTTTTTTAACGTTTAATTATTAAACACACCTGATTTTTTTTGCATTACTGACTCTTTGACTTATAGATTGGTATGAGGCCACCCATACTGTAAAAAAATGGTTCACTCTGCCAGTGTCACCCCTGTTTCAGGGCAGGTCGGCAAGAGTTGCAGGGCTTATGTTCATTTGAGATAGGGTTATATAAGTCCACATGCAGCCTTTGTGAGCGCGATCTTATAAATGTCTGTTTATGGGAATGCATTTGATATGAATCTCAAATGTAATATATATCTTTGCAAGTTAGATTATAGACTGTCACTCTTTTACGAAGGCCATAAAGTTTAAGAAACAAAAAAAAAAAACAGGTTTAGGGTATTTAAGTATATAGCACTCTCAATGTAATTATGGAAACAACTGGATGTATGTTTATAATTTCTTGTGTATTCTCGCGGTACATTTTTAAACTTTCCCTGTTTTTACTTGGAACAAAGCAGTTCAGGTTGAGCCGTTGTTGGTTTGCAAATAAGGGAAAGGTTGATTAATGGAAAACGCGGCCAGGATTTACCAAACTTTATGATTTATGGTCCAATGAAACCATAAACTGCTTTGACGAAACCGAAAAATTTAGAAGAATATTCTTATCACGTATCCAAAAAGGGTGTCCGGTCGATAGCTCAGTTGGTAGAGTGCTTGTAAGTTGCATTGCAAGCCGTGAGCTCTGGTTCGAATCCCACCGAGGGTGTCAGAAATGATTTCCCGTTTTGGTGTTTATTTCAAACCACAAAATAAAATACCGGCAAGGTTTAATCAGCCTTCACATGAAATGAGTACCAGCCAGCTCGGGTGCTGGGAAACCCCCACTTCAACTGAAGGGGGTTGGCGTAAGGCCGGCTCCCTTACCTGTAAAAATAAATAGGTTCAATTCGCCACATGCGACCCCTTAGGGGGCTTAGGGGATAACGTGGCAAGAAGTTACACTATGTGTGTAGCTTAGTTGCGTTATAAATTGAGGCCGAAATGACGGTATGAGATTTGTCTGATCGACAAATGTATTACTGATTTGACAAGGTTAGGGAAACTTGAAAACAAAAAACAACGTTAATAGTACGGATACTTATACAATCTCAAAAAATACTTGGAAGATTTCCTAGAAGGATATCTAGATTTTACGTAGATTCCCTAACTTTAAATTTTTTTTTCAAAAAAGTATTTTTTATAAAAGACATCAGTTCTTAGGTACTTCTTAAACGGTGGCTTATTCAACGGTGAAAATATTGAAAGACGTTTTTCGATACTAAATTGCCTTTTTGGAAATCTTTTTGAAGTAGTCCGGGGTCATCACTTCTTCAAGTTTCAAGATGATACTTGATTCGAGATCCCTCTCACCTGTGTACCCCGAGTACAAACAAATACTCGACCATCGCGTTGATAAAAAATGTAAGGAAGAGACGACAGCGCCTCGAGTGAGTGTTTTAGCGTTCATATATTTTTTTTGTTTACGCGATGTTGGCGTATTTACACAATGTTTTATACTGGAGGTATTGAAGTTACTTGAGAAAAAACGAAGTGCGCTAAGAAAACCTTACCCTATTTTTTTACTTTATTTATATTGGTTTTGATATCAACAACTTGGAGGTCTTTTACAATCTAGTTCGTTGTCTAAAAGCGCCAACCTAAGCAATACCCAGCTGTAATTTGTAAGCCAGGAAGCCACCTTCGTTTTCATCAGTGCATTCACGAATCTATTTAGTCTAGATTGGAGATCTATTTAAGTTGATTCATATTAAATGCAATCCCGTAAGCAGACACGTACAAGTTCGTGCTTAAGGACTCATACCGCATGTGGACTCACAACATAAAACCCAATCTCAAATGAATCTACAACTCTTGCCGACGTTGCTCTGAAATCGGAATAACATTGGCCAATAAACCATTTTTTTACAGTATGGGTGATCAGTCTCATACCAACCTATAAGTTAAGGAATCATATAAATTCATTATGTAAATTTGCAACTGCTGCGCAAAAAAGGGATATTGTGCTTCTGTCAAACCAATGTCTCAGGTTCTTCAACCAAGTAGTTCTCCTTCGAGATGTAGCCCGTCGTCTCTCAATTCTTCCCTGTATAATGAGATGTATAATCTTTAATCTAAGTTGCAAAGATATATTCACATTCAAAATTCATTATCAATTGCAATCTACGAACAGATATGTGTAAGTTCGCACTTAAAAATGCTGAATGTGTACTTACAAATTAAAATCCAAATACGAGTAGCAAATGAATATTATGAACCCTGTAATTCTTATTTTTGAAGATGTAGCTGCCAATATCTCTTATATACGTTGTTAGAAATGGACCATTTTTTACCAAATAATCCACAGACTATTTTGTCTTGGGCCTGGGTTTGCGCCACGGCTATCTATCTATCTATCTATAATTAATCTAAGCTGCAAAGATATGTTAACATTTAAGGCTCATATTAAATGCATGCCCACAGACAGGCACATGTAGGTTCGCGCCTAAACATTCTGCATGTGTGCATACAAATAAGCAAAACCTCACATGAACTTAAACCTTGCAACTCCTGCCGCCGTTACCTGAACCGGGGTGGCAAAAGTGAACCGATTTTTACAGCACGGTTGGTCAGCCTCATACCAACCTATGATGATGGTTTTTAATCTTTCAATAAATCAAAACCGACTACGGTGTTACAATAAAATGAACAATCAAAGATTTTTAAAAATATTATTTTAAGCATAATATAAATAGAGTCGTTTGTTAAGGTAATCTGCTTTATGAGGAATCAATATTTAATGTGTAGAATTCAATTAATGACCCATCTTCTGCATGAATTAAATAAAATAAAACCTATTTTCTTTATAACATATAACATGGAAATTCCACTTGATATTACCTAGGCCTTGACACGAATTAACATTGGAAATAAATTTATTTTTCATTCAGAAAAACAAAACGTAAACATATTTTTATTTCGTTTTACTGATATTTTATCCATAAAGTACGTTTTACTATGCATATAAATTGGTAGTTCGTGTTTATTGTAAAGATTCCATACATTTTTAGCACCTAAGATAATAAATATGTACGAGATAAAACAAAAACATTTAATCTTCAGTATAAAAAAAAAATCTTACATGAATGTATGCATTAATATTAAAATACCATTTGCGGCTTCAACTCCTGTCGGACCTTGAGAACGCTCTATGCTAAGGCATAGAGCGAACCTGTCGTTTTTGTTTCTTAAACTTTATGGTCGTTGTAAAAAAGTGACAGAATTGAAAAAAATCAGGCGGGTTTATTGATAAAGGCTAAGAAAATACATGTAATAGAAAAATTTCGACTACAAAATAATATTTAAAGAAAATCACATTTTTTTCCACATTTTTTGATCGTTTATCTTTGTGTAAAATATTTCCTTAGCTTTTGGTGCCATTTTCAAAATTGACGGAAATTGAATGCCATTTTCACTACAATTAATTAAATGCATAGTGTATCAGTATTTATCTGTCGGATCAATTGCCGCTATTCATTTAAAATGTATATTTTTAATCGGGATATATTAGTCACGTTTTATTTTCCACCCGTAACTTTAAATTCGCAACGAGCACACTGAAGTTATTGACCCCTATATATTTTTTTCGCTTGTCAAGTTCATTGAATTTTTTGGACCTTGGTAAATCGTACCTACACCGCACCGGTGTACTCTATTTGGCACAGGAAGAAAATTACCTCGGTTTATTTTTTGCTACATAAAAAATAGCAATCAGAAAATTTAATACGTTAAAAAAATACAAAGTTCTTACTTCAATGAGATGTTTAGTAAAACGTACCTTTGGAAGACGTGTTGTGATAAATAATGTGAAATGTTGCTATGTACGAGTAGTTTGTGATAAAATAAACTAGAACTGAGGCTATGCCAGAATTGGCGTTGTTTTTTAGTCTTTGAAAATTATGTTATTAACCGTTGAGGAAATGGATATGTAATTTATTATGACAAAAGAACTGCTAAACAGATAAACCTGGTGCCATTTTATCTATCTTGTCAAATATAATTTCACTGTCGAATAACAAAAAAAATAAGAAAAGAAAACTTTTTCCTACGGGCTTTAAAATATAATTTTTGAAATATCATCGATTTCTTGCGCACTTATTTTATACAAAATTTAACATTCAGAATAAACCTTTTCAATGCTCCGTAAAATTGTCTTTTGAAAAAAAATTACATCATTGTCTTTTTTCTGAAATAAAGCAAGATGGCTTTGTCTTAGATATACTTTTTATATCTGAGATGAAACTCTTGTTTGTTGTTTTAAAATATTGCATCCAAACAATGGTCACAATAGCATTAGGCCTTTGATCTTAAAAACGATTCGCCCACACAAAATGGGTGGAATAAAGGCGAAAATACAACTATAAATTAACCATGATACATCCTTCTTTGTGATTGAAAATGTTATCCTTTGTTTCTTTCGTTCTTTTCTTATCCTTGGTTTTTTTCTGAAAAGTAAAGATGATCCTTATCTTATAGCAATAGACTTTTTATTGAAGCTGTGACGGATTGAAGACATGTTTTTGTGGACCACATATTTTACTTATTCAGGTCTTAATACTGACTAGATTTATCCAGATTTTACATTCTTCTTCGAAGAAACACCTTGTCATCTAAAGAAACACCTTGTCATCCAAAAATTATTAAACATCTATGAAATATTGGTATATCTAAAGCTCTGGTATGATCTTTGAAATTTTTGTTCCATAAATATGGTATTGCTTCTTTTATTATTATTTTTAATTATTTTTTTTGTTACAATATATTTTCGTTCATTTTACCGGAAATAGTTTTTTATTAACAATAATTTTATTGCACAAAAACTTTATTTGTGGATTGCTAATGCCAAAAGGTTTCGAGTTTCTTACTTGGAAATAATCTGGAATATATGTGTATTTTTTGCTCATTATAAACCTTTCTAGGGTTCTCCTGTTAAGCGATAAACATTATATCAAAAACAATTATATTTATTTGAGTCCCACGTTCGTAAAACTAACAAATCTAATGATGTGATTAATAACCCCCACTTCAACTGAAAGTGGTTGGTGTGAGGCCGGCCCCCTTACCTGTAAAAATAAATAGGTCCCGAAGCGCCACATGCAACCCCTTCGGGGATAACGCAGGCAAAAAGTTACACTATATGTGTAGCTTAGTTGCGTTTTGCTTTGCGAATAAGACCCTATCCCCCTATAATATAAAATTCAACGGCCTCCCCATACAAAATAATTGTGCGTTAATGGATTGTGTGTCAAAGTGACAGCTATCGCTGAGCAGTTTATTATTATCGCTCCAGTTTAAAAAATAATTTTAAAAGTGTAAACCCACCTAAATTGATATAAATAGCACAAGTGTGAGTTTGCGACAACCTGAGCAACCTGAGTAGTGAATTTGATACTTTTTGCAAACAAAATAGCTTGATATAGCCACGAAGTTTTTAAGTTTTGCACACACGAAGGTATTGTCATTTTAAAGATATACTAAGATACAAATATTTGCACATATAACTCTCAATTAGTATTGAAATCAACATTATTGCTAATTCTTTGTGCTAATAAATTGTAAACAGAGAGATTTAACCAATAAATATATTATTTAAAGGACAAAAAACTAACCTACCTGTCAAACACTGACATATCAAAATGAATTGTTATTCCTGCAAAAAGACAATACACGAGGCAGACGACATAGTTTGTACCTCATGTAAACAAATATATCATTTTAACTGCGAAAATATTAAAGAGAGCAATTTTCGCAAACTGAGTAAACTAAACCGAAATAATTTTAGATGTCAAGTTTGCAAGTTGTCAAAGAGTAGAGAACCATCTAGTGAAATTACAGAAAAACTTCAAAACAAAGAAGAGGTTTGCGTCTTAGACAAGAATAAATATGTCGATAAAGAAGGAAACACTAATTTGATTATTGGCAGAGATGACCTTTTCGCATTCCTAAACGGAAAATTTTCTGAAAATGATGACAAGATCGAACAACTATCAAGTCTTATACTGGAATACAAAAACAAACATGAGGAATTAATACAGCAGAATGTAAATCTTCTGCAGTCACTCAAAATTATAACTAAGCAAAATGAAGAACTACGTAACAATATTTCACAGGCTGAAACAAGAATAAGTGACTTGGAAAACACCTTAAACACCATGGATCAATTTTCCAGAAGAGATAATCTAGAAATTTTCGGCATACCTGAAAAAAATAATGAATCACCAATTAACATTATAAAAAACATTGCCGAACAATTGAAAACTAATCTCAAAGACGATGATATAATATATGCCTCCAGGATACCTTCAGCAAACAACTCTCGGCCTAAACCCATCATAGTCAAATTTAGAAACAATAACCTAAGAAATACGATATTGACATCCATTCGAAAAATCAAAGGCCTTAGATCAAATGATATTGGGCTCTCTGGTGATCCCGAACAAATATTTATCAATGAACATCTCACTCCAAGGAATAAAGCATTATTACGAAAGACACGTGAGGCAGTAAAGGAAAAATCTTTTTTATATGTATGGACGAGAAATTGTCGGATATGGGTTCGGAAAAACAATACTTCTCCTGCATTAATTATTCAAACAGAAGAGGATATAACCAAGAAAATCACATGACTTTCCTCAACCTCATCTCTACCACACATTTCTTTCACCATACATCCTCCCATTCCTACAAATACTCGGAAAATATCTCCATTGTACTCAACATAAATGTCTCAATCTATAGTCACGTCACTGTTAAATCAATACGTACATATAGATACCTCTCAGATCTTTCATACCTATTGCTTACTCATTTGCTTTATTATTCCTCTATTACTTTTTACTTATTTTCATTATTTTCTATTTTTCTACCGAAGCCATTTTTCACCGTAAAAAACACAAAATGATATCTATCCTTTATCAAAACTGTAGAGGCCTACGAACCAAATGTAACGTTTTTTACCAAAATATTCTGACTAATGACACACATAATATAATTGGTATAACTGAGACATGGCTACTTGATTCCATTTCAGACGGTGAACTTGTACCCGTGAATAAATATGATGTTTTTCGCAAAAATAGATCATTTGATCTCACTAATAAAACTATGGGAGGTGGTGTGATGTTGATACTGGATAAAGATTTCCACGCATATGCACATGAACATATTTACGAAATAGAATGCATCTGGATTTCAATACCTAAATTAACTCTAACCAACAATGTCCCTGTGCATATTATATGCGTTTATTTACCTAGAGGAAAATATTACTCATCAGCGGTGAGTTCTTTTCTTGATTTAATAAGACACATAAATGAAACGTACCCTGAAGACATAATTTTGATTTTAGGTGACTTCAATATGCCACATATTCAGTGGACACCCAATCACAATTCGAATATCTTACAACCACATATTTCAAATAATGATCAAAATATCTTAAATCTATTAGACACAATGTCGTACATTAATCTTAACCAATATAATTGTATACAAAATTCGAATCAACGTATTTTGGATCTAGTATTAAGTAACTCGGACTGTATAATTACGCGCTCCGACTCCCCGCTTGTGGAAGAGGACTCGCATCATCCAACACTTCATATTAATTTACCAATTCAACAAATGAAAATGCTACCAACTGGCGCGAAAGAAATTATTCTATACAAAAAAGCTAATTATGATTTAATAAACATGCATCTCTCGGAAGTAAATTGGAATCACCTCAGAAATTATGATGACATTGACATTGCAGTCGATGAATTTTATAATATATTACGCACCACTATAAGACTTCACATCCCTCGAAAGTTATTAAACCGCTCAAACTACCCCATATGGTATAGCCCTGCACTCATAAAAGTTATCAAAGAAAAACATAAATATCATAATAAATGGAAACGCTTCCAAAATCCTTGTGACTTCTCGGCATTCTCCTTACTTCGGTCCCGACAAAAATTACTTCAACATCAATGCTACACTAGTTATATACAAGTAATCGAAAATAATATACAAACGAACCCGAAACATTTCTTTACATACATTAAAAATAAAACCAAATCATATAATATTCCGCAAACCATGCACTATCGTAATAAAATATGCCACGGAAATGAAGACATTTGTTCACTCTTCTCCGACTACTTTAACTCAGCTTTTAACGACTCATCAAATAATCATGACAACTCCCATCCATACAATGACCTTTTTTCTGATTCGTTTGTTAATAACATAGGTCACATTCGAATAACTCAATCTGAAGCAAATAAATACTTAAAACAAATCGATAAAAACAAAGGATTCGGTAATGACGAGATTAGTCCATACTTTGTGTTTCAATGTGCTGACCAGCTGAGTGAACCATTCTCAATTCTTTTTAATAAATCAATGGATAATGGTAAATTCCCAACGAAATTTAAAGATGCCTTAATAACACCCATTCATAAATCTAAATCAAAAAATGACATCGAAAATTATCGCCCCATTTCCATCCTGTCTGTATTTAGCAAATTATTTGAAAAAATTGTACTAGATCACATCTACCCAACAATCTCCCCCTATATTAGCAATCACCAACATGGATTTTTGAAAAAACGCTCAGTTCTCACTAACTTGCTTAACTTCACAGAATATGTCTCGCATAGATTAGGTGATCGCTTGCAAGTTGATGCTGTATACACGGATTTTTCAAAGGCGTTCGATAGGGTAGACCATAGTATTCTTATTAACAAGCTGTACAGTGTAGGAATCCATGGTGACCTACTCCGATGGTTTATTTCCTATGTAAAAAACAGACAACAGGCAGTGGTTGTGGGCGGCTGTAAGTCCAATTTCACTCGTGTCCCGTCGGGTGTACCCCAGGGCTCACACCTAGGTCCCATTCTTTTTAATATTTACATATATGACATACAATTTTGCTTCCAATCCTCACACTTTTCAGGTTTCGCTGATGACATGAAAATTTACGCAACAATTAACAATATAAATGACTGCATTAATTTACAAAATGACATCAATAGACTAAGTGTGTATTGCTATAAAAATAAAATCGACATCAATGTGTCCAAATGTGCTCTTTTAACATTTTCTCGCAAAAACACCCTTATAACACACTCTTATTCCATAAATGGTTTGTTATTGAAAAAAGTTGATAGCGTGAGAGATCTGGGAGTTTTATTAGATTCCAAATTGACGTATGACAAGCATATTGACTCAATTACCTCCAAAGCTTACCGAATGTTGGGTTTTATCATCCGCACCGGTAAACAATTTAATAATATCAACACTTTAAAAACACTATACCTTTCACATATACGCCCTCATTTAGAATTTTGTACTCCAATATGGAATCCGCACTACAAAATTCACACTAACCGTATTGAAAATATTCAAAAGATTTTTGTTAAATATTTAGAGAAACGACAATACATTGAACACACCGACTACAAATCTTCCATAAATTTTTTCAATATTAACACACTACAAGATAGAAGGACCTACTTTGATCAATTACTTTTGTACAAAATATGCAATAATACAATTGACTCCCCTGATTTATTATGTAACATATCTTTTCTTATACCAAACAGACGTACCCGATCGCAAAATTTATTTCACCTACCCATTTGTCATACCAATTACCGATACCACTCAACTTTATTCAGAATACAGCGTGACTATAACCAAAATTTCAAAAATTTAGATATTTTCCATGACTCATTAACAACCTTTCGCAATAAATTGAGATATTTTTCAACTCTGTCCCCTAACTCCCTCAATCAAGCTCCTTCACTTACGTAATAATCCCTCCTTTTCCTCATTCCTTTCCACTTTACTTTTACTTTAATTTATTTTCTTACACCTTGTTTCTTTTTTTTTTTCTTTTTTGTTGCTTGACAACTTGTGTCTTTTTTGCTTTTTGTTTTTTGCTTTTTGTTTTGCTCTCCTTTTCTTTTTTATTTTCTTGTCTTCTCAATTTTCTATGATATGTCAATACAAGCTCAGCATACTGATCAAATTATTATTCTATCTCTATAATTTTAAATAGAAGAAACAATTTTCGCTTATATTAATTTTAAGAACACCATTGTAATCACTTTTATAAAGCTGTAGTTTTCTCAAATAAATAAATAAAAAAATAAAAAAATAAAATGGATGACAAACTGAAGAACTCCTGAACAGATGCACGTCATATTCACAACAAATATTGTTCAGGACTTGGGATGTGCTTCCTCATCATTAATAGATTTTTAATTGTTGTTTTTTAAATAAATAAACATGATCAACTTGTACGTGTCTGGTTGTGAGAATGCATGTAATGTGAATCTTCAATGTAACATATCCTTGCAACTTAGATTAGATTAGATTAGATCAATCACAACACCTTTTTATGTAAAACCTATGCGAGAAACAAACCTCATTTTGACATTCGAATTTCAAATAAATTGCCAACACTTCAACATACGCTTCAAAGTTGCCATACAAGTCGATTCTTTTTCGGTTGAATTCCGTTGAGTACCTACCTATATTCTTTATTTATTTCAAAATTATACTTCAACCAGTTATAACATGTATTTTTTAGAAATAATGACGATCGATTAGGTCAACTTTTTATATGAAACCATACTTATTGCGGCATTTAATTTTTTTTAAGTATTATTATAATATACAATCTAAGTTGCATAGACGCATTAACATTTATAATTCATATTCAATGCACTACTCCACGGAGACACGAGTGAGTTTGCGCTTACAAATGCTGCATGTGTATTTACAAATAAAAATTTCAGCCTCTCATGACCATAAGCCCTGCAACTTTTGCTGACCTTTTCAGAAACAGGGGACACATTTGTTAAGTGAACCCATTTATGCGATATGGGTGGTAAGCCTCATACTAACCCTTAAGTCAAGGAATTTGATTCAACAACGTTAAATTTAATTTATAATCTAAAGTTGCAAAAAAAGTTATTTGATGATTCAAATTGAATGCACGCCCACAAACTGGCAAATGTCATTTCACGTTAACATATAGTTGTGGCGCTTGATTTTTTATAAATATTAGAATATATAATCTAAGTTGCACAGATACAATAACTTTTATAATTCATATTCAATGCATGCCACCCTGGAGACATGAGTGGGTTCGCACTTATAAATGCTGCATGTGAACTTACAAATTAAAATTAAGGCCTCTAATGAACATAAGCCCTGCAACTTTTGCCAACCTTTTCAAAAACAGGGGAAACATTTGTCAAGTGAACCATTTTTTGCGATCTGGGTATTCAAGCTCATACTTCCCTATCCGTCAAGGATTTGAGTTTAAAAAATCCTTCAGCAACGTTAAATTTATTTATAATCTAAAGTTGCAAAAAAAGTTATTTGATGATTCAAATTGAATGCACGCCCACAAACTGGCAAATGTCATTTCACGCTAACCTATAGTTGTGGCGCTTGATTTTTTTTAAATATCCCCCTATAATATAAAATTCAACGGCCTCCCCATACAAAATAATTGTGCGTTAATGGCATTCAAACTGAAGAATTCCTGAACAGATGCACGTCATATTCATAACAAATATTGTTCAGGACTTGGGATGTGCTTCCTCATCATTAGTAGATTTTAAATTGTTGTTTTTTAAATAAATAAACATGATCAATCACAACACCTTTTTATGTAAAACCTATGCGAGAAACAAAACTCATTTTGACATTCGAATTTCAAATAAATTGCCAGCACTTCAACATAGGCTTCAAAGTTGCCATCGTTGCCATTGCCAAGTCGATTCTTTTTCGGTTGAATTCCGTTGAGTACCTACCTACCTATATTTTTTATTCATTTCAAAATTATCCCTTCCCCCTATCTATCTATCTATCTATCTATCTATCTGTCTACTATATTATAAAAAGCAACGGCCTCCCCATACAAAATTGATGTGCGTTAATGGTTAGCTAACTGAAGAACTCCTGAACAGATGCACATCATATTCACAACAAATATTATTCAGAATTTCGGATGTGCAACTCCATCATTAAAAGTTTTAAAATTGTTGTTTTTTCAATAAATAAACATGATCGATTACAGCACCTTTTTGTGTTAAACCAAAACAAGCACACAAACATGAAATTTGAATTTGGAACACATTCGGAATAAAAACCTAACAAATAAAAATGTGCTTTATTTTGAACACATTACAAATCCTACGGATTTTATAGGTAGGTACTTTTATTACCCTACCAAGATCCTACAATAATAATATTATTATAAAATTTGAATTTGGAACACATTCGGAATAAAAACCTAACAAATAAAAATGTGCTGTATTTTGAACACATTATAAATCCTACAGATTTTATAGGTACTTTTATTAACGTACCAAGATCTTGCAATAATAATATTATTCTTATGAAATTTGAATTTGGAACACATTCGGAATAAAAACCTAACAAATAAAAAAGTGCTTTATTTTGAACACAATTATAAATCCAACAGTTTTTATAGGTACTTTTATTAACCTACCAAAATCCTACAGAATATGTAAATCAAATGCATGCCCACAAACAAACACGTGTAGTTCGCGCCTACCTTCTTTAACTTTTGCCGACCTTCCCTGACACAGGGGTGACATTGGCAAAGTGAACCATTTTTTACAGTATAGGTGGTCAGCCTCATACCAACGTATAAGCCAACTATTAAAACATTAACTTTTATAATTCATATATAATGCATGACCCCAAGCAGAAACAAGTGAGTTCGCGCTTACAAATGTTGCATGTATACCGACTCACAAATTACATGCTTGATTTTTTTCATTACTGTAGCTATTTTGCTAAGACCATAAAGTGTAAGAAACAAAAATGGCAGATTTAGCTTTATAACACGCCTTAATCTAAGTTGCAAAGATATTTAACATTAGGGATTCACATTATATGCATTTTCACAAGCAGACACGTATGACTTCGTGCTTAAACATGATGCATGTCAACTTACAATATTAAGACCCAAATCTCAAATAAATATACACCCTGAAAATCTTGCCAAACTTCCCTGCAACAGGGGTGACATTGGCGGCTGACAACCCATGATGTAGAAAATGGTTCACTTTGCCAATATCACCCCAGTTTTAGGGAAGGTCAGGAAAAGTTGCAGGGTGTATGTTCATTTTAATTTTAAATATAAGTGGAAGCACCGCAATTGTGTTTTTTTATGTCTGGCCTTACCGCTCAACAGTTTTAGACCAATTTTTCAGAAAATGTGAATATTTATCTAGAAAAGAATTGTGAATCTTGATTCCGATTAAATTACAATATTTTTGTGGTTCTGTTGCTGGGTCAATGCTGCCTCTTTTATCTGTGGAAATAAATTGATTCCACATGCAAAAATGGCGTTGTAAAACTCGCCGGGTACTGCTAGTTAATTATACTTATTTGAAATACCGTGTTTTCCATATATAGACAACCCATCGGATTACATGAAACACAAGAAGAAAAAAATAATAAAAGTCGCAATAAATACGATATTTCATCTCGTTTATTTTAATTGCTGCTTTCTACCTACACAATATATTTCTAGGGCTCGGCAAACATTTTTTTTCTCTTATAGTTACCCAACTTTTCATTGATTTATGTTTTTAAATGAATTGAAAAATAATGAAAAAATAAAACTGGCACGATTCACGCGATAACCCACCGCATACCTATCGGTTACAAAGCGAGCATTCGAGAATTTATCACTTTTACCTTCCCAACATCTCGCTTTTTATATCGACGTTCTAGAGTCGTCTAGACGTTATTTGGTGCTCTCAATAGAGATAACACGAATGTATACATACGCCAATAAAATACACTACGAGTACAATATCTAAATCTAAGGTGCAAAGATATAAATCATTTAAGATTCATATTAAACGCATTCCCACAAGCAGACATGTATAAGTTCGCGCTAACACATGCCGCATGTGGACCTATAGTATAAAAACCCAATCTCAATCCAAAATCTTGTGGGCTACACCAAAACCATACTTTGAAAATGCAGTTGTTTGCTTGGGCATAAACAACAACAAAAATCATCGTAGAGCTATGGGAGTGAGCGCATTAGAAAAAGCGGAAATTTTTAAGAAGGATAGGATATGGATGTCGTGGAAGAGGAAGACCGAGAAAGGTATGGATGGACCAAATTTTCGAAATAGCGAGTGAATGGGATATCCAGAGTCATAATAAAAGGAGAGCTTGTATGAAAAAGGTTATGACTCTGGATGAAATGAAAGAAGTATGCAAGGACAGGAAGAAGTGGCGGCTAATCTGCAATGCTGATTTGTAATGTTGGTTTATTAGTTTGCTACATTTTTTGCATAAGAAATTTTTGACTTTTTTTGTATAGATTTATTTTTAAGGTTTGCTTGTTTTTTTTTTTTGTAAACTTAAATGTCATTTATTACTCGTATTCCTTGACTTATAGGTTGGTATGAGGCTGACCACCCATACTGTAAAAAATGGTTCACTTTGCCAATGTCACCCCTGTTTCAGGGAATGTCGGCAGGAGTTGCAGGGCTTATGTTCATTTGAGTTTAGATTTTATTTGTAAGTACACAATCAGCATTTGTAAGCGCGAACTACACGTGTTTGTTTGTGGGCATACATCTGAGAGCTTTAAATGAATATATCCTTGCAACTTAGATTATAGATTATTATAGATTATAGATAGCATTCATAACTCATTTTTGACCAAAACGTCGCTTATGTATATAATAACTAGATTTACTTTCATTTGGATATGATATGCAATCTGAGTATGTGCTTAGATACATGTTTCACTTTCACATTAATTATTCAAATGAATGCATTTGCCCACATTACGTAACGCAGAAGACATTAAAATATTGCCTAGGAGAAATTGACACACAAAGATATAAACATGACTTCATAATGGTTAATCTATATTCATAAATCATACAAGTCTAAGCTAATTAGTTTCATGAAATAACCACTATTTTTATGGAATTTTCTATAATCTATAATTTGAGTTGCTAAGGTATATTACCTACGTTTAAGATTCATGCATTCCCTCAAGCAGACACGTAAAAGTTCGCGCTTACACATGCCGCATGTGTACCTACCTAAAAAATTAATATCCAAAACTCAAATGAACATAAACCCTGCAACTTTTGCCGACCTTCCCTGAAACAGGGTTGGCATTGGTAAAGTAAACCTTTTTTTTACTAAATAGGTGGTCAGCCTCATACCAACCTATCATAAAATTAAATGATTTTGTATTGTTGCTATGATTACGTAATAATAATTTGTTTTTCATTCGAAATGCATTTTTAATACGTCGAGAATAATTTCTTTAAAATTTTAAACACCAAAGAAGTACATCACTGAAAAATCTAAGCACACCAAACTGTAAAAATTTATTCACTTTTGTCAAAGTCAACCCTGTTTCATGGTGAGGACGCAGGGTTGATGCTCATTTGAGGTTTTATTTTGTATTTCTTTAATAAATAAACATGCATAAATTTGCAAGCGTGAACTTACACGCATCTGCTTGTGGGTGTGCATCAAATACGAATCTCAAACGTTAATTTATCTATGAAACTTATGTGATTTTAGTTGATAGTATTTTACACAGAATTTGTTAGAAGTTTCTAACAAAATAAACCGTTGCATTTACTTGAATTATATCGCAAACCTATTAACTCAGACTCTGAAACTTTTAATGGCTTTCCCTGAAACAGGATTCATTAGCAAAAGTTAAGCGGATAATTAATTTAGCACTTGTGGTCAGCCTCATACCAATCTAAATGAACTTAGTTCATCCTAGATAGAAAAAAAAACGAGTAGTTTTCAGTGCAATTAAAATATCGCAAACTTGCCACGTCGTTATTTATTTATATTTAAAAGTAATCAAAAAACCTTTTTTTGTTATTCTATCTATTAAGATGAAAGATTACAAGTTAATCATCACTTGATCATTGACTGATAGGTTGGTATGAGGCTGACCGCCCATACTGTAAAAAAAATATTCTCTGTGCAAATGTTGCTATAAAAACCGATAAT